>OW818031.2:15327500-16577500 GCA_942486065.2 Calliphora vomitoria | reverse complement strand
ACTTACACTCGTAGATGTGTAAAAGTTTGTATGCATGCATCGCATTTTATATCATGGGAATAAAAAATAAACACACACACTAATGCATGCTTACGAGTACATACAAATTAATACTCTTTACACTTGCATTGAAATTTACAGAAAATGTACTGTGTAGTTTTAGATAAACCAATTGGCAACTTGGCACTAGCTCAGTAAAAGCAACTTAAAGGAGGGTCACACGGCATGTATTCCATATGTATTAGGACATACACTTGGAATTCCATATGTATCGAAGTATGGAATTCCAAGTGTATGTCATAATTCACGTTCTACCTACGATTCATAATTTCCACTTTCACACGTACATACATATGTAATTGCATGTGACAAAACCTCTATTAGTTTATATGTGTGTTGTTTTTAACTGTATATCTATTCAAAACATATTTATATCACAATAAATGTATTTAATGCAATGAAACTTATTTTTTTATGATTTTTCTCTACTCTTTTTTTTTTTGTGTTTTTTATTTTGCACTAACACAGTGTTGTATTTCAAAATACAACAGTGTGTTGTGTTGTAATGCCAAAAATGTCATAAGGCATACACATGTATTTTACATACACAAAGTTTCATATGGATCACATGGTATGTACATGTTTACATGTGGACAAATGTTCCAATACATGTCACAAAACACATGCAATACATACCGTGTGACCCGCCTATTAGGCAATTCTGATGTTGAATTTATTATGATCATTGTTAGCGGGGCAGATACTTCTCTGATGATTTGTTGAGGATATCAATTTCATGCCTCAGAATTAATTTTCATCAACAAAATTGCGAATTGAACTAAGAACCGATATCGTAAAATTCTTAACACACGTTTTTCATTATAAGTTTTAACACAAGTAATTTGATATAATTATGTTCATTTGTTGTTAATCTGATTAAAATGAGTGACCAGAAAAAAGTACGTACTAAAATTATTAAATATTTTCAACAAAACCCAACTTGGTCCTACAAAAAGTTGGCCAAACAATCAAAGGTCTGCCGTCAAAGTGATTTCAATTTTATTAAACAGTACCGGGAGACTTTGTCCGTTGATATAAAACCTGGTTCAGGTAGAAGGAATGGTTCACATGATGTTTCTAAAGCCAAAAAAATTGAATTTTCAAAAGAGTTTCCAACACATCCGGTAGGAAAGCAACCCGGTTAGGTCAGTACTCGAACGATTTAGTACAAAAAGCTAAAGCCAATCCAGGTTTAACTAACAGGAACTCTGCTAAACATTTAGAGGCCAAAAACAGAGCACGAAAATTGAAGTCAAATTGTATATAAAAAATTTACCTGCTGCATAATGGATGACGAAATGTACTTATGGAAAATTTTTCGCAGCTTCTGGTCCATTTTTTTTATGTTGCAGATGCTCGAGGGAATGTTGAAGAAAAGTTTAGGACCCAAAAGCAGAAAAAATTTCCCAAAAAGTTCTTGGTATGGCAAGCAATATGCAGTTGAGGCAAAAAAGCCAAACATTTGTTACAAATACTGAAATCTACATCAAGCAATGTTTACAAAAAAGGATGCTTTCATTCATAAGACTTCTTAATGTGTCCACCTATTTTTGGCCTGATTTGGCATCTGTCACTATGGTAAGAAAGGTCTTGAGTGGTACGAGATCAATAATGTGGTATTTTTACCAAGAGAGGGAAATCTTCCAAATTGCCTGGAGCTGAGTCCAGTAGATAGATATTGGGCTCTTGTTAAACGAGAATTGAAGAGCACAAAAATGGTGTCCAAAAGTGTGGTAAATTTTAAACGGAGATGGACAACCTGTTCGAACAAAGTGACATAAAGCACTATAAAAACTATAATGGAAAGGTTTTCGAAAAAGGTTCAATAATGATGAAATTCATTATTGATTAGAACTATAAAAACAAGTTTTTTTGTAAATTGTAACAATAATTTCAATCAAATAACAAAAGATTCAAAACTGTAAGTTTAATGTTTTAATTTTTATTAACATATATGTATGTTAAACATTTTTCGATCAAATTCGTTATTGTGACACAAATTAAATATAATAGTTTAACTCAGAAAATTTTAAACAATTTGGAGGAGTATCAGCTCTGAAGTTTGGAAATGGGTTTTTCAGTTTCTACAAAACATTCATTAAAAAAACATACTAATTTCCATTACATTTATGTATAGTTTTTCTATGTGCTAGTGTGCATGCAGCAAGGAAATATTAGAAAACATAAATGTTTATTTATTTTATTTTTATTTCAGTTTATTTTTTTTGGTGTTTGCTTATTTTTACACCCCTCACCATGAGTGGCAAGGGTATACATAAGTTCGACATTCCGTTTGTAATTTCTACATTTTTCATTTGCGACCCCACAAAGTATATACATAGTATATGCTGAATAGTTAAAGATAGCGCATTCGATATAACCATATCCGTCCGTCTGTCTGTTGAAATCATCTTTCCGAAGCCACCAATTAACTTTCATACTTAGTTTGATACATCAATATATCCTCTATAGTCTTACTTAGATTGCTATTTAATATCGAGAAAATCAGCCCTCAAATGGCTGAGATATAAGGGAAAAACTAAGACTACCTCGATTTCCACCAACATTTTTTCCACCAAATTTTTTTTTCCATAAATTTTTTTTTTTTTTTTCAGCAAATTGTTTTTACACCAACAATTTTCTTTACAAAACATCAACAAATTTATATTTATCTTAAAGTATACATTGATGAAGGGTATATAAGATTCGTCACAGCCGAATACATTACTCTTACTTGTTATACCCTTCACCTTCGTGAGAAGGACGTATTTAAGTTTGTCATTCCGTTTGTAATTTCCACAATATTATTTGTGGATCCTGTCTGTCTGTCTGTCCGTCTGTTGAAATCAATTTTCTGAAGACCCCAGATATCTTTGGGATCCAAATCTTCAACAATGCTGTCAGACATGCTTTCGAGAAGTTTCCTATTTAAAATCAGCAAAATCCGTTCATAATTAAAGGAGATATGAGCAAAAATCCGACACAACCTCTGAAAATTTCAGCAAAAAAAGATAATTTATTGCATGCTTTGACAAAAAAGCTACAAAACGTTGTGTGTTGGTTTCACTGCTTTGCATGTTTTTTTTTTTGGTGTTTCGTTTCGTTTGGCTTTGTTATTTTATAACCTTCACCTTCGTGAAAAGTCTATATAAGATTGTCATTTCGTTTGTAACTTCTACAATATCATCAGTTCGTCAGCAATTAAATGTAAAATTTTTAAAAGTTTTCTTGATATATTTAGGATGCTATACCCTGAAAGTGGGCAATTAATGTATCCACAACAAAGGTGAAGGGTATGTATGTTTCGTCACAGCCGAATATATTACTCTTACTTGTTTTCAAGGTGTTGCGAAATATTAGTTTGAAGTAGTGTTAAAGAGTTAAGAAAAGCTAAAGAAATATGAATTCAAATTTAATTTCTACTCATAGAAATATGAAATTTGGCAGCTTAATAGTTTAAATCATACAATATTATGTAAATTATGAGCATTAACATATTTAAAGCACAAAAATCTTTTAAGCTACGTACAAGGTTGTTATATTCTTACAAAGTTGTCAGAAAATGTTCAATAAATGGTTAATAACCATATGTTTCAACATAAGTTCTCATGGTTGTGTTAACCATTTTCTGAGCATGTTTCTGACAACCTTTAGCAATCTAAAATTATTGGTAGAAATTGCTTAACCAAATATCTGTTTGAACTTAGTAATAGATCAATCAAGTAGAATAACTGGTTTCAGTTTGAAACTTTGGACATTGTTTTTAGCAAATCTTAGAAAATATTACATATTTTTTCTTTTAATTCTCTGCAAACAATATATTGAAGTTTAATTCATACTCTATAATCAAACCAATTTTTGTACCGTTCGAATTAGTATTTGTTCTAGACATATTTATTAGCATTTATTTCTTTGTCAATGCTAATAATGATTTTTATATCTCTCAATAAAAATTCTTCACCCATTCTTATGAAATGATAAACATTTTAAATAAAGAAATTTTCTTTAATAACAGGAAAATTCCATTGGTATAAAATGTTAAGATTTTTATTAACAAAATTAAACTCTTTCCCTCTCTCTCTCTCTGTTAATAGCTCTTAAAAAATACATGCAAAATAACTGTAAGAGACAAACTACCACTACACTTTCGCCTGAGCTCCTGTGCCAAAAAGCAGAGAATAAAAAATATATCTAGATACGTTGAGAAGAGTAAGTAGATACAGAAACGCACTGAAATGCATATGCCACTTAAACCGTATAAGCCAACAAAGAGTGGATGGAGATAATTGTGGAGTATGGAAAACTGTGGCACAATGTTAAAAACATATTTTTATTATCAGACAATGTTACCCATTCATAGCAGTAACTTGCACATCTATGATATTAACTTACATTATAAGGTATAAAGGAGTAACAATATATTAAACTATGTGTTTCAAACACTTCATGATACATTGCCACCAAATTATCTTCAGTAATTACAAATAAAGGGTCTTCCAATAGGGACTTCCAAACTTTCCAAATTGTCGATAGTTACTAACTTCTTTTGTCAGGACCACAGCGGCCCTCAATCAGTCAAATTCAGCCTGATTTATGCGCCAGAGTCATGGAAAATTCGACATTTCGGATGAACGCCACCCGCGGACTTTTGCATGTTATATATTATATTCCATACATGATGACATCGATAGGCCTTTCAAATGAAAATTATGATATCTCACACACACTTTGTTTTATTTAAATTTAAAAATAGAAAGCGCTTAATGAAAAACCTTTTAGAAATTGAGAATTTTCTTAAGACTTAACGTACCCTAATGCAGCCATGTCTTAATCGATTTAAACTTTTCAAAAAGATATAAAAATAAAACATTGCCTGAAGTAGGGTGTATGTTTATATTGATTTAAGTTATTTCGATTATTAGTAAATATTAATTTTTTTTTTTTAAATCTTAAGGAAATATTTAAAAAACTTAAGCTTCAATTTTGTTAAAATGTATGAGTCCATTTTTCATACTCATTTTAAAATTTTGAAGCTTATTATTTTTTGATTTTGGAAACAAAATTAATTTTTTTTTAAATTGTTTTTCAAAATTTAAAAAAAAAAATTTCAAAAGTGTTTTAAATTTTTTATTTTTTTTTTCGAAATTTTTTTCCGAAATTGTTTTTTTTAAATTTTTTTTCAAATTTTTTTTTTATTTTTTTTTTTCTAAATTTTTAAAATTTATTAGTGAAAAACTATTTTTTTTTTTGGTAAAAATATTTTTTTCCGATTTTGACCCATTGTAGGTCCAAATTACTATAGCCTTCTATACATCGTTGCAGTGGTCTTTTAAATATATATCATTAGATATCCATATTGTCTGTATTAATGACTTAGTAATCCAGATATAGATCAAAAATCGTGGTTGCCCCGGTTTTTTCTTATATCTCAGCCATTTGTGGGCCGATTTTCTCGATTTTAAATAGCGAACGAGCCGGATGAATTCCCGATATATTGATGTATAAATTAAGTTTGTAAGTTATTTGGGGACAACGAAAAGTTGATTTCAACATACAGATGGACAGACGGACATGGCTATATCGACTTCGCTATCTATAACGATCCAGAATATATATGCTTACACAAATGAAAAATGTTGGTTGGCCTACAAAATTTTTAAAAAGTTTTTTTTATGTTGTCTGAAAGTCCTACCATTGGCTTGAAAATAAAGGTTCAACCTTTGTGATATCTTTCTTGTTCCTTCTTTTAGATATCTTAACTTAAAGTTTGAAATAACCGGGTTTTTCGCAAAGGGAAAAACCCCCAAAATATGCTGTTGAATATGAAACCGTAATATTCCATTATGACAACGCTAGGCTACTTGTTGCAATACCTGTTAAAAACTCTTTAGAAATAAGTGGTTGGAAAGTTTTGCCTCACCCGCCTTATAGTCCAGACCTTGCCCTCTCCGACTACTATTTGTTTCGATCTGTATAGGACGCTCTGTCTGGGATACGCTTCATTTGTAAGTCATATTATCCGGAAGATTTAGAATGCTACCTATTACACTAACATAACCGTATGGAGCATGTTTCCACGCCCCAATTGCGTTTAGCGTTAAGGCCGAGGTGAATGCCATTTTTCTGGCCATTAGATCCACAGGAATCCAGTTTAATATAGCAAAGAGCGACTTTGTTGCGGTCGTTCTTAGAGCTCCTGTTATCAGGATTGCCTCTCGAAAAGCATACAAATTGAGCCTTTGTTCAGTGCCTTCCACCAGACAGAGACTCCATAGAATAGTGTCGGCTTAAAGACCGCATCACATAGCCAGTTAACAAACTGGGGTTTAATACTCCATTGCGTACCTATAGCCATCTTACAAACATACATAGCCCTTAAGGCTTTTGATGTCCTTAAAAGGGTATTGGGTTTCCAGGATAGTTTACTATTCAGAATGACTGCCAAGTATTTTGCATTGTCCGATAGAGTTAGTTCAACACCATTTAATCGGGGAATCTTGTACTTCCTTGTGAACAGTACAAGCTGGGTTTTGCTTGGGTTGACACTCAATCCACTGTATGTTCCAGGCGTTGTGATATCGTGCCCAAGTGGATCCCTGAGACTGCAACTGCCACCCCTAGTGGCCATTTTCGTGATCACTGCCGTTCCCTTTTCGGAACGAATGATCCTGCATCATAGAAGGTTTTTGATGAACCTTACAGTTGACTGGTGCAGACCAAGATCACGTAGAGTTGAAACTATGGTTGCAGATTCTACATTATTAAAGGCTTCTTCTATATCCACAAAGGCCACTAATGATAAATTACCGAATTAAAGGGATTTCTCAATATATCCCACTAAGGGGTGAAGTGTTGTCTCAACAGATTTGCCCTTCATGTATGCATGTTGAGAAGGAGATAATGATCCGTGTTCCAAAGACGCCCGTATGTGGATGTCGATGATTCTTTCAAGGGTTTTCAGCAAGAATGATGATAGATTTATTCAACCATATATATGGTTACAGTAAACATGTATATGTTTGTGACAACCATTTATATGATGAATTATTTTATCATAATATGTTCTTCTCAGATTATGATATCCATAAGCCGAGAGCAACATAATGTGGTAAGTCCTTCATCATATAAATGGTTGTCACAAACATATACATGTTTACTGTAACCATATATATGGTTGATACAATCATGTGAATCGTAAGTTAATCATATTATTGTTACCACAATCATATATATAGTTACTGTGACTATAATATTGTTAAAAATGTGGAAATGGTTACTGTAAACATGCACAAGTGTTGAAATGGTTACAGTAACAATATACAACTATATTTTTTTTCATCTTGCCTCCTTTCGGAATGAATATCACAGTGCATTCGGTCCACTATTTTGGTATGTACGACCATACAAGACAGGCATGATAAATACCTATCAGGCAAGGAGTTACTAAGTAGATCTATATTATTTTGTAGATAAGAGTCAAAACTCCGAAGGTCCTATTTTATCAAAAGCTCGTCCATTATAATTAATCGAGTTGTCCGGTTATTCGGTTGGGATCCACTATCCATATCTAGTGGAAAATTTCCCGGAAAATTTGTGTTCATGAGTACTTGTAGTGTCTCACGTCCATCAGTGGACCATCCTGTTTTTGAATATAACCTTGAACAGTTGGTGTTTTCGGCAGGATCTTGAGAAACTTTCGACGCCTTTGCACGTTATTTGTTCAAATTAATTTCTTCAAATAATAAAAAAAAACATATACCCATGATCAGCTGCATATCAGAATCTAATGAACAATAAAAACAAGTAAGAAAGCTATATTCGGCTGTGCCGAATCTTATGTACCGTTCACCAAATTATACTTTAAAATAAAATTTAAAAAAATTTAAAATTTTTTTTAAAAGTCTTTTCCAATTTTTTTTTAAATTTTTTTAATTTATTAGTGAAAAAAATTTATGAAAAAATTTTTTTTTGTGAAAAAAATTCGGGTTAAAAAATATATTTCCCGATTTTGACCCATTGTAGGTACAACTTACTAGTATATGCCTTATATACATCGTTGCAATGAACTTTGATATACCTATTATTAGATATCCATATTGTCTATATTTATGACTTAGTAATCAAGTTATATAGTTCAAAAATAGGCCAAAAATTTAGGTTGCCTCGGATTTTTGCTCATATCTCCGTTATTTATGGACGGATTTTGCTGATTTTAAATAGGAAACATCTCGAAAGCATGTCTGACAGAATTATTGAAGATTTGGATTCCGAAGATATCTGAAGTCTTCAGAAAATTGATTTCAACAGACAGACAGACAGACGGACATGGCTTAATCGACTCCGCTATCTATAAGGATCCAGAATATATATATTGTGAACTTACAAACGGAATGACAAACTTATATATACCCTTCTTACGAAGGTGAAGTGTATAATAACATAGCATTATCTTACACAACATATGTCATACTTCTAATTTAGCTAGACAATAATGAACTATAACATGTTACTTTTGATTTTCTAAGCAATTTTCAATCGTCTACTATAAGTTGCTTCCTTTTTTCATGAAATGCTTTTTTGTAGTTTCCATATTATGTAACAAAATATAAGAAATCTACTATTGTAGGTTTTAGTATGGCAAACTTTACCAACATTTTACAGTCACATGAAGTGCAACAGCAAAATATTTTATAATTTTTTAACTACAAAACCAAGAAAAAGAAAACAAACAAACAAGAAAAGTTTATACATTCACTACTTCACAGCATGTTTTAAAGGATTTTTTTAGATACAAAATAAAAATGTTGAAATGTAAGACAGGAGTGGCAATGCTGACTTTAGAACAGTTCAGGACATTTTTTTAAAGAACTCAGGACTCTTAACTCGAAAAAAGTTTAATTGCTGAAATTAAGACGATATATTTCTGGCATTTTATCATTTTTACGCCAGGTCAATGAAACATTTGAAGTGAATTCTTTTTAAAACTTTTAAAAATCCAACATTTTTAAAAAATTTTTTAATGAAAAACTAACAGAAAGCGATCATTTCTAAGAAACGTTTTCCGTCATATTGAAGCCGCATATTAAATTACAAGAAACGATTCTCAGCCTTAAAAAGTAATAAGTATGTTGGCAGATTTTATAATTTAAATTGCATAAATTAAATTATTTCATACAGGCTTTCACTATTTTCTGGTCGCCTGACAACTTCGTCTGGATTCTTCGGGCCTTTTAGGTGGCATTTCCTAATAACTATGATTATTATGAAATAGTATTCGGGAATTGTTTACCAGCACTTCTATTACATATATTTGTTTAAACGAACTGTTCATACTCTTTTCTGTATTTTTTTTAATTTTTTGTTTTGCCAACTGTCCAGTAAAGTTATTACAAATTCGTTTCAGCCTTTTTTCCATTTTCTGTCACTACTTTTTTTCTCACTATACCCCAACCCTTTTTATTTTAGCAATTGTTTTACAGCTTTAATATTTAACGAAAACCTTTTGAACAACCACTTGAACATTGAAGAAAGAAAAAAATAATAATAAAATAAACGAAAAAAGTTATTGTGTTGCATGTGCAAAGTATATGAGTTGTTGCAAAATAAAGCTGCAACAACTAGGAATTAAAAAAAAAGTAAAACAAAACCGACAAAAAACTCAAACTTCGCAAAAAAGGAAAATATGTATAAACACTCTGTGGAAAACGTTACTGGTAAACTTCTCTTCATAAAGTTTTTTTTTTATACAAACGTGCTTAAACAAAAACAAGAAAAAAAAAAAAAAAAAACATTAATATTAAATTTTCTTAGTTGTAGGGTTTATCAGGAGGGTTAGGTGGAAATTTTCCACAACCAGTTGTTTGTGTGTCTTCTACTAAATACAACAAATATGACTTTTTATGTAGTATGAGCTCCCATTGAAATAGTAGGTGTATTTCTCTCAATTGTATATAAATTATTTTTGTAAACTTACTCTTTTAGACTCTTTAAAATCTATTTTACTCATGTACAGTTTTAGCTGCCATTGTTGCTTTATGAAGCACAGTGGGTGGTTTTTGAAAAGAAATTAAAAAAAATAAAAGTTTTTGTAAATTTTCTAGATAGAAATAATTAAATATCTGGATTTTAATATTGGATACGCCTATTTGTATCATTGACTTTATTTACATTTGCTTTCAACTGCCACGACAACGACAAATGTAATCTTTCTTCGGATAGAAGCTGAATACCAGTTTTCTTTTTATAGAACATTTACTCTAAATGTTTTCCCATAGAGAGTTGTATTTATATCAGTTTTTTCTATGGAAGATTGCCAGTATAACAGTTTTTTCCGTAGAAAATTTTGTGTAGAACTACGCTAATATGCAGATAGTACTCTGAAGGTGAAAAAGGCACCAGTTGTTAAAACATTTTCAAATACTTAGTAGCGAGTTATTAAACCTGCAACATATGAATCTGTTTAACTACTTTTCTCAAAAAATCAGCCCACAGTGAGTGGTTCTACGAGTTGCTGTGTTTGTGTAAGTATTACAGCAACAACAACAACAACAATAATAATAACAACTGTTATATTCTAGTATTTATCTGAACACACACATACTCTGCCACACACATCGAACACATACAGACTGACAGACAAATAAATGAACATAGAGATACACAAACATTCGGGACAGACTAACAGACAGACAGACTGACGGACATACGAACAGGCAGTCAAATAATAGTAGCAAACAAAGAAATTGAAGAAAGTGTGATGTTGCAGTCAGGTCACACAGCACAAGGACGTTCAGTTATAAAATTTGTATTTGTAATATATTAGGATGGCCCTTATTTTCCACTTTTGTTTAATAGGTCTATTATTGTAACAATACTTAGATGTTTAAATATTGTTACGAATTTACAATAGCGAAATAACGACTGCCTGCAGAATTCATTATGTTTATAAACACGTCCATCAGTAGAAGCTTCTACTTATCAACAATGTTGATAGCATGCGGTTATTAGGATTGTTTGTAAGTATGGCAACACTAAATGTTTAAGCTGCTAACATTGACATCGAAAGCTCTAGAATTCGAATGTTGTAGTTTGTCCGTTAAGATCATTGTAGAAAATTCACGATAGATGGCGCGTGTATAAATAGTGGCAGAGGTTGCAGTAGTGAGTGAGTTGATCATTGGCGGTGTTAGAGTTAACTGTCTTGTACATTTAAGTTTGTACATTATAAAGTGTGTGTGTATTTCTGCGAATTGATAAACAAGTATAAAGACACTGAGTGACTATTTGAACTGTTGTTGTACATTTTAATTATATAAAGAGTTGTTATCATTTTAAACTACTAAAACTGCTTTTATTTGCAATCACAAGTATCCGGTTTATTTAAAGGAAATAAAACAACGTTTTATAAAAGTTAAAACGTAACAATATAAAATATATAAATTTTCTGATATCAATAACCCATTATAACTTGATGCCAAACAAAACAAACAATTTAATGCTTATCTCAAATCCCAAATTTTACAATTTGTCAATTGCCTAAAAATTAATTCTTTGAATTATTAAAAATTTACTTGCAAATTGTATAAAATAAAAAAGTTCAAATCATCATCTATTGGTGCTACAAACCGCTGTGGGCCTTAACCTCATTCACTTTCTTCTTCCAATCGGATCTGTCTTCCAATCTGATATAGTGGCTTTCTTGCTATCTGCTTCGTCTCAATCAAGCCATCTTGACTTTGGTTTTCCTCTTGCTCTGGTTCTTAGGTATTTCAAGAACGTATACTGTTAAAGCGTTATAGATTGCTGAATATTTACGACCGTGGCTTAGTCTTACTTTTATTTATGAATAATCCAAGTATTTTTGTTTCTACATCTAGGGCAGCAAAGCTTTCTGCCAGGTCTCGAGCACTATGCGCTATTAGAGCTATATCGTGTGCATATGCCCATTATTGTCGACCGTGTAGAAATCTGTCCTCTGCTATCTAAAGATGATAGTGTGTGGTTGAGACATAAATTAAAGATTGTTGTTGATAGGGCTTCACCTTGTCTTACTCCTGATGTTAGACTTGACTCTTCCGTGAATTTGTTTTGTAAAGCAACTTTGCATGTTGTTCTCGTTAATTTTTCTATTCAAACAATTGTCACCTTCGGAATAAGTTCTACGAAATCGTTAAAGTTGAAGTCCTTTCATGGGAAGGTTCTGGAATCCGTTCTTTAATCAATGCTTTCTGTATGAATTTCTCAACCTCAAAACAAGTTCTCTAAATAAATAACTAGCACCCATTATTAAAAAGGGCTCTAGAACTAGTTTTTCCATCAATCTTTTTTGTTCGATATTATCATAATTGGAACTAGGGAATCAGTTTAAGAATTTTTTTTTTTTCATAACCTTCACCTTCTAAGTTTGTCATTCCGTTTGTAATTTCCACAATGATCCTTATAGATAGCGGAGTCGATTAAGCCATGTCTGTCTGTTGAAATAAATTTTTTAAAGACCCTAAATATCTTATAGACTTGATTCATACATCAATATATCGGAAATTCTTCCGGCTCGGGCCAACCTCGATTTTTGGCCTATTTTTGATCTATATCTGTTCATTAATATGGACAATATGGATATCTAATGATTGATATTTCAAAGTCCATTGCAACGATCTATATAAGGCTATAGTAAATTGGACCTACAATGGGTCAAAATCGAGAAAAATATTTTTTAACCCGAATTTTTTTTTATAAAAAAAATTTTTTTGTCATTATTTTTTTTTTTCACTAGTGACTGAGAAACAGAATCAACATAGAAGAAACAACAAATAAACATAATTAAAAAAAAACAACAATTGCTTCATTGTTAGCTGACAGCTGACTAAGGCAAAACAAAACAAGTAATAAAGCTAAAAGAATACAACGCTGAAAAAGCTCGTAAACTTCGTCTAACTCAATCAAAGTAAAAACAGAAATAAGATTAAAGAAAGCTTTCATAATAAGTCCTTTATTCTATTTCTGTAAAACTGGCGAGTTAAATAGATGATGTTTACAAGTGACACTTACATCGACACAAAAGAATGCTGATGAGGGGGTAATGGCTAACCCCGAAAATGCATTCCATTCTGCCGTGTGTCTAAATATAACTTTTTCAGTATTCTTTAAAATTATGAAAATTTAATAAAATAAAATTGTATTTCTAAGGAAATCAATTTAATGAACTTGAACCTGAATAATTAATAATATGATAATCAAGAAAGTTCGACAAAATAACCACTAATATTAATTTAAAATTAAAAAACTTATTTCGAAAAAAATTTTTTTTGAAAACAATTTTGAAATTAAATTATTATTCAAAAAAAATTTGGAAATTTTTTTTTTTTAAATTTTGAAAAAAAAATAAATTTTTGTTTACCTAAAAATATTTAAAATTTTTATTTTAAAGTATAATTTGGTGAAGGGTATACAAGATTCGGCACAGCCAAAAGTATTTTAAAAAAATACTGTCTTATAATTCTTAGATCAATTTAGCGTTTTTTTGCATTCGTTTTTAAAAATGCCGTAATGAAATTCTATTAAAAATATTTGTAAAAATATTCGATATAAATTGTTTTCGATGAACAAAATATTTAAATTTTGTAACGTACCTAATGCAATTAGGTTAATAGATCCCTTCAAATATAATGTATGAATATTTTATTAGTAATCAATTTAATATTTTTTTGCTTGGATCAGCACTCAGGGAAGACCCCTACTTATGCATTGAGCTGGAACTAGGAAAAGAGGTTATAGGAAGGGAAAAATAGAGGGAGTAGTTTTTGTGGACATTTGTTTTGAATGTTCCTATATTGAAAGTGACAGGAAAGACTTCAGTAGGAAGCTTATTCCACATACGGACTGTACGGCTAAATAATGAATTTTCCCTGTACTGCGTTGTGCGATCCACTCTCCATTCGACCACGATTGGTTGAGTCCTTTCCGAAGAACGTGTATTGCGTAAGAAACTATGGTTTTCGGGAACGAGTTGCCTAATTTCTGCAGAGCACATTCCATTGCAGTATTGGTAGAACAGTGAAACACAAGTCACATTACGCCGATGTTCCAGTGAGTCAATAGAGCTGGATACCCAACTGTCACCGATAAGCACCTTTGCCCACTCCTGTAAGCGGTCGATTAACTCCAAAATAGGCTAGTGTAAATATGTAGTAAGGAGATCAGATGGAGTGAAGTATTTCCTACACCGTTTTATAAAACCAAGGCACTTGAATGCTTCTTTCGATACTTGAATACTCATGCCTAGAATACTCATGCCTAGAACATTAAGAGCTTCTGAATATTTTATATTTACACCACCCATAAAAACAGATGACGCAACATGATCTGTCGCGAGCTTGTGTGTTAACATACAACATTGAGTCTTACGTGCATGAAAGTTGACTCTCTTCGCACAACCCCATTCAGAGATTGTCACAAGGTCCCGATTAAGGGAGTCATTCATATTTTGCCTCATTGCTTTAATCTCCGACAGGCATGGTCTATAATTGAATGATTATGAATGTTGCTGTCATCTGCAAAGTAATAGATGAAGATGGAGTTTTGATGTAAAAGGTCATTTAGAAAGATAAATATTTTTTCCAAAACAAAATTAAAAGATTTTTCCAGTGGTTTCATGAAGTTCTTTCAGAACTAGTTTGTGTTCTGTAGTGATAGTCTAGAACCAATTCGTTACAAGTTCTAAATAACTACACACAGAAAACAGATTCGTGATAGCATCCGAATTTGTTGCAAATTGAATGATTCTACATTAGTGATCGAATATTACAGTTGTGGCTACAAAATTCTGAAAGGGGTAACTAAAGTTTCGTTGCCTTAACTGAAATTCATCTTTGTCAACTGACTTTCTGTTGATAGAACCGAAAAATTCTATGTGTGCAACCGAATCATTCGATAGGCAACAAATTCGGTTGGTATCACGAATCTGTTTTCTCTGTGTAGTTCTTATAAAACTCTATAGAAATTCTTAAGAATCACAATATAGTTGCGAAACCACTAGTTTTTTAACTGTTATCAAAGAGTTTGAAGTGCTTCAGTTTATAGTCGTTCTAGAACTAGTGATTTTGGAACAAGTTCTAATATTTTTCCTGGGTTCTTAATATTTCTACTTTGAACCAAAACTCGAAAATTCAACTAAAATGTGCAACCTTTTAAAGGTTTTACTCAAATGTCCAGCATTTGGTTTTTAGATGATGAAGAACATTTGAAGACCTTGGGAGCATTGAAAATCTAAAAATGTGCAAACTAAAGGCCACCCTAATATGTATGTTTGTATTTGTAAGTATAAATATGTAACTAACTATATATGTTTGTCTCTCTGTCTATTTGTATGTATTGTATAAATTATGTAGTGTTTGTATCTATGGGATGTAGCTTGTATATGAGTGTGTGTGGGTATGTATTTAAATATTAGTATGAGTAAAGATGTATAAAAGTTATGTTGGCTTATACATATGTATGTATACATATATAAATGTGTGTGTAGCAATGTTTTTCTTTTTTCTTTCTATCTTTTCGAGCAAATATATAAAATAATTTTTTTTTCTTTTCTTGAATTTTTTCTGCGTTTTGTTTGGCTTGAAATAAAAACAGAACAAAAAGAAAAAAAAAAAGTGTAAAAACCTTTGGGAAAGGATGTGCAGCAGAAGGTTGCTTTTTTGTAACTTTTTATATATAATTTTTTTTTATTTACAAAAGTTAAACACATTTTAATATAAATATGTATGAAAATATACATATGTAAGGATTTATATGTTTAAGAGTTGTGTATATACATATGTAAGTATGAGTGTGAGTACACCCACACAGAATTACTGAAACATTTATATAGTCATACATACATATGTATATGATATATTCATAAAAGTATGTATGGATATTACGTATGTAAATGATTTTTTTTTTTTTTTGTTTGTGTATTAGTCTGCTTAAATGTGTGTTTGTTTGAATGCTACTGCTGCTGTTAACGCTCATTTCTGTCACAATATTTTTATCATAATGATGTTGATTTTTTACATCTTTTTTCCATTTTTTTTTTTCTGAAATGTTTAAATTTTGCAATTTTTTTATTTTTATTTTTTTTGTTCGGTTTTGCTTACAAAGAGGATCACAGCGGATGAAAAGTGTTGCATGTAAAAGAGGGGTGCAGGAGAGACTTTAAATTTATGAAAGAATGAATAAAAAAAAATATACAAGAATTATGCTTTATTTACACAGAATGATAATAAAATGGAAATTATTTTCTTTTGTTAATATTCAAGGTTTTAATATTTAAGTAAAACTTGTCACGCAAATCAATCTTAAAAATATAGAAATGAGCAAATTATACTTGAAATTTTATATGATTCTGAGAAATCCAGAAGAATGTTCAATTCGATTGCATAATGTTAGGAGTTGTGTTCATTTATTTGACATATTTTATATCAACAAACAAAAATTGATGCCTAAAGTTCAAAAATGTATAAAATATCTTTATATTTAAATACTATATTAAAAAATTATACATTAATATTTTTGAAATTTTAAAAATATCCCCAAAAATTGGTTTTGTAATTAACAATTTTGTGTTTGTTACAACACTCACTTAACGGATTCTACAGCACTTATTTTTTAATCGATTTGAAATTTGTAAGCAAAAGAAAAGAAAATTCATTAAAATTGAGATATTAAAGGGTGTTTTATTTAGACGTGCATAACTTCCGATAGGGATAACTGTAAAACTAGCTGTCATACTAATGAAATGTTGTTGACTTTTTTTTTAACATACTTTGGCAAATCACCATGCAAAGACTTACACCAGTAGTGCGATTCACTAACTTTTAACGATCAGAGAATCGCAATATCAGTCGAAAATGTTTGATGTTTGCAGTAATGATTATGTGATCCACTAACTTCTTTTAAACAATAGTAGACAACTTCATATCATATTGGAATCAAGTGTCATTTTTGTCAAAAAAAGCGAAAAACACAAAGAGGAATAAAAAAAAAAACCAATTGAATTTATGCAAATCAAACACTTTAGCTTGTAAATTTTATTAATTTTACAAAATAAAAGTGAATGTAACATTATTATTAATGCATACATACATAAATGCCTTCATATATTGCTCATTAATGATACATAATATTGTTCCCAAAGCAGAACAGCTGACAATTGTCGATTTTGTATACAACACAAAAATTGTTGTCGTTTGGTTTTGTCAATAATCGTTTAGCTAACAACAAAAACTTACTTCAACCAACAGAGAATATCGTTAAAAAGGTTACTGAATAGCAAATACGATCAATTTTTGTTATATTTATTTTAACGATACGATTATCATTATAAAAGTTAGTGAATCGCACTACAGGACAATGCTTACGAATCGTGGAAATTTATTTCCAAAATTCTCACTCTGTTCGCCAAACTTATAGAGCACTTTGTCAAGTTAAACCATCTTCAGCTATATGGCTTATTTCTGGTAAACAAGCAGAATTGACGTTTTTGGAGAGAGTACAATCCTCATAAGCCTATTGAAAATCCATTACATTCCGAAAAAATCACTGTTTGGTGCAATTTACATGTCGAAGGCGTCATTGACCCATTTGTCTTTAAATCCGAAACAGGTGACAACATTACCGTGCGATTAACAATAATACGCATCCCAAAAGATGCCATACAGTGGGCACAGAACAAGCGATTTATGGTGTGCAGGGTGGAATTATTGGTGCATTTGTGTTCACAAATAACTATAGTGAGAACGTTACAGTCAACGGTGAGCGGCATATATATGTACATGCTTACTAATTTGTTCAAGCACGCAGAGAAAAAATGTCTCAAACATATAGTTGTTTACTGTAACCATATATATAATTGATACAATCATGTGAATCGTAAGTTAACCATATAATGGTTACCACTATCATTTAAATAGTTCCTGTGACTATAATATTGTTAAAAAACTTTTAAAAATGTGACAAATGGTTACTGTAAACATGTACAACTATATTTTTTCTCTACGTGTGCGTTAATTGAAAGACATAAGTATTGCAGACATATTGTTTCAGCACAATGGTGCCACATGTCACACAGCACGCGATAAATATTTGGTCAACGAATAATTTCAGGAAATGAATCTTTTAACTGGCCACCTAATTCATTTGATTTGACGCCATTAGATTATTTTCTCTGGGGAAATCTAAAGGCCCAGGTCTATGCAGATAAACCAGTAACGATCGGGCACTTGGAAGTGATTATTCGATGCGTTACTACCGATATACATCCTGATTAACTGCGAGCGGTGTGTGAAAATTGGATCTTCAGGTTAAGCCATGTAAGCGCTAGCCGCGGCGCCCACATGCCCGAAAAAATTTTAAACAATAATGCCATAGAATTATCTAATTAATAAAGCCAATTAGATGAATATTAAAAACATTTTTCTCTGTTTTATTTTTATTTTACGTAATTACAGGGTTTTCCTACAAGAGGTGTTACTTTGGTATTCAAAGAAAAATGGAATTTTTTGAAATAAATGATCGGATGTTAATTTCATAATAACGAGGAAGGTATGCCGTTAATAATGAAAAACAACATCAGGCAAATGGCCACCACGACCATGCTTACAAGACCATATCCTTTTCATGAAAATTTGCATAACCAAATCGCAAAGTGGCTGCCTTATATCCTCGATAGCCTCACGAATTCTATCTTTGAGATCTTGAATCGACGCTGTGCTGTTGGCGTGGACCTTATCTTCTACGTGGCCCCAAAGGAAGAAGTCGCAATGTGTTAAATCACAAGATCTCGGTGGCCAATTGTGATCACCTCTTCGAGAGATAACATGGCCCGGAAACTTTTCCCGTAAAAGAGCAATGGTTTCGTTGCTTGTGTGGCACGTAGCACCGTCTTGTTGAAAGTAAACGTTGTCCAGATCAATATCATCCAAAATACGGTGTATGACGATTGTAGAATGCCCAATTCCAAAGAACGACGAAAAATGAAGAAACCTGGGTTTTCTTCAACACTTTGGGCTACAGCAGCAATATTCTCAGTTGTTCTTGAGCGACGTGCACGGGTTTTATTCTACACATCAACTAACTTGTTCCAACAGCTCGAATTTTTCCACCAATTTCTGTATTGCGGTCCGAAAAGGTGCTTCACGATGACCCAAAAATGCTTTAGTTTTGCGAACTGCGACTGCAAGATTTTCACAATTTTTGTAGTGAATTTTAATAATGTCAATGCGTTGTTGAAGCGTGTATCGTTATATTTTTAGTAATGGCGTAGTTTCTACTTGTCAAATGTCAAAGAATAAAAGCATCAAAAGTAACAGCTACCGAAATACCGGGTGATTCAAATAACACCTTTTCTTGGAAAAGGTGTTATTTGAATCACCCGGTATCAACACCTTGTGCCCATAACCATAGTCAAACAATAAAGTTGGTTCTTTTTAAAAACAACTTTAAAATAAAAACCCGATTTTTATTATTTTTCAACTGCATATAGTCAAAATTAAAGTATGTTTTAAATTTAACCGACTTTAACTGGGAGTCACCTCAAATGTTGAAAACGTTTTCATACAATATACAACAAAAAAAATCGCTAAACATCTGACTTAGAAAATTAAAAAACACAAATGACAAACAATAAATGTAACTAAAGAAAAAAGTTGTTTGTGGTGGAAAAATAGAAATGGAAAGATTAATATCAAATGTCTTGCTATTTTGGTACTAATTTCATTGATTCAATATTCAATAATTGCAAAATCTCTGCTAATATCTTATAAATTTAAAATTTTTGACTTTTTGTCGATCTTTTTTACATGGCGAACAACAGCTAATGCTGTTGTTAAATGAGTTAAAAATAGCTTCAGCTAGTTTTATATTTATAGACGACCTTAACGTCAACAGTATACTTTAACTTGTCTATGGTAGACCTAAAGTTCACTCTTAAGTAAAAACGACTTTATTTCTCTTAAAATATACTTTATTTTCGACTATGATTATGGGCCATGGTTTTTATTAACAAGGTATGTATACGTAATATTTGAATATCATGGAAATTAATAATACTCATACGCCATATATCTCCTAATTCTTCTCTAATTTACTTATACATTACGTATACGTACTGTTGGTAATATTAGCAATTGTTAAATACCCAGAAACAAAAAATTTAAAGTAAATGTAATTTTCACGACTTCTTAAGCAATATTAATAATTAATTTTAAACGACTTTCTAAATTCAAGTAAATTCGTCATTAATGAAACAATTAAAAATATCATCGTAGAACAGTTTTAAACATGAGCAAACAACAAATGTCGAAAATTTCGAAATGCGGAAAGTTTTTTTTTACTTCTTTAATTAGAATAAAAATGCCGCCGGAACACACCGAAGCTTAGGTGAATGCGTTTGATCGCTTTCAACGTGCGAGAAATGGTTTGTACGGTTCAGAAGTGGTGAATTTGAAGACAAAGTGGAAGACAAAGATCGCCTAAAAAGTTTGAAGACACAGACGCATTGAGAGCTACTCAAGCAGCAATTCATCCAATAGCAGGGAAATTTGATACCATACGAATTAAAGCCGAGGGAACTTGAAAGACGATTTTGCAATACCGAAATGATGCTTGAACGCTATAAAAGAAAATACATTTTTGCACCGAATATTACTTACCATATCTCGAAGTGAGAGATCGTATGTAAAGCCCGGCCAACCAGCCGTATCAACACCAAAGCCAAATAGCCATGGCGCTAAGGCACCAAAGGGGTCCATTACGAGCTACTGAAATCTAACCAGAACATCACAGGGAACCTGTACCTAACACGACTGATTCATTTAACCCCCCAATGGTGACCTACATATATGTCTGTGAGAACGGGTGAGTTATAAAATCGTATAACTTTATTCTCCGTTATTGTTTTAAAAAAAATTTGTAAATTTTGATATTGAAGTAAAAGTGCTTAAATTGATTAAATATCTTTGTTTTATTGTCAAACAGCATAAATTTAAAGAAAAAGTGAACTATTAGTGCATGATACTGGCGTCACCATTGATTAAAATCGAATTTGCGTCACCTTTGGTGGGTTGAAGAGAGCATTGACCGAAAGATGAATAGTCTTTTTTTTTTTTTTTTTTTTTTTTTTTACAGAAAGATGGGAAAAGTTCATAGCTCACAGTGCTCTCACATAGCTCTCAAGTAATAAAGAAAATATTCTAAAAATTATACACGTCGTCGGACAGAATTGATTTTCATGTTTTTTACCATTGTTAGTAAACATCAAAAATATTTGGTCAAAATATTGGAAATTACGTAAACATAAATATTTAATTTGATTTTAGAAAAAAGTTAATTTTTAATATTTGATCAGATATAAATGATCATGCTAAACTATTATCGATAATGGACTGAAATTTTTTTCTAAATTGGTTGGATTGTAGTCTTTAAATGGTCTGTGTAAAGTGTTATGAAATATTTTTTAAAGTACTATATTTACATCAAAATTTAATTTTAGAGGAAAGTAACTTTTAAGGATCAAAAAATATATCGCCCAGATAAAGTTGAAAGTGTTCTCTTGAATACTATATATACTTTTATAAACGCCCGGACCCGCCCGTACATATTTTTTAATATTAACAATTTTTTTTCAAATAACGCTAATATTCTCTTATTTATGGCATTTTAATTTAAATTTTTATTTGAATCTTTGTAGTCGTTTTCATTTTACCTGCTTATATTTATGAGTCTAATATACGCGAAGCCTTAACTATGGGAGTTCAAGAAGTTATCGGCACATTACAAAAAGACTATAATATCTCAATCGTTTCAAAGTTATAGAGTTTTGGTCGATGAAAAACAATTCTGAGCAACTGTACGTCGCAGGCAAGAATACAACATGTATTTTGAATGCGACCTTGATGCAAATAATAAAATACTCGAGCAAAAATTTAATGATATAATTTGAGAACTAGAGCAAGTTTGTAGAATATATGGAAGGTTCCAACAATTTGTATGTGCTTAAATTGTTTACTGGTTCAACATTTTCAGTTAATTTTTGCCAATTTTTTTGAACTGATTTTACTAATTTTCAACAGCAAAAAAATTTAAAATTATTAAAGTAAATATATAAGTTTTAATTTAGCCATAAAAATAACTAAATGAAAATAAAAAAAGCTAAAAAAATGGCTAAAGGCTAAATTGATTTTTTTGAGGCTAAACAAGATTGAAAAGGGCTAAATTGGCAACACTGGCGTATACGTACCTTAAGTTGTTTTTTGTGTAAAATGCATGTGTTTTTTAGCGATTTTTTTCAAAGTATTTAGCCCTTTTTGTTCACCAGTCTTTAGCCCTTCTTGCCAGTTATGATTATACAATAGATTGATTGATTGATATAAAAACATATTGATCAATTATTGCAGAGTTTTGTGGAAAACTTAATGAAAGTTTCTTGCAAAGAATAATTTCTTAATTTGTGACCTTTAACAAAAGATTTTAATGAGTTAAAAAATCAGCAACTGCTTTTTACATCGCTGGAAATGTAAATTGAAAGTTAAAATTTTAATTTCCCTCTTTTTAAATACATATAATTTTTCATAAACTAATATATTGCATTTAATCATTTAACAAATTTTGATTTAAATATCCATTTGTTGGCCTTATTCTCACATTTAATTCATAGAAATTATTCGTTTTATTATTATTGTAAATGAAATTGTAACAAAGTCACTTAAGAAACCTCGACCCATTTAGAAATTATATAAATATTTTATATACAAAATAAAACAAAAACAAATAACCTTGTTATTAAGGTTTTTATCAAATGTTACAACTATAAAACACAAACATCACATCACACTTTAAGCCAGAAAATGTACACATACAGAGTGTAATAAGAAAGAGGCAGCAGGCAAAGAGAAGCTCTAAATAAACCCAACAACTCCCACAGCAAAATAAAAAGAAAAACAAAAATAGTCAACAAAACTACCCTCAAAAGTCAAGCTAGACCCCTCATACTCATAATAAATGGCCTTGTCAATATGTCACTGGGAAAGTTGAATAGAGCAAGAGCAGCAGAAAGTTGAGTACACTCACACACACACACTAACGCACACATTTTTCCATGTGTAACATTATTAAGTTTAAATAAATGTTGTTGTTTTTTTGTTGCTGTTTGTTGCAAAACCAAGGATAATATCATTTAAGTAAGAGCACAACATATAAATTTCTGCTGTTAAGAGAGGCCACAAATATTTTGAGAACTAACAGCTATTTCCTAAAACACAGAAAATAATTAGAATTTTAATTTAGATTTCTTAAGAAATACACAATAAATCTGTTTGTTATGCTCTTAAAAGGTAAATAAATTCTCCACCAAACATTAAATCGCACACTTTTTGTTAATTACATTAATTACAATAAGTTGGAGCAAAAATGTGAAAAAAAAAACAAAATAAAAAAAAATTGTGATTTTAGAGGCCACACTTGATGGAAACTCATTAAAATTGTAGGCACCACATTGTTACAAAATGTTCCCTTACACTCTTTCACTCAAACAAAAGAACACGCGCTTTTATCCAACAAAATACCCAACTCACACTCATTTAAATATGAAAATGTGACACAAACAACACTAGTTTACAAGGTTTTTGTTCATGTGATTTGAAGTTGGTCTTCAAACTTTATTGGTTGGCCTGGGCGATCTTATGTCTTCCGTGTCAAAATTAACTCTAATGAACCAAACAAACCAGCTCTCGTTCGTTGAAAACGATGGAACGTATTCATCACCATAAGCTTTGGTGAGCAATAGTTGAGCTTCAGCGCCACCTTTTTTATACCCTTCACCTTCGTGAGAAGGGTATATATAAATTTGTCATTCCGTTTGTAATTTCCACAATATAATTTTCCGACCCTATAAAGTATATATATTCTGGATCCTTATAGATAGCGGAGTCGATTTAGCCATGTCCGTCTGTCTGTCTGTCTGTCTGTCTGTCTGTCTGTCTGTCTGTCTGTCTGTCTGTCTGTCTGTCTGTCTGTCTGTCTGTCTGTCTGTCTGTCTGTCTGTCTGTCTGTCTGTCTGTCTGTCTGTCTGTCTGTCTGTCTGTCTGTCCGTCTGTCTGTCTGTTGAAATCAATTTTCTGAAGACCCCAGATATCTTCGGGATCCAAATCTTGAATAATTCTGTCAGACATGCTTTCGAGAAGTTTGCTATTTAAAATCAGCAAAATCGGTCCACAAGTGGCTGAGATATAAGTAAAAAACCAGGACAACCTCGATTTTTTACCTATTTTTGGACCTATATCTGGATTACTAAGTCATTAATATAGACAATATGGATATCTAATGATAGATATTTCAAAGACCTTTGCAACGACGTATATAAGATCATAGTAAGTTGGACCTACAATGGGTCAAAATCGGGAAAAATTTTGAACCAGATTTTTTTTTTCACCAAAAGTTTTTTTCGCTAAATATTAAAAAAAAAATAAATTTAAATTTAAAAAAAAAAAATTTAAATTTAAAAAAAATTTTACATAAAAACTTTAAAAAAAAAATTCGAAAAATATTTTTTTCCAAAAAATGAAAAAAAAACAACTGGAAAAAAAATTTGTTTACCTAAAATTACCTAAAAATTTTTATTTTGAAGTATAGTTTGGTGAAGGGTATATAAGATTCGGCCCAGCCGAATATATCTCTCTTACTTGTTTTAAATTAAAGAAGTAAAGCAAAACTACCCGCATATGACGCTTTGTTTATACAAAATTCTACATTTTCTAAGCAAAAAAATTTTTGTTGTTTACATTATAATGTTCAATAATTAAGTGAGAAGAAATGACAGATATGTACCCTTCAAAATGACACATAAGTTATTAAAAACACAAATTGCGTTCAAAGGATATGTCATCTATTGTAATTGTAATTGGAATAGATAAGTCATTTAATTGCTACCCGTGGAAAATGGAGCCTTTTATGGAACTTTTATTTTTTCTTTTCATTGAAAACATAAGAAATCGTTTTAGATTTCGAAAATTATTGCGATATCGAAAACGTAAATTTTGCTATGACCTTTCAAATTCAATGACAACAAATTTTACGTATATTTTGGAAGCAAACATATTTAGTTAACCATCGTACGTAACCTTTCACAAAAAATATATGTTTCATCCAATGAACAAAATTTATATTTTTTTTTTTTTTTTGTAAACCTGTGTAATTATTAATGCCATACTCACTCTTGTGTCACATTGTGAGATGCCTTACGTTTTCGAACGCGTATAAAAAAAAATTATGAAAGCGTGAAAAAACCAGGATATTTAAGTCTATAACAATATTTCCGCTTCACAACAGTGCAAATTATTACAGACTTTAATGACAAAAGTACAACAAACAACAACAACAAGAACAACTATGACTACAACAGTAGCAACAACAATAACACCAAGCAATACCAACGAAATGATGATGATGATGATGATATTCGTACTACAAGTAACAAACAATAAAAACAAAATTGTTAACATTATCATCATCAGCGGCGTCAACGTTGTCGTCCTTATCATCAACACTATAATCTGAGGCAGTGCTGTGAAAGAACTAAATTAATATGAGAAAATTTGTAACTGTTTAAAAACAGAGTGTCAATGTTGACAAAAGTAGAAACTATTAAAAAACTATTTAATGTTTTAAGTTAAGGAACTTACTGATATGAAAGTCTTCCTACACGCAGAAAAAAAATATAGTTGGGCATTGTTACTGTAACAATATCAACATTTGTGCATGGTTACTGTAACCATTTCAACATTTTTAACAATATTATAGTCACAGTAACTATATATATGATTGTGGTAACAATAATATGGTTAATTTACGATTCACATGATTGTATCAACCATATATATGGTTACAGTAAACATGTTTATGTTTGTGACAACCATTTATATGATGAATAATTTTATCATAATATGTTGTTCTCAGATTATGATATAAGAGCAACATAATATGGTAAGTCCTTCATCATATAAATGGTTGTCACAAACATATACATGGTTACAGTAACCATATATATGGTTGAAATATTCATGTAAATCGTAAATTAACCATATTATTGTTACCACAATCATATATATTGTTACTGTGACTATAATATTGTTAAAAATGTTGAAATGGTTACAGTAACCATGCACAAATGTTGATATTGTTACAGTAACAATGCCCAACTATATTCTTTCTGCGTGTAGCTGAGACTTTAACCGTTCCAGATTTGTTAAAGCTTGGTACACACACGCAAAGAAAAAATATAGTTGTGTATGTTTACAGTAACCATTTCAACATTTTTAAAAGTTTTATAACAATATTATAGTCACAGTAACTGTTTATATGATTGTGGTAACCATAATATGGTTAACTTACGATTATTGTTACAGTATATGTTTGTGACAACCATTGTTATGATGAATCTTTTTATCATAATATGTTGTTCTCAGATTATGATATTGCTACGAATGTGCAATGACGATTTGAATTCAACGGTCTGTAACGACAGCCTGCAGCATTCATCATGTTTGAAAGCACGTCCATCATTGACATTGTTTGTAAGTATGGCAACACTAAATGTTTGGGCTGCTGGCAATGACATCGAAAAGCTCTAGAAATCGAATGTACTAGTATATCCGTTAAGAGCATTGTAGAAGATTCCCGATAGATGGCGCGTGTATAAATAGTGGCAGAGCTGGCAGTCGTGAGTTGATCATTGTCGCAGTTAGAGTTAACATCAACTGTCGTGTACGTGTGTGTTTGTACATTATAAAGTTTGTGTGCATTTCTGCGAATTGATAAACGTTTATAAAGACACTGAGTGACTATTTAATTCTGTTGTTGTTGTACATTCTAAATAAATAAAGAGTTGTTACAATTTTAAACTACTAAAACTTCTTTTATTTGCAGTCAAAAGTATCCGGTTTATTTAAAGGAAATAAACCCACGTTTTCAAAAGATAAAAACGTAACAATATCAATTAGAGGGCAACATAATATGGTAGAACCTTAATCATAAAAATGGTTGTCACAAACATATACTTGTTTACTGTAACCATATATATGATATATTATATATATGATGTTAATCGTAAGTTAACCATATTATGGTTATCACAATCATGTAAATAGTTACTGAGACTATAATATTGTTAAAAAAAACTTTTAAAAATATTGAGATGTTGACTGTAAACATGTACAACTATATTTTTTCTCTGCGTGTAGGTTTGAAGTTGCTTACACACAATTTGAAGTTGCTGAAAAATGTTAAATTCACCTTGATTTGTTTTTTTTATAGAGGTACACATTTCAAATCAAGGCGAATTTACTACAGGTGACATTAAAAAGCCAGCTGACTATTTTTTGCTCGATATATTTTTTCACTTCTGTCAAAGTTTGTTTCTTTTTGGAAAAAATATAAAATAGTAGAAAAGTGATCGTTTTAAACAATCAACATATAAAAAAATATAAATAAATTGCGTTGCTGTGCTCCGTGAAAGTAAATTTCAAGTTTTTATTTATTTTTACCCCTATTTTTGCACAGTGGTTTAGAAACGTTTTTTTTTTGGAATAATTCGGTATCTCGGGAACTATTGGAGATATTTTTACGAAATTTCACACAGTTGGAGCTGAGGTATTTCTAAGTTTATTTGCATTTTTTCAGCTTCCTAGCGCTAATAATGGCCAGTGCGTGGCCTCTCAAAGTTGGTCACCTCGGGTCTCAAAATTTTTAAAAAATCGCCAAAAATCCATTTATGATCCAAATGAGCTGAAATTTAAAATATAAATATTCCTTAAGAAGATCTACATAAAATGCACTTACACATGTAGGTTATCTCTATTAGTTGAAGAGATATCTAGGTATATTGATTTATTTTTTAAAATTTTGCTCCACCTTTTTATGGTTTTTTAGATATGATGGGTTAACAGATTGTCGAAATTTATTTTTAAAATATCAGCTACATTGGTGATAAAATTCTAAATAAAATAGGAGTAACTTGCTAAAAGTTATCTTGTCCCTATAAAAAGTTACACGCATCCAAAGTTGGAACATGTAAAATATAAGCCGTATTTTTTAAGTTTTTTCCCAAAAGGTCCCTATATTTTTTCTTTTGTAGAAACAATTTTTCTGCGGGACTATACACAATTTTTATATGATCCAGAAAGAGAACTTAAGGCTAAACTGTATAAAGTAAAATATGAATCATTAAAGCGCACACAACACCCCCAGGCCTATCCAAACTTGGCCAATTTAAAAAAAAAAACAATTTAAGGTTTGAGAAAAAATTCTAAAAAGGCAAAACAGCGATCCTCGAAAAAGCTTCATATTTGTATAACCCTATATGTTTCTTAAATATGTACAAAGTTTTTTTTAATATTACACGGTAAATAATGCCACAGTAGGCAGTTTTCTAAAAAAACTCAGTTTTTGGAACACATTTTTCCCGGTTTAGGAATTTCGGTATTTGAAAATAAAAAATGTCAAAAGTTATAGTACAGTTGATTTAAGGACATTTGAATCTACATTAGTTCTAAATTTTGTTATGATATCTTTAACTGTTAAAATATTATATTAATTCAAATTTTATATTTTTCTTCATGGAAAATCAACATATTATAATTTTTTTAGTTTTTAAGGTAAATGGTCGAAAAAGTTTATAAAATTCTTTAATTTTACTAAAATATCAATCTTTAACACCTAAGGTTTTCAACAATATCAAATACTTATATAAAAAGCCTTTATTTACTCCTCAGAAGTTACACAAACCTTGCCCCCTTTCAAAATTTTTTACGTTTTATCATATATATGATTTCTACAATCAGGTGAATCTTAGCATTACCATATTATGGTTACCGCAATTATATAAATAATAACAGTGACAATAATACTTAATCTTAAAAAACTTGTAAAAACATGTAAAACTATATTTTTTCTCTGCGTTCACCTCCAATATGTAGTTATGGCCTTCTATGGTGACTGAATCTGTTATGGTCCGAACTGTATAGAATTTGATAGAGTGATTAATTTCTTAAAACTTTAAATGACTTATGTTGAAATCTATGTTTAATTATTTATTGACAATAAAATATTTTTCAGATATATGGGTTATATGGGGGTCAATTATGGACCGATCCTCGCCAAAGTTGGTAGACATATTTAGATTTATATAAAAATTATTATAAGGCAATTATGATTGTTCAAGTCATTTTCTGAGAGGGACCTTATATGGGGACTAGGAATAAATGTGGTGTCCGATTTTTATAAAATTTTCAATATAAAATATCTTTCAACATCGTTCATCATTATCAGCCAGTTATTCTTATTAAGAAAGAGACACGATTGAATGAGAAAGAAACAATAAAACCGATTTGATACCAAATGAAAACAATCCATCTAATTGTACAGAATTTTTATCAACAACGATCAACAGAAAAAGAGTTCAGTAATCGGTAGAATTTGGCAACCAAACAACTCGATTAAGCACTCGTTAAAACATTAATGGGATGAATTCAAATGTTTTGCATATTAATCAACTTATTTTCAAATTGTTGTTTAAGTAAAATATGCACTTTGTTAAGAATTCTTCTCTTAGTACGTAAGTTTAAACCGAAATTTCTACCTACTACTTAAATTAGAATACATATTTACTAAACCAATTCATTTCAACTGCTGTCTTTGTACTCAATTTACAATAATAACGAAAAAAAAAATAATTTAAAACACACACCAACACACATTAACAACAAAAATATTAACTAAAACAATATTAACAACAACGACAACAATAAGCTAGCACACGCCAAAAACAAAACTTCTTTTTATAATGGCTACAGACAACAAATACAACTTAATATATGAAAACAACAACAATGTGAAAACAACGACAATAACGTCACCACTACATGAACATATATTTAAGGACATACACTCATACCTTCACACGTCTACTTATTAATACTACAACTGGGATGGTAAGTTAGTACAATTACACAGGTCAACAGCAAAAAAAGGCTTGACTAACCACTGTATAGATTTGTTGCATCATGCACGCAGAAAAAAATATAGTTGTGCATTGTTACTGTAACCATTTAAATTTTAACATTATTATAGTCACAGTAACTATATATATATGATTGTGGTAACAATAATATGGTTAATTTACGATTCACATGATTGTATCAACCATATATATATGGTTACAGTAAACATTTATATGTTTATGATGAATAATTTTATCATAATATGTTGTTCTCAGATTATGATATCCATTAGCCGAGAGCAACATAATATGGTAAAACCTTAATCATAAAAATGGTTGTCACAAACATATACTTGTTTACTGTAACCATATATATGATTGATACAATCATGTGAATCGTAAGTTAACCATATTATTGTTACCACAATCATATATATAGTTACTGTGACTATAATAAAGTTAAAAATGTTTAAATGGTTACAGTAACAATGCACAACTATATTTTTTCTGCGTGTGATTATTTTAATACATCGTACTGACCCTTTTTGAGATATCATTAATTATGTGGAGGAACGTCAAACAAAATTCACAAAATAATTTAAAAAAAACCCCTCTTCATAGAATTTAAAATTTGGACCATATTTCTACTACTGGAACCACAATACATCAAAATTGTGTCGCGGTTTAAAAAGCTTCTAACATTTATTTCGATTTTGTTGCCCTGTGTTATAGTTCTATACCAAAGACTTATTTGAGGCAATTAAAAAGTTTACTTTGGCCTTTTGTAAGCAAAATGTTTGATTTTGATCAAATACATTTGAGAAATATAGAAGCAAAGGCTGAAATCTCCACTTTATTAGTTTCTGTAATAAATGGAAAAAACCTGTTTCTCTAAAGAATCTCATATTAATAGCGGAAATAAACGAAAATCTGGGCTTAAAAAAAACACAAGTTAGGGCTTTTCTATATTAAGGTAACAATGGCCCATAATCATAGTCAAACAATAAAGTCGGTTCTTTTTAAAAACAACTTTAAAATAAAAACCCGCTTTTTATTATTTTCTAAATATAGTCAAAATTAAAGTATGTTTTAAATTGAACCGACTTTAACTGGGTGTCACCTCTAATGTAGAAAATGTTTTCATACAATATACAACAAAATATAGTCAAGTGGCATCGCTGAACAGCTGACTTAGAAAATTTAAAAAAAAACAAAAAGTGACAAACAATAAATGTAACCGGGAAGTCAAAGAAAAAAAGTTTGTGGTGGAAAAATAGAACAGGAAAGATTAATATCAAATGTATTCTATTTTGGTATTAATTTTATTGATTCAATATTCAATAATTGCAAAATCTCTGCCAATGTCTTATAACATAAACATTTTTGACTTTTTGTCGAACTTTTTTACATGGCGAAGAACAGCTGATGCTGTTGCTAAATGAGTTAAAAACAACTTCAGCTAGTTTTATATTTACAGTCGACTTTAACATCAGAAGTATACTTTAACTTGTCTATTGTAGACCTAAAGTCCACTCTTAAGTAAAGACGACTTTATTTCTCTTAAAATATACTTTATTTTTGACTATGATTATGGGCCAATATGTTTTGTTACTCAGTATTTTAGAATTAAATGAAGATATGAAGCAAGTTTGAACTATATTTATATAGATATTTTCGGGCAGATGCGTTAAGAAATTTGGAAATTGCTATGTTTGCTTTAAAAAAAATAATAATACAACATAAATTTTAGTTTATATTAAAGAGATTTAAAATTTGTTACGTTTTTATGTGACTGAAATTTTTTCTCGTACCTCCAAAAATCATGTAGACTTATTATCTATCCAAATCAGACATTTTGCTGTAAAATGCATAGAAAAAATTATGAACGAAATGTTTCCAAACAAATGCTTGTTTAAAACCAAATTTATGTTTTATTTTTCTTTTTATTTGGTTTTATAAATATACTAGCTTGACTCGGTGCGCTTCGCTATCCCTGTCGTAGTAAAAATCGGTTCAGCCGTTTAGTAATTATTGTTTAAGAACTAAAGGTACCAATTTTACCAGTCTTTCTTCCTGTTTATTCCTTTCTGGTAAAAGTATTGAAAAAAGTTATAGCCTATTGACGCTTCCAAGTCAGGATCTATATACGTTCCAAATTTTTAGCCGTTTAGGCGTGATGCTCAAACAAACCAACAAACTTACAAAGACATTTATATATTTATATAGATTTATTGATTTTAAATTTTGCTTCAAACAATGCTGACAACTTTTTAAATAATCAAAAATCCCTATTTGTTCTTCAATTTTCTTAATTTATTGTACTACAAATCACGTTTTTATAATGTGAAAATTTTTTATAATATTTTGGATAATAGACTACATTTTTTTCTTTATTGAAACTTTTTTTGGTTTTAACAAATATTTTAATAAAATCAATTATTTATTTTAAATGAATATTAATATTAATTTTTACAGACTGTTGGAACAATAAATATTTAGAAAATATATATGTAAATGTTTTATGGATGGATGGATGGATTCCAATATTTTGCCTTTTTTTGGTGTGCAATATGCAGGCCGTTTTCCTTACGTTTAAAGTTTGGTAAGTATCAGAATACAGTGCTTGGTAATATCGTTAAGCTTTCCGGTGTAATTTCAGAAGTTCTGGTTTTCCATTAAAAATGTTGTGTATAGAATTATTTAATTTCTAAATATTTGGCCAATTTACAAGGTCTCTTATCATGTCATATTGTCATAATGTCCTAATATTTCACAATGGTTTGTATTGCTACTTTTTATGCTATGTTTATTGTGTTATCGTAACGAACCAGCATAGACCAACGCCGAATGCCTAAGAATCGGTTAAGCCAAGCCGCCGAGTTGTGATATATTAGGACATTATGACAATATGACATGATAAGAGACCTTGTGAATTGACCAATTGTATATAACGCATGCGGAATGGCCAAAAGAAAAAGTACATGAGCTATTAGTGTTTTAGGACTTATTTTGAATTACGTTATGTTTTGCCTTAATACTTTAAACCCCCATTTGAAAATCTGGCTTATAGTTATTTCAAAATGTTAACAAAAAAAGAACTACCTTGAAAAAACATTTGTAATTTTTTGCATATTTTATCTATATTCATCGGGAACAATTTGTTATATTTTACATGAAGGGGCAGAGAAAGGCAGAGAACTGGACTTTTTTGGAAGTAAATATATCCGATTATTGATAAGATATGCAAAGTAAAACATAATATTTTTTCTAAAAAAATTTTATATGGATCTTAGTCAATCCGATGTAAATTTAAAATTTTGACTTTTTTGGAATCTGATTTGACCATCAATTCTAATTAATATATTATGAAATGTGTACACAAAATTAATCATTTCATAAGAAGAAACATCAGAGATTATTTTTTTTAAAAGGAAAGTTCTTCTTAACTGTTCCATCATTTAACTGTCACACCCAGATGATTATGGTGTTTTCCAACACTCTTCAATTTCCAGACTTTCTAAAGTTAAAAAATATCCCAATTTTTTAAATTAAAAATAATTTGAGAGTTTTTAGACCTTTTAAAAGAGAGTTTTTGTAGATTATCTAAATCGAGAAAAATAAGACCATGAAACTCAATTAGGAGCTCAGAAAAGTGCAAACATCGGTATTTTCAACACCTGTATATAAATTTCTTCATAATTGCCACAAAAGTACATGAATAACAAATGAACAAATTTTTTGCTTACATTAAATCACTACAATGTGCTATTTTATATAGGTTTTATATTTTATTTGTTTTAACGTTGGAAATAAATATAGCGTTTTCTGTTTTGTTGCAATTTCATTCCGCATACGTTATTAGTTTTTTCTACAGTAAATATTGCGTATAACAGTATTTTCTACAGAATGGTATAACAGCATGGTATAACAGTATATTCAATAGGCAAATGTTGTGTATAAAAGACTTTTCTAATGCAAATGTAAATAACTGCAAATAACTGTATTGTTTATAGAAAATGTGGTTTATAACAGTTTTATCTATAGAAAATTTCCTTTTTAATAGTATTATTTATATAAAATGTTGTTTATAACTGTTTTATATAGAAAATGTTTGTAATGTAAAGCAAATGTAGTGTATAACAGTATTTTCTATAGAAAATGTATTTATTATTTATATAAATATAAATTATATTTGGTTAAAAATTTTATTGATTTTTATGTGTATATTTTATTAATATTTTTATTGATTTAAAAATAAATATTATTTGAATATCTACTCAAATCCAACTATATATTTTTATTGTTTTATTAAAGTAATTGATTGATATTTTTTGGAAAATATTGTTACTTTAACACAAAACTTCAAATAAAATGTGCAAACTCTAAATTTAATCCAATTTTGTTCATATGTTCATTATTCAGTTTTTAGATGACGGAGAACCATTTTAGACCTTGGGATCACTGAAAATCATGATCATGAAAATATGGTCCGCCTTAATGTAAATAGTATATTTTGTGACATGGTTTCAACATGTTTATATACGAGTATATATATATCTGTGGAATTTTGACAAAACAACTTAAGTGGAATTTTAAAATTTTTCAGGACACCTTAAAAACTGTTGAATTGAAGGATAATTATTTTATTATTTATCCTTGAAGAACTTTATTATTTGTCTCAAGAAATTATACAACGCTTTCCAAATTCTTTAAGAACAAATAATAAAATAATTAATGACCAATTCAACAGTTTTTACGTTCTTCTGAAAAATTTGAAAATTTCACTTAAGTTGTTTTGTCAAAAGTCAACAGATATTTACATATGTTTATTTGTGTATGTATATAATGTAAAAAGGTGACATTATGACATTATATTATACATACATATGTATATAATAATTACATAAACATGCTGAGCTATACACCTACAAATACACATATATTTCGAGTTATACACCTACAACAGTACACCAAAGTATTCACACATTTTATCCTTAGAAAACGACAGCAGGTCTAAAAATATGACTGTTAATATTATAAAAGATAAACAAAATAAACAAAAAGATGAGAAATTTGTTTCTTCTTTGTAGTTACAAAACAATTATCTTCGTCTTTCTACTCCTGAAAAGAGGATTTCTTGGGGAAAATTTTCGTAAAACAAAACGTTTCGTTTAGAACACATTTAGTTGTACAATGAACAAAATACACTAAAAGAAATTTTATTAAAAAGAAGATTAACAAGTACCCTTCACCAAATTATTCTTTTAAATACAAATTTTAAATATTTTTAGTTAAAGAAAATAATTTTTTTTTTTTAAATTAAGAAATAAAAATTTTTTGTTCTAAATTTTTTTTTTTAATTTTTCGGGTTAAAATTTTTTTACCGATTTTGACCTATTGTAGGTCCAAATTCCCATAGTCTTATATACATCGTTGCAATGGACTTTGGATAATGAAATATATATCCATATTGTCTATATTAATGACTTAATAATCCGGATATAGATACAAAATAGGACAAAAATCGAGGTTGTCCTGGTTTTTTCTCGATTTTAAATAGCAACCTAGCCGGGAGAATTCCCGATATATTTATGTATCAATCAAGTTTGTAAGTTATTTGGTAGCTACGGAAAGTTGATTTCAACATACAGACGGACATGGCTATATCGACTTCGCTATATATGACGATCAAGGTATTTTATACCCTTGCTACTCACGGTGAAGGGTATATAAACATGTTTATAGTTATTTAAGAATTTTCTAAATGGAATGTAGTAAATTTAAACAAGTCAGATTGTAGCTATACCAATATATTTCAAATATCACCAAAATCAAATAGATATTAACTTGCCAACTTGCCAAAAAAATCAGAATTTCTACCAGGGAACCTATAGGATTTTGTTTAACTAATGATTTTCTCTCACTGCACATTAATAATATTTAACATATTTTCATTATACAATATTCAGATTTTACTTATACAGACATCAACGAAAAAGTTTAACTGAATGAACAAAAAAATACAAAATAAGGTTAAATGGGGTGTGTGTGAGTATGTACATAAATTTTACATAATAACACATTTATTTACATATTCATATAATGTACATACATGTATATACAAAGATTGTCATACGAATAAAAATTATTCGAATAATGGAGGAAAAAATATTATTTTCATTCGAATGAATAAAATTTAGAATAACAAATTATTCGATAAATAATTCTCCGTACCGTTTTGGTACTTTTTTCAAATTTTTAAATCAATAAAATTTTAAACAAACTTTAAATCGTTTTATTTACTTATCAAAAAATAAATTTGGTACTTTTTAGAAATTCGAACCCTTAAGGGGTAAAAACGGAAAAATACATTTTATTAAGTTTTATTCCTATAGTCATACTACTTCAAAATAACTAACATAGTTTTATTTTTAACTCAATTGCGTAGGTGCAGATTGGTCCTAATCTGGATGAACAGTGTGGTACTTTTTTAAAACATATTTGTATACCCTCCACCTTCGTGATATGGGTATTTATAAGTTTTTCATTCCGTTTGTAATTTCCACAACATAATTTTCCGACCCTATAAAGTATATATATTCTGGATTCTTATGGATAGCGGAGTCGTTTAAGCCATGTCGGTATGTCTGTCCGTCTGTCTGTTGAAATCAATTTTCTGAAGTCTCCACATGTCTTTGGGATCCAAATCATCAATAATTCTGTCAGACATGCTTTCGAAAAGTTTCCTATTTAAAATCAGCAAAATCCGTCCATAAATAACGGAGATATGAGCAAAAATCCGAGACAACCTCTGAAAATTTAATCAAAAAAAGACAATTTATTGTATGCATTGACAAAAAAACAACAAAACGTATTTTTGGATGTGTGTTGGTTTCATTGCTTTGCGTATTTTGTTTTTGTTTTATTTTTAGCTGTTTTGTTTAGTTTGGCGTTGTTGTTTTTATACCCTTCACCTTCGTGAGAAGGCTATGTATAAGATTGTCATTTCGTTTGTAACATCTACAATATAATCTGTTCGTCAGCAATTAAATGTAAAATTTTTAAAAGTTTTTTTGATATATTTAGGATGCTATACGCTGAAAGTGTGTAATTAATTCATCCACAACAAAGGTGAAGTGTATATAAGATACAGCATAACCGAATATAGCACACTTACTTGTTTTCTATAGCACATGAGCACATATTTGAGTCATTTGAGACATATATTTGTCATAAAAAATTATGCCACAATGAAGTACTTTGAAATTTCAGACTTTACGTGTGTACAATAAGGAATAGGCAAATTTTTAATTTCTTTTACTTCGAATAGTATTTTTTTATTATATTAAATTATTTAACTTATACGCTATATAAGCTTATATGCTTTTGAGTAAAGAAAGAATCAAGGATTATGGTACCAAAAAAGGAGAACTAATGGTACTTTTTGTTCTTCAAATGGTACTTTTTGAATTTTCTATAAATTTTAACCTAAAATCAGGAAATTACTTTGAAAATTTAAACTTGACGGAGGTTCGAAGGAAAAAAAAAATTGGTACTTTTAATTCAAATGATATTTTTTAATTACATTACACTATTTAACTTATATACAGAATAGTAAGCTAATATGTCTCTCAGTTAAGAAAGAATCAAAGATAGGTAACAAAAAGGCAGTACTCTTTTAATTTTTCATTATAATGAAAATAGAATTAGGAAATTAAACTCACATAATCCTGACTGAGTTAGAATATACAATAAAGGGACTTACAAGTACTTTTTCCCAACTAATAGTACTTTTTGAATATTGTATAATTATGGCTGAAGAAACATGAAAGTAAGCATTTATGCTTCTAAGTGAATAAAAATTCAAAGGAGATTATTAATGATACTTTATTGCAATGAATCATTGGGATATCTTAAGGTTCGTAGTGGTGTAAAAAACAGACGGAATTACAGCGTACCGAATGTAGAGTATTACCATTACAATATCAATAGCATATAATGAGGTATCCTTAAAAACTACATCAAATTTCAGTTATTAATTGCGATTGGGTGACTAAACGAAACGGGTCAGCTAGTAAAAGGTATTTCATTAAGCGATTCCTAGATTTAAATTTAACCCATTAACGGCGAATTGGTAGAAAAATACCCAAAAATAGAGCAATTTTAGAAAAATTCTAAAAAAATTTAGGAGAGCGCTATTAAAAATCTTCTTTTGGATAAAGATAAAGTAAGAATCAAACTACCTAAATTAATTTTTTTGGGTAATATTAGGTCATGCCTTGGTGGGGAACTACATGGTCAAAGTTAAGCAATTTTACAAAATCACAAAATTCGAAAATAAGTGGCTCTAGAAAACGGGAGGAGTGGAAGTCCCCAATGACCTCCTTGTGTCTAGCAGTCTTGGATGTCCTTTATCAGTAAAAAAAAAATAACCAAGTGATTAATCCCACTTTCCTAAGCTACAAGTACGATTTTGTAGATTGGGTATAAAAATACCCACTTTGGCTATGTGGGTTCTAAAACGCATAAAATATGAATTTAATTTTTCAAGAAAAATTTCACTTCCTCCTAGGTCAAGTGTGTGCTAAAATAACCTAACTAATTCTGTGGCTAGTGGTAACCCGAAAGTAGGTTAGAATGTTTGTTTCGTACTGCCACCTCGAACTGTGGGGTCTAAATACCCCTACACACACATAACTACCATTTTTTAACATATGATAATTGTGGTATTCACCATCAGTATAAAAGAACTGGTTTGGCATCATTATTTCATTGTCAAAAATATTTTAATTTTATAAATACACTCAATTTCAGACCTACCAGTCTTTTCATTAGTTAATTGAATTTCATCAGACATTATAAATAATATTTTCTAAAAGTATCAACCTTATCTGATGGGAAATATCTGTGGTTTGAGTCATTATTTTTCTCAACTACTTATAATTGTTAGCCAACAACTTTTAAAACTTTAAGATGTTGAATAATTTTTGATAGATTTTAGAACTTTGTCAATTTTTACCGACTAATTATTGAATTTCCTTATCTCTATCAAAAAATGTCAAAAGATTTCCGGTTTTGGTGGGGGGAATTCCTATTTCCCCCCTCTGGATCCGCGCCTGTAGCTAGTTATTGATAAATCTACAACATCAAAACATCGAACAAAAATTCGGTAAGAGCTTCCTTTTTCTAAGTAGCTAATTAAAAAAAAGCATACATTTTAGAACCCATATATGCCGAAGTGGGTAGAAAAATACACAGACCCTGCAGGCTCAGATATGACAGATCAAAAAAATTAAAAATATTCAAGGCAATATAAATGCCTTAAGTACTGTCTGTATAAAATTTCATAAAAATCGGACAACATTAATTTTCAAACCGACTTTAGATTAACTCACCAAGATCAGAACATTATGAAACTTAACCCTTTCACTACCAGGTGGATCATGCATCCCAAGGAAAATTTAAAAAATCATCAAAAATACAATTTTCGCTATATTTAAATAAGATAATGTTCCATTGTTTTAAATATTTTGTGTTTATTATTAGATGATTTGGGTACGTTCAATGAGTGAATTGATTTTTATTGCAATTACTTGTCATTAATAAGCGTATATATAAGTGTTTATTCTTCTGAAAGTTATTTTGTGTCAATAATATAAGGGCCTTTAAGTGTTTTTTTATCAAGTTACCTTTGTACAGCATGTCAGTTATTATGTTTAATGTCAATTATGTTCATTTGTTGTTAATGTGATTAAAATGAGTGACCAGAAAAAAGTGCGTACTAAAATTATTAATTTTTTTCAACAAAACCCAACTTGGTCCTACAAAAAGTTGCCCAAACAATCAAAGGTCTGCTGTCAAACTTTTTCCAATGTTATTAAACAGAGAACTTGTCCGTTGATAGATTACCTGGTTCAGGTAGAAGGAATGGTCCACATGATGCTTCTAAAGCCAAAAAAAAAAAAAAATAGAAACCATTTTCAAAAGAGCTCCCAACACCTCCGGTAGGAAAGCAGCCCGGTTAGGTCGGTACTCGAACTATTTGGTACGAAAAGTTAAAGCCAATGCAGGTTTAAAAGCATAAAAGGCTCAAAAAGTTCCTGACAGGAATTCTGCTAAAAATTTAGAGGCCGAAGACAGAGCACGGAAATTGAAGTCAAATTTTATACAAAAAATATACCTGCTGCATAATGGATGACGAAATGGCTCAATTTTTTTATGTTGCAGGTGCTCGAGGGAATGTTGAAGAAAAGTTTAGGACCCAAAAGCAGACAAAATTTTCCAAAAAGTTCTTGGTATGGCAAGCAATATACAGTTGCGGCATAAAAGCCAAAGATTTGTTACAAAGGGCTCTATAAATACCGAAATTTACTTCAAGGAATGTTTACAAAAAAAGAATGTTTCCATTCATAAGACTTCTTAATGTGTCCACTTATTTTTGGCCTGATTTCGCATCTGTCACTATGGTAAGAAAGGTCTTAAGTGATACAATAACAACAATGTGGTATTTGTACTAAGAGAGGCAATTCCTCCAAACTGCCTGGAGCTGAGTCCAGTGGATAGATATTGGGCTCTTGTTAAAAGAGAATTGAAGAACACAAAAAAGGTGTCCAAAAGTGTGGCAGATTTTAAACGGAGATGGACAACCTGTTAGAACAAAGTGACAGAAATCACTATAAAAACCATAATGGAAGAGTTTTCGAAAAAGGTTCAACATTTCATCATTAGTGATTAGAACTATAAAAATATATGTTTTGTAAATTGTAACAATAATTTCAATCAAATAAAAGAAGATTCAAAACTGTATGTTTAGTGGTTTCATTTTTATTAACATATATGTATGTTAAAAATTTTTCGATCTCAGTCCTTATATTATAAAACATAAGTAAGCATCAATATATTTTTCATATATTCTTATAAGTTGGGTATTTTCTATTTGGGATAATTGATTCCAGTGGTTTTGTTCAATAATAACATTTTTTAATCGTGATTCGTTCGAATACCCAAGGAAATTTTAAAAATTAATCGAATTAAATTATTCGAATAATATAAAATTTGAACAATTGACAACCCTATAGTATATACCTATCTTTATATGAATGTACATTGTATATGTTTAATAAATTAATGTATATAGTTGGTTATATACCTAACAATGTATGTACAACATTTATTTACATACATAAATACCTGTGTGTATGTAATTTATGTGTAAACAACAACAACAAAAAAAAACATAATTATTTAATTCTCGTGTATTTAATTAAGTAGCGAAATGGTAAAAAATCCGTTAATAATGCATGTAAATTAAGTGTTAACGAAAATGAATATCGATGAAACTGTTTTTGCGATTGATAACGAAAATAGGGAACTGACGAGAGAAAAATACATACAGTATTTAATATAAATGTATTAAAGTTACTTTTTAAATTTAAGTTTACAGATATATATTTATTTCACATTTTAGAAAGAATTTTTTAGCATATTTTATTCTAGCTCATAGGAAATTGTGTGTATTTTTCAAAAATATATATATAACTAAATAATTTTAATATTTAAAGAAAGATCATAAAAAAAATATAAATAATTGTCTCAACAATATTTTTTTATATTACTATGAATTTTAATAGATTAATAAATGAAATATTTTCGTTTCAATTTCACTGTGTTTCTGCTTGAAGATTGAAGGCCTGATTGTGGACCTACTCACCTTATTTTTGAAATTTTGAAAATAATAAGTAGTAAAAAATTAATCCATTTCAAAGATATGAAAAGAAAAACCATTTGAGTTTTAAATAATTTAAAACAGAAATGATTTAAATGAAACTGAATTGGTCTGTATTCATATAAAACACCGATAAATGTTTATGCCCCGGGCTGTGTTTGGATCTCATTGCATTAGACCAGTCGTCAGCATAAAGAGAATATGGAAAATGGATTATAATATTCCATCTTTCTCTGTTGCAATCAGCTAGCTACTTATTCTGTTTTTGTTCATAATTGATCATTTGTATAAACTTCATTAACATTCCAGATATTTTAAAGTAAACAACTGATCATGTCAACAGGTTGCAATGGCTGAAAGTGTCGACCATCATTAGATAGATATGTTTATGAAATATTGAGGACGAGCTAAGAGGACTTAATGGTTCTACTAATTTCGCCCAATGCTACTTTTTGTAGATCCCCGAATATCTGCGAATCCATAAAGAGGGACTAATGGCATATTTTAAAGGTGCGTTTTTACATTTTTATAATAGTGAACCTATAAAACTATTAAATTTATTATATAACAATCACAGTAAAGAAGAACCAAAGAAAATATTATGATCCTCTTAACTTGTAATGGTACTTTTTTAATGTATGATATTAATTAATCAAGAAACATGAAATTAGGCATATACGAAGGTGGGTCAAAAAGTCATTGACTTTTTGAATTTCCCGCCACTTAACTGAAAGGGCAATACTACTCATGTCAACAGACATATGTCAGTTGACTCCTGTCAAAATTGTGCTTGATAAACATTGTTTGTGTTTGATAAACATTGATAGCAGACACATACTTGAGAAGAAAATGGAGAAAAGTGATATTCGTGTGCTCATTAAGCATTATTTTTTGCTGAAAACCCATCACTCAAACCAACGCTAAGCTTGATAAATACTACGGAAGATAGTATTATTATTAAAAACTGAATATACATATAAAAAAAACTACGTTTTTAAACTAAAACTACGTTTTTATACTAAAACTACGTTTTTATACAAAAACTACTTTTTTACACTAAAACTACGATTTTATACTAAAACTATGTTTTTATACTAAAACTACGTTTTTATACCAAAACTACGTTTTTATACTAAAACTACGTTTTTATACTAAAACTACGTTTTTATACTAAAACTACGTTTTTATACTAAAACTACGTTTTTATGCTAAAACTACGTTTTTATAATAAAACTACGTTTTTATACTAAAACTACGTTTTTATAATAAAACTAGGTTTTTATTCTAAAACTACGTTTTTATACTAAAACTACGTTTTTATACTAAAACTACGTTTTTATACTAAAACTACGTTTTTATACTAAAACTACGTTTTTATACTAAAACTACGTTTTTATGCTAAAACTACGTTTTTATACTAAAACTACGTTTTTATACTAAAACTACGTTTTCATACTAAAACCACGTTTTTATACTAAAACTTCGTTTTTATACTAAAACTACGTGTTTATACTAAAACAACGTTTTTATACTAAAATTACGTTTTTATACTAAAACTACGTTTTTATACTAAAACCACGTTTTCATACTAAAACCACGTTTTTATGCTAAAACTTCGTTTTTATACTAAAACTACGTGTTTATACTAAAACTACGTTTTTATACTAAAATTACGTTTTTATACTAAAACTACGTTTTTATACTAAAACTACGTTTTTATACCAAAACCACGTTTTTATACTAAAATTACTTTTTTATACTAAAACTACGTTTTTATACTAAAACTACGTTTTTATACTAAAACTACGTTTTTATACCAAAACCACGTTTTTATACTAAAACTACGTTTTTACACTAAAACTACGTTATTATACTAAAACTACGTTTTTATACTAAAATTACGTTTTTATACTAAAACTACGTTTTTATACTAAAACTACGTTTTTATACTAAAACTACGTTTTTATACTAAAACTACGTTTTTATACTAAAACTACGTTTTTACACTAAAACTACGTTTTTATACTAAAACTACGTTTTTATACTAAAACTACGTTTTTATACTAAAACTACGTTTTTATACTAAAACTACGTTTTTATACTAAAACTACGTTTTTATACTAAAACTACGTTTTTATACTAAAACTACGTTTTTATACTAAAACTACGTTTTTACACTAAAACTACGTTATTATACTAAAACTACGTTTTTATCCTAAAACTACGTTTTTATACTAAAACTACGTTTTTATACTAAAACTACGTTTTTATACTAAAACCACGTTTTTATACTAAAACCATGTTTTTATACTAAAACTACGTTTTTATACCAAAACCACGTTTTTATACTAAAACTACGTTTTTATACTAAAACTACGTTTTTATACTAAAACTACGTTTTTATATTAAAACTACGTTTTTATACTAAAACTACGTTTTTATACTAAAACTATGTTTTTATACTAAAACTACGTTTTTATACTAAAACTACGTTTTTATACTAAAACTACGTTTTTATACTAAAACTACGTTTTTATACTAAAACTACGTTTTTATACTAAAACTACGTTTTTATACTAAAACTACGTTTTTATACTAAAACTACGTTTTTATACTAAATCTACGTTTTTATACTAAAACTACGTTTTTATACTAAAACTACGTTTTTATACTAAAACTACGTTTTTATACTAAAACTACGTTTTTATACTAAAACTACGTTTTTATACTAAAACTACGTTTTTATACTAAAACTACGTTTTTATACTAAATCTACGTTTTTATACTAAAACTACTTTTTTATACTAAAACTACGTTTTTATACTAAAACTACGTTTTTATACTGAAACTGCGTTTTTATACTAAAACTACTTTTTTATACTAAAACTTCGTTTTTATACTAAAACTTCGTTTTTATACTAAAACTACGTTTTTATACAAAAACTTCGTTTTTATACAAAAACTTCGTTTTTATACTAAAACTACGTTTTTATACTAAAACTACGTTTTTATACTAAAACTACGTTTTTATACTAAAACTACGTTTTTATACTAAAACTACGTTTTTATACTAAAACTACGTTTTTATACTAAAACTACGTTTTTATACAAAAACTACGTTTTTATACTAAAACTACGTTTTTATACTAAAACTACGTTTTTATACTAAAACTACGTTTTTATACTAAAACTACGTTTTTATACTAAAACTACGTTTTTACACTAAAACTACGTTTTTATACAAAAACTACGTTTTTATACAAAAACTACGTTTTTATACTAAAACTACGTTTTTATACTAAAACTACGTTTTTATACTAAAACTACGTTTTTATACTAAAACTACGTTTTTATACTAAAACTACGTTTTTAAACTAAATCTACGTTTTTATACTAAAACTACTTTTTTATACTAAAACTTCGTTTTTATACTTAAACTTCGTTTTTATACTAAAACTACGTTTTTATACTAAAACTACTTTTTTATACTAAAACTTCGTTTTTATACTAAAACTTCGTTTTTATACTAAAACTACGTTTTTATACTAAAACTACGTTTTTATACTAAATCTACGTTTTTATACTAAAACTACGTTTTTATCTAAATCTACGTTTTTATACTAAAACTACGTTTTTATACTAAATCTACGTTTTTATACTAAAACTATGTTTTTATACTAAAACTACGTTTTAATACTAAAAATATTAAAAAAATGTTTTTTACTTTTCATGATTTGTTAACATTTATTTATATCAAAATTATCTACATACTTTGAAATGATCACATGCCAAGTTAATGGATTCAAATTCAAACTCCACCATTACAAAATCTTTGCTGATTTTGGTGTAAAGGGACAAATTTTTAAAACTTCCCAGCAAAAATTTTGTGAATTTTTGTAATGGCAACTAATTACCACATGCCTTCTTTTGTAATGAGTGGTGGTTATTTTATTTACTAGAATATGTACTTATTTTTGTACTGGTTGGTAATGAACTTTTGCATTTAGCACAGCTATCTAGTGTGTTTGACTGGAAAACGAGACGTTAGCGGTTCTACACCAGTCAGCGCCATTCATTTTTTTGTTCAGATTATATTAATTTATATGTTAATCTTAAAACCATTGTTAACTTACAATAAAATAACTCGTACATGGGGTAGTGAGTTAGCAGCTTGACTAGCAAACACAAGCAATTAATGTGACGGTTCGATACCCACACGAGGCAACATTTTTCTGTATTTTTTTTTTTAGCTACATAGTCTTATTGTGAATGTAATACATATAATTGAGCTGAATGTAAGTATATTTATAAGTAGGACCCCTGAATTTTTAGAAAATCTCGAACAACAGTAACTAGTGTTTCAGCCAAATAATAAGTAGTTACCAGTTTGCTCCAATATTACTTGCTGGCTTACTAAGTAAGTAAAGTTTTTGCTGGGTTTGTTTAGAAACGCCTCAAACTCCAGATAATTTGTTTAAAATAAGAGGGTGGGTTTCACTAAACTATCTGCTTAGTTATTTTAATACTTAAGATTGAAAAAGACCATATGTTTCTTAAGCAATTATTTTTATGGGCTGACTTAAATGAACAAAAATGTTTATTAAATGTTTTCGGTTGATAACGTGGTTTCATAGTGACGCAATGCTTTTTTTCGCTATAGAAATCTATTTATTATGACGTCATTATAAAATAATCCTGCAATCAACAATACAAATAATGTTGTTCTCTCAGTAAGTGTGTGCAAGTATTTAATAGAAATTTTCTAAAGCTTTTTTTTTACTTCAACTTTAACGCAAATGTCAAACAGCCCACACGTGGATTGTGGAGAATTAAATAGGACACAATAAAACCATACAAAGGAATGAATGAAAGAAGCAAGGATTTGAAATTGTGGTAGTGATTACACTTAATACGTACATATTTAAACACAAATTGTTGCACGCTCCATACAACAATTTGTTAAGTTTTTCATAAAAACAAAGGGATAAGAAATACGTAAAAAGGAATTAATAAAAACAATTGTAGGCGTTTTGGAAATCAAACATGATTTCGAATAAAGTTGTAAGACAATTTCGCAGGCACAATTTTAAGTTATATTAAATAATATTTAAATATGTATGTAGATTACACTTACCTTGTTTTTCAACATTATTTTTCATTTCGTAGAGATGTATCTGGAAATAGAAAAACAAAATTCAAGGAAACAAATTAAATTAATGAAGGTCGAATTATGTTGCATGGCAGTGAATTATAAACCAACATCATATAAATAGTTATATAAATGGAAAAGAAAAAACAAAAAACTTAAATCAAACAAATGAGAAAGAACTCTACAATAAAAAAACAAAAAAAAAAAAAAAAAAAAAAACGTTGACTTACAACAAAATTTAATCATAAACAAAAATCTCAAGTGTATAATCATGGACATACTCGTACTGGTACTCACTCGCACCGAAACCATGGGGAACAACAACAATACTGCATTCTAAATAAATAAATGCAGCAACAACAACAACAACAAATTAAAAACTGCTACGGTCAAATGTGTGGAGTGGTTGTGATTGACTAGAAGGATCTGCTACAATAATTTGGTTAGGAAGATTAGAAAGTTTTTGAAACCGTTTTAAAATAAATTAAGTGCTTTATAGCGAATCTTATTTTACTCACTTTAGAAGTAGCCACAAGTACCTTATTTAATGTTCTTTTGAAGAATTTATTCAAAGTATTAGCCATTGTTAGCTATGACCTTTCCCATCTTCTGGCAACATATGGATTCCGAGCCAAAAGAACTGCTCATCAAGACAATATCGGATACTCTGTTCCAAATAAAGCGTATCCCAGTGAGAGCGTTCTGCATCGATCGAAACAAATAGTATTTGGCAAGGTCTATACTATAAAGCGGGTGAGGCAAAACTTACCAACCTCTTCATTCTAAATAGTTTTTAATATGTATCGCATAATGTGACCGAGGGTTGTAATGATGGTTTCATGTCGGTCAATGCTCGTTTCAAACGATTCTGGTGCTTCTCATAGAGAATATCTGACAAGAATGTGAGAATGTGAGAATTTATCGCCCAAAATTTTCGTCACAACAATTGAATTGTGGTAAAATGAGCCTAAATGGCATTATCAGTGGCAACATCCACTTGACAAAGATGTATCTTAAAAAATCAATGAGAAAACTTCAAGGACCAAATCTGAACATAACTGAGCTTTACAACATTTTAATTTTGAGCAACATTTGCAGATTTCTTGGTTTTAGTGACTAACGATTAGGCGTACCTCTTAAGTAGTAGAAATATCTACAACTAAGTATTTTCTACAAATTCCGGAGTTTGATATAATAAATTAAAAATTTCTCAAAATAAAGTGCAGCATTTCATCATTAATATCCTTATAACCACCCCAGTTTACAGTAGGGTGCTGGCAATAAACAATTCAACGACAAAAAATAAATAAAAACCAGTATAACAGACAAACGTAAAAGAGATTAAATTCAAATAAATCGACATGGTCGCCTGGAAATGAAAACATTTCACATGTAAGTAACTTCATCACCATCATAGTCGTCATCGTCATTATTTCCATTATCATCATCATATTCATCTTCAAACAGCATCAACTTCATCATCATCGTCACCAACAGCAACAGCACAGCACAGCTCAGCACAGCTCCTCATCCACAATATTCGTCGTACATTCAAGACAAAGACCCACAATGGTCGTTTCGTGTGTTGTTGTTGCTGCTGCTGCTGCTGTTGGTCACAAACAAGTTGTGTGCAGAAGCATGTGAAGATCAACACCAACCAGGCCAAGAGAATGCACACAATCGGACACTTACATACACATAAAGTTAAACCCTGCAGTTCCCAGGGGGATCAGTTGCCAAATTTCCATTGGCTATATCGCTATTTAGGCAGAATTTATGTCTTATGCTGAAGTTGTCTTGAATTTACGTTATTACTACAAGGTCTTCCAATAGGGACTTTGACAGTTGATAGCAACCATATTGTTGAAGCTAGATCTGTCGAATTGGCTTTCATTTACGCAGCTTGTTTTGCCAAATCATTGATCAAATGATTAAATTGTTTTATCAAAATGAGTGTTCTGTTCGGGCCACGTTCGGCGTGCTTCGCCCATTTTATGGTGAGGTCCTTTTCTAGATGAATGGGTACATCAAGAAACAAAAGTATCGTATTTGGGACAATATCAAACCACAAGAAACCAAGAGCGTCCAATACAACCCGAAAAAGTAACAGTTTGGTGTGTAATTTGGGCTGGAGGCATCATCGGTCCATATATCTTTGACAACGAAGTTGGGCAGTCCATCGACGTAAGCGAATGCTATAGGTCAATGATTACGAACTCCAATGACATGTGGTTTCACCAGGACGGGGCTATTTGCCACACAATTCATGCCAAATTGGAGATTCGGCACTAGCGAATCACATGGAGGTGATGTAAACTGTCCACCGAGATTGTGCGATTTTACCGCGTTAGACTTTTTCTTGTGGGGTTTTCTTAAGTCTGAGGTATATGCGAAGAAGCCACAGCGGCCCTCAAAGCCAACATAACCCATGCCATCGGTCAAATTCCGCCTGATTTATGCGCCAAAGCCATGGAAAATTGGACATTTCGCGAAGACGCGGCTGTCATTTTCACGATGTTATATTCCATACATAATGCCATTTCAAACTAATAGAAACTTTCGGTGATATCTCACACAGACTTAGTTTTATTAAAATTTAAAGATAGGAAGCGCTTTATTAAAGACTCTTTAGTTACTTTGCATTAGCGTAGTGTTCAAAAGAGCAATATGTCACTCAAAGTTTATCGTATTTAACTACAAAACGCCTCCACTAGTAACTTCCTAAGCCGAGACTGAAGCCTCAAAATTTCGACAGTCAAAATCTTTCTAGCCAACTAATGGCAGTTTTTGTAGTTTAAATTGTTCATCAACACAAAACTTACATGGTCTTCAGTGCTGCTGGGTAAAATACACATCCAGTTCGTCAGCCAATTTACCACTAGCGCCCGATTCTTGGTCGGTTGTTTGACTTGTTGACTAGTGTGCCTTCCCGGCTGTCTTGCTGCTGCCTGTTGCTGGTTAACTAACTGAATGGCTTTGACTGGTTGGCGACTGTGACAGCCAGCTAGCCGTATGGTTCTTTTGGTAATTGTTGTTGTTTTATTGTTGGTTTTAAGAAAGGAATACGAAGAAGTCAAAAATTTGCAAATTTGTTTAAGTGTGTATGTATGTGTTCGTGTGAGAGAGTGTGTTCATTTGTTTGTGTGTAAGTAATTTTCATTGCCAAAACATTAAAGCCGACAAACATTCAAATTTAGTGTCTTAAGACCTTAACATTGCACTAACAACGTAATGTTTATAATCATACGTTATATTTAACATTGACCAGGAACTGCTGCAGCAAAAAAACACAGGCATTCTCTATACATATACATAAGAGGGTGGGTCAAAAAGTCCGTGCCTTTTTATTCTAAAAGACTTTGTATAAAAAATCGTTTTATTTTTTAACTTAGTCTTCTTTATCCTCTAAACACTTTGTCCAAGGTTTCTCAAATTTTTGTATCCCTTCCAAAAAATTAAATTTGTCGAGGTCATCAAAATGAGACGGTTTCATCGTTGCACTTAATTTCTTTCCGTCGAGACGTTTCTTTTGCACAGAAAAAACAGATTCGTGATATCAACCGAATTTGTTGCCAATCGAATGGTTCTACCTTAGAGAACGAATTTTACAGTTGTGGTTATAAAATTTTAGAAGGGGTAATAAAAGTTTGGTTGTTTCAACCGAAATTCTTTATTATCAACTGATTTTCTGTTGATAGAAAAGAAAAATTAGATGTGTGCAACCAAATCATTTGATTGGCAACAAATTCGGTTGCTATCACGAATCTGTTTTCTCTGTGTGGCTTGTAAACTGGAAAATCGGGGCTAAATCCAGTGCATAGGACGGAAGAGGCAGCATTTTGTAGCCTCATTAATGAATTTTCTAGCATGGAAACTGCACATGTGTGTATCGTTTTGTGCACCCGATTGTAAGAAAACGCGGCAGCTTTCCGCAATATAGCTTTCTCATACCCAAGTGATCATTCAAAATTGAAACCACTGAGCCAAGTGAGATGCCTATGGCTTCCACAATCGGCCAATATCATATCGTGATTTCTTTCAATTGTTTCGGATGTAGAGACCTCAACTGGGCGTCCAGAATGTTTGGCATCTTCCGTGATTGTACGGCCACAACGAAATTCAGTAAACTACTATTTTACCATTGAAATTTATTGTGCAGAGGTTCGATTGTATTTATCAAGCTTAGCCTTTGTTTGAGTAATGGATTTTTTCCGCAAAAAAATAATGCTTAATGAGCAGACGAACTAGACTTTTTTTACAATTTCTCCTCAAAGTCACTAGGTAAGCTGCTATCAATGGCTGTCAAACTAATTTTTACAGGAGTCAACTGACAGATGCCTGTTGACAGGAGAAGTGTTACCCTTACCGGGAAATTGACCCACCCTCGTATATACATATGTAAGTGTATGTAAGTAAACGTGTTGGTTAGTTTGAGAATTTTATGTATGTGTGAGTTTATTGCATGATATCGGCGTATTGAGCCTGTGTGACCAATTTGCGAATATTTTCATTTTATTTCAATAGTTTAGTTTGTCCACAATAACAACCAAATAAAAAACTAAAATATAAACAAAAACTAATAAAGGGAAGGTTTGCGCAAAGACAGCTGTTAAATGAAATGAAATCCAAGAACGCCGAATAATTGTGACTGTTTTTGACAGCCACTTTAATCTGTACGTATTGATGAGCCTTAATATACACTCGAACTTATTTTTTCGGGAATGCCGTGGATAATACAGCTACTTATCAATGATGAGTTTTTCTTTCGCAAATTAATGTATTGGGACTAGAGGACATGTGATTTCCAAAAGTATATATAGAATAAAACGTTTCCGTGTCGCCTAATACAGTGGCAAGATTTTCAAAATTAGATGCAAATTTTAAAGAAAAAGTACATAATATATAAATACTTGTGAAATTCATCAGTCAAAAAAATAGCACCAATATAGAAATCGATTAAAATAAACAAAAATTAACAAGGACAGAATTGAATTTAGTAAGAATTATTATGGTTTGTAACGTTATTAACACGTTATTATTAAAAGTAAAATATTGCTGTCTTTTGTTTTCGTATTTTTTTTTTGCACAAATGAGACCGACCACTGCCTACCCATAAAGATTCTAAAATTTTGCAATTTTTGTATCGAACTTGTATGCCAAATATATTTTTGCATTCCCCAAAATACATTCTAAAATGTTTTTTGGTTTCATTTTACTCTTTTTGTGACTCTACGCCATCTATTTTTAATAAAATTCCGTTTGGGGATATCTCATCCTGTGCCACAACATTGACTTAATAGCTTGAAATCCAAATTTATATCAATTTATCATACCAGATATCATTTCTAAGGTCATAATTCCTTCGATTTATATGTGAGTATGATTTGATCAAGCATTTAATCGTATAAAATTGAATTATTTATTCCACATATTCAATATATTCTTCGAATGTTATAGTAGGAAAAGCACGATCAAACTATAATTTTAAAATCTGTTTGTTTTATTCCTCTTATCTTACATTTTGGTTGAAATTGGATTCAGAGGACATTCTATAGAAGTCTGATATCAAACGATATAATTTGTTTAATTATTTGACAAAAAAGTTTTTTGGTACTTGAATGCTGAAGAATGGTAATGCGACTTCGGAAATTTTACCTTCAATAGAGGATGTTATATTGTTATTGGTGAAACTATTCTAGGATTTAAATAATTTAAATTTTATTCTCGTAATGGTCAGCGAATAAATGCAACACTAGTCATCACTTTTGACCACTGTAGAGAACATAAAGGCCTGATTTTCGAAACGGTGTGCCAAGAGTTTTATTATTAAAAGCGATAAGCAGTTTTGCAACCTAAAATTTGTATTTTTATTTGAACGCAATGTTTTTTAATACCATTTCTAAATATCTATAAATATTTTTAATCTGAATTCAGTTAATTTCTATGTTCAGAAATCATAAATTTTTAACCTAGAGCTCACATACACCACTTTTCTGTTACTAAGTAAAAAAAATAGAAAATATTTTTTTTAATTTCACTCAATTCGATATAAATAGATTCAAATTATAATTTTATGACGATTTTTTAAAACGAAAACATAAATATTCTATATTTTTTCGGCAATTTCTTACGATGGTGCTATTATTTTGACTGCAGAAAATCTGCGTATTTTTCAAAAATACCATATAATTGATTGAAAGGTAAATATTTCTCAAGGAAAACTTTACTCATAACAGGTGGCGCAAAAGTAATCCTCCTATCAGAAAATGCTATAAATTTTGCGAGGCCCCTAATGTCAGTTCTGTTTTGACATTTGTGTAGTAAACACATGCGAAATTTACGTTAATAAACAATGTTACGCTACACTGCTCCAGAATGCGGAATATTGCTGACTATTTATTTGGCCAATAATCGGCAAAATTTTTTAGCATTTTCTAATAGGAGGATTACTTTTGCGCCACCTTGTAGAAGAAATAGAGAATAATTAACGATTTTATAATTTATCTAATTAAAATTACTATGAAAATACAAATATTTTCCATATTAATTGCTTTATGGTTCTATGGTGCTATTATTTTGACCGGCACTGTATATGTTAATAAAAACGAAACCACTAAACTTACAGTTTTAATTTTTGTTTTATTTGATTGAAATTATTATTACAATTTACAAAAAAGAAAATATTTTTATACTTTCAATCACTAGTGATGAAATTTTGAACCTTTTTCGAAAAACCTTCCATTATGGTTTTTATAGTGCTTTCTGTCACTTTGCTCGAACAGGTAGTCCATCTCCGTTTAAAATCTACCACACTTTTGGACACCTTTTTTGAGCTCTTCAATTCTCTTTTAATAAGACCCCAATATCTCTCCACTGGCCTTAACTCCGGGCAGTTTGGAGGATTTGCCTCTCTTGGTACAAATACCACAATATTGTTCTTGTACCACTCAATGGCTTGTTTACCATAGTGACAGGATGCCAAGTCAGGCCAAAAATAAGCGGATCTTATGAATGAAAGCAGCCTTTTTTGTAAACATTCCTTGATGTAAATTTCGGTATTTATAGAGCCCGTTGTAACAAATGATTGGCTTCTTTTGCCGCTACTGCATACTTCTTGCCATACCAAGAACTTTTTGGGAAATTTTGTCTGTTTTGGGTCCTAAACTTTTCTTCAACCTTCCCTCGAGCATAAGCAACAGACAATTTTTGACCAGGAAGTTGGGAAAAATCTGCCAGAACATACGTTTCGTCATCTATTATGCAGCAAGAATATTTTTTTTATAAACTTGACTTCAGTTTCCGCGCTCTGTTTTTGGCCTCTAAATTTTTCCCAGCTTTCCTGTCAGTTTGTATGTTTTTAAACCTGCATTAGCTTTAACTTTTCATACCAAATAGTCCGAGCACTGAGCTAACCGGGTTGCTTTCCTACGGGTGTGTTGGGAGCTCTTTTGAAAATGCTTTCTATTTTTTTTGGCTTTAGAAACATCATGTGGACTATTCCTACTGTTGAATAACATTGGAATCAGTTTGACGGCAGACCTTTGATTGTTTGGCCAACTTTTTGTAGGACCAAGATGGGTTTTGTTGAAAATATTTAATAATTTAAGTACGCACTTTTTTCTGGTCACTCATTTTCATCAGATTAACAACAAATGAATATAATTGACATTAAACATTATAACTGACATGTTTTACAAAGGTAACTTGATCAAAAAAATCAAATAATACTTGGGTTACAAGTTTTAATGAAAAACGTGTGTTAAGAATTTTACGATCTCACTCCTTATATGAGACTAATGACAAGTGTCAATAAACCGTATAAACTCGAACCGTATGTTTATTTTGAAATTTTACAACCATTTTACCTTGATTGTGGTTTCCAGAGCGAGAGAAATATTTGTTCTGTTACTGATCAAGGCTATTTGGTGGAATGTGGATTAATTTATAAATTTTCTTAATTTGAGTAAGGAATTCCCTTTACAATTTACAAATTTGTAAATTTATTCTTCATTTTTGAAGAGTCTAACCTTCCCTCCTTGATATACTACAGTACGTAAGATGATCGTCAAACGGATCTTATTTTCTTATTTAAGTATTTTGATTTTTTTCTTTTCTGCTCATTTGTTTTTATTTGCCATATAGTTTTCATAGTCCAGAAGCACTAATACTGACTTCATTTATTGTTGCTGCAGTTGCTGTTGAGATTTGATATTGTTTGGTGCTAAGATGGTGTCTTTGAATTCCACATATAGAGAGCTCATGTAAATAAATATTAGCGGACATTGACACAGGTCATTCCTTTCGAAGACTAAAACAAACCCAGCTATAACAGCAAGCAGCAAAAATTAACTAAACTTAAGCTGATGATCATCATGATAATCGCTGTTAAGATCATCAACATCATCATCATCGTTATTAAAATGATCAACAACTGCAAGACACCGGTGGTAACGAATAAACGAACGAACGAACAAACGACATTGGGCAGCTAAAGCAACTCGTCGCCAACTCAAACAAAATATGCTATATAGCCATATAAATAAAAAATAAAACAAAAATAAATGCTTCAAACTAAGAGAAAAAAAATAAAATAAAGATGGAAAAATATGCTGCTTTTACACATATTTGTATCAAAATCCATTTTGTTATTAAGCTTCTTCCCATGCGTCATATTGTTGTTAAATTTGTTGTTTTCAAAAGGCGCGCAAATGCATGTTTTGTACGTATGTGCCTGGCAATTCTGTTCAGTTCAGTTCTTTTTTTTTTGTGCTTTAGTTTTGTTGTTGCTGTAGTTTTCTTCAACTGTTGGGTTACATTCTTAAACATACCCATGTTGTCATCATCTTTATACTGATCCTCACTTTTAATCATCGTCATCATGATGATGATCATCATCATTCATCCTTATGAACGTCGTCAACCTCCACATTACTATATATATTCACATATTTACCATTCACAGCCACCAACCGTATTGCACTATGGGTGTTTGCATGGATCTTTTATGTGGTTTTCTTATAGGATTTCTGAAAAATAATATATTTCAGTATTTTAAGAAGTTCCAGTATTTTAGCGGAAAACTGAATATTTCAGTTGCAGGCCATAGCTGACATTTTTTAAAATGACTTCTTACAGCCTTTCCGGAATGAAAGAAGTTTAATGAAACGATTTGAAAATTATTAAGAAATGAGTAAAAAGAAGGAAAAGTCTTGTTTAATTCCAATGAGGCACCTCATAGTGTCCAATACTTACAACATTTGATAAGGTTTACAGCAGTTTTTCAAACTCATTTCAAAATTGTTAATTTTTCACGAGATACATACTGTTAAAAATCTTTTTACTATTATTTTTGAATTTATTAGAAGTAAAAGGATATTTTTAGAAAAACAACCATTCAACAACCATTACCGAAGATATTTGCCAAAACCAAATAAAGTCAAGGTAAAAAACGAAAATTTCAAAATTTAAACTTAAATATCTCTTGCACTGTAATTGTTAAATAAACAGGAGTTTCATAATCTTCCCACTTGCTTCATAACAAAATTTGCATAAGTTTCAGCTAACCACAAGCTAGCTCATTATGAGTTCTTTTTTTATCATTGGTTTTCCTTTTTTAGCTGTTGAGTTTTAAAATACCTTTTGGCGCTTTAATTGGTAATTTATATAAATATTTATATATTTTTTTTACTTTCGAGTGACTACTTTCATTTAATAGATGCTGTTAGAGATAATGAAGAAGAAATCCCAGACAAAGTAATTAGAACGTGCTGAAATTAATAAAAAAGCTAAATTTTCAAGCCGGTTGCGAATGTGGTGTACCTCAAATAACTAGAAAAACTGATTAAAAAATAAAAACAAAACAAATATATACAGTTTTAACTGTCATGATCATGAAGAAAAAAAGTTAGAACATATTTTTTCTTATTTGCTTTTTACTCTCTTTAATGTTTGTTTATTTCTGCATCATCTTTGAGTGAGTCAAAAGTTAGTTTAATACTTATCGAGATGAAGTCAGTTGTTATAATAAAATATCTCATCTATGCACAATTTTGGAGTTATGTTGCTCTTTACTCTCGTTACTCTCTTTAATGTTTATTTATTTCTGCATCAGCTTTGAGGGAGTCAAAAGTTAGTTGAACACTTATCGAGCAGAAGTCAGATGTTTTAATAAACAAATAGCTCATCTCTGCATCAATCTTGAGTTACTTCAGAAGTCAGTTGTAAATGAGTTAGCAATAAGTCAACTTGATTTTGAGTCAGCTCATAAAAGTCCGACAGGGAAGCAACTGTGCGAATACATATAAAACGTATGTGACAAACTATAATGTACTCAAGAAAGATTCGTCAAGTTTCATCAAATTTTATTTGCTTAAGCAAAGAGCGAAGCTGGTCGCACATTCCGTATGGAATCAGGTGATTGTTTATTTTATACAAAGAAAATAAAGGAAGAAGAAAATTAATTTATTTTGCTAAAATTATAAGAAATATGTATTTTTTTAATGACGTGTTGAACATAAATGGACAAATGGGACTAAATTGTGTTGAATGCACGTAAGTACATTACATCCACTTCGGATTTTCTTAAGCATTTGACAGACTTTTCGTTCGGTTTTGACATTACCTTAATCGTCTAACTGGCAAGAACGTAAAAATTATCCGATAAAGCCAATAATGTATTCAATAGAACCGTAAGTTTTAATTTTCATGAGAAAAAATCAATCTGAACAACACCTGATATGTCAGGCTGTAGTAATAAAGGCTCACCGAGATTTTGAACAGATGGTCATCCTACAGACGATATATTTTTGAAGGAAACAAGTCCAGCAGCTATTTCCTAACGCAAATCTGGAAGCTGTAAAAGCAGTTTTTTAATCGGACACATTGTTGGAAGCATTGGCCTCATCGGCCTGCAGACGTTTGTATAAAAAGAATGCATTTGTAAAAACCATGCCCACAAAATAGTAGAACAACCTAATTATAATATTGCGAGTCTTAGCTCAAATATGGTTTCGACCCTGGAGACCATCCATGAGATCTACTACACCCATGCGATCATTGAATTCTCGAATAATTTGAGGGCAGTTGATTTCGATGAATTTCTTCAGCTTTCTATCATACCGAGGAACTTTTGATTGTTCTTCGCCAGGATTGGATCTTCTGAATCGGGAAGACATTTTTGTAATCCTTCCATAATACATTATTTACATCGACTACATGTATTAAGGTCATGTAATCTACGCAAAATCATATCTTCTCTTGGTTCATTTCACAGTTTACACAAAAGCAAATCATGATCAACAAGAAATATGACAAAACAAAATTAGTACCTCTCATTGTGCCCAAACCATAAATTCCTTTGGCTCGTAAATAGACTAACAGCGGCTTCGATTTGTAAAAGTTATCAATATACAGGATGTGATGCATGAAATTAGGAATCTCCAAACATTCTAGGTAGCTCCAATGTCCGGTTTAACAAGTAATACGATATTATCTTCGGACCTATTGTAGATTTAAAACCGGTAGGCAAAACCGTTTGAATCACAAAGCACGAACAATTCGATCCCCCTTTTATGCGGCTTATTGGTCATGTATTTTCGAAAATGGTGTTTCGTCTTTATATAGAACCATAAGCAAACAATAGAGTTTTATGACCAAAAGATGAAAACTACAATGTAAGAGAGGAGGAGATTTTTGTACACGCAAACCGGCAAGACCGCCTTGAGGAGGCCTTCGCTATTTCGTTTTTAAATCAAACTGTTTATTTTTTTTTCACTTCAAATACGTTTTAAAACTTAAATATAAAATGTTATCTACCAGGGACCGAAAATAATAATTATTCTTGAAATTTCAAAGGAAAAAAGCCATCACTAGAAAATATCGGAGAGTCAAGTCAAGCATAAAATTTTGATCGTTTTCAACTATATTTTCATATATTAACATGATTTTTAATTTCTTTTTTTTGTCAAAAATAATTGTTATTTTTTGATTTTTATTTTTTTTTTTTGTCAGAAATATTTATCACACTATGATTTTTATTTATATAGTCTGAGAAATATGTATCACAAAAAAATAACAATTATTTCTGACAAAAAAAATAAAAATCAAAGTTTGACAAATATTTCTGACAAAAAAAAAATAAAAATCAAAAAATAACAATTATGTTGTGATTTTTATTATAAATGTCATAATTGTTACGGTCCCTGTTATCTACTTATCGTAAAATTGTAATGTCGATCATTTTATTTTAAATGTTGTTTTTTAGTAGTTAAATTTTCGAAACAATTTTCGATGCTAATTTGATGACGTTTTGCACTTGATTGGCCATAGCTGACAAACGACTTGTCAGAATATATTGGAAAGTATAAAGAAAATGTAAAAAAATGTTGTCTAAAGACAGTTTTCACTATTTTGAAGCGAAAAAATGTTTAATACAGCACTGGGACCCAAAAATTACCGGTTAGAGGGCATTTAAGCAGAGGTGGTCGACTTTGACACCTTGTCTATGATTCATACATAATTTTGTCATCAAACTAGTACTTAGTTTAGAAGATTCCAATGTATTATAACTTTTTTCGATTGACCCCACTGTGCGTTGGGGTTTAAACTCTGGTGTGTGTCAAACACCTGTTTCGCATTGTTAATTATTCTTAAATTATATTATCGTAGAACTTCTATGGAAATTTTGACAATTTTGGTATTTTCATTTAAAATAACTAATTTTTACATGAAACTCATTCCCATAGTGCAACATTATGATCATTATTATTTTTATTGTTGCTGTCGCTGTCTGTTTTTTTTTTTTTTGTATTATTGTTCTTATTACTCCAAAAGTTGGCAACAAACACACACACACCCATTCAGTCTGTTTCTGCCAGATATGAAATGTCTCTTTTTTCCATTGTTTTTGTTTTATTGAGGAGCTGTGTGTGTGTAAAAAATATATATTTTGATCTCCAATCTCTTTTACAGGTGTTTGTCCTTATGATCAACAATTTAAAATAAGTTAAGTTCCAAACACACACAGATCACACCACACCACAGCACACCACACACATACATTCTACCTTATAGACCCTGATCAACCAAAAAAAAAAGGAGCAGAAAAAAAGAACAGACGTCAAGCATTTATCGTAATGCGTGCATTTTATAAACTACACACACGAGACTACGTACCGGTGTTTAGTATAGTATTTCTTTTTAAAGCCAATAATAAACAACAACTACTGCTATACGACGGGAATAAAGTCTAAATTTTTTCATTTTTTTTTTTTTCTTTAAACCGAAAATATAAGAAATAATTTTCTTAATGTGTATGTTTGCCCGCGTTTTGTATCATACATTTTTCTGATCATCTTTCATTTGCACAAATAAAAAGACAGACAGACGGACGGATGGATGGTTGGACAGGCTTAAACAAAGAGACCGCAGGGGGAGGAGATGAAACATTCGTATATGTTGAAAAAAAAAGAACTTATAACACCGGCTTAACTTTACGCATATAAATTAAAATACCAAGTAATAATATAATGTTCAGTTAATATGAACTATTAAATATGCTACTTTTATCTCTTATTGCATACAAGTATTTAAAAGATATCTAAGAAATGTTCAGTAACAGTAAACTTATACAACTTTCAGATTAATATGTTGCATGTGTTTAATATACACATGCAAAAGTTGAGTGTCATTTTAACCCCAAGTCTCATTAAGGGTTAATTTCCATTTTTGGTCGGTTATTTTAAATAATAGACTTAATGTTATATTTTTCTTTACATTCATCAAAATCGGCTCAAAAATATATAACATTTTGCTATCTTTTCATTAGGAATTCCAAATATTGAAACATTTGACATTTGACCTTCACGATTTAAGGTTTAACGTTTTCCAATTTTAGTAAAACTTTCAGAGTATATTTAGAATTATCTGGACTATAATATTCTGAATAGGTTTTACTTAAAATTCATAACAGTAAGGAAATTGGGCTCATTCGCCAAAATATGGCCAAATAATGTGTTTTTCTCGAAAATTGCAAAATTTAAATAGCAGGTACGGAAAAACTATAGAAGATATTTTCATAATTTTTTTCATATTTTTATTCCCTATTATATTCTCAATAAATCCCAATGTGATGATCAAAAAATTATGAAATTTGTTTAACAAAATTTTTAAAAATTTTAAAATGAATTTTTGAAACTGCCGTTAAAAAATATAAATATTTTTGGTCATACCTGCGAATAGGTTAACGGTATCATACGAAGCCAAAAACTCGTATACAAGTAAATATGGATGTATTTTAAGTAAAACTGAGCTTTTATTTTAATATTTATCAAAATATGTTAATTTTCTACATTTCTTGTTCTATTGGCCTGAGACACATTAATGGCCTGGGGATTTTTTAATAACTTTAACATTTTTTAACCAATTTCTGTTTTTTAAGTCTCATTAGCATGACAATTACGTACACATTTCTATTCTTTTAAATTAAATTGCAAAATTAATTTTTGAATGGCAATATTTTTACAAAAACTTAAAAAATTGCATTTTTTCCCCTTGTAAATACTTCTCAAAACTTCAGAGGGCTCGCAGCACGTCTTAACCCCAACCGATTTACCTAAAATGTTATCAGGATGATTTTTTTACCAATGTTCGCTAAACTGAGGGGTGAGACCAACTTTCGTTTATTACGGGCCACCCTAGTGTATATATCAAAAATCCTGCTAGTCTCCCCATCAATGATCGATTCTATCATTTACAAGTTCCAAATCACCCAGGAACCAAAAATGCATGTATTGACATATCTCACCCATGTATGTATTGAAATATTTCTTCTAAAAAAGACAACTTAAAACAGAATGGAAATAAATATGATAAATAAAATCGCTATTAGAAAACTGAAAAAACCTCTTCGTTAGAAAGTAATCATAGAAATAGAAGTTTGTATATAAAGCATTCAAACATTTTCTTTTAAAAGGCTACAAGAAACATAAAGACACCTTTAGTGGAACAATTCCGGTTAAACAATTCTTAGCTTATCTAAAGCCTTCAGGAAAAGGTTTCCTGATAATCTGGCCTAAGCATCCAGTGAAATGTTCATAGGAAATACACCATATTTCATTGAAATTGTGAAAATTCTCAATTAAATTAAGAATTTCAAAATTATATTGAGAAAATTCCTAGTGAAATTAGGAATTTAAATTGAGAAAGTTCCAAATGAAAATGAGAAAATTCTAAATGAAATTGAGAAATTTCTTGGATCCCTAACTATGCTCTAGATACATACTTCCAGTTATTCATTCAAATGTAGCGTTAAATACAAATTATTCAACATAAATATGTCTCAATTTAATTTCAATTAGAATTTCTGGAATTTCAAATTTAAATTCTTAATTTTATTTATATTTTTCTCAATTTCGTATTGAAATTCTGAAATTTAATTAGAAGTTTTTAATATTATTTGGATTTTTTTCAATTTCATATTGAAATTCTCAATCATAGAGAAACATGAGCGGAAACTAGAAAAAACTCAAACAAAAATATTACAATAGTCACACACATATAGAAATATACATAGAGCGGAAACTCTCCTGTCAAAGACCTAACTCAGTTATCAAAAGCCTAAGTGCTGAGAATGTATTAGTAAAAAAAACTATGTGAAAACAAAAACAACATTCATTTGTGTAATTATTTTGAGTACAATTTTTGTTTGAGTTTTTTTCTAGTATCCGCTCTTGTTGTTTCTCTATGGTCACACATACGAGTGTTGTTTTTGTTTTCACATAGTTTTCTTCACTAATACATTCACACCAACTGAGTTAGGTCTTTGACAGGAGAGTTTCCGACCTATGTCTATTCTCTATGTTCTCAATCATAAATAAATACACATAGATCGGAAACTCTCCTGTCAAAAGCCTAAGAGGTGAGAACGTATTAGAAAAAAACCTACGTGAAAACAAAAACAATTATGATTTTAAGTAATATTTTTGTTTGAGTTTTTTTTTTAGTTTTCGCTCATGTGTAGTTCTCTATGTTCTCAATTTAAAATTTCTCAATATTATGTATAATATTCTCAATTTAAATTAAAGATGGTGAAAACTTATCCCACAATAATAAATTTCAGTGAATATATCCTAATAATATTTATAACTGGGAAGCACTTTGTTAAATAACTAAAATTCTGATGGTTGTTGGGCACGCAGATCCAAGGAGAAAGCTTAGTTCCTTGCTAGTCATTTACGCAGAATACTTCGTTGAATAATTTTGTACTAAACGATTGACGATTCGTGCAGGAGATTTTGACTATCGATAATGATTAAATACTAAGGACTGAGATCGAAAAATTTTTAACATACATATATGTTAATAAAAACGAAACCACTAAACTTACAGTTTTAAATCTTTTTGATTGAAATTATTGTTACAATTTACAAAAACAAAAAATATTTTTATAGTTCTAATCACTAAGATGAAATTTTGAACCTTTTTCGAAAACCCTTACATTATGGTTTTTATAGTGCTTTCTGTCACTTTGCTCGAACAGGTAGTCCATCTCCGGTTAAAATCTACCACACTTTTGGACAACTTTTTGTGCTTTTCAATTCTCTTTTATTGCCTCTCTTGGTACAAATACTACATTATTGTTCTTGTACCACTCAAGACTCTTCTTAACATAGTGACAGGGTGCCAAATCAGGCCAAAAATAAGTGGACACATTAAGAAGTCTTATGAATGGAAACATCCTTTTTTTTAAACATTCCTTGATGTAAATTTCGGTATTTATAGAGCCCGTTGTAACAAATGTTTTGCCGCAACTGCATATTGCTTGCCATACCAAGAACTTTTTGGGAAATTTTTTCTGCTTTTGGATACTAAACTTTTCTTTAACATTCCCTCGAACATCTGCAACATAAAAAAATTGACCCAGAAGCTGCGACAAATTTTCCATACGTACATAACGTCATCCACTATGCAGCAGGTATATTTGTTGTTATAATTTGACTGCAATTTCCGTGCTCTATCTTTGGCCTCAAAATTTTTAGGAGACTTCCTGTCAGGAACTTTTTGTATGTTTTTAAACCTGCATTGGCTTTAACTTTTCGTACCAAATAGTCCGAGCACTGTGCTAACCGGGCTGCTTTTCTACCGGATGTGTTGGGAGCTCTTTTGAAAATGGTTTCTATTCTTTTGGCTTTAGAAACATCTTGTGGACCATTCCTTCTACCTGTTCTCCCGGTACTGTTTAATAACATTGAAAACTGTTTGACGGCGAACCTTTGATTGTTTGGCCAACTTTTTGTAGGACCAAGTTGGATTTTGTTGAAAATATTTAATAATTTTAGTACGCACTTTTTTCTGGTCACTAATTTTAATCAGATTAACAACAAATGAACATAATTGACATTAAACATAAAAAAAATCAAATAATACTTGGGTTAAAAGTTTTAATGAAAAACGTGTATTAAGAATTTTACGATCTCAGTCCTTAGTCCTGAAAATTATTAAATACTGTTTAAGGATATAAATTGTCGCATACGATTAAATGAACTCAGAAGTAAACATATACATTTTGCATACAGTTGGGGCGATTGTCCATCTGCCTCACTGAATAATATAAACCATCCACAAACAGATACTACTATACAAAGATTGATTTCGTTATGATGTTCAAAACAATATTTCGAAAGTCTGGTCATCTTGTACTTCTTCGTAAAGAGAATGAGTATCAATTACACAAGTCTGCGTTATGCAATCCATTTGCATCAGTAGACTGATTTCCAAAACGTCTTGAAATATTTATCATTTCTCCTCAACTCTTTCGAAAGACAAGAGTCAAAAACAATTATTGACTTTGGCCCCCTCTTAATAATATAATATTCATAATATTCAGTTTGAATATCAACTAATTATTCATATGATACCAAAATATTTGGCTGAGTCGGTAAAACTGATCACTTTATATTGTTCAAAACAATGGATCGGAAAACTTAACTTGTATTTCTTTGTAAACAGAATTAGTTTCAATATTTTAGAATTTATGGCAAGTCTGCGTTCTGTAGCCTATTTGGAGATATCGAAGTAACATTATGGTCAGTAAACTGATTTAGAAGACGACCTTTTGAAAACTATAACTTTCAGACTTCGCAAATGCGCTGTACTTAAAGAGTACCTGAGCAAATAAAGTTTAATCAAAATTTTTCACAAATTGTGCGTATTTGATCAATTTATATTCTGTGATTAAATGTGTTATTTCTGCCAGCAATATTCTGGAACCTCGTGGTCCTTCTCTATCCGAATATTGTATAGATCGGATCGATAATTTCCCAGCAGTTCTACTATACGGTCCCGAACTAGTGATTTAACCTATCATTTAGTGTGACAACTAGTTACATAACTAGCTACATGACTAGTTACTTTAACAGGTGCATGTCCTTAGCAGGGGATCAATTGATCCTTTTTGATTACATTGGTAAAAAGTATTCAGCGCATTGGATTCACATTCCGGTTACATAGAGTCAGCTACCCTACTAGCTACCTAACTGTTTATTTGATCAATGTAGTTGATCAAATAACCATAAATAGTTATTTTAACACTTACGGCTGCTAATTGACCTCAAATTGTCAGTTAAAAAGACATCTCATAGACAGTCTTATAACCAATTGCTTGTAAACAAACCTTCCTCTGACAACTCTCCAATAGATTACTTCTGGTGGGTAAAATAATCACTTCCTAAAGTGAAAAACAAAATAAACGCTTGAAGTGACTTCACTATAGGTTACTTAGATACACTAAAGGGACAATTGATTTAACGCTAGGTTACATGGGATGTTAGTATACTTAAGCAATAATAAAAGAAACTGTATGAGAATTATGTCAACACAATTTGTATAAAGCCCGTTTGTACGAATTACTTACAAAAAAAGTGACTACACTCTAGATTTCTTAGAGACATTTAAGTGACAATTGTCTTCACACTAGATTACATGGGATGTATAAATTAAACATCAGACTTCTCTCTTTACTACAAAGAGCACATGCGTGTAACATTGGCCCAAAATTTATAAATTGGAGTCAGCCAAGTGATCAGACATTAGTGACAATTACTGTCTATAAGGGATAAATTGACTACATGCATAATTGCTGGGTTGTAACTCAACTTAAACATTTCTTATCCGTGTATTGCTTTAGATTCACCCTTCAGAAGCCTTGCAAGTAGATCGGAGGGTAGCTAGTGGTCCTTTTGTCAACATATACAAAATAACTGAATTATTGTCAAACCCTTAACAACATTATTTCTAAAGTATAACTAAGATTCGTCTTTGCCGTACACCAACCATACACCTACTTGTTGTTCATTATCAACATCTACTGTATGGAGACATATATGTAGACACTAAAAAATAAACGTAATGCGTACAACAAAGTCTCTTTAACTCAAAAAAGGGTATCATTAGTAATTTTTTTTTTCCTATATTTTATAAGACAAAACCAAAACAAAAAAAAAAAAAAAAAAAAAAAAAAAAAAAAAAACTTAAGCGTCGCCTTATTTTTGATAAACTCCAATAATGGTGACCAAACGTATGTGTACCAAACAAAATCAACAAAAAATTAAAAGAATAACAAAGAAGTTTAAGACTTCAGAACAGCGATTTTCTCATCATCCATCGTCTAAAGATGTATAAATGAAGCTAAATACAGAAACTGAGAATGAAAAAAAAATAATATCATCTGCAACAACACCAGCGCATCACCAATAACAATAACAACAACTACAACAGAGAACATCAACAACAGTGATCCATGAAGTTGGCAACTAAACCATCACACAATCATTCCTTTCTGGTGCTAGTGCACACAGCCGTTGTTTTTGTTTAATACTTTTTCCAAAGGAAAGCTGCAATGGAAAAGAAACCTTCCAAGTTGTAAAACAAAAAGGCTTTTTTTTCAAGAAGAAGAAGAAGAACAACAACAAAAAAATTAAAGGCTAAATAAAAATTATTTACGATCATTTTGTCAGCGCAACTTTTGAACATTTTATTATATTCATCGCCTGGTTTTTTGTCTTCATTTATTTAGTGTTTTTTTTTTTTCTTGTTGTTCTGCAGTGCTGCAGACTTGTCTTCTACTTTGTAGTTGTGTTGTTGTTATTTTCGGAAATTTTTTTCAACCCAAAATATTTACTGCTTTTTTCATAATAAATTTGGTTTAATTCCTGCGAATGTGTGCAGTTTATATCATCATTATTGTGGATCATAAGAAAGTTGTTTTGTGTTGCTGTGAAAATATCAATTTCTTGCAAATATTTTTTAAAGACTTTCAGGGAATAAAATAAATATTATGAAAATCAATAGCAGACAAAGTTTTATTTGATATTGGGTAATTTTTGAAAATTTAATGGTAATTTAATCCCTTTTTTTACTGGGATAATTAAATAATTGTGGCATGTTTGAAGTGTTGTCAGGGAATAAATTGTTAAAAATTTGAGTTTTTAACAAAACTGGGATTATCAATTACCTCTATAATAAATAAATTATTAAAAATTATAATAAAAAAAAACCTGATCTAGAATCTTCCAATTGAATCAATACAAGCCAGGTCCTTCCCGAAATTTCCAGAAGTATTTACATAGGAAAAAATTATTTTAAAATTTTTGTCATAAATTATTTGTTTTCTCATTTGAGGTATAGAAATTCAAACTGGGTTGATCACATATGGATAAATGTATAAAGTTCCGAAATCATTACAAATTTAGTATTTCGAATTTAGGAACCCTAATGAGAAAGGTATAAAAATAGATAGAATTTTCTAAAAATAGACCTACTCCTATTGGAATTGGAATCAGTTAATTCTGACAAGTAATTTTGGTCAAAATCGAGCCGTTTCGCAAATGGTAACTTGATTTAAATTTCGAATTTGAGTTTGAAATTTCGAATTTGAGTTTGATATTTCGAATTTGAGTTTGAATTTTTGAAAGTGTCAGCAACTGATTAAAGTGTTTAGATTTCGTACAGAATTTGCTAAATTAAAATTGACAAATATTTTTTTTATAAGCATCTTGACATTTTAGCTGCATGAATCCAATTTCTGATTTAAGTTAAAATTTGTTAAATACAGTGCAAGCCCGGTATTCGCGCCTACCCAATTTTGTCAGTTTATTCGTGTCATTTGTTGTGTAAACACATCTTTTAATATGGGAAAAGTTCAACATATTGTAAAACCAACGATTTCTCAAAAATTAGAGAAAATTTAAAAGTGGAGATTTCATAAATTCAATTTGCGTGAATTACAAGTTACATTAGTCTTCGGTTTACCGCATTATAAAGCAAGAAAATTCAATAAAAAAAGTTCATACGTACAATAGAAAGTGGCCCTGGCAAACGTTGCACCTTAAAGAAAGCTGAGTACCCAAGAATGGAAAAATAAGTGGTTCCTAAAACAAACAAAAAAAAATTTTCCAATATCAGCAGCGATTTTACGAACAAAAGCCAGTCATTTGTTTTCAAAAATTTATCAAACCAATTCAGGTTTTAATTTTAATGAAGGATGATTGAAGAAATTTAAGCGTCGACATGGAATTAGATTTTTAAAAATGACGGTCGAGAAATTGTCTTCGAAACCTCAACTTATTGATCCATTTGTGAAAGAGTTTAAGGGTTATGTTGATGAGCATGGGTTGACTCTTCACTAAATCTACAATGCCTACGAATCTGGTTTATATTATAGGATGCTTTCAAATCACACTCTTGTCACATGTAATGAGAAAACAGCGCCCGGGAGAAAAATATATAAAGAACGAAAAACTTGTTTGCCCTGTTCATATGCGAATGGCACAGACAAATTGAAATTGTTGGTTGTTGGAAAATCGAAAAACACACGCGCCTTTAAATGCTTTTTCAATAATCCTGTAATATACATCAGTAATAACGCCTGAATGACATCATTTATATTCATGGACTGGTTCCATCACAAATTTTTTAGTTAATTTTCACCAATTAGTAAAAGTAAGTTGTTCATAAGTAAACATTTTTTAGATCCGAGAATTTATGGCTTCAAAAGGTCTGCCGCAAAAAGCAGTTTTGATTTTAGATAACGCGTAGGGTTCTATAGTTGAAACAAAAAGTCGACTTTTCGAACTTTCGACTTTTTTCGATTTTTATAAGGTCGACTTTTCGAACTTTCGACTTTTGGTAATTTATGAAAAGTCGACTTTTCGAACTTTCGACTTTTTAGTTAAATCGACTTTTTTCGACTTTTTTCCACTTTTTACCATTTTTTGTAAAAAATACATGGTTTCTGCATTTATTGATGCCCCTTGTGTAATGTTTAGCAATAAAAATTAAATGTATTAAGGCGATAATATATAATATGTAGAAAGAACATTTTTTTATGAACATTTACTTATTATTTATTTTTGCATACACTAGAAAAAATGTAAGTGTACCAAATTGCAATAACATAAAATTATTATGTTATTCTGTGCATATTTTGTTTTAGTATAATGTTGCAATTAAAAATTTGTTTAACAATCTTAAAAGTCGACTTTTATTGACTATTCGACTTTTTTCGACTTTTATCGACTTTTTTCGACTTTTATCGACTATTCGACTTTTATCGACTTTTGTGATAACTAATCGAATGTTCGACTTTTTTGTGACCAAAAAGTCGACTTAGACTTTTCGACTTTTTTCAGCAAAAAGTCGATTGTTCGAACAATCGACTTATAGAACCCTAATAACGCGACGTGTCACCCAGTTGAGGAACTAAAAAGTGATGACGGTTTAATCATAGCAATAAATCTACCACCCAATTGCACTGCGCTTATTCAACCGTTAGATGAAAACGTTATCAACTTGCTCAAATTAAATTATAAGAAACAACTGCTCACCCACTTGCTTGACCAGAAGAGAACAAATCTGGAGCTCAAACTAAAAAACTTCAATCTCAAAAATGCAGTTCAGATTCTAGCTACGTCCTGGGATAAAATATCAGTGTTCAATATCCAAAAATCTTAGAACGCCTTGCTCGAATTTGGTACTGAATGGAGTGAAGAGGATAACATTCCCTTAAATTTTTTACAAAATATAATTCAGGAAGAAAACGAGATCTTTCTACTATTGGTACAATTGTAGCTCAAATTGATACGGAATATCATTTCACGAATGCTGACATAAACAACAGGATTCAAGTAAAATTTCATGTGGAAAGTAATGAGGAGCAAATGGAATTATCAGATATGGAATCGGAGGATTTATACGGTAGTGGTCATGAAGAAAACAAAATTAAAGTATACGGTTGTTTAACATCGATAAACATATGAATACAATGGGCTTTGGAAAATAATAAGCCGATAACAGCACTATAAGAACTACGTGATTCAGCTGTTTTTTTAAAAAATAATTTGCCAAAAAAGCAACTCAAAATCTCCAATTTCTTTAAAAATGTTTAATATGTAATATGTATATCAATAAAAAGGATTTTAATTTTAAAAATTACATACAATTTTTCTGTTTTCGCGAAAATTCAGTTTTCGCGACAGGTCTGGTTTTTAGTTAGCTTGCACTGTACCATGAAAATTGTTAAATTACAAAACATACTTTATTTTTAAGGAATTTTATGTTTTAATAGCTTTAAAGCAATTTCGTATTCAAAGTCGAATAAAATTATAATTCCCTAGAGAATTTGCTAAAACAAGATGAACGAGTATTTTTAAAAGAAACTTGATATTTTAGTAGCTTGAGATAGACAGAAAGAGGTTATATTCTCTAGAATTTCCAGATAGACTAGAAGTTGGTGGGCTGGACTATCAATCTGAGGGTTGCGGGTTCAATTTCCGCCAAAGACTCTGGGTGTATCTATAGACAAGCAAAACGATTCCAACTGAAATCATAATTGCAAGGTATTTAATATTTTGGCAGCTATAAAAAATTTTCTACTTGAATTTCGAATTTTCCAAATTATCACATAGTTTAAAATTCCTTGCAAAATTAACTGAAATAATATCAATGAGTTTATAATAAGGAATTCGGTATTATGACAGCTTGAATGCAACTTCAAATTTGAATTAAAATTTTTTAAATATTTAGAAAGCGGGCAAATTCTCTTGAATTTCTTGCAAATTGTTTGACAAATTTTTTTATAACATATGTTGTATCTTGGTAGTTTTTAAAGCAATTTCGAATTGTTTAGAATTTTTTATAAGAAATTTTGTATTTCGAATTTATGTTCGAAATTGCAAAATACTGTTAAAATTGTTAAGAATTCCTTGCTGAATGTGCTAAAATCTGATAAACAAGTTCTTTAAACAAAATTTTGTATTCAGCTGGTTTCAAATTAATTTTGAATTTAAGTTCGAATTTTCGAAATTGCAAAATACTATTAAAATCTTAAAAATTCCTTACTGTATATGCTAAAATCTGGTTAACAAGTTTTTTATACTGAATTTTGTATTTTGCTAGTTAAAAACTAATTTTTAATTTTAGTTCGAATTTTCGAAATTTGCTAGAAACTGATAAAATCGTTAAGAATTCCCAACAACATTTGCTAAAATCAGACTGACGAGTTTTTTTATAGGGAGTTAGGTATATTTCCAGCTTAAAACCAATTTTGAATTTACGAAATATCTTAGAATTAGTAGAAATGCTAAAAAATTCCTTACAAAACATACTGAAATATCATTGACAAGTTTTTTTTTTTTTTTTAAATGGAATTTTGTATTTTGTTCTCATTTCGACAGCATTTTCAAAGGTCATATTTTGAATATTTAGGAATTTGATAAAAATGCTACTGGAATAAAACTATTTTTACTAACCTTGAATTCAAATGGGTTCGCAATGACAAGCATTCTTTGGAAAATTGGACCTTAAGATCATTAAATATTGTTAATTTGCAAATTTTTCGTAGTAAACAAAAATCCACAATAAAAAAAACAGAATTTCATTTTGCAAATATTTCAAACTGAAATAGATTTTTAACGTATTAAATTTTTAATACTTCGGAATTTGCTAAAGTTGATACTGGAATAAAAAAATGATACAAACCTTTAATACAAATGGCACCGCAATGGCCCACAAGCGTTTTTAGTTCATAAAATATTGTTAATTTGGAAATTTTTCTTTGTTGTAAATATTTCAAATAGAAACTAATTTTTAGCATTTTAAAAATGTTGTGTCATTTGAAGTCTAAATGAACTTTAGTTTTGATTAAAATGCTGTTTTTAGATCTCAATCAATATACAACAACATATCTCAAGTTTTATCAAAATTCGTTAAAACGTTTTCTCTACATTTTCATAAACAAATTTCAAAATTCTTCAAATTTTATTTAAATTTACCAAAAATGTCACCGCCTGTGACTAATGTTTGAATTTATAGGAAGTTTGGTTATAGATATAGAGAAGTATTCAATAATTTTTGAAATTATTGCTTTTTATCCCTTTCACCAAAGGGGCCAAAAGTCATATGTTTAAATATTAGGAATTTGGTAAAATTTGATACTGCACGCAGAGAAAAAATATAGTTGTGCATGTTTACAGTAACCATTTCCACATTTTTAAAAGTTTTTAACAATATTATAGTTACTGTAACTATTTATATGATTGTGGTAACCATAATATGGTTAACTTACGATTCACATGATTGTATCAAATATATATATGGTTACAGCAAACAAGTATATGTTTACGACAACCATTGTTATGATGAATCTTTATATCATAATATGTTGTTCTCAGATAATGATGTCAATTAGCCGAGAGCAACATAATATGGTAAAACCTTAATCATATAAATGGTTGTCACAAACAACAAATAGTAAAATTAATAAGATACCGTTAGTAGGGCTTGATTTAGCCAGTTGTTTTTATGCAAGGAATTAAATTATAAAACGAACTTTAAAATAGAGACAGAAATAGCAAATTCTTAGAACATTGCTATTAACAATATCCAATCATAGTTTAAAGGAACTTGTTTTAATAATAAAAAACAAATTTCTATGAATTCTACAAAATTTATTACTTTTCTTAAACAAAAAAAAAACAAAGAAAAACACAAAATATAATTAATCCTAATTTTACAACTTTAATAGAAACCTTTAAAAACATGCAAACTCCTTCATTTATATGAACTACAACACACAGACATCTTTCTAACTTGCAGAAAATCCAACCACACAAATAAATAAAAACAAAAAAAAAAGAAAAAACAAGGATTTCATCATTTACTATTTGTATGTGTAATTTGTTGGAATTTCCGCACCAAATCAAGCCTAAAGCCATCATCATCAACATCATCAGAACTAAACTCGAAATGCGTATAAATGCATTTGTTTTTTCTTACTTCGTTCTTTTAGGATTTTTTTATGACTTTAGAAGGAACTACGAACAAACAAAAAAAAAGTATATAACTCTATGTAGACATAAAAAAATCGTCTATGATTTATTTTATTTAAGTGAAAAAACCCACTAGTTAATGGTTCAACACCAACACCATCGGCAGCAATCACTGCATCATCGTCCACTTTAAAACAGGGAACAAAAAATTATATAAAAAAAAAAATCAAAACAAAAAAAAAAAAAAAAAAACGAAACTAAAAACAACATTCAATATAAATAAACAACAACTTCTTAAGCTTTAAAGAAGTTTTTAAAACTAAATGAAGGAATTACCGAATTGTGGATATACGCAGGCTGGAGAGGGTGACACTACTACTGTGATTGAAAATACTTCAAAAGATAATTGAGAATTGAAAGTAAATATATCAGAATACGGAGTATTAAGCAGTGATCGACAAAAAACACGAATGTTAACGAAGTTCATAAAAAAAATTTAAATAAGAAACAACACAGAAAGAAAATTCATAACGTGTTATTATAATCCATGTTCTCTTTATGCCGAGCACTGGTATAAATCATACAACTTCGAACGATTTTCTTTCTGAAACGTGTTACAAAGTAACGCACACGATATACAATTTATCGAAGTAGTCGACAAATTATGTCTACAACGTGATAAATGTTTTTAGTTTCGATCCTCAGAAACATTTTAAATACCTTTTTGCTCTATATTGATCAATTAAAAATGTACACTTAGATTAGGTTCATCGAGCAGCTCACTAGGGTCCATTAAAAAATGATCCCATTGTGAAAGCCAAGAAGTAAACAGCACGATACTTATTCCACATCCGTTGTTTCCAAGCTGAACCAACCACATTCTCTGATAAAGGAATGCGCCACAGATTAATTCTTCATAACTCATCTAAACACGAAAGAAAGGGGTTTCCAAGAATACATTTCCTCAAGTTTGTTAGAGCCAGGCAATAGAGGAATAGAGTTGGGACAGAGTCTCCTCCTCTACTTCATTGAGACAGCTTATACAGCAGTCGTTAAACCGTATGCCCTTTCTTCTACCATGTGTTTCAATTATGCTGTGTCTTGAAATAAAATAAACAATTAGCCTTATTTGCTCACAATGGAATTTTATAAGCAGGTCCACCTCGCGATAAAACAGGTGGATTCATTAGTCCAACTGTTTTATATTTATAGTTCTTAACAACTTCTAGTGGGCGTGGCACATTATATCAAACCTTTTTATTTAAACCAGATTTGCCTTATAACTTTCTTTATTTCAACAAAAAATAAGACATTTCCTTAATATTCCTTCACATATTACCGATAATTTATTTCTCATCAAATTTCAATCACGTGAACATTTGGCATCTCAATTTCTATGTAGGGTATGACAGGCGCATATAAACCGAAATCCATAAAACTAAAACTGGCAAAAGTTAAAAATATTTTTCTATTGCAACAAAAAAAAAAAACAAACACACTAACACACATGATGCATACATACAACAAACCCTGCAGGCCATGGAGCTAGCTCGGCGTTCGCAAATTTGTTAACAATGGAAAAACACCACTCGTTACCCAACTAACTACTTGCAGGGCCTTTGCGTGACGAATAATTTAATGTGATTGGGCAGAGTAAAGAGTAAAGACATGGTTACGATATATTTAAGAGAATGTAATTATTATTAAATACATTTTATTTCACTAAATACATGGTTTCACAAACAATTGTTTGGTCCATATGGAGTGTATGTCTTAAAAATGCGGTATTTATATTAGATGATGTATCTTTTGAGCTTGGTTTTTGTTTTTAATAACTTATCTGTCATTTCGAAGGGTACATATTCTCACTTAGTTATTGAACATTAAAGTGTAAACAACAAAGTTTTTTTTTGGTTTTTGAAAATGTCGAATTTTTCAAACAAAGCGTCATATGCAGGAAGTTTTGCTTTACTTCTTTAATTGAAAAAAAGTGACGTTGAAGCACACAGGTTGCTCACCAAAGCTTATGGTGAATGTGTTCCATCGGTTTCAATGTGCGAGAGATGGTTTATTCGGTGATTTTGTCACGGAAGACAAAGATTGCCCAGGCCAGCCAAAAAAGTTTAAAGACCAAGAATTAAGGGCATTACTCCATCAAGATTGTTTTAAAACTTAACAAGAGCTTGCAAAATCATTGTGAGCTACTCAAGCAGCAATCTTAAAACGTTTGCGAGCAGCAGGATTCATCCAAAATCAGGGAAATTGGGTACAATACGAATAGAAGCCGAGAGACCTTGAAAGAAAATAATTTTTGCACCGAATCATTACTTGCGATGAAAATGGATCCATTAGAATAACCCGAAGCGAAAGAGATCGCACGTAAAGCCCGACCAACCAGCCTAATCGAAACAAAAGCCAAATATCCATGGCGCTAATGTAATGCCCTCTTTTAGGTGGGAGCAAAAGAAGTCTGACCAGACCGTCACATGGAACCTGTACCGAAAGCAACTGATTCGTTTGAAGCGAGCATTTGCCAAAAAATGCAAAGAATATGCGGCCAGACATGAAACCGTAATATTCCATCATAACAACACTCGGCCACATGTTGCAATATCTGTTACAATCTAAGAACTGAGATCGAAAAATTCTTAACACACGTTTTCCATTAAAACTCCTAATCCAAGCATTATTTTGTTTTTGATCAAGTTACCTTTGTAAAACATTTCAGTTATTATGTTTAATGTCAATTATATTCATTTGTTGTTAATCCGATTAAAATGGGTGACCAGAAAAAAGTTCGCACTAAAATTATTAAATATTTTCAACAAAACCCAACATGGTCCTACAAAAAGATGGCCAAATAATCAAAGGTCTGCTATCAAACTGTTTCCAATGTTATTCAACAGTACCGGGAGAACTTGTCCGTTGATTGAAATCCTGGTCCAGGTAGAAGGAATGGTCCACATTATGTTTCTAAAGCCAAAAAAATAGAAAGCATTTTACCGGTTAGGTCAGTACAAAAAGTTACGAAAAATTAAAATCAATGAAGGTTTAAAAACATACAAAGGCTCAAAAAGTTCCTGACAGGAACTCAGCAAAAAATTTAGAGGCCAAAGACAGAGCACGGAAATTGAAGTCAAATTTTATACAAAAAATATACCTGCTGCATAATGGATGACGAAACGTAAGTATAAAAAATTTTTCGCAGCTTCCGGGTGAATATTTTTATATTGCTGATGCTCGAGGGAATGTTGTAGAAAAGTTTAGGACCCAAAAGCAGACAAAATTTTACAAATGTTTACAAAGGAGGATGCTTCCATTCATAAGACTTCTTAATGTGTCCACTTACTTTTGGCCTGACTTGACATCCTGTCACTATGGTAAACAAGCCCTTGAGTGGTATAAGAACAATAATGTGGTATTTGTACTAAGAGAGGCAAATCCTCCAAACTGCCCGGAGCTATGGCCAGTGGAGAGATATTGGGCTCTTGTTAAAGGAGAATTGAAGAGTACAAAAAAGGTGTCCAAAAGTGTGGTAGATTTTACACGGAGATGCACTACTTGTTCGAGCAAAGTGACAAAAAGCACTATAAAAACCATAATGGAAGGGTTTCCGAAAAAGGTTCAAAATATCATCACTAGTGATTAAAACTATAAAATATTTTTCTTTTTGTAAATTGTAGCAATAATTTCAATCAAATAAAAAAAAAAATTAAAACTGTAAGTTTAGTGGTTATATGTATGTTAAGAATATTTCGATCTCACTCCTTATTTATAATGAAGTGGTTGGGAAGTTACGCCTCACCCGCCTTATAGTCCAGTCCTTGCCCCGTCAGACTACTATTTGTGTCAATCGATGCAGAATGCTCTCTCTCTCTTGGATACGATTCACTGTGGAACAGAGTATCATAAATTGGCTTGATTCGTTCTTGGCCTCAAAATATGAACAGTTTTTTTTGGGTCGGAATCCATATATTGCCAGAAAGATGGGAAAAGGTCATAGCTAATAATGGCCAATACTTTTAATAAATTTACATCGTACAAGTGTTTTAAAATAAAAGCTAAAATTTTGAAAAAATGCAGCATTTTTAATTCAAACAGCCAATATTAAAATTGCAAATAAAGGAAAATTTTTTGGAAAAACCTTTGTCTAATATCTGGAATTGAGTGGTTTCAGGAGAACACGAATCATATTTATCATTAACACTTTTTTAGTTTACAAACATAGGTAAACTATCAAGTGTCTTCTGTAAGATTTCTTTTCAATTCATACTCAGAATTCGGACATTTATTTTGAAAATGCAAGAATCTGAGTGTCAATTATTCCCCCTATAGTGAGTATGGAGATTCCCGATTCGGTTCAAACATGGCAATTTGTAGATAATTTTTAGAGCCTTGAATTTGAATATTTTTCGCTGCTTTACCTCAAACGCAACATCTACGGGCAAAATGGCTTTAATAACAGTTTTATATATAATGACTTTGTGTTTGGAGTGCAACTGTGATCGCTTGCTAAGTAAGGGATAGAGGGCTCTAAACCATGATAGGGATAGAGGCTTTATCTAAGATAGGCTCTATATGTTTTGCAAATGTAAGTTTTTTATTAAGTTTAACCCCGAAACATTTGACAGTATTGCTGAATGGTATAACAACCTTCTCGTTACGAAGTGGAATAGTTGGGACACGTTTTGAAGACTTGTTAAAAAGGACCAGAATAACTTCAGATGTATCTCTGTTTATTTTAATTTTCATAGACGACTGAGGCGATTAGAAACACTGGATCTGGCCAGATAATAGTGTTATTGCCAGCGGCAATAACAAGTTTAGTTTTAGTTTAGGTTAAGATTTTAATACTTATTGTCAATTTCTAAAAACAAAGATTGAATAAAGAAAATAGATATAAAAAAAAAAATTTAAGTCTTTTAATCACAACGTTTGAAAGTTTGCCTTTTTTTTGGGAATCTTCTACAATGCTCTTAACGGACAAACTAGTATGTTCGAATTCTAGAGCTTTCGATGTCAATGTTAGCAGCTTAAACATTTAGTGTTGCCATACTTATAAACAATGCTAATAACCGCATGCTATCAACATTGTTGATAAGAAGAAGCTTCTACTGATGGACGTGTTTATAAACATGATGAATGCTGCAGACAGTCATTCAAATCGTTATTGCAAATTCGTAACACTGTCCCCCATTTAAGCCTGTTCGTCCCGAGTAGGTACAGATTCACCTTTCCAGTGGTCAGCTAGTCGTTTCAGATGTTTAACCTTAATGCTCGATATCAGTCTTCCACATCCAGTGATATCAGTCTTCCACATCCAGTGATTCTGCAGTTTGGAAGACACACCTTTATTACGTTGTGGGCTATATCTGGTTTTCATTTGCTCGTTGGTCATTTTCATTCGTCTCCGAACGAATTCATGGATTTCTTTGGCAAATTCATTGGCAGTATCTTTCTCACATTCACCCACCTGGAACCCGACCTGATGACCTTTTCACATCGAAAAAAACCAAGCACTCCAACAGAAACCATTTCGTCGTTGCACTGTTCAACGAGGGCCTCCATCGTTACATGGCCACTTTTCACATCTGCTTGTTTCAACACCCATAAACCATTGTCTACACAATCCTCCTCTTCCTCACGGGCCCATACCAAATCCTCTCGCTCAGTGGTAGCTCTTCTTAAAGGTGGTTCTTGTTGATTCGACTGCTGGTTGTTTCTGAGCGGTGAAACATATCTGCTTCGCTTTCTTGGTGCTCTACAGTTTCGCTGAATGTGACCAATTTAACCACAGTTATAATATTTAATTTTGCCTTTACCTTGTATCTCATTTGAAACTGCCTCTTTTTGACATTGAACATTATTCAATTTTGTTTCTAAGTCCGACACCTTTTTATCAATTCCATCCACTCTGTTGTTAATAACATCAGATACATTCTGAATTTTCTTATCTGTGGCTCTAGAAGATTCTTGAACTTCAACTAGAAGTTTATCGTTGTTAACTTTAAACATTTTTTGAACTTCAGCTAGAAGTTTCTCGTTGTTGACTCCAAATGTTTCTTGAAGTTTCATTTCCATTCCTTCCATCTTTTCCATCATAGCCGAAAACATTGTGCTTAAATCCAAGCTGCTTGTTGTCGCATGGGTAGAAACTTCCATTTCTTCTTTCGAATTCATAAATTCCTCTTCTGCAATTCTGCTTTGTTACCTGCTGTTGGTAGCTCCAACTTACTCAATTCTTTCTTGAGTTGTTCAACTTTTAGTTCCACAAACGTCATGCTTTTTATTTTGCAATCCCACTTCTGACAACAATTGTTACGTTTTAACCTTTTTAAAACGTTGGTTTATTTCCTTTAAATAAACCGGATATTTTTAATTGCAAATAAAAGCAGTTTTAGTAGTTTAAAAGACACTCAGTGTATTTATACACGTTTATCAATTCGCAGAAATGCTTGTGCTACAACAATAATATGGTCATATCACTTATCATGGTTTTACATAACCATATTATGGATGAGATGAAATCATAATATGTTTGTGTTTGTGTTTATGTTGAATGTTGAATTATTATATTATGTTTTTCAATAAACAACTTATTATAACATAGACGAAAGACAAGGTATTCAATGCCAAAAATTGGGACGTCTCAAGTCCTGCCAAAACTACAAGGTATGCCTATAACTATACTATAACTATACACACATGGTTTAAGACAAGATCTGCCATCCAGCCAACAACTGTTTGTGCTTTAGCAAATACGAGTGATTCTAAAACCAGTAGATTAGTGGTATTTTCATTTAATTTTTTTTTTTCTTTTTACCAAACCAACCAAATGAACGAAAAATAGAAAAAATTGTATTGAATACACAGCATTTTGCAAGAGTAACTAAATCTTAAACTCTTTTATTTTCAACACTTTTATATGAGTGTGTTGTGCTTGAAGAATCGATATATTTGTTTGTTACTAGGGTTGCACTTATTTTGGATTTTCAATGCTACCAATTTCTAAAATTCTTCTTGGTTAAAGAATCACTTTCTGTGCAACATCTAAAAGTTATCTGTTTTTCCGCATTGAGACCTTGGGATATCTGAAAATCATAAAATTGCAAAATAAGGCCCACCCTAGTGTGTATAGCTTTCTTGAGAATTTTCTTAACTAAAATATCCAACAAATAAAAGATTTAAAACATATGAGTACAAACATACAAGAATGCCTAGTTGTGTGATGGTAAACTTGACTATATAAGTAAGAATTAATCCTTTAAGAGGAAATCCACATACTAGAGTGTTGCAAAACTAAATAAATTTAAATTAATGTTTAATATAACTCCGCCATATAAATCGAGAAATCAACAGTGAATCTAAAGTTTGCTAGGAGCTGCAATTTTCAACTTGTTTTTTAAAAAACGTACAAATTTGTCAAAGGGCACAAGGTTTGTGGAACTTCTGAGGAGTAAATAAAGGCTTTTTATATAAGTATTTGATATTTTTGAAAACCTTAGGACTTAAAGATTGATATTTCAGTAAAATTAAGTAATTTTATGAATGTTTGGGACATAATTTTCTTTAAAAACTAAAAAAAAATATAATGTGGTTATTTTCCATGTAGAAAAATATAAAATTTGAATTAATGTCAAATTTTAACGGTTAAAGATATCATAACAAAAACTGAAACTAATATAGAGCTAAATGTCCTTAAATCAATGGCATTACAATTTTTGACATTGTTTATTTTCAAATACCGAAATTCCTAAAACGGGGAAAATGTGTTCCAAAAACTGAGTTTTATTACAAATGTGCCTACTGCAACGTTATTTACCGTGCGATATTAAAAAGGCTTTGTAATTATTTAAAAAACATATAGGGTTATACAAATATGAAGCTTTTTCGAGGAGCGGTGCCTTGCCTTTTTACAATTTTTTACTCAAATCTAAATTTTTTTTAAAAATTGGTTAGATCTGGGGGGTGTTGTGTCCGCTTAAGTGAGCCAAAATTTACTTTAAATGCTTTTGCATTAAATTCTCTTTTCGGATCATGTAAAAATTGTATATAGTCCTGAAGAAAATTGTTTCTACAAGGAGAAAATATATGGCCCTTTTTGGGAAAAAACTTAAAAAATACGGCTCTTTTTACATGTTCCAACTTTGGATGCGTTTAACTTTTTATAGGGACAAGATAACTGTTAGCAAGTTTTTTTTATTTTATTTAGAATTTTATTACCAATATAGGTGATATTTTAGAAAAAAAATTCGACCCTCCGCCACATCTAAAAAACCATAAAAAGATCGAGCAAAATTAAAAAAAAAATAAATAAACCTAAATATCTCTTAAGCTAATAGAGATAACCTATACATGTAAGCATATGTTTTGTAGATCTACTTAAACACTATTTATATTTTAAGTTTCAGCTCATTCGGATCATAAATGGATTTTTGACGATTTAAAAAAAAAAAAAAATGCGACCCGAGGTGACCAACTTTGAGAGGCAACGCACTGGCCCCCATTAGCGCTAGGAAGTTGAACAACTGCAAATCAACTCGAAAGTACATCAGCCCCAACCATGTGAAATTTTGTAACAATATCTCTAAAAGTTCCCGAGATACCGAATTATTTCCAAATAAAAACGTATCTAAACCACTGTGCAATGTTAATAACAGCGTGTTATCAACATAGTTGATAAGTAGAAATTTCTACAGATAGAAAAATGTTAATAAACATGACGAATGTTGCAAGCAGCTGTTACAACCGTTAAAATCAAATTAAGAATATAATTTCGTAACAATATCTCAAAAAGTTCCCGAGATACCGAATTATTTCCAAATAAAAATGTTTCTAAACCACTGTGCAATGTTAATAACAGCGTGTTATCAACATAGTTGATAAGTAGAAATTTCTACAGATAGAAAAATGTTAATAAACATGACGAATGTTGCAAGCAGCTGTTACAACTGTTAAATTCAAATTAAGAGTATAGTTTCGTAACAATATACATGTGTTAGCTCTTAAAGGGTTAATTAGAAAATCAAAGGTCTAAACACTTTTAGATACTTATTTTACTGTTTTCTTGCCTAGTTCTATTCTTCTATTCTACTGTAGTAAGTATATTTTTGTCTGATGCAGCAGTGGCTGCTGTTATTGCTGCTGTTGTAGTTGATATTGTTGCTGTTGCTGTTCATAAAGTTGAGTTGGTTAACTGCAGATTTAGCTAAAGGACAAATCGCTTTAAAAAGAACATTTTTTTCCCGTCGTTGGTTGGTTGTTTGGTTTAACAACGTGTATGTTTTGGCATCGTATTTTAACTTGCTGTTGTTGTGACTGTTGTTTTTTTTTTTTTCTTCTTTCTTTATAGTTGTTGTTATGATTTTCGTTTAATTTTAAGTTTTGTTTGTGTCTAAAGCAAAAGGCTTCTTTCTTTCTATGTTTTATGTCTAACTCTTTTTTTATTATATTTATTTTTATTTTCAAAGAGAGTAGTTTTTTTTTTGGTTTTTCAAGTTAGATAAATGCAAAGTATCGAATTCCAATAGTTGTATTGACCCCTTCTACTTTTACTGCCTGTAATTCTCAGTGTATGTGTGTGTGTTTGATCGTGATTTTGTTGTTGCTTGATCTGTCGGTCGCTTTTACTGTTGCTGCCATTGATGAGTGTGTATGCTATTATACACTTGCATTTTGTCTACTAAATATTTTTATACTCTGCTTGTATGCACCGTAACGTGTAATGATCACTACTAAATGTTTCTATTTTTTTTTTTCTAAATTTCTTTTAGTCTTGCTAAATCTAATGCTTTACAGCATTTACTATTTTGTTTTTGACCAATTCTACTCAAATGGCTAAGATGTAAGGAAGGATACATAGTTATTAGTATTATTATTATTGCTGTTGTACAACTACATACATGTATTTGCTGTTCTTGAGAACAATAAAATTTGATGAGATTTTTTGCTGTTGTTGCTTTTTTATTTGTGTTAGAACATATTATTTGGTATTTAATTTACTCTTAAGCTACTCTTCTCAACATGGCTTAACATTATTTTTATATTATTGGTATTTTTCATTAAAATAATGGCAGGGTAAAATGAATTTGTTGAAGAGCTTGTAACTGAAGCAAATAAATGGTTTCCCAAAATTCATACAAGATTTGAAATTGCTGCCAATTACAATAAATTTTACACGATATCGGTAATTCGGCCCCAGCTGACAGTTTTAGGGTTAGTAAAATATATTGTTTAACAATATATAAAAAAGTAAAGTTTTTTGAACTAAATCATCCTAAGCAATGAAGAACATTTTATCTTGATGGCTTCATTAATCGTCAAAAAATGCTACATTAGGGTTTAGAGAATCCATATGTCATTGTCGAAAAACAAACATTTTATTTCCGACCAAATATCGAATTTTATATGAAAATATCGTTATAACAGGTCCTACAGAAAAAACTGCAATAACCTATGATCATTCTTATTTCTCTTACAAATAAAAATCGATATTTGGGTGGAAATATGAGTGATCACAGATTATTGTCCTTTTTCTTATAGGACCTCTTGTTAACGATCTATGAGTGATTTAAGATTTTTCATACAAAAATCGATATTTGGTGGGAAATATGAGTGATCACAGATTATTGTTCTATTTCTTCTAGGAATTCATATTCACGATCTATGACCGATTTTAGATTTTTCATATAAATATCGATATTTGGGTGGAAATATGAGTGATCACAGATTATTGTCCTTTTTCATCTAGGACCTCTTATTAACGATCTATGAGTGATTTTAGATTTTATACATAAAAATCGAAATTTGCGTGGATATATGAGTGATCACAAATTATTGTCGTTTTTCCTCTAGGACCTCTTATTAACGATCTATAACTGATTTAAGATTTTTCATATAAAAATCGATATTTGGGTGGAAATGTGAGTGATCACAGATTATTGTACTTTTTCTTATAGGAGCTCTTGTTAACGATCTATTAGTGATTTTAGGTTTTTCATATAAAAAGCGATATTTGTGTGGAAATATGAGTGATCACAGATTATTGTCCCTTTTCATCTAGGACCTCTTATTAAAGATCTATGAGTGATTTTAGGTTTTCCATATAAAAATCGATATTTAGGGGGAAATATGAGTGATCACAGATTATTGTCCTTTTTCATCTAGGGCCTCTGATTAACAATCTATGAGAGATTTTAGATTTTTTATATAAAATTCGATATTTGGGTGGAAAAATTAGTGATCACAGTTTATTGTCCTTTTTGTTATAGGACCCCTTATTAACGATCTATGAGTGATTTTAGATTTTTAATATAAAAATCGATATTTGGTGGGAAATATGATTGATCACAGATTATTGTATTTTTTCTAATAGGACCTCTTGTTAACGATCTATGAATGATTTTAGATTTTCCATATAAAATCGATATTTGAGTGGAAATATGAGTGATCACAGATTATAGTCCTTTTTCTTATAGAACCTCTTATTAACGATCTATGAGTGATTTTAGATTTTTCATATAAAAATCGATATTTGGGTGGAAATATGAGTGATCACAGATTATTGTCCATTTTCATCTAGGACCTCTTATTAACGATCTATGAGTGATTTTAGATTTTTCATATAAAAATCGATATTTGGATGGAAATATGAGTGATCACAGATGATTGTACTTTTTCTTATAGGACCTCTTGAAAACGATCTATGAGTGAATTTAAATTTTTCATATAATAATCGATACTTGGGTGGAAATATGAGTGATCACAAATTTTGGTTGTTTTTCTTATAGGACCTCTTATTAACGATATATGAGTGATTTTAGATTTTTCATATAAAAATCGATATTTGGTGGGAAATAAGATTGATCACAGATTATTGTCCTTTTCATCTAGGACGTCTTATTAACGATCTATGAGCGATTTTAGATTTTTCATATAAAAATTGATATTTGGGTGGAAATGTGAGTGATCACAGATTATTGTACTTTTTCTTACAGGAGCTCTTGTTAACGATCTATTAGTGATTTTAGGTTTTTCATATAAAAAGCGATATTTGTGTGGAAATATGAGTGATCACAGATTATTATGTTTTTTCATCTAGGACCACTTGTTAACGATCTATGAGTGATTTTAGATTTTTCATATAAAAATCGATATTTGGGTAGAAACATGAGTGATCACAGATTATTGTCGTTTTCCTATAGGACCGCTTGTTAACGATCTATGAGTGATTTTAGATTTTTCTTATAAAAATTGATATTTGTGATAATTTAAGTGATCACAGATTATTGTCCTTTTTCTTCAACGACTTCTTATTAACGAACTATGAGTGATTTTAGATCTTTCATATAAAAATCGATATTTGGGTGGAAGTATGAGTGATCACAGATTATTGTCGTTTTTCCTATAGGACCGCTTGTTAACGATCTATGAGTGATTTTAGATTTTTCATGTAAAAATCGGTATTTGAGTGATTTTAGATTTTTCATATAAAAATCGATATTTGGGTGAAAATATAAGTGATCACAGGTTATTGTCCTTTTTTATCTAGGACCTCTTATAAACGATCTATGAGTGATTTTAGATTTTTCATATAAAAATCGATATTTGGGTGAAAATATGAGTGATCACAGATTATTGTCGTTTTTCTTCTAGGACCTCTTATAAACGATCTATGAGTGATTTTAGATTTTTCATATAAAAATGGAAATTTGATGGGAAATATAAGTGATCACAGATTATTGTCCTTTTTCTTATAGGACCTTTTATTAACAATTTATGAGTGATTTAAGATTTTTGATATAAAAATCGATATTTGGGTGAAATATGAGTGATCACAGATTATTGTCGTTTTTCCTCTAGGACATGTTATTAACGATATATTAGTGAATTTAGATTTTTCATATAAAAATCGATATTTGGGTGGAAATATGAGTGATCACAGATTATTGTCCTTTTTCTTATAGGATCTCTTGTTAACGATCTATGAGTGATATTAGATTTTTCATATAAAAATCGATATTTGGGTGGAAATATGAGTGATCACAGATTATTGTCCTTTTTCACCTAGGACCTCTTATTAACGATCTATGAGTGATTTTAGAATTTTCATATAAAAATCGAAATTTGCGTGGAAATATGAGTGATCACAAATTATTGTCCATTTTCTTATAGGACCTCTTATTAACGAACTATGAGTGATTTTAGATTTTTCATATAAAAATCGACATTTGGGTGGAAATATGAGTGATCACAGATTATTGTCCTTTTTTTATAGGACCTCTTGTTAACGATCTATGAGTGACTTTAGTTTTTTCATATAAAATCGATATTTGGTGAAAACTATGAGTGATAACAGATTATTTTTCTTTTTCTTATAGGACATCTTGTTAATGATCTATGAGTGATTTTATATTTTTCATATAAAAATCGATATTTGGGTGGAAATGTGAGTGATCACAGATTATTGTCCTTTTTCTTATAGGACCCCTTGTTAACGATCTATGAGTGATTTTAGATTTTTCATATAAAAATCGATATTTGGGTGGAAATATGAGTGATCACAGATTATTGTCCATTTTCATCTAGAACCTCTTGTTAACGATCTATAAGCGATTTTAGATTTTTCATATAAAATCGATATTTGGGTGGAAATGTGAGTGATCACAGATTATTGTCCTTTTTCTTATAGGACCCCTTGTTGACGATTTATGAGTGATTTTAGATTTTTCATATAAAAATCGATATTTGGGTGGAAATATGAGTGATCACAAATTATTGTCCTTTTTCGTCTAGGACCTCTTATTAACGATCTATGAGTGATTTTAGATTTTTCGATGAATGATTTAGATTTTTCGATGAGTGATTTTAGATTTTTCATATAAAATCGATATTTGGGTGGAAATGTGAGTGATCACAGATTATTGTCCTTTTCAATCTAGGACCTCTTATTAGCGATTTATGAGTGATTTTAGATTTTTCATATAAAAATCGATATTTAGTGGGAAATATGATTGATCACTTTTTTCTTATAGGACCACTAGTTAACAGTCTATTAGTGATTTTAGATTTTTCATATAAAAATCGATATTTGGGTGGAAATATGAGTGATCACAGATTATTGGCCTTTTTCATCTAGGGCCTCTGATTAACAATCTATGAGTGATTTTAGATTTTTCATATAAAAATGGATATTTGGGTGGAAATATTAGTGATCACAGATTATTGTCGTTTTTCTTATAGGACCTCTTGTTAGCGATCTATGAGTGAATTAAGATTTTTCATAAATAAATGTAGATATCTTATTAACTATCTTATCTATGAGTAATTTTAGATTTTTCATATAAAAATCGATATTTGGGTGGAAATATGAGTGATCACAGATTATTGTCCTTTTTCATCTAGGACATCTTATTAACGATATATTAGTGAATTTAGATTTTTCATATAAAAATCGATATTTGGGTGGAAATATGAGTGATCACAGATTAATGTCCTTTTTCTTATAGGACCTCTTGTTAACAATCTATGAGTGATTTTAGATTTTTCATATAAAAATGGATATTTGGGTGGAAATATGAGTGATCACAGATTATTGTCCTTTTTCATCTAGGATCTCTTATTAACGATCTATGAGTGATTTTAGATTTTTCATATAAAAATCGATATTTGGGTGGAAATATGAGTGATCACAGATTAATGTCCTTTTTCTTATAGGACCTCTTGTTAACAATCTATGAGTGATTTTAGATTTTTCATATAAAAATGGATATTTGGGTGGAAATATGAGTGATCACAGATTATTGTCCTTTTTCATCTAGGACCTCTTATTAACGATCTATGAGTGATTTTAGATTTTTCATATAAAAATCGATATTTGGGTGGAAATATGAGTGATCACAGATTAATGTCCTTTTTCTTATAGGACCTCTTGTTAACGATCTATGAGTGATTTTAGATTTTTCATATAAAAATCGATATTTGGGTGAAAATATGAGTGATCACAGATTATTGTCGTTTTTCTTATAGGACCTCTTGTTAGCGATCTATGAGTGAATTAAGATTTTTCATATATAAATGTAGATATCTTATTAACTATCTTATCTATGAGTAATTTTAGATTTTTCATATAAAAATCAAAATTTGTTGGGAAATATGAGTGATCACAGATTATTGTCCTTTTTCACCTAGGATTTTTCATATCAAAATCGATATTTGGGTGGAAATATGAGTGATCACAGATTATTGTCCTTTTTCTTATAGGACCTCTTATTAACAATCTATAAGTGATTTTAGATTTTTCATATAAAAATCAATATTTGGGTGGAAATATGAGTGATCACAGATTATTGTCCTTTTTCTTATAGGACCTCTTGTTAACGATCTATGAGTGATTTTAGATTTTTCATATAAAAATCGATATTTGGAGGGAAATATGAGTGATTACAGATTATTATTCTTTTTCCTCTAGGACCTCTTGATAACGATCTATTAGTGATTTTAAATTTTTCATATAAAAATCGATATTTGATGCAAAATATGAGTGAACACATAAATATATTAAGAATTATTCATAAATATATGCAAATTTTACAAAAATATCAACTTCCTGTATTGCAAAACCACAAAAATTGTGTTAATTTTTTGTTCAACAAAAAAATCTTTGATCCACTTTTTAAGCCTTCAGTCAATATTTTATCAAAACTTGCTAACTGGTGATACCTTGCAGAAAACCAAAAAACTTTGCTTCAAACTTGTTTTAATTAAAATTCCTTAAAACCAAACAAAAATTCACAATAATTTTATATGTATGCATGCAAAAAAAAATACATAAGAACGCAGCAAACAAAAAAAGTTTCTTAAAAAAAAGCATCATGTATGGATACAAACAAAAAACTGATATCAGTATTTACCAGATTTTGTTTTTGTGCCATAAAATTGGTGCAAAAGATAAATAAAAACCTTTAACGGAAAATATCTCTCTTTTTAAACGAGAGCTAAAACAAACAACAAACAAAAAAATATAACCAAGGAAGAGGAAAAAACATCACAACATTGATTCTTCTGTTTAATTCTTTTTTTTGTTTGTTTGCACTTCTGTACTCGTTCGTACCTTTCCATCAAAAACAAAAGCATTTTGTCGCAATTTAATTTTGTTTTATTTTCATTATATTTTTTGTTCTTTTTTAGTTTTTTCATATAATATTTTTGAGATAAAATAAAAAGCAACAAAAATGATACAAAAACTTAAACAAAAAAATAGAATACAGTTCATGTTAAGGAACGATATATAATTCTCTCTGTGTACAAACCCTGCAGTTTTAAAGGTAGAAATTCTAAACTTACTTCTTATATTTGTTGTTACATCATAAATGTGAAGTTTAACAACAAAATCTCTAGTTCGATATTAAAATAATCCTTGCTATCTATAAATTTCTTTACATTGGGATACTAAATTAATTTCTTGTAATTTTTTTCACATCCTGTAGCGAGACAGAAAATATTGTTACGTTTTTACCTTTTAAAATTGTTTATTTCTCTTAAATAAACCGTATTTAAATAGTCACTCTCTTTTGAAAAACACTGGTAATACAGTTGATGTTAGCTGTAACAGCGCCTGTAATATACTGACTCACTCACAATCGCTATTTCTATTCATATGCACAGCGCCACACAGTGGTATGGGTTCATACACTTTTTTGCTAAAAGTAGAAGGAGTGCTCCTATGATAATAAAATTTGGTACACTTGACTAGTTTCATATAGAAAAGCTAAATATTAAAAATGGTTCATATCGAATAGTACCTAAGGGTACCACCCATACAAGGGTCCTTCCAAAATAACGTTGTATCAGTCATAAATTCTTAAATAATGCAGCGATCTTATTTAAACCTTGCATATGTTAGTTCCAAGTGCCTAGATATCATACTACAAAGTATGAAGAAAATCGGTCCCTATTTGAACCTAGTCCACATATAACTCCCTTTCTGAAATTAGTTTTATCGTTCAAAACTCACATAAAAATAATAGTATCGTGATGAAATTCGACATAAACAAGTTATATAAACCCAAATCTATTTGTTAAGTTTAATAAGGATAATAATTGCTCCTATCCCCCATTAAAAATTAAAAGTAAAAGCCTAAAAGTATGGAAAACCTTTTATTGTAAATATGCATTGCAATTTATTGTAAATATCCATAAAAAATACTCGAGTTTTATCACAAAATTTAAAAGTTTGTTCAGCGATCGCAAAAAGTCTCAGAATTTTTTTACATAAAATAAAAAAAATATTCCAAACATTCATTTAGTAGCAGTACAAACATGGAGGTAGACCGAGCTAACTTATTTTTTTTTCCAATGAAAACTACAAATGCTAAATTTTTTGGAGTCATTTTGATTTGCTCAGATCTCTTAAACTATATATGTAATTTAAATATTTTTTCTTTCCTATTAAATTTAAAATACTATATTTTAATAAAAATGCTCCAAAACTATTGGTAGTTGAACCATATTTATAGTATAAACAACTGAAATGTAGTAAAATTTTCATCAGTTTTCGTTGTATAATATTTAGATAACTTTACCACACTCTTTTTTATACAAAATTTTATTTTTTTCGAAAACAAATCATGGTTTTCTATTAATGAAACATTTCTCTACAGAATCACATCATTAGATTTCTAAAAAATAACTGTAAAAAAATAGACTTTTTGCCAAAAAAAAAAAAAGAAATACCACTGTGCGCCATCATCTAGAAAACAAATCATGGTTTTCTACTAATGAAGCATTTCTCTACAGAATTACATCATTAGATTTCTAAAAAATAACTGTAAAAAAATAGACGTTTTGCCAAAAAAAATACCACTGTGCGCCATCATCTAGAAGTCTCATGAATAATCTAACGGAGCTAGAGCTTTTAAATCTGCTTAATGTTGTCATACTTATAAACACTGTTAATAACAGCGTGCTATCAACATTGTTGATAAGTATAAGTTTCTACTGGATGGAAATGTTTATAAACATAATGAATGTTGCATGCAGACCGTTACAGATCGTTAAATTCAAACTGATAATGCAAAAAAACGAATTAACTCTTTGGTTAATTTAATTAGTAACTTTAGTAAATGTTTGTGCAGAAGGTGTTCATAGGACAGTCGAAAGCCTTGCAGTAGATTGGTTGTTAACTAAAGATGATTTTGGTGACATATTAGTCAAAGCGGAACTAGTGCCATGGGCTGCAGGGAATATACAAATGTGTGAGTATGCGTATTTTTAACTGATGCAGTTTTGAGTTACGGTTGTTTTTTTTAATACATTTACTTGTTGTATATGTGTGTATAAGAATTTATGTATATGTATTTATATAGAACATATATGAATGCATGTATATGAATATCAGTTGCCAAAAGGTATAATACATTTTAAAGGCTCAATATGAGTTCACATAATATATATACATATATCAAAATATATAGAAACATGTAAAATATATATAAAATTGATATTTATATTTTTATTCATATACACTGAACACACATAGTTATGATACATATATATATTAGGGTGGTTTTAAAGAAAATTTGTCTATATATTCACAATTTAAATAAAAGGTTACTTCACTTCAGGATTCCACTAATTAAAATTGTTATCCTAGCTCTAGCATTTAGTGACAAGGATCTAAAAGAAAAACGGTCCTGTTTTCAGGTATTTAATTTGTTCTTTTATTAAATTTTATACAATTTTAAATCTTTGAATTTCTAGTTATGATTATTTGTCCTCTCTAAAAATTTGTTGCACTCTAATATACCTACATAACTACTGTACGCACTCATACCTTTATAGTTATATTTTTTTTTATATTTGTTAGTATATTTTTTTTATAAATATTTCACCTGGAGCCATTAATATGGTTCTGTAAGGGCAAATAAATTTAAAAAAAAAGAACAGCTCTTTTTTATGTCATATTATTTTAATATTGTTATAAAAATAAATAGTTAATTTTGTGTTTATATATTGTAATAAATAATCAATAAAAACAGAGCCATAAACAAGCAGGTCATAGGAATTGCACGAATCGAGATTAATTCATAATGTTTTATTTAGGGTTCATTGCTATCTATGTTTTAATGAAAAACGTGTGTTAAGCCTTTTTCGATCTCAGTCCTTATTTTTTAAATAAGATAATTTTATTGTACTTTGTAACCAAATTTGTTATTACAATAAAATAAATCGTAAACTTTAATTTCAATTCTAATCTGCATATCTATGATTTTGTTTGTATATTTTCCAGTTTTTTTAGCATTATTGCTAGCATTTTTAAACTTGCCCTGATAATGAGACTTCAACCATTTCATAAAATAAAGAAAGTCATTTGACAAATCTAATTACTTGTGGTATCATGTAAACATACCTTAAGTAAATTTGGTACTTTATCTAAATAATACACATTTTTGAGATCAGTATTTTGTCTTCACTTTTTATAATTTAGTAAAAACATTCGCTGCTTTACTTACGAAACTAAAATTCATTTCTATATTCTCTATTAATTCCTTTAATTTATAAAATAAAATAACAAATAAACGAAAAAATTTCATTTTTGAAATTCCCCGAAATGTAGTTAAAATCCCCATCAAATCCCCATATCCCTAAAGCCAACTTCAAGAAAAAATCGGGGAAAAATCCCCTAAACTGACAACACTGTCTGTCATCTGAAAACCAAATGCTAAAAGTTTTAGCAAAACAGGGCAACCAGAAATATGCTTTAAAAAAAGCGTTTTATGCGCATAAAATATGCACTTAAAAGTAGTAGGTTTTGGTTTGAAGTTCAGATTCTGTTAAAAAAAATTGCAATGAATGTTGGAGCATTAACATCTAAATAAATTCTACTTTAAAAATTTTAATAGAATTATCAAAAAACCTTGCAATAAATGAATGATTGTTCTATTTAAGACTCAAAACATTTCCTATGTTTCTTCATTTATCATCCATTGTTTCCTCTATCAATATACATGTGTATTGTTTTTTAATGATTTCTTAATATGTTCATTACAATTTGTGTAAATCTATCACGAGGATTTCGATGGATCTTAATATACTGAAAATTTGTTTAATAGTTGTTTAATTTTATATTAGTGGTAAAGTGGTAATGCCCAAAAGTATATTAAGTAAGTTGCCCGTAATAACATAAAATTTTGAAAATTTCCTTTATAAGTGTACCCATGATTGAAATATACAAGGCTGATTCACTTCTCACTCACAAAAATATTTTTGAAGTTTATTGGCAAAGTAAAACAAGTAGTCCGACTCTCAATTTTTTTTTAAATTACTCTCTCACATATACGGGTAACGGCTTGAAATTTTAATTTTTAATTTTCGATAAAATAAAGATTTTTAACACATTATTACACTAACATATATTATTCTATATTTTTTTTTTTAAAAACACTTTTAGCACACTTTAATTGTTAAAACGTTATTATTTTGCACAAATCACGAAAAATTTTTTCGGAATTTCTGACTGTAATTTTTTGTTATTGTAGAATTTAAATTATAGGACAGAGTTCTAATTTTTGGTATTGAAAATTCATACAAATTAAAATTTATAACATTTTTATAGAACTCTGTTGCCTGGAGAAAATTTAAAAGGTACCAACACATGTATCGGACTACTTGTTATACTTTGGTTTAAACCAAATCCACTTAAAAATTGTTTTTATATTTCATTTATTCATAGATGTTTAAATATAAAAATTTTCTGTCATTGATTTTACATAATAGGACCCATGCACAAGACCATCATTATTGTGCAATCAAGTGATTGTGCAATTTAGCTTGAAGCACACAATACACCAGCATGCTGGTACAAAATTCATTTTTTACCAAAACTTGTGTGAAAAAGGTTGTAATTAATAACGATAAAATTTGTGCCTCACTTATTATTATTATTTTCCTAAAACGAAAAATTATTGTCTTTAGCAGTTTTTCCAGTGAGTTTATTTAAACAGCCATGAAAAAGTACATCTGAAAATATTGTTCTTGAAAACACTTTTTGTTCTTAGACATTTCTTCATATGCTAAACTAGATGTGGGATCGCCACTGCTCCCTAATTTTAAGCATGTCATTTGTAACAATTATCTTCCGCCGTTGCTGTCGTTTTTTGCTTGATGGTTCCAGTATTGTTTCATCGCCAGGCTCGTTCTTTTTTTACAAAATAAAACTAATTTTAAAAATATTAATACATATAAAGCTTTCAGTATCCATGGTACATTTTCCTTCTCTGGAACATTCCAGATCTTCCAAAAATATGAGTTTATCGTAATACCACAACAAAGACTCAAAATCATCATCCTCACCAGATTTTTCACTTTATTTAAATCAATTCTCTTCAAATTGTCCCCAAAATATTTTTTCTTTGGCATTCATATTTATTTTGTTTTATTTTTTTGATGTTTATGCTTTGACGATTTAAATTTTATAAGCTAATTTTATAACACACGATTCAATCATGCTGGTACAGTCAAAAAAATATCATACTATTTTTGATAAAGCACCAGCAGCTGGTACAATCACACCACAAGCTCATACACGGTCAACCAGCTGGCACAATCACTTGATTGCACAATCATGATGGTGTTGTGTATGGGCCCTATAACTTGATACTCCAAAAATTATTGTTCTATTGAATGCATACCTCAAATTCCAAATATGACAAATATATATATATATATTTTTTTTATTTTTTTTAATTTGAAATTAAAGAAATTGTTTTCGATTTTAATAAATGACGATTAAAATTTTAATGGTTGTATGGGTTAGCATGGGGACCGATTTTGTTTTTGGCTACAGATTTGTAAAATTATGTCTTAAAAAAAACATTTCGTAGCCTAATTTGTAATATTTAATTTTAGAGAGGAAGAAAAATCTTACCAATCTCCTCTCCTCTTTCTTCTATAAACTTAAGACTTGCTCAAGTAAACTTGACGTATGTAAACCAGACTTAGTACATGGAAACGTAGAATAAGACGAATAACTCTATCACGCATACCTAAGTTGGAGCCGAAGGCGTTTTTTACTTGTCAAAAATTCTCATGCCCGTACAATTTGTATGCAGCATACCGAAACATCGCGGCAGCAACGCTTTGCAATTGGAAAATTCGATTTTGACAGCGCGTTTAATAGTGAAGTTAGTTGCAAAACACAATAAATGTAAACACATACATACAAAAGCAGAAACAAATATGAAAGAAATTCATTTTTAAAACTTAAATATTTAGTTTTTTTGGATAAAATTTTAGTTTACAAATCACAAAACAAAAATCAGAAACACCAATACTGCAATGTACTTTATTGTTTAAATAATCCGGGTTGTTATATTTATTTTTTTTGATAACCTTGTTTTTGTTGTTTTACGTAGCGTTGCCGCTCTTATTTAGGTATGACATTTCAGCGTTAAAGCTAAGCGGAAAAAAACGTTCCGCCTAACGCTTTTATTTAGGTAGGCCTGTATGAAATACAAAAAATAATATACATAGGACAAACAAATACACGCCGCTTCATTTAATTCGCTATGTCTCTGAGATGCGGAATCCGCATGCTTGTGTTTCTACTCTAAAATCGATTTTAATTATATTGCGATTTGGCTATAGCTCTCATGATTTCACATTCTCAATCTCTTTCAGTTAGAATTAGGGTATTTAATTAAACGGGTTTCTGGTTTAATCGGTTAGTCGAGCGAATAATTAATTCGGGTTTACTTATTTAAGCATTTCAACAAAAAAAATAAATTCACCTATTCCTCGATTTACACGATAGATGCGTTCCTGAAAAAATCGAGTAAATCGAAATGAAAAATGTTTGTATGAGAAATCGTGTAAATCGAAAAAAGACCCAAATACGAATAATTTAAAATTTTGTTTAAAAAACTCATTTATTTTAAAGTAAAGTAAATACATCCCCCCATATTCATAAAAAAATTTCAATTAAAACAACGTTTTAAAGCAAAGTTTCCATAAAAAATTTGTTTTTAAAACGTTGTTTAAATTTAAAAATTGTATTAGCTTTTGATAGAAATGTCTGCTGTGGCATTATTTTCCGAAACTGTCCTGATTCGTCTGTATTGTATTAATTGGCAGCAATAATTTCAGTACATTTTTCGGGATATTCTTTAAACGCATCGATATCAGCAGAAGCTTGTTTAACTTTTAATTATAGATTATGTAAGGAATGTCTTTGCTTAAATATTTCAAACCAACCACGAGTTGATGGTATCTGATCATTAAGTTTGTTTTTGTAATAGCAATGGTATCAATTGGGATTCGCTTTTGCGTTTAATTTTCTACCGAGATCATTAGTGGCTTTTTCATATTTTCAATTGTAATGTCCCGAACACATTTGGTTCCATTTGCTACAATTTTCACTATTATGTTTTATTGTTTTACTAGATTGACCCGGTGTGCTTCGCTACCCCTGTCGTATTCTATGTTGGAAATTTCAATAAAATCATTTCGGCCGTTTAGTATTTATTGTGTAAGAACTAAAGGTACCAATTTTACCGGTATTCCCCCTGTTTACCCCTTTCTGGTCCAAGTATTGAAAAAAGTTATAGCCTATTGACGCTTCCAAGTAAGGATCTATCCACGTTCCAAATTTCAATAAAATCGATTCAGCCGTTTAGGCGTGGTGCTCAAACAAACAAACAAACAAACAAACAAACAAACAAACAAACAAACAAACAAACAAACAAACAAACAAACAAACAAACAAACAAACAAACAAACAAACAAACAAACAAACAAACAAACAAATAAACAAACAAATAAACAAACAAACAAACAAACAAACTTACAAAGACATTTATATATTTATATAGATAGATAAATATTTTTGAGAATTGAGGATATTTTTTGAGGATATATTTACTGAAAAAAATTAATTTTTGCTAAAATATTTAAAAAAAATCGTGTAAATTGAGGTAATTTCCACATCCCTCGATTTAAACGAAAACCAAAAAAATCGTGTACAAGTGAAATCGTGTAAAAAAAGTGTCGTGTAAATCGAGGGATAGGTGTAATAGCAAAAAATATATGGTATTTGAGATCCTTTTTATATACATATTTGAGTTTTTTAGGATTTTATTGAGATCTTGTGAAATAATCTTTTAAGAAAAAAATACATAATTTAAAAGGTTTCATTTTAAACGATTTTTCTTTAGTTTTAATTAAACTTGACTTAGAAAAAAATCTCTTACTGATTGTGGGTAGATGTTGGAGAAATTGAATGTAAGGCATGAGAAAACTATCCAATTTCTCTATACTTTATTCAGTTTTTTTAAGCATGTAAAATCCTGCATTGGAGCTCTTTTTGCATTTTTTAGATATGTAATACTTTTAGAGCTAGTTTCTTACTTGTCAGTTAAACGTAGCTTAACTGGGATTAAACGAATGTTTGTGTTTCTCACTAATGGATTACCGCCTCTCAATTTTTATAAATATGGCAATACTTTAAATTTTATGAGAATTTTTTTTGTAAACTTTAATTTTGTAAAATAAAAAGTGACATTAAAGTATTTAAAATGTATATTAACAACTAGCTGACCCGGTGCGCTTCGCCACCCTAATTGGATGAAAGAAGTAGTACTATTAAGTCTCCCTTTGTAAATTAATACTAATTCAGGATAACATGTCTCTAGTTTCATGTTTATTATTTCATTACAAAAAGTACCATTTGAATAAAGAAAAAATCTCCCCTTAGAATTCTCACTCACTTAGGACCATATATGCTTAATTTTATGTTTCTAAGTTCATTGTTATAGAAAATTCAAAAAGTACCATTAGAAGAACAAAAAAGTACCTATAGTTCAGTTCTCACATTTTGGTACCTAAATATTATCCCCTATTCCTAACACTAACTTCACTCAGATACATATCAGCTAACTTTAATGTCGATATGTGAAATAATGTAAAATATTAAAAAAAGTACCACTAGGAAAAAAGTACCAAATACCCTTTTCCTCCTTGAACACCCCTCAAGTTTGAAATTTTAAAATATTTCATTTTGCCAAAATTGTTTATGCTAAAGACATGCCTCAAACGATTAAAATCTGTGTTAATGTGCTCAAGAAAAATAAGTTTTAAAAGAGTACCAAACTGTTTACGCGGATTTGGACAAATATACAGCTTGGCAGTCGAGTTTCAAATAGCACTCTGTTAGTTAATTTTTGCATGAATCCAGGAACCAATGTTAAAAATTTATAAAAATTGGCTTAAAATGTTAAATAAAATATATTTTTCCGTTTTTATCCCCTTTTTGGTACCTTTTTTATACCCATTGCGGTGTCAAAATTTTATTCAAACAAATTTCTGTATCGTGGTGGGAGCTTAAAATAAAATATTTGTATGTCTATATCAATTTGTAGAAAAACATAGTTTATGAAAAAAGTACCAAAAATAAACACAATTTTTATCCCTTAAGGATTCGAATTTCCAAAAGTACCAAACTTATATTTTTTATTTTTTGATAATTAAAGAATACGATTTAAAATTTTTTTCTATGTTTATTGGTTTAAAAGATACCCGTTTTCTCCCCTAAAAGGTTCGAATTTCGAAAAAGTACGAAACACCTATCAGTATATTTTTTAAATTGAGTAACATGCAATTCTAAGTTTTTTTGTATCTTTATTAGTTTTGAAGATATAAGGTTACGGAATTTACCCGTTTTTACCCTTTTAAAAATCCCTTCATATCGGATCGTTTTGGGGAGGGAGGAACCCACAGTTAAAATTTCACGATTCTAGCTTCAGTCGTTTGGGCTGTGCGATGATGGTCAGTCAGTCAGTAACTTTACTCTTTTATATATATATAGATTATATTGATGTTAATAAAGCAAATCAAAACAAAGAACTGCTGTGCTGAATTGTTTATTTTATTTTTCAGTTATTTGTGCTTTGGAATTTTATACATAAGTTTAACTCGCCAACGATTAGTGAGAAACACAATTTTTAGTTTAATCTAGGTTTAAACGTAGAATGTAGATTATCTTTATCTCACAAACTAGCTCTTAATAGTTTCGTTAAATTCTGATAAATCACTCGTTTCAGTAATGTCTTTAGTTTCGTCTATTATCATGTCTTCCTCCGACTCATTAGAACAAAATTTATCATGGCAATTTCCAAATTCCTTAGTTTCAGTTTTTGAGCTATACTTCAAAAAGCTATTGCTAGGAGGGAATGTTTATGAGTTATGAAAACAAATTTGTGTGTTTAAAACTATATTTCTATATAAAGTACAACAAAAAAACAAAATTTCGGTTAATCGGTTAATTGACACATATTAATCGGTTTATTTGAAGTTATTTGAAATCGGCAATTTTAAATTGTTCGAACAGTTAACCGATCAAAATTAATCGGTTACTCGATTAATGGTTAATCTATTGAATACCCTAGTCGTCATATTTCTAAAGGGTTAATAATGTGTTAGAAATTTTATATTACAAATTCGTAAATTGGCAAACAAAAGAAACAATCTGGAATAAGACATTATAAATTAGGCTATGAAATATTATTGAAAGTAATAATTTTACAAAATTTGAGACCAAAATCTTAATTTCCTTGAAATTCTCTCAATTCAAATCTGTCCCGAAACTAACTCATAATAGATACAGCCGTTAAAATTTCGGTTTTCATAACCACAATCAATAAAGACAGGGGTAAATTTTCACAAATACTCTCTGTTGATAAGATTTGGTATTGAAAATGGGCAATATCGGTCCATGATTTCACCTAGCTTCCATACAAATGTCACCCATGAGTGAGAAATCTTTAACTGAATTTTTTTATTCAGCATTTAACTTTTTTGAAAATAGAATCAATATACAATATACGTACATATATATCGATTTCTCCAGTAGAAATTTATTTGAAAACGCGAGTTGTACATAGTTGCCTCTATTGACTTCACCGGATTTAAAAAGAGAGTGAACATGGCAATGTATAAGAAATGATAATCAATTAACTATAACCCTTTCAATCCATTACTTGCTAATGAAATTTTTTGCTGTAATCAAAATACCATTATGACTTTGTCTTTTTTTATATTTATGTTCATCAGACAGAAGCCAGCTTTCAAAAAAATTTTAACACTATTTTTAACACCTTTTAAACAACTATTTTATTTAATAAAATTTATATTAAAAAACAAACTAAACAACAACAAAAAAAAAATACTCCAAAAAGGGTTAAATGTCTGTGATCCTCAATTAGTAAGTGATATTATTCACGTGTCTAACTCTCATGCTCATGCATGTATGCTCCTGCTGTATGCATGCATGCATGCAAACGCTGTTAATTACTTTTTATAATGTTTAAAATTGCGGTAGATTAACGGCCACAGCTCTCTAAATGCAGAAAGCGGTCGGTCGGTGTAAGCCAACAACATTAATGTTTACATTAAGATAAGACAATTACAACAATCTACGTACATACAAAAACAAAACTGTATTGGCAAGTGTTATTTTAAACAAATTTCATAATGAGTCAAGAAAAAAAAATAAAAAACAATTTTTTCTTAAGGAAGTTTAAAACCGGAAAAATATTTTCCTTATATTGCTGTGGCAAGGTTTTTATGTGCCAGAGCAACTGTTTTTGATTGGTACGTACGTATGGGAATTGTTGGCAGATGATTTAAGGTAACAGCAGGTGCTGAAATTGTTTGTAGTTTATTAAATTAATACTTAAATGTTACAAAAACAAATGGAAAAATACTACTGCTGTAATTTATAATTTTTATTTTTAACAAATTCAAATATTATGTTTCACAGTTCAAAATTAGTTTATGATTATGTTTTTTTAACTCTCATAAAAAAAAATATTATCTATTCGAGTTAAAATTGTTGCCCCTTCAGCTGCAACATCGAAAATCTATAAAGCCACAAATAAAAACAACAACACTCAATGCTCAATCACCGCAAACATGTCGAGTGGTTTAAATCGTGTAATTATATTAATAATTTATTTAATCCTTCATTTTTTACTTTCAACATATTCAGTGAAATGTGTATAAACCATTTCGTATACAAAATAAACTCTTAAATACACAAATACCTTAATAAAATTGCCCGGTAGTCCATGGAACCAGTGGCGAAAACCAAAATCCTACTTGCAAAGCTTTTGATATGTTCAAATCTCACCCTGTGCATAACTACCCAGCAGTTACTGAAGAACTTACTTTGCAATGACTACTTCATACCAAATACATTACTTAGAAGTAGTTCAGTAATGTATAACATATAATATAATTAGAAGTACTTGTTCATATTTCATTGTTCATATCGAACTGGCGATTTTGTTGGCAAAAAGTAATGCACAGTTAGCTGCTGCAAAACTTTCCATTAAAGAAATTACTATAGATCACAGGACGTTTTACAAAAAATCATTTAAAGAGCTGTCTCTAACTAGCAATATATATAGCTATTACCAAATTAACAACTCCCACCTTTAAAACTGCAGGGTATGTATAATAATAGATACACAAACACACACACACACATTTAAACATAGTCATAATTTATAATCATAATTAATTATAAATTCATACACATTCGTGTTAGAGAAAAGACAAAATTAATGCATTGAATTAATATATATAAAAAAAAAACAAACAACAAACACTCACAAAAATAAAATAAAAAGAATTGAACTAAAAGATGAAATGATGAGGGGGATGATCTTCCTTCCACCATTAACCATCACTATTCGTAGTCGTCGTATGCATGAAAATGTCAATACAAAATGTTAATAGTAATTAACACTAAACCCACAATTATGTCAACAGTCACTTAAGCCAACACCAGCCAACAGAAACAACCAACCAACCAACCAACGAACCAGCCAGGCAGCCACTCATCCAAACGATATTAACAACAAGAGCAATAACAAAAGTAACAGCAAGAGTAACAGCAATAACTACTTCAACTATCAATGGTATGTTGCTGCTACAAACAGAAAAGCAAAAGAATGCAACTATTTTAACTTCAATCGTAGTACAATTTAAGATTCATTCATGGTTCTATTTCAGCTTCAATCGTAGCCTAATTTTAGCTTTTATCGTTTAGTTTCATTAATAGTTAAATTTTAGCTTTAATCGCGATTTAATTTTAGCTTCAGTCATTGTTCTATTTTTGCTTCAATCACGGTATTATTTTCGCTTCATTCATAGTTAAATTTCAGCTTCAATCGTAGCCTAATTTTAACTAACGTGTTACAATTTTAACTTCATTCATGGATTAATTTTAGCTTGATTCGGGGTTTCATTTGAGCTTACACATAGATCAATTTCAGCTTCAATCATTGTTCTATTTCGACTTCAATCGTGGTAAAATTTTAGCTTCAATCTTAGCTTCAATCTTAGCTTCTGTGATGGATTTATTTTGGTTTCAATCGTAGTACAATTTTACTTTCATTTACGGTCCAATTACAGCTTCAATCGTAGCTTAATTTTAGCTTCATTTGACGCTCAATTTTATCTTCAAATGTGGTTTAATTTTAGCCTCAATCTGCAGTTGGATCCACTTTAACGTGGATCAATTTTAGCCTCAATCTTCACTTGGATCCATCTTAACGTGGATAAATTTTAGCCTCCATCTTCACTTGGATTCATCTTAACGATTGCAACATCATCTGTTTCACAGTTATCCATCTTCACTTGGATCCAACTTAACGTGGATCAATTTTAGCCTCCATCTTCATTGGATCCATCTTAACGTGGATCAATTTTAGCCTCAGGCATTGTTCTATTTTAGCTTCAAACGTGGATCAATTTTAGCCTCCATCTTCATTGGATCCATCTTAACGTGGATCAATTTTAGCCTCAGGCATTGTTCTATTTTAGCTTCAAACGTGGATCAAGTTTAGCCTTAGCTTGGATCCATCTTAGCGTGGATCAATTTTAGCTTCCATCTTAACGTGGATCAATTTTATCTTCCATCTTAGCTTGGATCCATCTTAACGTGTATCACCTTAGCTTCCATCTTCGCTTGGATCCATCATAACGTGGATCAATTTTAGCTTCCATCTTAGCTTGGATCCATCTTAATGTGGATCATCTTAGCTTGGATCCATCTTAACCTGGATCAGTTTTAGCTTCCATCTTAGCTTGGATCCATCTTAACGTGGATCAATTTTAGCTTCCATCTTAGCTTGGATCCATCTTAACGTGGATCAATTTTAGCTTCCACCTTAGCTTGGATCCATCTTAACGTGGATTAATTTTATCTTCCATCTTAGCTTGGATCCATCTTAACGTGTATCATCTTAGCTTCCATCTTCGCTTGGATCCATCTTAACGTGGATCATCTTAGCTTGGATCCATCTTAACGTGGATCAATTTTAGCTTCCATCTTAGCTTGGATCCATCTTAACGTGGATCATCTTAGCTTGGATCCATCTTAACGTGGATCAATTTTATTTTCCATCTTAGCTTTGGATTTATCTTAACGAGGATCAATTTTAGCTTCCATCTTAGCTTGGATACATCTTAACGTGGATCAATATCAGCATCCATCTTAGGTTGGATCCATCTTAACGTGGATCAATTTTAGCTTCCATCTTAGCTTGGATCTATCTTAACGTGGATCAATTTTAGCTTCCATCTTAGCTTGGATCCATCTTAACGTGGATCAATATCAGCTTCCATCTTAGCTTGGATCCATCTTAACGTGGATCAATTTTAGCTTCTATCTTAGCTTGGATCCAATTTAACGTGGATCATCTTAGCTTGGATCCATCTTAACGTGGATCAATTTTATTTTCCATCTTAGCTTTGGATTTATCTTAACGAGGATCAATTTTAGCTTCCATCTTAGCTTGGATCCATCTTAACGTGGATCAATTTTAGCTTCCATCTTAGCTTGGATCCATCTTAACGTGGATCAATATCAGCTTCCATCTTAGCTTGGATCCATCTTAACGTGGATCAATTTTAGCTTCCATCTTAGCTTGGATCCATCTTAACGTGGATCAATTTTAGCTTCCATCTTAGCTTGGATCCATCTTAACGTGGATCAATGTTAGCTTCCATCTTAGCTTGGATCCATCTTAACGTGGATCAATTTTAGCTTCCATCTTAGCTTGGATCTATCTTAACGTGGATCAATTTTAGCTTCCATCTTAGCTTGGATCCATCTTAACGTGGATCAATTTTAGCTTCCATCTTAGCTTGGATCTATCTTAGCGTGAAACCATTTTAGCTTCCATCTTAGCTTGGATCCATCTTAACGACGATCAACTTTAGCTTCCATCTTAGCTTGGATACATCTTAACGTGGATCAAATTTAGCTTGGATCCATCTTAGCGTGAAACAACTTTAGCTTCCATCTTAGCTTGGATCCATCTTAACGTGGATCAATTTTAGCTTTCATCTTAGCTTGGATCCATCTTAACGTGGATCAATTTTAGCTTTCATCTTAGCTTGGATCCATCTTAACGTGGATCAATTTTAGCTTTCATCTTAGCTTGGAACTATCTTAAAGTGGATCAATTTTAGCTTCCATCTCAGCTTGGATCTATCTTAACGTGAATAAATTTTAGCTTCATTCATGGTTCACATTTAGCTTCAATCGTAACCCAATGTTAGTTTCAAAAATGTTTATGTAACAAAACGGGCTTTTGTACAAATTCAGAAAAGTTACATATTGCAACATCTGTTTTTGAGTTATTATTAAATAATAATAATAAGAAGAATACACAAACACATTGTTAGTGTAAGTAAATTTCGTCTAATTCAGAACATGAAGGTTAAATGTGAGAGAAATATGCTGAGAAATCCATCCCGAATTTTATATCTCAACGACAATGGGTTAAATAGACGATATTGAGATCATGAAAAACTGAAGATTGCTGAAAACATCCATAGCGGTATACATCTTGACGAATTGTTTTATTTTTAAGTGGAAAACTTAAGAAGAATTCATACCACAACTTAACTGCTTAATGCTTAAACACAATCCAAGCAGCATATAGAAGTAGTTCGTTACAAATAAACACTTTTAACATCATTTATTCGTTACATATTCATGCCTGCTCTCACATAATGAACAAAGTACACAAACTCACATTATCACTTAAACTACTATAGTCTATAGTTAGTAGATGTAACTCATGTGTATGATGGCATGTACACACGTATGCGATTATTACTATTTAATACAGCATCAATATATAGAAAAACTATCAATCATTTATATAAATATGTTTGTATGCGAACATGAGTATAAAGGTGCTGTTCTGTACTAAAAGCTGTAGTCATATATATTCAGCAATAGCTACTGACACCGCTGCTGTATGTTGTGAATTCATAGTAAGTACTCGTACATATTGACATGCAGCAAGCAGCCAGCCAGTCAGCCAGCCATACAGGCAGATAGATGGATGTACGGAAAGACAGACCAACATACAAGTTGCTAAGTTAAATTGGCAACTACCATGTTAATGTTACGTTTTTTATTTATTTTTTTTTGTTTCATAAAAGACTAGAAACCAGTTTAAAAGCGATAAATTATTAAAAAAAAAAAGCCAACAATAAACTACAAAAACAACTGAGTAAAAACCAAAAACAAAACAGTTGATGTTGCCACAGCAAGTTGCATTAACAACTGCAGCTAAAGCAACAATAACAGCAGCAGCAGCAACATAATCTTAAGTCGTACATATTTACTCTTTCTTTTTGCAGCTATCAAGCTGACTAAAGCTTTGTGTAAAGTTAAAAACAAAGTTTAAGTTGAGAGGTGATGTTAACCGAAAAATAAAATACAAACAACATGAAATATCGATGACTACCAAATTTAAAAGGTTTTGTGATTACTCGTACTCTACAGCACCACCAAGCAGCTCCAAAACGCATTTTAATCATAAATAATCCTCGATGTTGTTGACATTTTCACAACTTTACTTTGGCACCGTTTTTTTTTTTTTTTTTTTTTTTTTTGAAAGGAGCCTCTTCGCAAGTTTATTGTTTTTCGTTTAAACTTAGATAATTGTTTGAATGAAAATGATGACATTAGAACTTTTAAAAAGGAATGATTTATTGTAAAAACATTTGGATGTGCCGAATCTTAGTGCTGGTTATTATTTTTTGTTGCAATTGTGACCAAAAACAAAATTTCCTTGAAATCAGGGAATTTGAAATCGGTCCCCACAATAACCTATAATAGTATACAAATATTTATTAGAATTATTTATTAGAATAAACAATTAAGAGTGCTATATTCGGCTATGCCGAATCTTATATACCCTTCACCTTTGTTGAGGACGCATTAATTGCCCACTTTCAGAAAACTTTAAAAAATTTTACATTTAATTGCTGACGAACAGATTATATTGTAGAAGTTACAAACGAAATGAAAATCTAAAATATACGCTTCTCACGATGGTGAAGGGTATACGCCAAACGAAACGAAACACATAAAAAAAAAAAAATACGCAAAGCAATGAAACCAACACACATCCAAACATACGTTTTGTTGCTTTTTTGTCAAAGCATGAAATAAATTGTCTATTTTTGATGAAATTTTCAGAGGTTGTCTCGGATTTCTGCTCATATCCCCGTTATTTATGGATGGATTTTTCTGATTTTAAATAGGAAACTTCTCGAAAGCATGTCTGACAGAATTATTGAAGATTTGGATCCCGAAAATTGATTTCAACAGACAGACAGAGAGACAGACATGGCTTAATCGACACCGCAGAATATATATACTTCATAGGGTCGGAAAATTATATTGTGGAAATTACAAACGGAATGACAAACTTCTCACGAAGATGAAGGGTATAAAAAAAGATTTTGAAAATGAAAAAATAATGGATTTGTGATGGGTACCATATTATAATGGGTTATCAGAAATTGAAATTTTTGTCAACCTTTAATTTTTTTTTTGAAAATATTGCTACTTTTTTAGAAGTTCAAAAAGTACGAAAAGGTACCAAAATATCGATTTGTCTCCTCTTGAACTAATAAAAGTGTTGAACAAGAAATTCATATGTATAAATCAATTTATATAGAAAGAAAAATTTTTTAATATGAAAAGTACTAAATGCGTAAACAAATGATTGTGTCTACAAAAATTACCAAACACTTGTTGGAAATGTTTTTCATTAAGGAAATATATAGGTTTAGTTTAGTATTTATGGAAAAACTATGTAAATAAAAAAAAAGTATCGAAAATAAATACAATTTATCATCATCCCTTACAAAATCAGGTTTCGAAAAAGTACCAAAACACATGTTTGATATTTTTAGTTTTCATTCATAAACTTTAAATTTTACTTCTATGTTTATTTGTTTAGGATACACAAAGGGAAAGAAAAGGTACTAAAATACAATTTTTCTCTATTTCCATGATTTTTGTTCCATTTATTCTCACTTTGTTTAGAAGACACAATGGGGACCAAAAAAGTACCAAATTATAGTTTCATCACATCTTCACGTATTTTGTGCCATTTTTTCTCACTTTTTCTCAAATGTTTCTTATATAGTTTTTTCACATTTTTATGTCATTCATAAACTTTAAATTTTATTTCTATGTTTATTTGTTTAAAATACACAAAGGGAAAGAAAAGGTACCAAAAATTTCTATTTAATAGTTGGAGCTCAGATAAGAAATTCGTCAGAATATGTTAAAAGAATGTTAAAAAAAAATGAAATACATAAATACAATTTTCACCCCTTAAAAGTTCAAACTTACAAAAAGTACCAAACATAAATATTTTTAAAAATGCGGGATTTACAATAGATTGCGTATCATTTGAACGCGGTTTTCGTTTTTAGTAACTGACATATTGATGGGTACATATCTGTCATTTATTCCCACTTAGTTATTGAACATTATAGTGTAAACAACAAAGATTATTTTACTTCGAAAATGTCGAATTTTGTGCCAACAAAGCGTCATATGTGGGAAGATTGCTCACGGAAGCTTGTGGTGAATGTGTTTCATCGGATTCAACGGGCGAGAGATTGTGATTTTGACACGGAAGACAAGGATCACCTATGCCAGCCAAACAAATTTTGAAGACCAAGAATTGGAGGTATTACTGCATGAAGATTGTTTTTAAACTCAACAAGAGGTTGGAAAATCATTGGTGGCTACTCAATCAGCAATTGTAGTAAAACGTTTGCAAGCAGCAGGATTTATCAAAAAGCAGGGAAATTGGGTATAATATGACTTGAAGCTGAGAGACCTTGAAGTATGATTTTGTATGTCCGAAATGTTGAAACGCAATAAAATCATTTTTGCACCGAATCATTACTTGAAGGGTAGGAGATCGTTTGTGAATCCTGGCCAACCAGCCGAATCGACACCAAAGTCAAATATCCATGGCTTTAAGGTAATTATCAGTATTTCGTCGGACCAAAAGAGTCCTATCTATTATGAGCTGCTGAAATCTGGCCACACCATCACAGGAAACCTGTACCTAATACAACTGTTTCGTTTAAAGCGAGCATTGGCTGAAAAATGAACAGAATATGCGGCCAGACATGAAACTGTAATATACCATTAACAGTTGGCGACATGATGCAATACATGTTAAAATCTATTTAGAATGAAGTGGTTGGTAAGTATTGCTTCACCCGCTTTATAGTTTAGACCTTGCCCCGTCCGACTAAGGAGTGAGATCGAAAAATTCTTAACATATATATATGTTAAAAAAACGAAACCACTAAACAGTTTTAATTTTTGTTTTATTTGATTGATATTATTATTACCAAGGCAAGGATTTTCATGCACTAAAAAATTAAAAATATGCGCTTATAATATGCACTATAAACAGAGAAAATATGCACTAAAAATGACAAAAATATGCAATAAAAACAAGTTTTTTATTTGAAATATATTTATTAATAACAGACAGATATAAATTTCTAGTCACATTTTCAATATATATATACATATAAAGGAACATAAAAGGTTTTAAATATATTTTTTCTAAGTAAAATAAGAAAATTTATGTATGTATGTAAATTATACAATATTTATATTAAAAAAAAATCAGTCAGTTATTTATTTTCATGTTACAAAATTACTTAATTTAGATTTCTATTTGTATAAACAAATTATTTTTTTTTTTTTTTAAATTTCCAAAAAGTAAATTTTGTCTGTTCGGACGAAAAAAGCTTTAATACATTGAAAATGTACGCTCAACGTGAACAGAAGTTAAATGTGCATATTTAAATTAAGCCAGTTTAATTGGAGAATATTCATTTTCAATTTGATTTTCTTCATTAAAATTGCTATCTAATATGTCAAACATTTTTTTTATTATATGAAATCCAGTATTTTTCTGTAATATATTCTTTAGTTTTGTTTTAATTTGGTAAGAAATTTCTCCGTTTACATTATTAATTTTATTGGCAGCATCGTCAATTAATTTTACTTTCGCTTTCAGCGAATTGAATCCCAGTAGTTTAGTAATAGTTTCAGAAATAATTTGAGCATAGAAATGCTAATTGGGTTTAATATTATGTGTCACAAAGAGAACAAAGTTGAAAAGTCGATATAAAAATATTTTCGAAAAATCGAAAAGTCGTCAATATCAAAAAGCTAAAAAATCGATTCATAAATTGAAAAGTTAAAAAGTAGACCTTTTCTTTACAATAGAATTCTAGTGTCAATATATTTACTTTTTTTACAACACTAAATAGAATTGACAAATATATGTATGTACAGTGTACACTAATATAAAAATATGTCCAAAAGAAAATTAGATATGCAATAAAATGGAAAAATATGCTAAATATATGCATTTAAAAGAAAAATATGCAAAAAATACATTTATAACAAAATATGCAAAAATATGCAACAAGAAATCGATGCCATTTTGTTGCAAATTCTTCGATTCGGAAAGATAAATTGTCAAAATTGATTTTGAGTTACTGACTACAAACATGCATTTGCATAGAAATCCTTGCCCTGATTATTACAATTTCCAAAAAAAAAAAAAAAACATTTTTATAATTTTAATCACTAGTAATGAAATTTTGAACCTTTTTCGGAAACCTTTCCATTAACGTTTTTATAGAGCTTTCTGTCACTTTGCTCGAACAGGTTGTCCATCTCCGTTTAAAATCTACCACACTTTTGGAGACCCTTTTTGTGCTCTTCAATTCTCTTTTAACAAGAGCCTAATATCTCTCCACTAGCCTTAGCTCAGGGCAGTTTGGAGGATTTGCCTCTCTTGGTACAAATACCACATTATTGTTCTTGTACCACTCAAGGGCTTGTTTACCATAGTGACAGGATGCCAAGTCAGCCTAAAAATAAGTGGATACATTATGAAGTCTTATGAATGGAGGCAGCCTTTTTTGTAAACATTCCTTAATGTAAATTTCGGTATTTATAAAGCCCGTTGTAACACATGATTGGCTTCCTTTCCCGCAACTGCATATTGCTTGCCATACCAAGAACTTTTTCAATTTTTCTTCAACATTCCCTCGAGTATCAGCAACATAAAATGTTTGACCAGGAAGTTGCGAAAAATCTGCCAGAACATACGTTTCGTCATCCATTATACAGCAAGAATATTTTTTTGTAAAACTTGATTTCGATTTCCGGACTCTGTTTTTGGCCTCTAAATTTCTAGCAGCGTTCCTGTCAGGAACTTTTTGAGCCTTGTATGTTTTTAAACCTGCATTAGCTTTAACTTTTCGTATCAAATAGTCCGAGCACTGAGCTAACCGTACTACTTTCCTACAGGAAGTGTTGGGAGCTCTTTTGAAAATGCTTTCTATTTGTTTGGCTTTAGAAACATCATGTAACATTCCTTCTACCTGAGCCAGGTTTTCTATCAACGGACAAGTTCTTCCAGTACTGTTTAATAACATTGGAAACAGTTTGACGGCAGACCTTTGAGTGCTTGGCCAACTTCATGTAGGACCAAGTTTGGTTTTGTTGAAAATATTTAATAATTTTAGTACGCACTTTTTTCTGGTCACTCATTTTAATCAGATTAACAACAAATGAATATAATTGACATTAAACATAATAACTGACATGTTTTACAAAGGTAACTTGATAAGAAAAAAATCAAATAATACTTGGGTTAAAAGTTTTAATGAAAAACGTGTGTTAAGAATTTTACGATCTTACTCCTTGCTATTTGTTTCGATCGAAGCAGAATGCTCTCTCTGGGATACGATTTACTTCAGAACAGAGTATCTCAAATTCACTTAATTCGTTCTTGGCCTCAAAAGATGAGCAGTTTTTTTGGGTACCTAACTCTCTTAGTAGATCCTTTTGCTGGGAGAGGAATTTGCATCTGATCGATGATCATCAGTAAGTCGTTTAGTAGACATTTTCTAAACAAATTCTTAACATTGAATTACTTATAAACAAGCATATCGAAAAAATATTACACTCCCTATGATGAATAACCAGATGAATGAACTAAATGCTGATGAATACTTTTAAACAACTACGCACAATTTAATTAATTGATTTTATTAATTAGCAAACATGTTGGCCGTACAAGTCTATATTTTGCCATCAATTAGTTTCTTTCATGCAGATGTTTTATGGCTGCAAATGTGGTTGCATGTGCTATACATGTAGCCTGTTGTTGCTACTTTACCATGTACTTACTTGACTGGGACTTTAACAACATACTAGCTGTCATGTGTAAAACGTGTGCGCAGAAGCGTTGTTCTTGTCAGTTAGTTTGTACTTTTTTTTTTTTTTGTTGCGTTTTCTGCGTAAAAGATTGTAATCGCTGCTTGTTCTACAAGTTGTCATCATTCATTGTCTTAGATAACAGGTTGCTGTTGTTGTTGTTGATTGTTGTTAATGCAAGAAATTGATTTAAATTGTTTTAATTACAGTTTATGTGATGCATATCAATGCATTTGGTGACTTTGATGACGGATGAGGAAAAATATTTTACAAAAGTATTTGAAGCATGAATGAAGCGTATGATTTACTTAAAAGATATTAATCAAACATGAAATAAATGTGTTGATTTAATGACTAAAATTGTTTAATGGCGTGCTTAAAACATTTGTACTTTTACCCAGGAATCAATAGCTAACATTATTTATATTCTGTAATTTGTGTCTTTATTAAAATTTTCCAACCTATTTTATACCATAAAACGGTCATCTATATCAAAAAATGTCATTAACACTTTAGGTTTTTGTGTGTTGTGTCAAAAACGTATTTTAATTGTTAAATAAAATCCTTTAATTTTTTTTTTCTTTAAAAACAAATTATTGCTTCTTATTTATGTCTCCAAATAATAAAAAAAAAATAATCCTTTTTAACAAAGAAACCAATTCAAATACAAAACAACCCAGTCACCCAACCAACCTTTTATGAAAACCCTTAAAAAGGATTTAAAATTCGATAATGAAGAATAGCAAAAACAAACAAAAAAGGATTAAAAGTTAAAAGTTTAACAATAAAAATACATTTAGCTACTGTTGTAGACGAATATCTAAAAGTTTATTAAGAAAATTTGTTGCCCAAATAAAGAAAAAGGTCATTCATTTTCTCTTACTCCCTGTGGAATTAAATAGAAGGTAAATATTTATGTTTAAACCCAGTATCCCTTACCTTTACACAACACAAAATTTTTTTCTTTTGACTAAATTATTTAACATGAACTTAAAGTTCTTTATTATTTTGAAGTTAGATTTGGCATACATATTTAAAATAAACCCTATATTATTACACCATATGTTTTACTAGTTCCACTGTGTCCCAGCAAAAAATTGTGCTTCCTCGGAAGCAGCAATGTAAGGCAGAGAGCAGTTGCTACTGCTTCCACTTGTTATGAAAGATTACATAATTTTTGTATGGGATTCCTCGCGTAGAAGCTCTGCTTAAGAAATCCGGAATGTGCATTTACGAGCACATGGAAGAATTGATGATATCATGCGTCCGAGGTGCATACTTTAGGCTGATTTTGTAAAAAATCCAGCAATAAAAGTAGTAATTGCTTGACAAATAGTGCTGCCTTTTTCTAATTTCTGCACCACATACAATATTTGCTGAATGTATGCCTTCCAAAAATCAGTATCGTAAGGCAATAATTGAAGAAGCAATAAAGGAAGCTGTTAAAGATGCAGTAGTCATTTTTATTGCTTCCAAATCAAGAATAATTTTTGCTGGGGTAGCAACCGTAGAGAAATATACATAGATCGTAAACTCTGTTGTCATAGATCTAACTCAGTTATCAAAACCTAAGTGGTGAGAATGTAATTGTATTTATCTATGGTTTTGTTTACTTAGGTTTTTGACAACTGAGTTAGGTCTATGACAGCAAAGTTTTCGATCTATATTGTTATGTTTTAACCTTTTTAAAACGTTGGTTTATTTCCTTTAAATAAACCGGATACTTTTGATTGCAAATAAAAGCAGTTTTAGTAGTTTAAAATTTACAACAACAACAGTTCAAATAGTCAATCAGTGTCTTTATACACTTTAATCAATTCGCAGAAATGCACACACACTTTATAATGTACAAACTCAAATGTACAAGACAGTTGATGTTAACTCTTACAGCCAATGATCAACTCAACTCACGACTGCAACCTTTGCCACTATTTATACACACGCCATCTTTCGTTAATCTTATTCAATGATCTTAACGAACAACTAGCATGTTCGATTCCTAGAGCTTTCTATGTCAATGTCCGCAGTTTAAACATTAAGTGTTGCTATACTTATAAACAATGCTAATAACCGCATGCTATCAACATTGTTGATAAGTAGAAGCTTCTACAGATGGACGTGTTTATAAACATGATGAATGCTGCAGGCAGTCGTTACAGACCGTTAAATTCAAATCGCTATTGCCAAATGTATTTATCTATGGTAGTAACCATTTTTCATTGAATTTGGGAAAAATCCATATATAATTTAGAATTTAAAATTGAAGAATTTCAATATTATATTGAGAAAATTTCAAATGAAATTGAGAATTTCAATTTTAAATTGAGAAAATACCAAATAAAATTGAGAATTTAAAACTGAAATTGAGAAAATTCCAAATGATATTGAGAATTTCAATAGGAATTTTCCCAATTTCAAATTGAAATTCTCAATTTTATTTATATTTTTCTCAACTTCATATTGAAATTCAGAAATTTATTTAGAACTAGCTTGACCCGGTGCGCTTCGCTACCCCTGTCGTAGTAAGAAAAATATGTAAGGATTTTATTAAAAACAAATCGGCCTGTTTATCCCTTTCTGGTAAGGATCTATCTACGTTCCAAATTTCAATAAAATCAGTTCACCCGTTTAGGCGTGATGCTCAAACAAACAAATAAACAAACAAACTTACAAAGACATTTATATATTTATATAGATTATCTCAATTTAAAATACATCAATTTATTCAAACAATGTACAAATTCATTAAGAATTCAAATAAGGACTGAGATCGAAAAAACCTTAACACACAAGTTTTTCATTAAAACTTTTAACCCATGTATTATTTGATTTTTTATTTTTTTGAACAAGTTACCATTGTAAAAAATGTCAGTTATTATGTTCATTTCTTTTCAATCTGATTAAAATGGGTGACGAGAAAATACTGCGTACTAAAATTATTAAATATTTTCAACAAAACCCAACTTGGTCTTACAAAAAGTTGGCCAAACTGATTCCAATTTTATTAAACAGTACCGGAAGAACTTGTCCGTTGATATAAAACCTGGTTCGTGATGATGTTTCTAAAGCCAAAAAAATAGAAAGCATTTTCAAAAGAGTTCCCAACACATCCGGTAGGAAAGCAGTCCGGTTAGCTCAGTACTTGAACTATTTGGTACGAAAAGTTAAAGCCAATGCAAATTTAAAAACATACAAGGCTCAAAAAGTTCCTGACAGGAACTCTGCTAAAAATTTAGAGGCCAAGGACAGAACACGGAAATTGAAGTCAAATTATATACAACAATATACCTGCTGCATAATGGATGACGAAACATATGTTCTGGAAATTTTTTCGCATCTTCCAGGTCAATATTTTTATGTTGCTGATGCTCGAGGGAATATTGTAGAAAAGTTTAGGACCCAAAAGCAGAAAATTGTCCCAAAAAGTTCTTGGCATGGCAGGCAATATGCAGTTGCGACAAAAGAAGCCAATCATTTGTTACAAAGGGCTACATAATTACCGAAATTTATATGAAGGAATGTTTACAAAAGAAGATGCTTCCATTAATAAGACCGAATGTGTCCACTTATTTTTGGCCTGATTTGAATCCTGTATGCAAGGATTCAGGTGGTACAACAACAATAAGAGGCAAAGTTGGTTCACTTGACATGAAATGCCCCATATGTATGCTAATAAAAATTAAACCACTAAACTTACAGATTTTATTTGCCTCCCGTGGTACAAAATTGACATTATTGTTTGAATACTACTCAATGCAATAATAGTTCACTTTGCTTTTAAATTCATGCCCTTTGACAATAAAACAAAGATATTTAATCAATTTAAGCTCTTGTACTTCAATATAAAAACTCACAAAGTTTTTTGAAAACAATAACGAATAATAAAGTTTTTCAAGTCATTTAACCGACCCGGTCTCACAGACATATAGATCACCATTAGCGGATTAAGAAAGGAAAAAGCCGTTTTCGTAGACACTCTGTAATATATATTTCTGTGTTTATCGACTGCAAATGGCTTGCCACACAAGCAACTTCTTAGGGCATTCTGTTTGTATTATTCTTGAACATTAACTCGTCCATCAGGCACATACAAATTTTGACCCGGAAGTTGTGAAAACTTTGCCGGTACATAAGTTTCATTATCCATCACACAACTTGTGTATTTTTTTTTCTATAAAATTTTACCTAAAATTTTTCTTCGTTCTTTTGATTAAGTTATTTAAAGCATAGTGATCTAGAACTTTCTGAACAGCATTAACTTTGGATCTGCTCTCAAAAGAATAGGAACATTTAACTACAGGAGCTGCTTTTCTGGTAGAAGTGTTCGGTGCTCTTCGAAAGTATTGTAATTATTTTGCTTTACCAATATCTGTTAGACATTTTTTTGTTCCTGATCCAGGTTTTCTTTCAATGTTGTTCAATGTGTTTAATAACTTTTGAAACAGTGTCACGATGAACCTTCAGATCTGTTGCTATTTTTTGAAAGTCCATATTGAATTTTTTCAAAAAGTTTTAATTATTTTTTAAAATTAACGATTTAGAAAAGATAATATCTGACATATTTTTAAAAGCTTTCGTGATTAAAAAAAAAATAATAATAATTTGTTGGACCAAGGATATGTTTTGGCTGGATACGTTTTTTCTGACTCACTTTTTAATGTTGCCAAGTACAAATTTTGTAGTTTTTTCAAATTTCCGTTTTCGTACACCAAAAATATTAAAATCTAGCAGGCTGATTAAGAGAAAATATTTGTTTCTTTTACTTCTTTTTTATTACTACTTGAATAAATAGTAAAATAAAAATGTTTTGCTTTGAATTTTTTTGTTTTTGAAAGAATTTTATATAAATTGTTTTTTATTTCTTTCAAATAATCACAATAAAATATTAATTTACTATGATCATAGAGAAAATATACACAGAGCGGAAACTAGAAAAAAACTTAAACAAAAAAATTACTCAAGAAAGCTACACATACGAGTGTTGTTTTTGTTTTCACATGTTTTTTTTTACTAATACACCACTTAGGTTTTTGACAATTGAGTTAGGTCTTTGACAGGAGAGTTTCCGCTCTAGAGAAAACTCAAATAAAAAAATTACTCAAAATAATCACACATAAGTACTAGTGTTGTTTTTGTTTTCACATAGTTTTTTTACTCATACATTCTCACCAGGTTTCTGAAAACTGAGTTAGGTCTTTGATAGTATAGTTTCCGCTCTATGTCTATTCTCTATGAATAGGTTTTCGTTCGTTTACTTTTTGTAAATAAATAATAAATTTTAAAGTTGGTTTTAAATTAGATGGCAATTTAATAGTTTCATAATATAAATTAAAAAGTAATTAGTTTTAATTATGCGAATTATGGTTAATACAATGATATGAAAAACAATAATTTTTTTACACACAGAAAAATTTAATTCATTATGCAAATTTTGTTTGAGAGAAGTTTTGCTTTTGATAATCAGGTATAACATACATGATTCATACATCAGTTTATCGGGAATTCTTTTTTGTGCAGCCGATTGTGAGCAATCTTGCGGAAAGCTTTCTCATCCCCAATCTCTCAGACTTTCAATATCCGATCGGCCAACAGCATATCGTGAATTTTTCAAATGTTTCGGGAGTAGAGACCTCCACTGGGCGTCCAGAACGTTCGGCATCTTCCGTGATTGTACGGCCACAACGAAATTCAGTAAACCACTTTTTTACCATTGAAATTTATTTTGCAGAGTTCCCATAGCATTTATCAAGCTTAAAGGAGGATCACACGGCATGTACCTTAAGGTCTAAAATTTACAATAACAGTGCAAAAATGGAAATTAAAATGGAAATGGTCAAAATGAACCTCAACTTTTAAAATCACGAAACAATAGTCAAATTGGGAGTCATTTGAACCCCAAGTGCTCTTAAGGGTTAATTTCCATTTTTGCACTGTTATTGTAAATTTTAGACCTAAAGGTATATATTTCGCAAGTTTCATTAAAATTGGTTCAAAAATGTATAATATTTCTCTATCTTTCATTTAGAAATTCCAAATATTGCTGACCTTCACCATTTTAGGGTTAAAGTTGTCCGCATTTAGTAAAACTTTCAGAGTATATTTAAAAATATCTGAACTATAAGATTCTGTATAAATTTTACTTAATATATCTGACCTTTGACCTCGATGAGCGTCCCGAAATCGTTGTCCGATTTGGCTAAAATTTTCAACACTTAACTTTTAGACCTAGTGTCACAATATTCCACCCGGCAAAATTCAAAATTCGAACACAAATTTTTTTCCATCCAACTGATCTTCACACTAATTTACATGTTTACATGTGGAAAAATGTCTCAATACATGGCACAAAACACATGCAACACATACCGAGTGACCTCCCTATTAGCCAATTTTTGTATAATAATGCTTAATGAGCAGACGAAATTTTTTCCAATTTCTTCTAATGTCACGAGGTAATCTGCTATCAATGGCTGTCAAAAACAACCCAAATGACGCAGCTTGTTCAAATGTTGACAGGAGTCTACTGGCAGATGCCTGTTGACAGAAGCAATGTTGCCCTTTCAGTTAAGAGGCGGGAAATTCAAAAAGTCAAAGTTCGTAGTAGTCAAGTTAGAGTTATAAATACACAATCCTATAGTCGGATAGTTGCCGATTTTTTCAGCAAACTCTTAGTGGGATTAATCAGAAAAAAGTGATAATAAATTTGCACAGATTGCAAAATAATGTACAAACGAAACGTAGCGAACGACATAAGCTTTCAGAAAATATGAACAGATTTCATCAATTTTACTTTAAAATTTAAAATTTTTTAATTATCGTTTTTATACCCTTCACTATGAGGGACAAGGGTATATATAAGTTTATCATTTCCTAATTTCTACATTTTTCATATGCGACCCTACAAAGTATATATATTCTGGATCGTTATAGATAGCGAAGTCGATATAGCCATATCCGTCTGCCCGTCTGTATGTTGAAATCAACTTTCAATAGCCCCCAAATAACTTACATACATGATTCATACATCAATATGTCGGAAATTCTTCCGGCTTGGTTTCTATTCATCGACACAATCGGCCCACAAATGGCTGAGATATAAGAAAAAAAAAACGGGACAATCTCGATTTTTGAACTATCTTTTATCTATATCTGGATCATTAATATACACAATATGGATAACAAATAATAGATATTTCAATGACCTTTGCAACGGCGTAGATAAGGCCAAAGTAAGTCGGACCTACAATTGGTCAAAATCGGAAAAAATATGTTTTACCCCGATTTTTTTTTTTTCACCAAAAAAAAATTTTTTTTTATAAAATTTTGTTTTTAAAAATTAAAAAAAAAAATTTTAAAAAAATTAAAAAAAAACTAATTTTTTTTACCTAAAAAAATATTTTACTTTTTTTTAAAGTATAATTTGGTGAAGGGTTTATAAGATTGGGCACAGCCGAATACAGCTTTAATTTATTTGGTTTTTCGAAATTACACAGAGAAAACAGATTCGTGATAGCAACCGAATTTGTTGCCAATCGAATGATTCGGTTGTACAAATAGAATTTTTTGGTTCTATCAACAGAAAGCCAGTTGATAAAGAAGAATTTCGGTTAAAGCGACCAAACTTTTGTCACCCCTTTTAAAGTTTTGTAGTCACAACTGTAAAATGTGGTCACTAAAGTGGAATCATTCGATTGGCAACAAAATCGGTTGCTATTACGAATCTGTTTTCTGTGTGTATTTTTTAATAGTTATCCAAAAATTAGTCCAATTAACTCCTAAGTAAAAAGTGTTTTGGCAATATCTGCATCTAATCTATATGTATTCAAAAATTATTAAGGAGTGAGATTGAAAAAACCTTAACACACGTTTTTCCTTAAAACTTTTAAGCTAAGTATTATTTGATTTTGATTGAAGAACACAAAAAAGGTGTCCAAAAGTGTGGTAGATTTTAAACGGAGACAAAGTGACAGAAAGCACTATAAAAACCTTGATGGAAGGGTTTTCGGAAAATGTTCATAAATTCTTCACTATTGATTAGAACTATACAAATAATATTTTTTGTAAGTTGTAATAATAATTTCAATTAAAACTTTAGGTTTAGTAGTTTCTTTTTTATTAACATTTACGATTTGTTAAGATTTCTTCGATCTCACTTAATGATAATATCCTAATTCAAGAACACACAATCTCAGTCCTTAGGTCCTAAAGTTGTAAATCAATATAAATAGGTAATAGTAATTTTTTTAACAAAATTCCAAATTTTAAAGGTTTAATATTATATATAGGTTTTGTAATAAACATATAAGTTTAATAATGTTATCTAAATCATATGCTTTCTAATTTATCCATTCCCCTATAACTATCTCCCTCTAAGCCGTTTATTCGGGTTAAAGGGAGATAGTTATAGTAGGATCATATTATTGATATTATATTTTATTATTATTATAACATATACGAGCCATAATGACAGCAACCATACAATCAAAACTGAGGGACACTTTTCCCAAAAATCTTTATTGATTACCAGGATTTTCCGTTTTCTCTCCTCTTCTCTTATTTATTATTAGAGGACCAATATAATATTTTGGTATTATTTGAAAGGTGATTAAAAAACACATAATTTTAGTTGGAAATATAATATTTTTTTTGTTACGCACATATAAAACCATTCCAGTGTTTATATGTATACGATAATATAGTTAATATGTATAATAAAAATAACAATTCTGCTAACACATACATATAACAAGTACTCATACCACTTACATAGCGACAGCAGCGACAAATAAGCAGCAGGTGACAGGAGTAGTAGTTGATTTCTATAAACATACATATCGTTGGTTAATATGCAAAAAAGCCTAACTAACGTTTTAATAACTTTGCAGAAGAACCAACAATGGCAAATAAATAAATAAATATGAGCAAATTTCTCCTGAATATTAATTAAATTTTGAAAATTTAAAGGTGCATTCTTTGATTTTAAATAATTTTTTGCATTCTCCAGTTAAACTTTAACAAAAATTTACAACTTTTTCCATTCTAGTTGACGATATCTTTGTGCATTTATAAGTGTGTATGTAAAATTGAAACTGTAGTAAATTGTTATGCAACATTTTAACCATTTTGACCGCACTCACCACGGGTTGGCGCACAGTGGTTTAGAAACTTTTTTTTTTGGAAATAATTCGGTATCTCGGAAATTATTGGAGATATTATTACAAAATTTCACATGGTTAGAGCTGAGGTGTTTCTGAGTTGAATTACATTTGTTCAGCTTCCTAGGGGTAATACGGGCCAGTTTGTGCCCCCTCAAAGTTGGTCACCTCGGGTCTCAAAATTTTTAAAAAAATCCCCAAAAATTCATTTATGATCCGAATGAGCTGAAGCTTAAAATATAAATAGTCCTTGAGAAGATCTACAAAAAATACGCTTACATGTGTAGGTTATCTCCTTCAGTTGAAGAGATATTTAGGTTTATTTATTTATTTTTTTTTAATTTTGCTCGATTTTTTTTTGTTTTTTAGATATGGCGGCCCTACGGAGGGTCGAATTTTTTTTTTTCAAAATATTAGCTATATTGGCAATAAAATTCTAAATAAAATAAAAAAACTTGGTAACAGTTATCTCGTCCGTGTAAAAAGTTACACGCATCCAAAGTTGGAACATGTAAAATGGGCCTAATTTTTTACGATTTTTCCTAAAAAAGTCCCTATATTTTTTCTTTTGTAGAAACAAATTTTCTTTGGGACTATATACAATTTTTATATGTTACGGAAAGAAAACTTAATGCAAAAGCATGTAAAGTAAAATTGGGCTCACTTAAGCGGACACAGTATCCCCCAGACCTATCCAAACTTGGACAATTTTAAAAAAAAATTTTAGGTTTCAGTAAAAAATTCTAAAAAGGCAAAGCACCGATCCTCGAAAAAGTCCCGTATTTGTATAACCCTATATGTTGTTTAAATACTTAGAAAGTTGTTTTACTATCACACGGTAAATAGCGTCACAGTAGGCACTTTTCTAAAAAAACTCAGTTTTTGGAACACATTTTCCCCGTTTTAGGAATTTCGGTATTTGAAAATAAAAAATGTCAAAAATTATAATGTCATTAATTTAAGGACATTTGGATCTAAATTAGTTCCCAATTTTGTTATGATATCTTTAACCGTTAAAATTTTACATTAAATCAAATTTTATATTTTTCTTCATGGAAAATCACCATATTATAATTTTTTTAGTTTTTAAGGTAAATGACGTTCAAAAAATTAATTAAATTCTTTAATTTTATTAAAATATGAATCTACAAGTCCTAAGGTTTTTACCAATATCAAATACTTATATAAAAAGCCTTTATTTACTCCTCAGAAGTTCTGCAAACTTTGCCCGCTTTGGAAAATTTGTACATTTTTTTCATACATTTCATGCAAAATGTTACTAACATATCAAATGTAAATTTTGAATTCAAACTCATACTGACTTAACAGAAAATTTGCTGTAACACATTTTGCATGCAATGTATGAAAAAACGTACAAATTTTCCAAAGGCGGCAAGGTTTGTGGAGCTTCTGAGTAGTAGATATATGCTTTTTATATAAGTATTTGATATTGGTAAAAACCTTAGGACTTGTAGATTCATATTTTAATAAAATTAAAGAATTTAATTAATTTTTTGAACGTCATTTACCTTAAAAACTAAAAAAATTATAATATGGTGATTTTTCATAAAGAAAAATATAAAATTTGAATTAATGTAAAATGTTAACGGTTAAAGATATCATAACATAATTTGGAAATAATATAGACTCAATTATCCTTAAATCAACGACATTATAATTTTTGACATTTTTTATTTTCAAATACCGAAATTCCTAAAACGGGGAAAATGTGTTCCAAAAACTGAGTTTTTTTAGAAAAGTGCCTACTGTGACGCTATTTACCGTGTGATAGTAAAACAACTTTCTAAGTATTTAAACAACATATAGGGTTATACAAATACGGAACTTTTTCGAGGATCGGTGCTTTGCCTTTTTAGAATTTTTTACTGAAACCTAAAATTTTTTTTTAAAATTGTCCAAGTTTGGATAGGTCTGGGGGATACTGTGTCCGCTTAAGTGAGCCCAATTTTACTTTACATGCTTTTGCATTAAGTTTTCTTTCCGGAACATATAAAAATTGTATATAGTCCCAAAGAAAATTTGTTTCTACAAAAGAAAAAATATAGGGACTTTTTTAGGAAAAATCGTAAAAAATTAGGCCCATTTTACATGTTCCAACTTTGGATGCGTGTAACTTTTTACACGGACGAGATAACTGTTACCAAGTTTTTTTTATTTTATTTAGAATTTTATTGCCAATATAGCTAATATTTTGAAAAAAAAATTCGACCCTCCGTAGGGCCGCCATATCTAAAAAACAAAAAAAAATCGAGCAAAATTTAAAAAAAATAAATAAATAAACCTAAATATCTCTTCAACTGAAGGAGATAACCTACACATGTAAGTATATTTTTTGTAGATCTTCTCAAGGACTATTTATATTTTAAGTTTTAGCTCATTCGGATCATAAATGAATTTTTGGGGATTTTTTTAAAAATTTTGAGACCCGAGGTGACCAACTTTGAGGGGGCACAAACTGGCCCGTATTACCCCTAAGAAGCTGAACAAATGCAATTCAACTCAAAAGCACCTCAGCTCTAACCATGTGAAATTTTGTAATGATATCTCCAATAGTTCCCGAGATACCGAATTATTTCCAAAAAAAAAAGTTTCTAAACCACTGTGTGGCGGTAAACGAGCACTAACTAAGTGTATAAGTGTGTCTGTATGTATTTGTGTGTGTGTGTGTGTGTGTGTGTATGAATGTACTTATGTTAGTGTGTAGCATATGAGTGTGTGAAAGTGAGTGAGTGTAGCGAGTGTATTTTGTAGTTTAACACGGCAGGATAATGTATGACAACAAAATTAAAATATAAAACAAAAACAGTAACAGCAACACGAATGTACTCGTATGTGCGAGTACGATGTGTGTAGTTATGGCAGTTTCGCAAAAACGGCGAAAACTGAACGACAATATAAAAATAAAAAAAAAATACGTTAAAACAAACTTATATAGAAAATGTTAAATTTAAACATATTGTTATAAATGAACACGTATGTATGTATGTGCGTGCATTAAGGTGGCTCCATTTGTAGGAAATCAGAAAATCCATGTTAGATATTTTTGCCAACGCAATTGAATGTTTACTTCATTTTAAGAAATCATTCAAATCAACTTTCATATGATAACAAAATTGCTTAATAGTACTTAAGAACAAATAAGAAAAACTAGAAAAAAAACTGAAGAAGAGCATTTTAAATTAAAAAAAAATCATTATAGAAAATATTTTGAATACATTTTGTTACAATAATAACTTATCGATATAATTCAAATATGATTGATTTTGAAAATTGAACTGCAATCATAATATGGTTGGATCAAACCATAATATGATTATAATACAACCATAATATGAACATATCAGCTATCATGTTTTTACATAACCATATTATGGTTGAGTAGGAATTATAATATGGTTAGATACAATCCTATTATGATTTGCTATGAACAATAGAGAGCTTCAAAAAAATGCGATTGCGAAGTTTGGCCAGATCATCAGGAAACCTTTTGCCAAAAGGCTTTAGAAAAAATAAAGATATAATATAAATAAAACAATAGAGTGAATGAGAATTACAGACACTCCAGCTTTATTTGTAAAAATATCAAAGCTTAAACAAAGCACCAACAATAAACAGCAATTTTATCTTTTCTTACATTCCCTACTACAATTGGCTGGTTTCTTGCCGACTCGAACTGTACTTTGTAAGTGGATAAAGAAAATATAAAACAACTTGCTTTATTGTTTTCGCAAGAAAATCAAAATAAAGACAGTTGTCAGTTTAGTCTTGATGCTTCAAAAATGTAAAATTTTGTACCAACGAATCTTCATATGCGGGAAGTTTTGCTTTACTTCTTTAGCATGGAAAAAAAAGTGCCGCTGAAACACATCGATTGCTCACCAAAGCTTATCGGTTTCAACGTGCGAGAGATGGTTTGTACGGTTCAGAAGTGGTGATTTTGACACGAAAGACAAAGATCACTTAGGCCTGCCAAAAAAAAGTTGAAGACCAAGAATTGGAGGCATTACTCCATGAATATTGTTGTAAAACTCAACAAGAGCTTGCAACATCATTGGAAGCTATTCAAGCAGCAATTTCAAAACGTTTGCGTGTACCAGGATTCATCCAAAAGCAGGGAATTTTTGTACCATAAGAATTGAAGCAGAAAGACCTAGAAAAACGATTTTGCATGTCCGAAATGATGCTTGAACGCTTTAAAGAAAATCATTTACGTATGTAAAGCTCGTTCAACCAGCCGAATCGACACCAAAGACAAATATCCAAGGCGCTAAGGTAATTCTCTGCATTTGGTGTGACCAAAAGGGTCCTATCTATTATGAGCAGTTGAAATCGGACTAGACCATCACAGGGAATCTGTGCCGATCGCAACTGATTCTTTAGAAGTGAAGATTAGACAAAAATGGCCAAAATATTCGGCGAGAGATGAAATCGTATTGTTCCATCATGACAACGCTCGACCACATGTTGAAATGCCTGCTAAAAACTATTTAGAATGAAGTAGGTGGGAAATTTTGCCTCACCCGTTCAGACCGTGAACCGTCCGACTACTATATGTTTCGATCGATGCAGAACGCTCTCTCTGGGATACTTTGGAACAGAGTAACCAATATTGGGGTGATTCGTTCTTGGCATCAAAATACGTGCAGTTCTTTTGGCTCGGAATCCATATGTTGCCAGAAATATGGAAAAAGGTCATTGCAAAATACTTTAAAAATACAAAAAAACTAAAGTTATTAAAAATTCCCCAGGCCATTAACGTTTTGAATAAGAAATGTAGGAATTTAATTTTTTTGGAGCAAATCTGGGTTACATCTAAAATGTTTGAAAATAATTATATTATAATTGAGCTGGAATATGGTTGGTACAACCATAAGATGATCATATCGGCTATAATATTTTTACATAACCATATTATGGTGGAACACAATCAAAATATTATAACAAATGATTAGGTAATACCAATAAACAAGTAATTAGGAATAGGGAATGAAGTAATGGTAAAGTAGGATCATATTATAATGTTACACATTAGTAATAATAACATCATGGTATTATCCTATCATAATATGTCTCAGATCATTACGGTCACCACAACCATATTTTTCCAATACTTTTAAGGAACAACGTCTACTATTTTGGACCAACCTACTGGAAATGCATTATATGTATGTGTGTTTACGCTCATACAAACATTTATAAATAAATAAATGCATTTAGTGTAAACGTACTTATTTCAATGTATGTATGTTAAAAAGTGTATATATGTATAAAACAAGTTTGTGTACGTATAATATGCATAAATACAAGTGTAAATGCATGTTTGAATGCATATATTTGTAAATAAATTTAAATGTATATTAATATGTGTAAGTCCTAAGGACTTGTAGAAGACTTAATCCATTAAAGCTTTTTCTCAGCGCAAAGGTTATTGTTCATGATGTGAAACGTATATTGTTTTTTTTTTATTTTAGGCCTTACTAAATTCTAGGAAAATATAGAAAAAATAGGACAATTGGAACAAAAAGTAAAAATTAACAGTGTTATTTCTTTATACAAATTCTAATTTGCCCCACTCACGACAGTCCAACTATGTCTCCTAGCATATGCTGGTCCCAAAAACCTTATAATTTCTCTCCAAAACTTATGGTGAATGTGTTCCATCGGTTTTAACGTGCGAGAGATGGTTTGTGCGGTTCATAAGTGGTGACTTCGATAAGGAAGACAAATATCGCCCAGGCCAGCTAAAAAAGTTTGAAGACCAAGACTGGGAGACATTACTCCATGAAGATTGTTGTCACACTCAACAAGAGCTTGCAAAATCATTGGGAGCTACTTAAGTAGCAATTTCAAACCGTTTGCGAGCACCAAGATTCATCCAAAAGCAGAAAATTGGGTACCATACGAATTGAAGCCGAGTGGCCTTGAAAGACGTATACGTCATGTCCGAAATTATGCTTGAACGCTATAAAAGAAAATAATTTTTGCACCGAATCATTACTGGCGATGAAAAATGGATCCATTACGATAAACCGAAGCCGTAATATTCCATCATGACAACACTCGGCCACATGTTACAATACCTGTTAAAAAGTATTTACAATGAAGTGGTTGGGAGTTTTTCCTCACCTGCTTTATAGACCAGACCATGCCCCGTTCGACTACTATTTATTTCTATAGATGCAGACAATCATTTTTGCACCTTATCATTACTTGTGATGAAAAATGGTAATAAATCGTATGTGAAGCCCGACCAACCAAGCCGAATCGACACCAAAGCAAAATATCCATGACACTTAGGTAATTATCTGTATTTGGTGGGAGCAAAAGGGTCCTATCTACTGTGAGCTGCTGAAATCTGGCCAGAACATCACAGGGAACCTGTACCAAACGCAACTGATTCGTTTGAAGCGAGCATTGGCCGAAAAACATCCAAAACGGCCAGACATGAAACCTTAATATTCCATCAAGACATCATTCGACCACATGTTGCAATAACTGTTAAAAATAATTTAAAATCAAGTGGTTGGGAAGTTTTGCCTCACCTACTTTATAGATCAGACTTTGCCCAGTTGAACTACACAGAGAAAACAGATTCGTGATAGCAACCGAATTTGTTGTCAATCGAATGATTCGGTTGCACACATAGAATTTTTCGGTTCTATCAATAGAAAATCAGTTGACAAAAAAGAATTTCGGTTGAAGCAACTATACTTTTGTTACCCCTTTTAAAATTTTGTAGCCACAACTGTAAAATTCGGTCACTAAGGTAGAATCATTCGCTTGGCAACAAATTCGGTTGCTATCACGAATCCGTTTCCTCTGTGTACTATTTGTTTCGATCGATGCAGAACGCTCTCTCTGGGATACGCTTCACTTTGGAACAGAGTATCCAATATTGGCTTGATTCGTTCTTGGTCTCAAAAGATGAGTAGTTCTAGTTCTAGTAGTTCGGAATAAATATGTTGCCAGAAAGATGGCCAATATTTTTAATAAATATATATTGTACAAATGTTTTAAAATAAAAGTTAAAAATGTTAACACCCAATAATTGCAAATAAAAGCATCAAGTAGTTTTAAATTGTAACAACTCGTTATTCAAATTTACACAACAATTAAAACAGTAACTCTCTTTAATACACACACTTATATAACACACATTAAAAACATACTGATAATACGGTTGATATTGACTCCCTCACAACTAGCTGTTACTATTTATATACACAGCGCCATCTTCTAGAAGTCTCATAAATAATCTAACGTAAAAACTCGAATGTACCAATTCCACAATAACCACATATCTATTATGTAGTTTATAACGTTGTTATACTCAATTCCATTTGACTAACATACTAATTCTAATTCTATACCACATATAAAAACGAAATACAATACCAGCTCGGTATTAGCGACTAAGTAATTAAAAACCAGAACCCAAAATTTTATTGAAAAAATGTATGTCATTTTTAAAATTAGAATCCTTTTTATTGATATACATATTATATATTAAACATTTTTAAAGAAATTGGAGATTTTGAGTTGATTTTTAGGCAAATCATTTTATTAAAACAACAGCTGAATCACGTAGTTCATATATTGCTCTTGTCGCCTTACCATTTCCCAAAGCTCATTGTATGCATATGTTTATTGATGTTAAACAATCGTCCACTTTAATTTAGTTTTCTTCATGACCACTATCATATTAATCCTCCGATTCCAAATTTGATAATTCCATTTGCTCCTCATTACTTTCCACATGAAATTCTTCTTGAATCCAGTTGTTTATGTTCCGTATCAATTTGAGCTACAAGTGTACCAATAGTAGAAAGATCTCGTTTTCTTCCTGAATTATATTTTGTAAAAAATTTAAGGGCATGTTATCCTCTTCACTCCATTCAGTACCGAATCTGAGCAAAGCGTTCCAGGATTTTCGGATATTGGACACTTATATTTTATCCCAGGACGTAGCTAGAATCTGAACTGCATTTTTAAGATTGAAGTTTTTTAGCTTGAGCCCCAAATTTTTTCCCTTCTGGTCAAACAAGTGGGTGAGCAGTGGTTTTTCATAATTTAATTTGACCAAGTTGATAACATTTTGATCTAACGGTTGAATAAGCGCAGTGTAATTGGGTGGTAGATTCATTGCTATAATTAAACCGTCATCACTTTTTAGTTCCTCTACTGGGTGACTCGTCGCGTTATCTAAAAGCAAAGCTGCTTTTTGCGGCAGACCTTTTGAAGGCAAAAATTCTCGGACCTAAAAAACGTTTACTTATGAACAACTTACTTTTACTAATTAATTTACGTGGGTAACAAATTCGTGATGGAACCTGTCCTTGAATATAAATGATGTCATCCAGGCGTTATTACTGGAGTTGTATATTACCAACCAGTTTGTCTGTGCCATTCGCATTTGAACAGGGCATAAAAGTTATTCGCTCTTTACCTTTTTTTTTCTTCCGGGCGCTGTTTTCTCATTACACGTGACAAGAGTGTGATTTAGAAGCATCCTATAATATAAACCAGATTCGTCGGCATTGTAGATTTGTGACAAGAGTGTGAATTGGAAGCATCCTAAAATATAAACCAGATTCGTCGGCATTGTAGATTTGGTGAAGAGTCAACCCATGCTCATCAACATTGTCCTTAAACTCTTTCAAAAATTAATCAATAGGTTGAGGTTTCGAAGACAATATCTCGTCCGTAATTTTTAAAAATCTAGTTCCATTTCTTCAACCATCCTTCACTGGCATTAAAACCTGAATTGGTTTGATACATTTTTGAAAACAAATGACTGGTTTTTGTTCGTAAAATCGCTGCTGATATTGGAACATTTTTTCTCTTTGTTTTAGAAACCACTTATAAAGCATTTTTTCCATTCTTGGGTACTTAGCTATCTTTAAGGTGCAACGTTTGCCAGGGCCACTTTCTATTGTACGTATGAACTTTTTTATTAAATTTTCTTGCTTTATAATGAGGTAAACCGAATACTTATGTAACTTGTAATTTAGGTATATTGAATTTATGGAATCTCCACTTTTAGATTTTTTTAAAATCTCTAATTTTTGAGAAAACGTTGGTTTTACAATATGTTGAACTTTTCCCATATTAAAAGATGTATTTATTTACACAACAAATGACATGAATAAACAGACAAAATTGAAAATCAAAATCAACCAAAAAGGTTAATATGTATACCAAAAGACGGGGATTTTCCTTTATTGGTTATAGACATTGTAATCAAATTTAAAACGATTATAGAACCTGCAATGTTAAAAAATAAGCCGTCGTGATAACCGGGTCGTCGTGATAATGGGTAATCGCTAATACCGAACTTGCATTGTAATTGTAAACGATTTTATTTTAGTTTTTATTTTCATAAAAACTGAACTTAACATGTTTGCTCTATGCGCTAACGGCATATCAAGTCATATACCCTTCGTGAGAAGGGTATATATAAATTTGTCAATCCGTTTGTAATTTCCACAATATAATTTTCCGACCCTATAAAGTATATATATTCTGGATCCTTATAGATAGCGGAGTCGATTAAGCCATGTCCGTCTGTCTGTCTGTTGAAATCAACTTTCCGAAGCCCCCAAATAACCTACATACACCAATCATACATCAATATCTCCGGAATTCTTCCGGCTCGGTTGCTATTTAAAATCGAGAAAATCGGTCCACAAATGCCTGAGATATAAGGAAAAAACCAGGACAACCTCGATTTTTTACCTATATCTGGATTACTAAGTCATTAATATACACAATATGGATATCTAATGATAGATATTTCAAAGACCTTTGCGACGTATATAAGACCATAGTAAGTTGGACCTACAATGGGTCAAAATCGGGAAAAAAAATTTTAAGCCGAATTTTTTTTTTCACCAAAAGTTTTTTTCGCTAAATATTAAAAAAAAAAAAAATTTTAATTTAAAAAAAAAAATGTGAAATAAAAAATTTAAAAAAAAAAAAATTTTTCCAAAAAATGAAAAAAAAAACAACTGGAAAAATAATAAATTTTGTTTACCTAAATATATTTAAAATTTTTATTTTGAAGTATAGTTTGGTGAAGGGTATATAAGATTCGGCCTAGCCGAATATATCTCCCTTACTTTTTTTTTCATTTGTTAATGCCAATGAAAAATTTAGTCTCGTTTACATTAACTGTGGAAAATGTCTCCAACATTTCCCTTATCACAATAAGTACTAGTGTGTTCAAACACATATGTATATTAGGGTGGCCCCGTTTGTATGGAGAAAAAATAAGGTATCGATGTTTCCGCCTAAAATGAAAATTTGATTAATTCTAAGACTACCTTTTGAAATTTTTTCGTCCTTGAGTCAATATTTGGCGAGCTGGATCAAAGGATAAAAAGGTCCTTTTTTGAGGTTTTCTACATTTTCTCCATATTTCTTCCAAAGGAAGTATATGTAAGTTTGATATCATATAAAAGGTCTTTAAAAGACGCATTCAATAGGTTATTAGAATCTTAAAAAAAAAAATTAAAATTCAAAAACTTTAAAAACTTTAAAAATTTTCGACAAAATTTTAGTTTTTTTTTAATTTTTTCATAGAATTTATTCAAATAAATATATGAAATTCTTGATCATAAACATAATGTAATTTCACCGAAATGGTGAAAGCTTATAAAATTTGAGTTATTTTGATTCCCATTACATATACTAAGAATTGAGTATACAGAGATTGTCAGATAGGGATGAAATTAGGTTTAAACAAATTTGAATAAACATTGAACTGGACTGAATTTTAAAAAACGAGAAAAACCGTTTCGGTGAAATTACATTATGTTTATGATCAAGAAATTTCATCTATATATTTGAATAAATTCTATGAACAAATTAAAAAAAACTAAAATTTTGTCGAAAATTTTTAAAATTTTTAAATAAAATTTTTTTTTTTTTAAATTTTTAATAACCAATTGAATGCGTCTCTCAAAGACCTTTCACATGATACCAAATTTACATATACTTCCTTTGGAAGAAATATGGAGAAAATGTAAAAAACCTCAAAAAAGGACCTTTTTATCCTTTGATCCAGCTCGCCAAATATTGATCTCAGGACGAAAAAATTTCAAAACGTAGTCTTAAAATGAATCAAATTTTAATTTTAGTCGGGAACATCCGCAACTTTAATTTTGGGGCCACCCTAATGTATATACTTACATGCATTTATACCTAAATAACTGTAAATTTTATGAGTTGAAAAGTGTGTTAGTGTAGGTGTACATTAATGTTATGTATGTATGTGTTATTGTTATACTTATACATACATATGTATTCCAATGTGTGTAAATATAAATGAATTTAAAAGCATTTTACCGTTTATTGACATAATATTTTAGTTCAGTCAGTGTGGCACTCACTCATTTATGGGTATGAGTATTAATGTACGGATATGTACATAAAGGTGGCCCTTATATTGGAGTTTATACTTTTTGGAAAGAATTTCAACTAATTTGACACAAAACGCGAAACTTTAAATAAATTGTTCAACCCCTAGAAATTATCCGATTTGGCTTAAATTTTCAGCATTTGGGTTTTAGATGACGGAGAACAATTTTATACTGTTACGATTTTACAATAGCCATTTGAATTTACCAGTCTGTAACGACTGCCTGCAGCATTCATCATGTTTATAAACACGTCCATCAGTAGAACATTCTACTTATCAACAATGTTGATGGCATGCGGTTATTAGCATTGTTAATAAGTATGGCAACACTAAATGTTTAACATTGACATCGAAAGCTCTAGAATTCGAACATACTAGTTTGTCCGTTAAGAGCATTGTGGAAGATTCCCGAAAGATGGCGTGTGTATAAATAGTGGCAGAGGTGGCAGTCGTGATTGAGTTGATCATAGGCGCTGTTATAGTTAACATCAACTGTCTTGTACATTTAAGTATGTACATTATAAAGTGTGTGTACATTTCTTCGATTGGATAAACGTGTATAAAGACACTGAGTGACTATTTAACTGTTGCTGTTGTACATTTTAAATAAATGAAGAATTGTTACAATTTTAAACTACTAAACGGCTTTTATTTGCAATCAAAAAGATCCGGTTTATTTAAAGGAAATAAACCAACGTTTTAAAAAGGTTAAAACGTAACAATACCTTAGGAAGATCGAGAATCCCAAAAAGTGCAAAATAACAGTCACCCTAATATACAAACATATTTATGTATGTATGTATGTATGCTAAAATTTTATGATTGCGATGTCATGTAAATAATATTTGTTGTTTTTGTACTTATTTATTATTATTTCACTTATATTTTTATTTTTTCAAAAATTATTATTTAACCCTTTCGCTACAAGTTTTAACTGGAGGTGTTAATAGATGTTTTAAGTATATCATATGGTTCGTATTAATATCAAGATTGACTGATATTAATATTAAAGTCCTACGAGTCCTGGTTTATCCGTTATACCAAATTAAATTTTTTGTCCTGGAAGCTTATCCTGAAGCTCCCAATGATTTTTTTGGAAATCTTTCTTATTTTTGTATTTCCAAAATATGTTTCTAAATATTCTAAATCATTTTTATTACAAAATTAGAGTTCTTACAAGTTTTATATGCGAAAAATCAAAGACACTTTTTTAAAAGACAAATTTTGGGTTCAAAAATCTGCTTACACACTTTTTCAAATTGCTATTAATCGAACAGGAATAGCGATAATTCAATGAAATAAATTATAAATATCTCAAAATATATTCCAAAAATAGATTCAAAAACAATTTTTTAAAAATATTCATAAATATCGAAGTTATGTGCAAAAACCTTAAATGTATCCATATGGATACAATATAGCGAAAGGGTTAATTAAATTTTGTTGTAGAGTGAGTATTAGTGTGTGAATATACACAAGTACTTTAAATGTTTACTGCATTATGAGTATTACATATGTACTTATATACATACATACATATGTAGGTGAGTATATACATAACAATTTAATTATTATTATATATATATATATTACTTTTTGTTATAATTTTTTGTGTTTTATTATTCAGCTGTGTTTTATTATTTTTTTTTCATTTGTCGTTATTTCAAATATGTATATTTATTTATTTATAAATTTTATTGCATTTATCGTTTATGTCTTTCATTGATTGTCTATTTGTGTTTATTTAATTATGTATTATATAATATAAATATTGTTATTTGCATTTTTAGCTTTTTTTTTTTCTTGTGTATTTATATTTATCAACGCACAGTGGTTTAGAAACTTTTTTTTTTGGAAATAATTCGGTATCTCGGGAACAATTGGAGATATTATTACAAAATTTCACATGGTTAGAGCTGAGGTGTTTTTGAGTTGAATTACATTTGTTCAGCTTCCTAGGGGTAATACGGGCAGGTTTGTGCCCCCTCAAAGTTGGTCACCTCGGGTCTCAAAATTTTTAAAAAAATCCCCAAAAATTCATTTATGATCCGAATGAGCTGAAATTTAAAATATAAATAGTCATTGAGAAGATCAACAAAAAATACGCTTACATGTGTAGGTTATCTCCTTCAGTTGAAGAGATATTTAGGTTTATTTATTTTTTTTTTTTTTAATTTTGCTCGATTTTTTTTTGTTTGTTAGATATGGCGGCCCTACGGAGGGTCGAATTTTTTTTTTAAAATATCAGCTATATTGGCAATAAAATTCTAAATAAAATAAAAAAAACTTGGTAACAGTTATCTCGTCCGTGTAAAAAGTTACACGCATCCAAAGTTGGAACATGTAAAATGGGCCTAATTTTTTACGATTTTTCCTAAAAAAGTCCCTATATTTTTTCTTTTGTAGAAACAAATTTTCTTTGGGACTATATACAATTTTTATATGTTCCGGAAAGAAAACTTAATGCAAAAGCATGTAAATTAAAATTGGGCTCACTTAAGCGGACACAGTATCCCCCAGACCTATCCAAACTTGGACAATTTTAAAAAAAATATTTAGGTTTCAGTAAAAAATTCTAAAAAGGCAAAGCACCGATCCTCGATAAAGTTCCGTATTTGTATAACCCTATATGTTGTTTAAATACTTAGAAAGTTGTTTTACTATCACACGGTAAATAGCGTCACAGTAGGCACTTTTCTAAAAAAACTCAGTTTTTGGAACACATTTTCCCCGTTTTAGGAATTTCGGTATTTGAAAATAAAAAATGTCAAAAATTATAATGTCATTAATTTAAGGATATTTGGATCTAAATTAGTTCCCAATTTTGTTATGATATCTTTAACCGTTAAAATTTTACATTAAATCAAATTTTATATTTTTCTTCATGGAAAATCACCATATTATAATTTTTTTAGTTTTTAAGGTAAATGACGTTCAAAAAATTAATTAAATTCTTTAATTTTATTAAGATATGAATCTACAAGTCCTAAGGTTTTTACCAATATCAAATACTTATATAAAAAGCATATATCTACCACTCAGAAGCTCCACAAACCTTACCCCCTTCGGAAAATTTGTACATTTTTTCATATATTTCATGCAAAATGTTACTAACATATCAAATGTTAATTCGGAATTCCAACACACACTGACTTAACAGAAAGTTTGGTGTAACAAATTTTGCACGATATATATGAAAAAACGTACAAATTTTTCGAAAGGGGCAAGGTTTGTGGAACTTCTGAAGAGTAAATAAAGACTTTTTATATAAGTATTTGATATTGTTGAAAATCTTAGGACTTGAGGATTGACATTTTAGTAAAATTAAATAATTTTTACATTCTTGGGACGTCATTTACCTTAAAAACTAAAAAAATTATAATATGGTGATTTTCCATGAAGAAAAATATAAAATTTGATTTAATGTAAAATTTTAACGGTTAAAGATATCATAACAAAATTGGGAACTAATTTAGATCCAAATGTCCTTAAATTAATGACATTATAATTTTTGACATTTTTTATTTTCAAATACCGAAATTCCTAAAACGGGGAAAATGTGTTCCAAAAACTGAGTTTTTTTAGAAAAGTGCCTACTGTGACGCTATTTACCGTGTGATAGTAAAACAACTTTCTAAGTATTTAAACAACATATAGGGTTATACAAATACGGAACTTTATCGAGGATCGGTGCTTTGCCTTTTTAGAATTTTTTACTGAAACCTAAATATTTTTTTTAAAATTGTCCAAGTTTGGATAGGTCTGGGGGATACTGTGTCCGCTTAAGTGAGCCCAATTTTAATTTACATGCTTTTGCATTAAGTTTTCTTTCCGGAACATATAAAAATTGTATATAGTCCCAAAGAAAATTTGTTTCTACAAAAGAAAAAATATAGGGACTTTTTTAGGAAAAATCGTAAAAAATTAGGCCCATTTTACATGTTCCAACTTTGGATGCGTGTAACTTTTTACACGGACGAGATAACTGTTACCAAGTTTTTTTTATTTTATTTAGAATTTTATTGCCAATATAGCTGATATTTTAAAAAAAAAATTCGACCCTCCGTAGGGCCGCCATATCTAACAAACAAAAAAAAATCGAGCAAAATTAAAAAAAAAAAAAATAAATAAACCTAAATATCTCTTCAACTGAAGGAGATAACCTACACATGTAAGCGTATTTTTTGTTGATCTTCTCAATGACTATTTATATTTTAAATTTCAGCTCATTCGGATCATAAATGAATTTTTGGGGATTTTTTTAAAAATTTTGAGACCCGAGGTGACCAACTTTGAGGAGGCACAAACTTGCCCGTATTACCGCTAGGAAGCTGAACAAATGTAATTCAACTCAAAAACACCTCAGCTCTAACCATGTGAAATTTTGTAATAATATCTCCAATAGTTCCCGAGATACCGAATTATTTCCAAAAAAAAAAAGTTTCTAAACCACTGTGCAACGATAAATAAAAATATTATTAAATTAATGCAAAATTTTATTTGTTTTAATAATGTTGGCAGCCAAAAGCATAGATACCCAGAAAGTTTATTTAAATTATAATTAATTTTAAATAATTTACTTCGACAACTACATACATATCGTTAGCTTAGTGTCCAAACGTAATAAGTCGCTTTTCACAAAATTTTACAGGACACACAAAAAATGTGCTTTGTTTTAAATATTTTTGAAATCTGTAAATGCAGTTTTATTACTTATCTGGTATAATATATAATGATAAGATGACAGCTTGAAAGAAGTTTGGAATTATCCCGTTTGCATACTACAGTATAACAAAGAGAATAAACGAAATAATTATAAACGTTTATTATGCAATATGTAGATTAAATTATCCTAAAGTTTTGCATACAAATCTCCATTTTTCATAAAAAGTGGACTTAGCACGTTTTCTCACTAAGCCTACTATATGTATGTATGTATATATAGTAGTGTCACAGTTTGTTTGAAATAATAAGGATATTAAAGGTTTGTCAAAGAAAATTGTAATACGAATTTGAACAATTTCTTAAAACTAACTTTGTTCACTTGCCAAAAATTAATTGAGAAAAATTTCTAGATTTTTTTTAAAAAAAAGCTCAAAATAATAAATTTATTTTAACCTTTTTAAAACGTTGGTTTATTTCCTTTAAATAAACCATATACTTTTGATTGCAAATAAACGCAGTTTAGTAGTTTAAAACTGTAACAACTCCTTATTTATTTAAAATGTATAACAACAACAGTTCAAATAGTCATTCTGTGTCTTTATACACGTTTATCTATTCCCAGAAATGCACACACTCTTTATAATGTACAAGACAGTTGATGTTAACTCTAACACCGCCTGTGATAAACTCACTCACGACTGCAATCTCTGCCACTATTAATACACATGCCATCTTTCGTGAATCTTCTACAATGCTCTTAATGGACAAATTAGTATGTTCGAATTCTAGAGCTTTCGATGTCAATGTTAGCAGCTTAAACATTTATTGTTGCCATACTTATAATCAATGCTAATAACCGCATGCTATCAACATTGTTGATAAGCAGAAGCTTCTACTGATGGACGTGTTTATAAACATGATGAATGCTGCAGGCAGTCGTTACAGACTGTTAAATTCAAATCGCTATTGGAAATTCGTAACAATATGATTGTTCTAAACATAAGTGCTAAAGAAATTTTAAAACTATTTTTTTTACTTTTTTGCAAAATTAAAGATCTGTTATTCATTTTCAAGTTAGATTTTTTTAACTATTGGGTGTATGACTTAAAAATGTGGGATATACAACAGATGGCGTATGTTTTGAACACGACTTTTGTTTTAATAATATACATAAGTCATTTTGAAGGGTACATATCTGTCATTTATTCTCACTTAGTTATTGAACATTTTAATGCGGGAAGTTTTGCTTTACTTTTTTAATTTGAAAACAAAATACCGCTGAAGCACACAATGTATTCCAACGGTTTCAACGTGCGAGAGATGGTTTATGCGGTTCAGAGGTGGTGATTTTGACTTGGTCTTTAAACCAAAAACGTTTGAAGACAAAGAATTGTAGGCATTACACCATGAAGAGTTTTGTTAAACTCAACAAGAACTTGCAAAATCATTGAGAGTTACTCAAGCAGCAATTTCAAAAATTTCGCGAGCAGCAGGATTTATCCAAAAGCCAGGAAATTGGCAACCATACAAATTGAAGCTGAGAGACCTTGAAAGATGACTTTGCATGTCCGAAATGCTGCTTGAACGCTATAAAACAAAATCATTTTTGCACGGAAACATTATTTACAATGAAAAATGGATCCATTACAATAAACCGAAGCGTAAGAGATCGTATGTGAAGCCATGTCAACCAGCTGAATCAACACCAAAGCCAAATATCTATGGCACTAAGGTAATGCTCTATATTTGGAGGAACCAAAAGGGTTCTATCTATTATGAGCTGCTGAAATCTAACCAGGTCATCACATGGAACCTATACTGAATGCAACTGATTCGTTTGAAGCGAACACTTGCCGAAAAACTCCCAGAATATGCGGCCAGACATGAAACCGTAATATTCCATCATGACAATGCTCGGCCACATGTTGCAATACCTATTAAAAAGTATTTAGAATAAAGTGGTTGGGAAGTTTAACCTCACCCGCTTTATAGTCCTGACCATGTCCCGTCCGACTACTATGTGTTTCGATCGATGCAGAACGCTCTATCTGGCATACGCTTCACTTTGGAACAGAGTAGCCGATATTGGTTTGATTCGTTCTTGGCCTCAAAATATGAGCAGTTCTTTTGGCTCGGAATCCATTTGTTGCCAGAGAGATGGGAAAAGGTTATAGCTAACAATGGCCAATATTTGAATAAATTTATTTTTGAAATTTTTTTAAAAATTCCGCATTTTTAAGACAATTATATTCAAAAATTGATTTTTAAAACAGCTTAAACTCCAGGAATTTTTAATATTTATTAGGAAAATTATTCTATAACGCATTGTTATAGCCAGTACTTGTTCTAGTTTGACATTGACCTTCTTAGGAATCGTTCGAGAACTAGTTCTTTCACAAAAGATTTTGAATTGAGTCACGCTTTTAACTAGTTCTAAAAAGCAATTTGAACATGTTTGTAGTTTGTTCCGTTAAATTATAGAATTAGCAGAAGAAAACGTATTTTAAGAGATAAAAATGCTTAATAATGAATTTTTGTATTGATTGTTAGCTTGGTGTGCAAACAAATTTTACAGACACAAAACACATTCTAAAATTCTTTTTTTTATATTTTTTGAAATCTGTTTTGATTTGTTGCTAATTTGGTATGATTTATAATGATAAATAATCACAGTTTAGATAAAGAGCGTTGGCACATTTTACTTATTTTGTATTTTTTAGTCTTTTGTTTTCATCGTTTTAACTCTGTTATTTAATTTAAAGTCTCTGTTGCCACTAAAGTTGCTCTCAAAATTATCAAATATTTGCTTAAAAATTTTATGATTTACTTTTTATACCCTTCACCTTCGTGAGAAGGGTATATATAAGTTTGTCATTCCGTTTGTAATTTCCGCAATATAATTTTCCGATCCTACAAAGTATATATATTCTGGATCCTTGTAGATAGCGGAGTCGATTTAGCCATGCCCGTCTGTCTGTTGAAATCAATTTCCTGAAGACCCCTGATATCTTCGGGATACAAATCTTCAATAATTCTATCAGACATGCTTTGAAGAAGTTTCCTATTTAAAATCATCAAAATCCGTCCATAAATAACGGAGATATGAACAAAAATCCAAGACCTATTTTTTATATATATCTCGATTACTAAGTCATAAATATAGACAATATGGATATCTAATGATAGATATTTCAAAGTCCATTGCAACAATGTATATAAGGCTATAGTAAGTTGGACCTACAATGGGTCAAAATCGGGAAAAATATTTTTTAACCCGAATTTTTTTCACAAGAAACATATTTTTGTCTTAAAATTTTTTTTTTAACTAACAAAATAAATGTTTAAATTAAAAAAAATTTTTGAAAAAAAATTGGAAAAATACTTTTAAAAAACAATTTTGAAAAAAAAATTTAAAAAATTATTTTATTTTAAAGTATAATTTGGTGAATTTTTGATTAAAATTAAATGAATAAACTAATAAGATTGGCACTATTATACATCAAGTAACGGAACTATTCTCAATTCCATTTGACTGAGATAATAATTTTGCAATTTTGACAAAAAAAAATTAACTTAGCACATTTGCACACCCCAAAATGGACTTATCTCTTTTGCATACCAAAGTATAAAAACGAGTGAAAATAAATAATTGTAAACGTTTTTTCAGCAAACTTTGTAATTTTACTTATTCTAATATCTTGTATTCAAATCTCAATTTTCATAAAAAGTACACTTGGCACGTTTGCTCACTAAGCAAACTATGATATTCCTTTCAAGCCAATAATACCAAATCTTTTGATATTCTTATTCTATAGCAGATTTACTTATATTCTATTCTTTCAAAACCTTCCCAATTTGCAAATAAACAATCAATGCTTCCTGTTCTCACACTAAATCACATATTTACTTACTTAAACTTTAACAAATTATTTCAAATTAGTTTGAAAAGAAAAACACACACACACACTCACCTACAAACTAATTAAGTTTAATTTTAAGTAATTTAAAAAATCAACAACATTTTATAAACATTAGAATCACATGTACGTGTGTATATCTAGTGCAACCATATGAAGTCTCAATGTAAATTCACAAAATCTACTTGTTCAATCTGGTTGACCACAAGATTACTGGCCACTGCAGCTGTAGTGGTTTATTTTTGTGACATTTGTTTGTCAACACAAGTTGTATCGTCTTCATCATCAGCATTATTTTCACATCATCATCTACAACTGCACTGATACACACATACATTAACGACATTCATTATCTTATAACATACATAGATATACATAAATAAATACATACTTAGTTGCAACTACTATTTTAATATATTACAGCTATAACTTAATAAGTCACAAAATCGAAATATTGAAATAAAAATAGAATTTTATTATGAATATGATCTGAATGAGATTCTTTTTACATCCGTGTGACTTATCATGTTTTTGCACTAAGCTTTTAATATAAATATATATAGCTTTAGCTTTAAACAAATTCGTTTTAGTTTGACTTGAAAAAAAACTTTCACTTATTACTTCTTAATGTATTGTATAAATACAGATGCACATGATTTGCAAAGTGTGTATGTATTAGCATACATTTAATATGAAAGGACATAATGACTATTACACTATTGTATAAACCCATATACATACATATTTCTATGAACAAACATTTATACCTCAATGTGAACAAGAAATTCAAATAAGTAATCATTACGTATTTTAATCAAAGACCAAAAATAACTCGTCCACAAATTCAAGTTTAAGAACTTACCACTTATTTAGAGCAATAAAAAATAAATCACTTAAAGTAATTTATACATTGGGTGTATGACTTAAAAATGCAGGATTTACAATAGATGGCGTATCTTTTGAACGCGGTTTTTGTTTTTAATAACTTAAATGTCATTTTGAAGAGTACATATTTCTCATTTATTCTCAATTAGTTATTGAATATTATAGTATAAAAAACAAAGTTTTTTTGCTTCGCAACTATCGAATTTTGTGCCAACGAAGCTTCATATTAGAAAAGTTTTGCTTTACTTCCTTAATTTAAACAAGTAAGAGAGCTATATTCGGCTATGTCGAATCTTTTATACCCTTAACCAAATTACACTTTAAAATAAAATTTAAAAAAAATTTTTTTTTTTTTTTTTTAATTTTGTTAAATTTTTTTTTTAAATTTTTTCCAATTTTTTTAAAAAAAAAAATTTTTTAATTTAATTTTTTTTTTTAATTTATTATTGCAAAAAAATTTATGACAAAAAAAGTTTTTTGTGAAAAAAATTCGGGTTAAAAAATATTTTTCCCGATTTTGACCCATTGTAGGTCCAACTTACTATTATAAGCCTTATATACATCGTTGCAATGAACTTTGAAATACCTATCATTAGATATCCATATTGTCTATATATATGACTTAGTAATCGAGATATAGGCCAAAAATAGAGGTTGCCTCGGATTTTTTCTCATATCTCCGTTATTTATGGACGGATTTTGCTGATTTTAAATAGGAAACTTCTCGAAAGATTTGGATCCCGAAGATATCGGGGGTCTTTAGAAAATTGATTTCAACAGACAGACAGACGGACATGGCTAAATCGACTCCTCTATCTATAAGGATCCAGAATATATATACTTTATAGGGTCGGAAAATTATATTGTGGAAATTACAAACGGAATGACAAACTTATATATACCCTTCTCACGAAGGTGAAGGGTATAAAAAAAAGTGCCACTAAGCACACCGATAGCTCACCAAAGCTTATGCTGAATGTGTTCCATCGGTTTCAACGTGCGAGAAATGTTTTATTTGGTTCAGAAGCGGTGAATTTGACACGAAAGACAAAGATCGCCCAGGCTAGCCAAAAAAGTTTGTAGACCTAAAATTGGATGTCGTACTCCATGAAGATTGTTGTAAAACTCAACAAGAGCTTGTGAAATCATTGTTAGCTACTTAATCAGCAATTTCAAAATGTTTGCAAGCAGCAGGATTCATCCAAAAGCAGGGAAATTGGGTACCATATGAATTTAAACCGTGAAATCTTGAAAGACGATTTTGCATGTCCGAAACGATGTTTGAAAGCTATAAACGAAAATCATTTTTGCATCGAATTTTCCATTACGATAACCCGAAGCGTAAGAAATGCTAAAGTAATGCTCTGGATTTGGTGTAACCAAAGGGGGTGATAACTAGTTATGAACTGCTGATGTCTGGCCAGACTATCACAATGAACCTTTACCGAATGCAACTGATTCGTTTGAAGCGAGCATTGACCGAAAATCGGCCAGACATGAAACCGTAATATTCCACCATAACAACGCTAGGCCACATATTGCAATACTTGTTTAGAAAGAAATGGTTGGGATGTTTTGCCTCACCCGCCTTATAGTCCAGACCTTGCCTCGTGTGACTTCTATTTCTTTCGATCGATTCAGAAAGCTTCACTTTGGAACAGAGTAGCCGATATTGGCTTGATTCGTTCTTGACCTCAAAAGATGAGCAGTTCTTTTGGCTCGAAATCCATATGTTGCCAGAAATATGGGAAAGGTCATAGCTAACAAATGCCAATACTTTGAATAAATTTATATTATACAAATGTTTCAAAATAAAAGCTAAAAATTAAAAAAAAAAAACCGATTTTTTAAGTTATACGCCCAATAAAAAAATATTTGTACAGCTCACAACTACTTATCACTACATCCGAAAATATTTTATATAAAATATTTTTATTAACTACAAAAAGAAGATTCTAAATAACAAATAATAGCTAATCCTTCTAAAAACTAAGCCCCTTATTCAATTCCAATACACACATGTAAGCTATGTATCGCATATTATTTTATTTTTGCACTCAGTTGATGTTTATGACTTTAATTTACACATAAATATGTCAAGTAATCAGTTAATTTATAATCAACACCCAATATTACTCATCGTCTTAAGCAAACTCTATTCCAACCCATAAGCCCGCTGGCCGGAGTTTACGTATTACATATAAACGTATGTTTATTAGGGTAGCCCCGTTTGTTTAAGTGCCAAAATAAGGTGTCGATGTTTCCAACTTAAAATGAATGTTTATTTTGTTAAAATTTCTTGAGAATCGGTATCTTACAATGAATTAAACTTTTATTTTAGATGGGAATAGCCACATCTTTTTTGGGCCTCCCTAATTTTTATACTTTACTACAACCGTATGTTTCCATAAAATTAAATACACTAAATATATGTTGGTGAAATAAATATAGTTTTTGTGATAAGTCTGTGTTTATTTATACTTGCACACGTAAAAGTACATAAACTTGAATGAATTGTTGTTATAATAAAATAAACTTAAAAAGGAAATATGCCAGAACATAAAGAGTAGTTAGAAAATCTTTAGTTGATAAAATAATTGCTTATAATTACAAAAATTAAAAGATGAATTTATAGAAAAATATCATAATAATGAAATCTTTAGCGTATAAGTATTATATTAATTTAATATGAATTCCATATTAATCATACGCTTAGGGTGGATTTCTTGTAATCGGTTGCTTATGTGGTATGTATGTAAATAGTTATGTATCTTTTAAATTTCATCACGATATTAATTATTATAAGACAATAATGCATGTTCAAGTAATTTTCTGAGGGGGGCCTTGTGGCAAATAATGCCCGATTTTCGTTATACTTTATAGTATAATTTCAAAGTACTTAGAACTAATTAGTGCAAAATATTATTAGATTTGCGTATTTTCAACATATTTACAGTTTCATCAAGACTTTTATTATAAGATCTCTGAAATGTCTTTCATTTGATATCCATATTGTCTATGTACATGACATAGTAATCGAGATATATGTAGGTAAAAAATAGGTCAACAAAATCTAGGTAGTCGTAATTTTTTGCTTATATCTCAGGTATTTATGGGTCGATTTTCTGGATTTTAAATAACAACCGAATCAGGACAATATCCGATATATATATGCATCAATCATGATTAAAAGTTGTTTGGAACCTTCGGAAATTTGATTTCAACAGAATTTATGGAGTCGGAAACAAAATTTTATCAAGTTTCCCGCATATTCAACATATTTACAATATTCCGGGGGAAATTTGTATGGGGGCTAGGTTAAATGATGGACCACTATTGCTCATTTTCAATATCAAACAAATCTTATCAATAAAGAGTATTTGTGGAAAATACTCCTTTCGTTTGGACCCCATCGTGTTTTCAAAAGACAGACGGACATAGCTAGATCATCTTGAAATGGTATGAGGACCCATGATATATACACTTTTTGGATCTATGACCAATATTTCAATATGTTATAAAGGGAATGACAAAATCAATATACCCTTATCTTATTTGATGATGGGTATAAAAAAAGACGCCTCCCTCACATTGGTATATATTGGGTGTATGACTTAAAAATGCGGAATTTTTTCAAATTTTTAGCTTTTATTTTGAAACATTTGTACAATATAAATATAAAGTATTTGCCATATTTCTGGATTCATATGGATTCTGTTCCAAAGTGAAGCTTAGAGAGAGCGTACTACATGGATCGCAACAAATAGTAGACGGTCTTTATTCTAGTTTTTATTCTAGTTTTTAACAGAATAAATAAATACTAAAACAATTAATTTAACAGAATAAATTTTCATGTTTGGCCGCGTATTCTGGGCTCTTCAAACGAATCAGTTGCGTTCGGTACAGATGCCCTGTGATGGTCTGGTCAGATTTCAGCAGCTCATAATAGATAGGACTCTTTTGCTGCCATCAAATACAGAGAACTACCTTTGCGCCATAGTGCAGAAGGGCTTCACATACGATCATCTTGGAATGGTATGAGGACCCAGGATATATATACTTTTGGGTTCTTTCAATATGTTATAAAGGGAATGACAAAATCAATATACCCTTATATTATTTGCTGGTGGGTATAATAAAATACGCTTTTCCCACACATTGGTACATATTTGATGTATGATTTAAAAATGCGGGATTTTATAAAATTTTTAGTATTTACAATTTCCACATACAATATAAATTTATTCAAAGTATAGGACATCTATCTGGAATCTAATGGTTCTGTTCCAAAGTAAAGCGTATCCCAGAGAAAGCGTAGTATTCGGACGGGTCACGGTCTGGACCATAAGGGGGGTGAGGCAAAACTTCCTTCATTCTAAATAATTTTAAACAGGTATTGCAACATGTGGCCGAATGTTGTCATGATGGAATATTACGGTTTCATGTCTGGCCGCGTATTCTGGACTCTTCAAACGAATCAGTTGCGTTAGGTACAGATTGTTAGATAGTCTGGTCAGATTTCAGCAGCTCATAATAGATAGAACTCTTCTGCTACCATCAAATACAGATAACTACCGCCATTGGATATTTGGTGTCGATTCGGCTGGTTGGCCGGGGTACACATACGATCTCTTACGCTTAGCGTTATTTTTACATCACAGGTAATGATTCAATGCAGAAATGATTTTCTTTTACATCGTTTAAGCATCATTTCGGACAAGCAAAATTGTCTATCAATGTCTCTCGCCTTCAATTCGTATGGTACACAATTTCCTTGCTTTTGGATAAATCATGCTGCTAGCAAACACTTTGAAATTTCTGATTTTGCAAGCTCTTGTTAAATTTGAGAACAATCTTCATGAAGTAATACCTCCAATTTTTTGGTCTTCAAACTTTTTTGGCTGGCCTGGCGATCTTTGTCTTCCGAGTCAAAATCACCACTTCTGAACCGCACATACCATCACTCGCACGTCGAAACCAATGAAACATATTCACCATAAGCTTTGGTGGGCACTAGTTGTGCTTTAGCGAAATTTTTTTTTTAAATTCAAGAAGTAAAGCAAAACTTCCCGCATATGACAATTCGTTGGTACAAAATTCCACATTCCACATCGAAAAATTCTTAACACACGTTTTTCATTAAAACTTTTAACCCAAGTATTATTTGATTTTTTTCTTATCAAGTTACCTTTCTAAAACATGTCAGTTATTATGTTTAATGTCAATTATATTCATTTGTTGTTAATCTGATTAAAATGACTTATTAAATATTTTCTACAAAACCCAACTTGGTCCTACAAAATGTTGGCCAAGCATTCAAAGGTCTGTCGTCAAACTGTTTCCAATGTTATTAAACAGTACCGGGAGAACTTGTCCTTAGATACTTGGTTCAGGTAGAAGGAATGGTTCACATGATGTTTCAAAAGCCAAAAAATAGAAAGCATATTCAAAAGAGCTCCCAACACATACGGTAAGAAAACATTCAGGTTAGCTCAGTGCTCGGACTATTTGGTACGAAAAGTTAAAGCTAATGCAGGTTTAAAAACATACTAGGCTCAAAAAGTTCTGACAGAAACGCTGCTAAAAATTTAGAGTCCAAAAACAGAGCACGGAAATTGAAGTCAAGTTTTATAAAAAAAATAATCTTGCTGCTTAATGAATGACGAAACGTATGTTCTGGCAGATTTTTCGCAACTTCCTGGTCAAACATTTTATGTTGCTGATGCTCGAGGGAATGTTGCAGAAAAGTTTAAGACCAAAAAGCAGACAAAATTTCCCAAAAAGTTCTTGGTATGGCAAGAAATTTGCGGTTGCGGCAAAAGAAGCCAATCATTTGTTACAACGGGCTGTATAAATACCGATATTTACATCAAGGAATGTTTACAAAAAAGGCTGCTTCCATTCATAAGACTTCATAATGTGTCCACTTATTGGCCTGACTTGGCATTCCGGCACTATGGTAAACAAGCCCTTGAGTGGTTCAAGAACAATAATGTGGTATTTGTACCAATAGAGGCAAATCGTCCAAACTGCCTGTGGAGATATATTGGTATCTTGTTAAAAGAGAATTGAAGAGCACAAAAAAGGTGTCCAAAAGTTTGGTAGATTTTAAACAGAGATGGACTACCTGTTCGAGCAAAGTGACAGAAACACTATAAAAACGTTAATGGAAGGGCTTCCGAAAAAGGTTCAAAATTTCATCACTAGTGATTAAAACTATAAAAATATATTTTTTTTTTTGTAAATTGTAATAATAATTTTAATCAAATAAAAAAAATTAAAACTGTAAGTTTAATGATTTCGTTTTTAATAACATATATGTATGTTAAACATTTTTCGATCTCACTCCTTACATATAAGTTATTAAAAACAAAAACCATGTTCAAAAGATACTACATCTATTGTTAATCCCGCATTTTTAAGTCATACACCCAATGATATATCTATTTTATATTATCCAGCTGGCAATTAAATGTTCAATAATGCCGTGGCAAAAAATAGAATCAGAAATTTTCCTTAATATTTCGGACTTTCTGTTTAAAAAGGCAGATTATTTGTTATCTTTTTCTAAATTCCACAGTTATATAGAGGATGTCAATTAAGGTTAAACGTTTTCCTTTGCATGCTTATTTCAAAAGTAATTTAAAGTGAATAATAAAATGCACCATATCTTGCTAAAAAAGTTTGAGAATTGGAATAAAATGTTACTTGTGGTATTAATGTCTCACCTTGAAAATTTCTTTGTACATACGCACAGTGGGGGAAATGAAAAAAAATAATGGAAATAAATCTGTAAATTCTAAACGAATTGTCCGATTTTAATAAAATTTCCAAAGGCTATAGAGAAGGTATTGATATTGGGCTTTTAACACCGAGGGGAGGCAGAGCCACAGTGCCCCAAAGTAGGACACCTCGGGTATATCAAAAATTATAAATTATGCCAAATTTTTGTTTGCGATCCGATTTAAAAGATTTTAATATATATGGAATCTACTCGACAAGATCTCTAATAGTAGGAAATTATGTCCTCTTTTCAAAAATGTGCAAAATTTTTAAAAATTTAAAAAGATTATAGAAGACTTTTTTCAAAAACATGGGAATAAAAAATGGTAGCTGATTTTTCTGGAAAATTTTAATTTTTAAAATGCAGTAACAGTTTTGTTTATGAATCGTTTTTAATGAAATTTTACACTTATATAGAAACTTTTGATCGAAATACAAGAGTAAAAAGGAAATTTGAGAATTCCCAAAAAAACTTTTAAAAAATCCCAAAGTTATGATTTTTTGATTTTTGGATCTATTGAAGGCACTAAGCTCGGGGCTATGAAATCCCATTGCACAATATTGAAGAACATATTGGGACACACAAAGCAGGTATTAATTTTTTTAAAGCAGCTATGCGATTTGAGAAAATGTTGTCTAAAGTTGAAATTTACATGAAAAATAGGTCTACGGACCACGCAATATATGAATTTTGATATTAGTTTGCTTTTATAAAACTTCCCGTAATGTAATCTTTCAGAAAACTGTAAATACATTAATTATCTTCTTCTTGTTTTCTGTATAATTTAAAATTATTGTAAGTGCTTTTTTCGAAAAAAAAAATTGCGAAAATTCGATTTTTTATATTTTTTAAGTTTGAACATAACTTTTGACACAGTAAAGGTTTTTAAATAATTTTTATTTTTATTAACAAATTTGTTGTTAATTCAAGAAAAGATATTTCAAGAAAATCAAGAATGAATTGGATCCGTTATTAGCAAAAAAGCAGACAAAGGTAGGTTAAAAAAATAAAATGTTACCTTTCAAATGCGAATAACTCGTAAACTATAAGAGATAATATATGACTACGGCAATGTTTTTTTGAAGATCTCGTCGAGTAAATTCTATAAACATACCAACACCTCCTCTATAGCCATGGGAAATTTTATTAAAATCGAGTTATTTGTTTAGAAGTTACAGATTTCTTTCCACTTTTTTTCATTTGTGATACGATTCATACGTATAAGTAATATTATAACTTAGCATATTAAATATTACTCATACTCCAGAAAATCAAGCTTTTATGAAAATTTGATAAATAATACAAATAAATATAATAATACAAATAAAAAGAAAACCTAATCGCATTTAAATTAACACAAAATTTAAAATATCTACATAATTGGTCAATTCAGAAGGTCTCTTATGAGTCATATTGTCATAATGTCCTAATATATCACGACTCGGCTTAACCGACTCTTAGGCATTCGGCGTTGGTCTCTGCTGGTTCGTTACGATAACTCAATAAACATAGCATAGATAGTAATATTATTTTAGGAAATTTTTTTGCTTGAAAAGCAATAAAAACCATTGTGAAATATTAGCACATTATGACAATATGACATGATAAGGGACCTTGTGAGTTGAACAATTATGTTTTTAAATACAACGTTTTAAAATAAAACTAAATAAATAAATAAAAAATAACACAAGTGCTGCAAAACTACGAAAATTACAAAAATATGTAGATATTTATTGTGAATTATTTAAAAATAATTTTGTTAAAATTATGTATGTCTAAACAGAGAAATTAAAACTATCATGTAATTACAAGTGACTGACACGGCTCTTTAAATCCATTAAATTTAAATATTTTCCCAAAAACACACACACTTACAAACACACACTTAATGATAAAATGTAAATGCGTAACTGTATAAGTATTTCATTGTATATAAATATTTATGTATGTGTGTGTAAGTGAGTGTGTGTGTATGTGTTTGTAGGAGTAAGAGGTTAAAACTGTTAAACAGATAATAAGCATTTTGTTATTTGGACACATACGGTCACGTACAATGAAAAGCATGATGATGATGATGTAAATCAAACCATATAAACAGGAATATATATCTGTACATATGTAGTAGTTTATGTCCTTAAACTATAAATGGCCAGTAGATAGAGAAAATACATTAACACTCACAAACATACATACATACATACATACATACATACATAAAAGCAAATGTATACACATACTGCAACATACAAATGTATGTATACTTTAAATAGTAAATATCAACCAGTTGATGATGGAGATTGTAAATAAATAACTACATATGTACATATGAGGAAAATCGATTTTTTTTTTATATGACAGGAATGTAATTTTTTTAATGTGAAATAAATATAATTTTTTTAAGGTTATAAACGTATACTTTGGTTTATAAAATTGAAAGTCTTATAAAATATTTTAACGCCCATATGACTTTGGTATCAAGCTAAATTAATGCTTTCATTTGGCATCAATTTTGAAAGCAAAATTTAGATATAGACCCTAATCCGGATTATCAAATTATCCGGACTACCGAATAAACATTTTAAACATTGTTCTTGTATTAAAAATGCTTTTAAAACACATATCTAATGATATATTATATTTATGTATAATTTAAATAATTGATTACATTTAAAAAGAACATTTATAGAATGTACGTTTTATAAAAAAGTATTAACATATTTCAATTCTATAAGTCATGAAAATAATAATAACAATATTAAAGCTTGGTAAAATCGTAATTCAATTTTGTTTGTCGAGAACTGTTCAAACTTTTTTTCATAGTTTGTATGAAATCCGGATTAAAAAGTTATAAACATGTAATCAATCCGGATTATAGAGTACACAATGTAATGAAAAATTATTATCCGGATTAACGCCGTCCGGATTAACAAAGTTTTACTGTATAATTAAATAAACCGGGTGTAATTAAACAAGTAAGAGAGCTATATCGGCTGTGCCGAATCTTATATACCCTTCACAAAATTACACTTTAAAATACAAATTTTAAATATTTTTAGGTAAACAAATAAAATTTTTTTTTTTTTAAATTAAAAAAAAATTTTATTCAAAATTGTTATATAGGGGCTACAGAAAGTTGATTTCAACATACAGACGGACTGACGGACATGGCTATATCGACTTCACTATTTATAACGATCCTGATTATATATACTTTGTGAGATCGCAAATGAAAAATGTAGAAATTACAAACGAAATGACAAACTTATATCTATACTACAATTTTTTTAGATATTTTACGATGTTTTAAATCAAGACTTTTATTATAGCGTTATATACTTCTTTGGAAAGATCTTTGAAATGCCTTTCATTTGAAATCCATATTGTCTATGTACATGACTTAGTATTCGAAATATATTTACGTCAAAAATAGGTCAACAAAATCTAGGTAGTCGTGATTTTTTGCTTATATCTCAGGTATTTATGGGTCGATTTTCTGGATTTTAAATATCAACCGAATAAGGACTATATCCGATATATCTATGCATCAATCGACTCCGCTACCTACAACTATCCACAATATTTACATTAGAGTGACAATCAGTTGTATGAAAATAAATTTGAGTTCGATTTTTGAAGGGTGCCAGGTGGAATATTGTGACACTAAGTCTAAAAGTTAAATGTTGAAAATTTGAGCCAAATCGGACAACGATTTCGGGACGAGCATCGAGGTCAAAGGTCAGATATATGCAAAATTTTACTATTTACATGAAATAAATTTGCATTATGTTACATAAATATGTAGATTTATTTATATTTATGAAAATTACAGTCAAACAAATTTTTCAGTTTTTGTGAAAATTTTGCTACTAAATAATTATTTTTGCAATCAAATGCATAAGAATCGAAATGTGTACGTTCTAATGAGATATAAAAGACAAAAATTGGTTAAAACATTTTAAAGTTATTAAAAATTCCCCAGACCATTAATGTGTCTCAGGCCACTTGAACAAGAAATGTAGAAACAAAATTAACATATTTTAAGAAATATTAAAATAAAAGCTAATGTTTACTTAAAATATATCCGTATTTACATTCGTATGAGTTTTTGGCTTTGTAGAATACCGTTAATCTATTCGCAGGGACGGCCAAAAAAATTTTTTTTTTTTTTGAGGGCAGTTTCGAATCTCCATTTTCAAATTTTTAAAAATTTTGGTAAACAAATTTCAGAATTTTTTGATCATCACATTGGGATTTATTGAGATCATAATAGGGAATAAAAATATTAAAAAATTATGTCAATACCTCTTTAATTTTTTCCGTACCTACGATTTAAATTTTGTGATTTTCGGGAAAAAATATTTTTTTGGCCATATTTTGGCGAATGAGAGCAATTTCCTTACTGTTATGAATTTTAAGTAAAACCTAAACAGAATTTTATAATTCAGATAATTTTAGATATACTATGAAAGTTTTACTAAAATCGGAAAACGTTAACCCTTGAACCGTGAAGGTCAAAGGCAAAATTTTTCAATATTTGGAATTTCTAATGTAAAGATGCCGAAATGTTATATTTTTTGGGCCGATTTTAATGAAACTTGAGAAAAATATAACACAAACTCTAAAATATACAAAAACAGTGCAAAAATGAAAATTTTAGACCTTAAGGCATATTTTTCGCAAGTTTCATTAAAATTTTTTCAAAAATTTATAATATTTCCCTATCTTTCATTTAGAAATTCCAAATATTGCTAAATTTTACCTTTAACCTTTACCATGTAAGGGTTAAAGTTGTCTGCTTTTAGTAAAATTTTCAGAGTATATTTAAAATGATCTGAACTACATATATATATATATGTATATTATACATATATGTACTTTATGGAGTCGGAAATTAAAAATATGGAAATTACAAAGTTTATACCCATTTATGATAAAGGGTATAAAGTCGAAACAAACATACATGTTCGAAAACTGTTTCGGCAATTCTTTAAAGGTTTCTGATTTTCGTGTTCCCTTACTGACATCAACTATAGACATCAATGTGTGCACACGATATAGTACAAAAAACTGCAAATTTACCATCAAATAACATTCCGCCAAAAAACTATTTACACAATATTATATATTGCTACGTTTTAACCTTTTTAAAACGTTGGGTTATTTTCTTTAAATATTTCAATTTCAGTAGTTTAAAATTGTAACAACTCTTTATTTATTTAAAACTAGTTGACTAGTTGTTAGTTCTTCAAGTTGAACCAAAAATATATCTTATTTAGAAAAATGAGAAGTGAAAAGGAGGCAAACTATTAAAAATTTAAATTTTCGTTCTAACGTGATGCCATTACATACATGGACCATTTAATTTTTATATATATAGATGTACAACAACAACAGTTCAAATAGTCACTCAGTGTCTTTATACACTTTTATCAATTCGCAGAAATGCATACACACTGTACAAGACATTTGATGTTCACTCTAACAGCGCCTATGATCAACTCACTCACTACTGCCACCTTTGCCACTATTTATACACACGCCAACTGTCGTGAATCTTCTATAATGCTCTTAACGGACAAACTAGTATGTTCGAATTCTAGAGCTTTCGATGTCAATGTTAGCAGCTTAAATATTTAGTGTTGACATACTTATAAACAATGCTAATAACCGTATGCTATCAACATTGTTGATAAGTAGAAGCTTCTACTGATGGACGTGTTTATAAACATGATGAATGCTGCAGGCAGTCGTTACAGACGGGTAAATTCAAATCGCTATTGCAAATTATAGACTAAATATAGACTAAAAAAATCTTTAAAAATTTAAATTTTTTTAAAACTTAAACGATCTTAACTTTAGGCCCCGTTCGCAATCTCTGGTTATAGTTTTTCGTAGTGATATACTTCAATTAATACAATTTTTGTATTAAAAATATTCAGTACATCAGAGATTGAGAAAATGGGGCTAAAAGATTTAAGATTAGTAACCTAAAATTTCGCACAACCAAGTTTTTTGGTATGGTCTACCGATTTGTGTCAATGATTTTCTTTCATTTTAAAACAGTTTCAACGATTCTCAAAAATGTTTGCATTTCCTCATATGCATGTATGTCGTTGTGTATTTATGTTTTTGAATATGTGTGTGTGTTTTTATAGCAATGTATTGGTTTGTTTGCTGTTTTTGTCATATTTAACACAATCGTAACAATGTAGTATAACTAACAATAAAATATTGAATGTATGATGGGCATCATGATGATGATGATGATGCTGTTATGTGCATATATACATACGTACTACATATAGGGGGACGAAATATTTAGCAAACATACGGCACACATTCAGGTCGATCGAAGTAAAAGTAATAATAAATCTGTCCATTTTTCTACAAATTACCGGCAAAACAAAGTTTTATTTATTGACATAAGATCAATCATAATTTACTAATTAATTTAAGTAGTTTTTCAGATAACTAATGTTTAATATTCTGATTAATTACACCTTTAAGTTTTTATCTGTAAAAACTAAAACTTTTCACTCTGTTCCTACATACCGATACTGTCGATGTAGATTTTGTGTATGAGAGTCTGTGCATAAGGCATAAATGTTTGTATTGAAGCGGAAACGGAAACCAGACAACAACATTAAATGTGAATATTTCATACATAGAAACAAACGAGTACACACAGATGTTTGTATGTTCTATCCCTGCAGTTTATTGAACTAGTTCCTCCACGTCTAATTAGTTTGACACTGAGAACTAATACTAGTGAATTTTCAACTGGTGAATTTAACATAGGCATGTCATTGCATGTGGCCGATTGGTATACTATGCATAACATTAGAGTTGGGTTGTTCATGAACGAACAAGTTCATTTGAACAATTCAGTCAAGTGAACAATGAGAAGTTGTTCAGTCTTCATGTTCTTGTTATTCTTTTGGTTCGTTTGACATTTCTGTAGATGTCTGAAATTTATATTCTGAAAAACGTTTTTTAATTCCATTTAAGTAGTTTGAATTTGATTAAATTACATTTTTGTTTTCTTCATTATTAAAAATCCTGACAAATTTGTGTCCAAAAACAGTTGTCGTGCAATCGTTCAATCACTGTAGTTCAGTCAATCACCGCAGAATAAAAATGATCAACTGAACAGAAAGAACAAACTTGTTCATTTATTTGTTCTGAAGAAAAATGAACAATCAGTAAAAAGAACGATTATGCCCAACTCATCACTATTAAACTCAATATTACTAATACCCCAGCATTTGAGAAAACAAATTATTTCAGAGAGCGGGATTGAACTCATAACCTCCCGTTTTATAGATAAATGCACTAACCATTGAATATGCTGACGCAATGTAGTGCAAATGATAACCCTTTAACTATCACTTTAGCAGCCACAGCGAACTAGTTTGTTGTACAAGCAGTAATATAGCTAGTGTAAGGCTTCCAATTGGCACTTTTCAAACTGCTGGGTACATACATATTTACTTATGTATGTTATGTAAGTATGTATAAATGTACAAGTATTTTATGTCTATTTATGTAGAACGGAATGAGTGAGTGAGTAAATATCTGTGTATTCTGTGTGTTCTGCATACATTTGAAGACCGACCGACCGACCATTGTGATACATTGAAATATAATTATTGGAAATGCGTGCTTGTCGTTTGGTTTCCGTATGTGTTTATTATCAACAGCAACAATAATGAAACATGAACAACAACAACTAAAAAAAGAAACAATAAAATCCATTGTATGTACAAATGTTCTATAGAGTAACCCGTACGTATGTATTTATAAAATAGGCAAATGTTAAATGGATAAATTGGAAAATCACTAAAAATTGCAATTTGGAAATATTTGTGTGTTTTCAAAAGAGACTGAAAATAACTCGCCCATAAGTTCAAATGGTAGAAACTAATATTTATTTTAAGTTATGAAAAACTTTTGTTTTATAACATTTATTTAAAACCTTTACAAGTTTTTTTTATATTTATTGGCGCATAAAGGTTTCTTTAAGTGATTTCCTTCAAAAACTATTTTTTATTAAGGCAGGATTGATATATATAAGAAAATAAGTTGACCCCTTATTATCGATTTCTCTCGGTTTCTCGGATATATGTGAGAAAAACTGAGGCAGCAAAACTAGTCTGTGCCCAAGAATGCCTGAAGGCACTCATCAATAAATCACGGCTCTAAACAGTAGCTTTCCTTTTTTACATAAATCTTGACTCCAATATATAAAATATAAGTATCATTTTCAAGAAAAAAATATGATTGCTATTGGGAAACATTAAAACACTTTAATCAACGTTTGATAACACAACATGGACTTCCCATATTTTTTTTGGTTGTTAATGCACTTAGTTTGTAAAAAGTGCAGTAAGTAAGAAAGAAGAGAGCTGTTAAGAAGTTTCAAGGCATGCAAGAGTTTTTGAAGTGAAAAATCAGTTATATTTGCATTTATTTACATTTTTGCGATGAGTGCCTTGAGGCATGCTTAAGCATTAGAGGGTTAACTAACACTTGCATGTCCTAAGCAGGGGATCATTTGATAGCTGGCCTAAAGTAGTTAACGCATGGGATTCACATACCGGTTACATAGAGTTATCTTAATAAAGAGTTAGCCAAAACAAAACTTATACTTTTATTAACCCTTTCAGCCACGGTTTTATGTGTATAAGTTTAAAATCAAAACAATTGCATTTTTACTTTAATCAAGGTAAACAAGTTTATTATAAAAAGTAAGAAAAAATAAATCAAAACTTAAAAATCCAACCAATTCCAAGGTTTTTTGTGGTGGTTAGTTTACTAACCGATCGGTCAACTCCAAACCATTTAAAATGTGTTTTTTTCCTAAGAGATTATTTTAAAAGAAGTAATCAAAATTAGATTTAAAAAGTATTTAAGCGTTTGCTTTAATAACTATTAGGATCACCCGGTGGTCGAAATTCTACCACTTTTAAAACGCTTTTTATCAATTTAATGGAAAGAATTTTGAAACAATTCTTTATATTGTGCATATCTAGAGATAATAACCTATTAAACCATATATGTTTCATCAATATTGGTGGACAATAACATACTTTAAAGTGTAGCACAAAAAAACGTGTGGCCTATTTATATCATTACACTAATACGTGTCCTAACTCGTGTTTTTTTAAGTCGAAATTTGTTGGCTAAATATTATATATGAGCGGACCATTTATCGAAATAAACGAAAATCTGGGCTTACACAAAAAAACTCGATTAAGAGCCTTTTTGCCCCCCCTTGGGGCATGGATAAGCATCTTGGTGAGCTCCACACCTTGGTGTTATGCCTCAAGGGGAAATACGGGGTGAAACCGGTGCTCCGGGTTCACGGACCTCATTCCTGGCAAGAATTTAATTTATTAAATTCGCAGCTGACTAGAGTCTTATCTAGTTCCATGGGGATCCTTTGGTCCCAGGACTTCGGTCCTGTAGGATCATTGGCTCACTTCGAAACCGGTAGAAGATCGTTAGTTAAAGAACTGATATTTGGGCTAGTGTCAAATTTCGGACTACCAAATGTATCTTAAAAGTATACTCACTTTGACTTTTATCGGTTGGGAACTTTTGAAGTTAGAGACCATACTTTGGACTGGATTACCAGGCCGGATGTTGCAGCTTTGATAATTGTCCTGGGCTTGTCAGTTGACTAGCTAGCTATGGATAGCAGGGATTAGATAGCCCGAGCTCTCAAGCAAGGGGTTTGTGCTTTGATCTGTGCAATCAATATACAAGAAATTGCCAATTGAGTGTTCCTTACAAGTCATTCAATGGCGGTGATAGACGCATTTTTTCTATTCGATGTTAAGACCACCTTACGGTTTAAGCCTATGCGGCAGGTACCCACGTAAATCTTAGACACATCACCAATGTTCTGTAAAAAGCAGCGTTTTCGAATCGCTTACGGTTTGAAAAACCCATTTCAGCATGTTATGAAAACCACGCGATTTGCTATAATGTTTCAGTATACACCAAATTTCTAGCGTTTTCGTTGGTCAGAACACCTGTTTGCGTTATCTAAGCGAAAACGCAAATTTTCAGCGATATGCGCTTTTCAGAACATGGACGTATATTAAGGTAACGATATATAAGATTATTTTAATAAATACAAGTTTTTTTCTTCTCATTTCTAGGCGGTTTAATATTTTTTTCAAAGAAACCGGTTAACCAGTTATTATTAAAAAACCGATACCGGTTTATATTAAATTGCAATTTTTCGAAGAAACCGATAACCGGTTTCTAAAAAATGTCGAAGATATATCTGTGACTTTTTCAATGAAAGCTCATTCCGATGTAAAAATATCGCTATAATTTTTTTAAATTTTCAAGATTTTTCAATTTTCAAATCGCGATATTTTTTAAATGGAATTGGTTTCCGATGAAAAATTTTATGATTTGATGAACCCTTTGGAACCGTTATATGTGTGGTAAATTTCATTTAAATCGAAGATGTAAAATCCGAAAATAACTGTTTTGTGTCCGTTTTGATATGTATATACATTTTTTAAATCTAATAATTTTGACTAAATTTTCTGACTAAACAAACGAAATAGGAAAGTAACACTGAATTCGAAAGTTTTTATTGAATGCGTGAAAGTCTTTTAAAAAAAACTGCGGTTTACCTTATATTCAAATTAATAAATTTATCTAACATCCTGACTTCAAAGTTTTGCAAAAAAAAAAAACATAAACGATGACTTAAAAAAATATAATTGTTTAACAAAATGCCAATAAATTATGTTTTAAAGACTATAGAAAAGGTGGTTAGTAAAGTGACCACTAAATTGCAAAGAGTTAAGTTAAATAAAACTCAAACCGTTCAATATAAAAATTCTCAAAAATACGTAAATTTATTCACATATTGTACATATTCACCCCTATCGAGAAAAACATGTGAAATTTATGTTCCCATGAAATATCCATTTCCCTCGAAAGGAAAATTGCTATCGTGCAATTCCCATGAACTTTTCATTCACAATAGTTGATTTTGTTCGTAACAGCTGTTTATTGTTTACAAAATTCCATCTAAAAATTTCACAACATGGGAAATTTTTTCACGTGAACAAAATTCATGAACGAAAAATGGGAAAAGGGAACACATTTCATGTGAAATATTGACTCACGATAGGGGTGATTAATTTAACATTAAAATATTGGCATATTACTCGGTATTTATAAATGTATTCTTTAATACTTTTTTACAAGAGCCCAATACCTTTCCACAGGCCGAAGTTCTGTGTTCTAGATGGATTTGCCTCCCGTGGTACAAAATTAACATTATTGTTTCATACCACTTAAGAGCTTTTTCATAGTGGCATGATGCCAAATCGAGCCATAAAGATGAAGGAACTCTGTGCTGTTTTAAGAAAGGTTAAAATTGTATTGAGACACTCCGCAAAATGCAAATGGCTTGCCACACAAGAAACTTCTTGGGGAATTTAGTTTGTTCTTTTGTCCGGTATTATTCCTGAACATTATCTCGTCCATCAGCCACATAAAACTCCTGACTCGGAATACATTGACTACTTGCTGGGAACAATGATCCCGTATTTTAAATTTGTCGATATATTTTAAAAATTATTCTCGCATAACTCGTACCAACGCACTTGGGACATGTTAGTGATGTGAAGATTAAAACCGGTGCACATCGCTCAAGAAAAACTGAGAACTGAGAATATTGCTGCTGTAGTCCAAAGTTTTGAAGAGAACCCAGGTTTTCACATTGCGCATTTTGGTTGATATTGATCTGGACAACCTTTACTTTCAACAAGACGGCGCTACTTGCTACACAAGTAACGAAACCATTGCTCTTTTCCAGACCGTGTTATCTCTCGAAGAGGGATCACAATAGGCAACCGAGGTCTTGTGATTTAACACCTAGCGACTTCTTCCTTTGGAGCCACGTGAAAGATAAGGTCTACGCCAACAGCCCAGTGTCGATTCAAGACCTCATAGATAGAATTCGTGAGGCTATCGAGGACATAGAGCAGCCACTTTGCGATTTGGTTATGGAAAATTTCATGAAAAGTATATGGTCCTGTAAGCGTGGTCGTGGTGGCCATTTGGCTGATGTTGTTTATCATTATTAACGGCATAGCTTCCTCTTTATTATGAAATAAACAGCCGATCATTTATCTCAAAAAATTAAATTTTTCTTTGAATACCAAAATAACACCTCTTATTGGAAAACACTGTATTAGTGTACGGTTTTTTCCTACAGTTTTAAATGTATCAATATTATGTGTTATTTCTTTTTTATTTTGTAATATGTTGTGTGCGATTTACTTTAGTATTTTGTGTACGAGTCCAAGAAATGTTATCGAAAAGTTCACTAAAGTCCGCAAAATTTTAAATAGCTTGGGACGGAAAGGATAACTGTATAAATTAAACTTTTTTGACCGATAATGTTCAATTAAAGTGAAATAATGAACCGATTTCAGCCAGTTTAAAATGTTATCCATATCTTCAAATTTGCGAACTGTATTTTGCGCACATGGTTTACATGTCCAGCCAGGCAGGCGGACGGACATCGATTAATCGACTCAGAAAGTGATTCTGAGATCGGTATACTTTAAGGTGGGTGTTAGACTAATATTTTTGGGGGTTACAAAAATCAGCGCTAACGCATTATACCCTACCCACTATGGTGGTGAAGGAAGAACGCATTATACCCCTCCTCACTATGGTGGTGTAGGGTATAAAAAGTACTAAACGAAGTGATCCAAAAAAAACAAGTAAGAGAACTATATTCGGCTGTGACGAATCTTATATACCCTTCACCAAATTATGTTTTAAAATAAAAATTTTAAATATTTTTAGGTAAACAAAATTAACTTTTTTTTCAAAATTTAAAAAAAAAATTTTTTTCAAAATTTTTCAAAATAGTTTTTTTTAAATTTTTTTACAAATTTTTTTTAAAATTTGTTTTAAATTTATTAGTGAAAAAATTATAAAAAAAATTTTTATTCGGGTTAAAAAATAATTTTCCCGATTTTGACCCATTGTAGGTCCAAATTACTATAACCTTATATAAATCGTTACAATGGACTTTGAAATATCTATCATTAGATATCCATATTGTCTATATTAATTACTTAGTAATCCAGATTTAGATCAAAAATAGGCCTAAAATCGAGGTTGTCCCGGTTTTTTCCTTATATCTCAGCCATTTGTGGACCGATTTTCTTGATTTTAAATAGTGACCGAGCCGGAAGAATTCCCGATATATTGATGTATCAATTATGTTTGTAAGTTATTTGGGGCTACGGAAAGTTGATTTCAACATACAGACGCACATGGCTATAACGGCTTCGCTATATATAACGATCCAGAATATATATACTTTGTGGGATCGCAAATGAAAAATGTAGAAATTACACATACCAAGAAAATTCCCAAATTCACTTTTTTTGGAGCAGTCTATTTGTATATATTTACAATATGACACATTTGGCTGATGGAATTTACATAAATACCATAAACATGTATACATATGTATATAAGAGTTGATACATTTGTATGGATGTACATAAGTATAATGGGTATGTACATATAGATTTGATCATTTACAGTTACAACTGATTGTTAATTTTAAAATCGTTCTTAAACCAACAAACAAACACATGTTCACACTGCTGCACTTTAGGGCGGCACCGTTTGTATGGAGGATAAATAAGGTGTTGATGTTTCCAACTAAAATTAAAGTTTATTTTGCTGGAGATGATCATTCCTCAAAATGTTTGTCCTTTATCAAAGGATAAAGGACTATTTTTTTGAAGATTTTTATAAAAACCTTAAAACGGTACTTTTTATCCTTTGATCCAGCTTGGATCCAGAAACTGTATCTTAGAATGAATTATACTTTTATTTTAGTTGGGAACTTTTTTTGGTGCCACCCTAATACACACACATGTACATACATACACTATGATTAAACAAATTATTTAACAAACACATAATCTATGAACCACATATTATTACATTAAAATGAAACATGAACTTTAGGGTGCCCCCCATTTAAAATTAAAGTTTAATTCATTCTAAGACACCATTTCTCTAAATTTTTGTTTGAGTGAGTTGGGTCAAAACATTGCAAATGTTTGAATACTTTTGGATATGCATGATATAAAGGACCATTCACGTGATATCAATGATTCCTTTGATTGAAATATGAAAAATATTATAAAAACATTAAAAAATTACCTTTTTATCCTTTGTTCCAGCTCACCAAATTCTAACGCCTGGACAAAAATTTTGAGTAATGGTCTCCTCAAACAAACTAAACTTTAATTTTAATTGGGAACATCCGATACTTGTTTTTCCTCCATATAAACGGGGCCACCCTAATGTGCATATGTATAGATAAGTACATTACTATGTGGCAAGTATAACACATCATTATTGTCCACCCACTTAATAATTACAATATATGCATAACACATAACTACAATATACATACACACACTTAAATATACATTAGGATTGTCCTTATTTTGCACTTTTTAAGATTTTCAATGCTCCCAAGTTTAAAATTGTTCTCCGTCAGCTAAATACTGAACATTTTAGCAAAATCGGATAACATTAAAAGGTTATTCAGGTATACAAAATTAATATTTTTGTAACTTAGTTTTCATATGCTAAATTCCCAATTTTATTGATAAATTTACTGAAATTTATTAACGAAGCCTATAGAAACTGGCTGAAATCGGTCCATTACTTCACCTAGCCCCATACAAATGTCCTCCCGAAATTGGACTTTATCGGTCATAAATGTTTAATTTAATAGGTATCTACACAAATTTCACTTCAAATATGTTTTATATAGACGGAATTCATATCACCTAATTTTATTTTGATCGGCCCATTATTAGTTATAGCTCCTATTTAAGACCCGCTTCCGAAAATCACATAATTTAAACATGTTGATATACACATACAATTTAACAGAAATAACATTCATATACAAATTAATCACACGACCTAATTTCATGGCGATCGGTCTATAATTGCTCCCATATACTTCCGAAAATCACTCACAAATATAAAGTTTTGTTGAATATTGCTGAAAAATTGTTGAGATGCAAAAATACGTTTTTCTAGCTGTAATGGAAGCGGAGAAGACGAATTTTTTATGCTCCTAATTAATATTAAGCTGTCGATACTTCAGATCCATTAATTTCCATATCAAATTTAAATACGCGCTCACAAAAGCGGAAACGTTCCACTCTTCCACCTGAAGCAATTATACTAGAGTTTCCAAAAAACCGAAGAATTTCAAAACCGCGGTTTCGGTTTTAAAAAATTGAAAACCGATCGGTTTCGGTTCGGTTTTGTGATAATTAATTCAGTTGTTAATATAGAAAATGCTATACAAATTTAAAGTTCAAACTTGACGAGTGTTCAAGGATAGTGGAAAATGTGTACTATTTCTTTTAATGGTACCTTTTTAACATATTATATTATTTTACTTATATGTATACATAATAGTTGGCTGATATGCTTCTGAGTGAATAACGAATCAAGGATAGAGGACATAATGATTTTGAGGTAACAGAAAATAATACTTTCTATAATAATGAACCTATAAGCAGGAAATTAAACACACATGATCCTGATTGAATATAAAAAAGGGACTTGCAGGTACTTTTTCGAACTAATAGTACTTTTTGAATATTTTATAACGATGGACCTAGAAACGCGAATTCAAAAGGGATAATTAATGTTAATTAATGTTTCTTTATTGAAAAGGTACTTTTTGAATATTTTATAATAATAAACCTTAAAATTGAAAATAGGGCACAAATGATTCTGAATGAGTTAGAATAAACAAAATATGAATATAGTGGTAGCTTTCTTTTGTATTTTCTGTAATAATGGACACAAAAATATGAAATGAGACATTAATGATGCTAAGTAGGAATACAAAATGTGGGTCTTTATGGTACTGTTTTCATTATAAATATACGTTTAGAATGATCTAGAATCCACATTACAATGAATCAATAAACATGAAACTAGAGACATGTTTTCCTGAATTAGTATTAATTTACAAAGGGAGACTTAATATTACTATTTCTTTATTCCAATTGAGGTGGCACCGGTCAGCTAGTACTCCGTACTTTCATCGGATATTTAAAAATAACTAAGACTTTGATACAAAAATTTTGCATTATTTAGCCTGAGAAAGGTAGCCTGCTCCATCATCTGAAGCAATTATTATAAAACAATTTAAAAAATTTAAACAAATCTTAAGATATTTTTACCGATCTGTATTTAGAGATATTGGATGAATAATTGGATGAAAAAGTTTGTTTCTCTTTTCTAAATTTAAAATTTTTCTAGTGAAAATAAATTAAAAGTGAAAACCGAAGAAAAATTGTCGGTTTCGGTTTCGGTTTTAAACCTTGAAAAACCGCGGTTTCGGTTTCGGTTAAAACCGAATTGGAAACTCTAAATTATACTACTATTTACAAAATTAATTAGATTTAAGCCATTTAGCAATATAAATGAGTGAATACAATGTATTAAGGACTGAGATCGAAAAATTCTTAACATACATATATGTTAATAAAAATGAAACCACTAAACTTAAAGTTTTGATTTTTTTCTTATTTGATTAAAATTATTATTTCAATTTACTAAAAACAAATATTAGTGATGAAATTTTGAACCTTTTTCGGAAACCTTTCCATTATGGTTTTTATAGTGATTTCTGTCACCTTGTTCGAACAGGTTGTCCATCTCCGTTTAAAATCTGCCACACTTTTGGACACCTTTTTTGTGCTCTTCAATTCTCTTTTAACAAGACCCCAATATCTCTCCACTGGCCTTAACTCCAGGCAGTTTGGAGAATTGCCTCTCTTTGTATAAATACCACATTATTGGTCTTGTACCACTCAAGACCTTTCTTACGATAGTGACAGATGCCACATCAGGCCAAAAATAAGTAGACACATTAAGAAGTCTTATAAATGGAAACATAATTTTTGGTCAACATTCCTTGATGTAAATTTCGGTATTTATAGAGCCCTTTGTAACAAATTTTTTTTTTGCCGCAACTGCAAATTGCTTGCCATACCAAGAACTTTTTGGGAAATTTTGTCTGCTTTTGGGTCCTAAACTTTTCTTCAACATTCCCTCGAGCATCAGCAACATCAAAATTTTGACCCGGAAGCTGGGAAAAATCTGCCAGAACATACGTTTCATCATCCATTATGCAGCAGGTATATTTTTTGTATAAAATTTGACTTTAATTACCGTGCTCTGTCTTTGGCCTTTAAATTTTTAGCAGAGTTTCTGTCAGGAACTTTTTGAGCCTTGTATACTTTTAAATATGCATTGGCTTTAACTTTTCGTACCAAATAGTCCGAGTACAGCAGCTTTCCTACCGGAGGTGTTGCGAGATCTTCTGAAAATGCTTTATGTTTTTTGGCTTAAGAAACATCTTGTGGACCGTTCCGTTTAATGTGAACGGACAAGTTCTCCCGATTCTGTTTAATAACATTGGATGCAGTTTGATAGCAGACCTTTGATTGTTCTGCCAACTTTTTGTAGGACCAAGTTGGGGTTTGTAGAAAATATTTAATAATCTTAGTACGCACTTTTTTCTGATCACTCATTTTAATCAGATTAACAACAAATGAACATAATTGACATTAAACATAATAACTGACATGCTTTACAAAGGTAACTTGATAAAAAAAAAAAAAGTTTTAATGAAAAACGTGTGTTAAGAATTTTACGATCTCAGTCTTATACAAAGTAAATATTTAATTTCGAATATCTGGATAACTAAAATTGTAAAAGTGTTTAAACTTTTTACTAATTAATTTCTTATCACTGTGCGGAGTTTAGCTGAATATAGGCGTAATTATATTAGAGGGCGTAGCACCTCCCATATGAAGTAAATATTAATTTCGAATACCTAGGGAATCAAAATGAGAGTGGTCGGTTCAGTCACCTCCCATATAAAGTATTAATTGCTCTTATAATTAGCTCTCTTATCATTTTACAGAGATTGGCTGAAAATGGTCGGAATTGTAGTAGTTGTCGTGGCACCCCCAATACAAAGTAAATTATTAATTTCTAATATCTGGAGAACTATAATTCTAAAAGTATTTAAACTTTGTATCAATCAATTTATTATCATTATACAAAGGTTATCTAGAAACGAATTTATTCCTGATCACTGTACCAAGTTTAAATAAAAAATAGCGTGACCGGAACAATGAACATCGGACCGCCATTACAAAGAAAATTATAATTTCAAGAGTCTTTGAGCTTTGTCTGAATCACTTAAATTTGTTCAATGTTTGGCTGAAATTTGGCGGGGTTCGCTTAGTAGTAATGATCCCTCCCATATAAAGGAAATATTTTGAAATGAGTTATTTTTTTTACATAAAATATATAAAAATAGATGGGATCAGAAGTGGAATGGTAACTCCCATACAGAGTTAGTTAGTTATTTTCGAATATCAAGTGAACTGTAATTGAGAGATTTTCAATATTGTGCATGTGTTATTTTCATATCATTGTACGTAGTTAGTAGGGATGCCAATCCCGAAATCCCGATCCCGAAAATCCCGGGATTTTTCGGGATCGGGATTTCCCGAATCCCGGTATTGGTAAAAAAAAATCCCGGGATTTTTCGGGATTAATAAATCCCGGAAAATTACGAGATTTTTGTTATTTTAGGAAGATTTTTGAAGCTCCGAAAATACCTAGAAAGCTAAATTTCAGCATACTTTTAATAGTAATCTCGCTTCAAATCCAAATGGAGCCAGATTCTTTAATTTTTATCAGGGAGCAGCATGTCTTCCTTACATTGACAGACTTATAAACAAGTTTATTAATAAATTCGCCTTGACTATTAACGATGTTTTTCGTCAGCTCCGTACATTAAATAATATTACAAAAGTTTGTGGAAGGATTTATTTTCATATATAATTTGTATATTCAATTTCATCACGATATTAATTATTATAAGACAATTATGAATATTCAAGTTATTTTCTAAAGGGGAACTTGTTTGAGGACTAAGGACAAGTGTCCGATTTTGCCATACTTTACAGTATAATTTCAGAGTACTTAGAACTAATTTGTGGAAAATTTTATTAGGATTGTCGCATAATCAATATACTTATGACTGCTCAAACAGTATTCCGGGGGACAATTGTATGGGACTAGGGGCAATCATGAACCATTTTCAATTCCAAACAAACCATATTAACAGAGAGTATTTATCGATAATTTTAGCCAGCTGGCTCCATTCGTTTGTGCCCTTCAATTGTAAATAACTTTTAAACTGCCTTCCCAATTTTTACACTATTAGTTTAATAGCTTTCCTAAAAATCCTTTTACTATGATCTTAGCATATGTACTCAATAGAAAAGTTATAAAATTTTCAGTTTTGTTATGGTTTTCTCACTGTTATAAAGTCCAGAATACGGGTATAAATATAAAATATCTTTTTTGTCAAATTTATTTTAATTCAATGCATTAGTTTCTCCTTTGTTATATTTTTACTTAAATATATGAACGAAAACAAATTGTTTTTATTGTCGAATTTTATGTTTTTTGACGTTTAACTAAAATCCCGAAGTCCCGAAAAATCCCGAAATCCCGAAAAATCCCGGGATCCCGAAAAATCCCGGGGTCCCGAAAAATCCCGGGATCCCGGGATTTACATTTCTAAAATCCCGAATCCCGGGATTTGTAAAACTCAGTCCCGTTTGGCATCCCTAGTAGTTAGGTTGTATCAGAAATCCATTGGCGGTATTCACAATATTGTGCATTTGTATTGCAAATTCATGCAATGGTGTATTTCTGTATATTTTGTTAGTGTAAAGTAAAAATGCAATGCAAGACCATTTGCACAAGATTGTGAACTCTAGCTATGTCCGTCTGGAGTTAGCTGGCTGAAATTTTCCACAAATACTTTCATGTTTGGTAATGAAAATGGGAAATATCGGTCAATGATTCTCCTAACCCCATACAAATGTCCTCAAGGAAAACTGGTAATACTCATTTAGTAGTTATTAGAGACGAAAAAAAAGTACGGAGTTTTCGGAAATTTCGTTTTTTTAGTAATGTCTATACTCGTATTTTATATTTAAACATCTGTGGGTAAATAAAATACTAAAACTATTTTTTATTAGTTTTTTTTTTAAATTTTATTTAAATTTGTTTGGAAAATATTGCTACCTGTAAACGTTATCCGATTTTGTTCAAATTTTCAGCATTTGATTTTTACATGATGAAAAGAGAACTTGGCATCGAAAATGCCATAAATAAGGGCCACTCTATTGTATTTATATCACATAAGTACACATAACTGCAACATACTACTTACACATTTATAAATATATACACAAATATAAATTCATACATGTGAATTTTAACTACATTGCAGTGTGTATTTTTCTATGGCACCCCCACCCAACATGAATATCAAATACCTCCCTGCTGTACTCCCCTGTAAACTAGTAAATAAACATTATTTTAATAGGTGTATTAATGGAGAAAATATATGTGTTATCTACTTATAATTTGTTTATTGTATTTGAAAAGTGCAAACCAAAACAAAAAAAGGGTCATACATATTTGTACATAAATACCCGGCAATTCTTGTTGACTGTGCCGAACTAATGGCAACTAGTTACATAAGTAGTTACGTGACTAGTTGTTTTAATAAGCTGGGGGTCAATTGTCCTTTTTGGATTTCAATGAGACTGTCTGATAGCTGGTTCAAAGTAGTCAACGCATTGGATTCACATACTGGTTACATAGAGTTAGTTTCCTTACTAGCTACCTAACTGGTTACTTGATTGGCTACATAACTAGTTATTTTAACATGCTTATTGAACTCAAAAGTCAGTTAAAAAGACATCTCATAGATAGTACAATAACCGATTGTTTGTAGGTAAACCATCCTCTCCAATAAATTATTTATGGTTGGTAAAATAACTACATTTAAAGTGCAGTACAAAATAAGTGTTTCAAATAACTACACTCTAGGTTACTTAGAAAGTAAAAGAAAATAAACTATATGAGAATTATATCAACACAATTTTTTTTATAAAACCAGTCTAAGCGAATTTCTCACAAAAAAGAGCTGTACAAAATAAATTTTTAAGGTGACTGCACTCACATTACAATTGACTTCACGCTAGATTACCTGGGATGTATAAAGTAACCAATTGACTTCAGTCTGCACTACAAAGAACACATACGTATCAAATGACCGACAACATATATCAATTGGAGCTAGCCAAGTGATCAGGCATTGGTGACAATTACTGTCTATAAGGGATACATTGACTACTTGCTTAACTGCTGGGTGAATTTACACATTTTCAGGTTGAGAATTAAAAGTGTGAAAAAAGTTGATTGTATGACATAAATTAATTTTATGACATTTGTGTGTTTATCAATCGTTTGTGTTAGTACGTACATACCCAGCGGCGAAATTTTTGAGGCCTTCAGCTATAAGGCCTTCTGTAAGACCTTCCTAGACCTTTTTTTAGATCCAGTACTCATGCTCGCTTGCCTTCTTAGGAAGGCCTTATGGAAGGCCTACCTACTCCATTCTAGGTTTTTTTATTATGTGTACGTACTTACGTTAATGTCCCGTTACAAAATCACATTCCAAAGACAAAAAAACAAGTACAAAAACTATTAATAAAAATGCAAAATGTGAAAAGAGAAAAAAAGTAAACCTAAAGTAGTTTTACTTAAATTCTGTGACAAAGCGGTTGTGCATTCTGTAATTTTTTTACGTGGTAGTTATTGTTTTTATTACAAAAAAATTAAAATGAATAAAAGATCACTTAGACGTTTAAAAAAAATAGAAAAAGAAAAAATTCTAATGAAAATTTATAAACAAAGTGATATTAATAAACAAACAAATCTAATAAACATATTGTGGAATCTTTTTGTAATTTACAAAGTTAAATCCAAAAAAATGTTAAAAACAAAAAGTACAAATGAATTTGAAATATTATTATATTAATATATTATATTTTATAGTATTTAGTGAAATGATTTATGTTTTTTTAACTTATTTCTTTTTAAGAAAGTATTATCTATCTATATAAATAAAAATCAATTGTCGTTCGTTGGTAATTGCATCAGTTGAGAACGGCTAGACCGATTTGGACAATTTTTTTACTGAAATGTTCGTCATAGTCCAACTTAGGTTTTTACGGAAAGAAAAATTGACCACGCCCACTTTTACGCCCACTTTTTTCCATTTATCTAAAATCGGAAAACGGCTGCACCGATATGGCTAATCTTTTATTTAAATGATCGTAGTAATCTAATTTAAGTTTTTACTGAAAGAAAAATTTACCACGCCCACTTTTACGCCCACTTTTTTCGATTTATCTAAAATCGGAAAACGGCTGCACCGATTTGTCAAATTCTCCTTATTTTTCGGCTTATTTGTAAGTAAAGTTTTTGCTGGGATATTCTTATGTTGTAAATAACTCATTTGTTATTACTTTTGTATTGTTTCGCGATTTGTCCGAAAATACCGTTACTTTTTTATTTACATTCCAATTTATTTGTGCAAATGTTGATTGACTGCTTATTGTCAAATTGTTGATCAAATTAATCGGTGGACGAAAAATAAAATAAGTGCAATTGTTAATTGTGAATTAAAAAAAGTTTAAAGTGTTTCTAAAAAAGTTAACTAACGGTGATAAGTTTTTTTTTGAATTAAGATTCCATTGTAAGTACATTGCAATCAATTCATTAATTGAAATAAGTTAAATCGTGTTACCTCAAACAAATTTATAGATTAACCTACTATAGACTGTGGGTTTTGAAGTTATAAACGGTTAAAAGGTAAGAGCAAAGTCAATAAATTCTATCGCATTGTAATGCCGCCAATAAGAAGGAGCAATTTAGGTCGCAGAACTCGCAATGCTTCAAATCAAGCGTATTTTCGATCTAATCAAACTGCGGAACAACTCGAAGAGCGAAATGAAATTGAACGAAATCGATTATCACAAACACGTTCTGCACGTACACAAGAAGAAAGAGAATATGCAAACGAAGTAGATATGCATCGAATGAGACACAATCGTTATATAGAATCCAACCGAGTGATAATTAATTCAAATGTACGTGCAAGAAGAGAAACAAATGTTGCGTTAAATACTCATCGAGCTGCATTTCATTACAACAGGACAGTCGATTACAGTGCAGACCATTCCGTTGCTATTGGTTCGATGAGCGTTGTGTGCCCACATTGTAAGGCATTGAAATATAAAAATGAAACTCCTGGATTGTGTTGCGCAAGTGGCAAAGTGAAATTGACACCGTTGATTCCACCACCAGAGCCATTGCTCTCATTGGTTTCTGGAACAGGAGCTCATTCCAAGCATTTCCTAACACAAATCCAGAACTACAACAATTGTTTCCAAATGACTTCATTTGGCGCAACAAATGTGATTCGGGATAATTTCATGCCTACTTTCAAGGTAATTTCACCACTTACAGCATTTTATTTTGTTTTCTTATGTAAATTAAACATTACAGATTCAAGGTCAAATATATCATCGAGCAGGTTCGCTTTTGCCAGTTCCGGGTGCTGACTATAAATTTCTGCAGATTTACTTCATGGGCAATGCTCCACAAGAAGTAGAACAGCGTTGTGCATACAACAGTTCGGTAAAAAGACCAAATGTTGAGCAACTGCAAACTTTTTTCCATCAACACAATCAATTGATTGCATTGTTCAAAACCGCACTAGACCGCATGCCCTCTGATAATCACAAAATTGTTATCAGAGCCGATAAGACTCCTACGGGAGAACACGCAAGACGTTTCAATGCACCAACAATTGATGATGTCGCCATTGTCGTCGTTGGTGAAAATTTGGAATCACGTGATATCGTTCTACATCGACGAAATAATCAGCAGCAGCGTGTGTACGAAACTCACCGATCATATGATGCGTTACAATATCCAATCATATTTTGGCAAGGTGAAGACGGTTATCATTTCTCGATCAAAATGATAAATCCGCTTACAGGTGAATATCAAATCTATATTTTTTCTATTATAAGATCAATTAATTTTATTGACGCGAAAATTAATGTACAGGCGCTGAAACAAACAAAAAAGTAAGTTCAATGAACTATTATGCATTTCGACTGATGGTTCATGAAAATGAGGACAATCACATATTGAAATGTCGTCGTCTTTTCCACCAATATGCTGTCGATATGTATGTAAAAATAGAAACAGAAAGATTGACATTCATTAGATTGAACCAGAAAAAACTGCGTTCCGAAGAGTACATACACCTTCGAGATGCCATAAATATGGACGGGAACGCACACAATATCGGCCGGATGACGATTCTCCCAGCAACGTACGTCGGAAGTCCTCGCCATATGCATGAATATGCTCAGGATGCTATAACCTACGTTCGACACTACGGTACAGCAGATTTATTCATAACTTTCACTTGCAATCCACAGTGGATAGAAATTCGGCAAGAATTATTCCCTGGCCAATCACCCATCGATCGCCATGACGTCACCGCGAGAGTCTTCAAACAAAAATTAAAATCACTGATGGATTTCATTGTGAAGTATCGCGTGTTCGGCGAGACGCGCTGCTGGATGTATTCAGTAGAGTGGCAAAAACGCGGACTACCACACGCGCATATCCTCATTTGGTTGATTGAGAAGATAAGACCGAATGAAATCGATGATGTGATATCAGCTGAAATTCCTGATGAAGTAGAAGATCCAGGCTTGCACGAGGTTGTTACTAAAAACATGATTCATGGTCCCTGTGGATCATTAAATATCCTTTCTCCGTGTATGGTCGACGGCAAATGTTCGAAGCGTTATCCAAGGCCATTAGTAGCTGAAACAATTACCGGAAATGATGGTTACCCACTGTATCGTCGCCGTTCAATTGCTGACAATGGAAGATCAACAATGGTGAAAGTGAATCAGCAGGATATTCAAATTGATAACCGTTGGATTGTTCCGTATTCGCCACTACTCTCCAAAACATTCAAAGCACATATCAACGTCGAATCTTGCCATTCCGTGAAATCCATCAAATACATCTGCAAATATGTGACCAAAGGTAGTGACATGGCTGTGATTGGAGTTAGTGCGGAGAATTCCATCGATGAAGTCACTCAATTTCAAATGGGCCGCTATGTTAGTAGTAACGAAGCAATTTGGCGCATTTTTTCATTTAGCATTCATGAAAGACATCCTTCTGTTATTCATTTAGCCGTACATTTGGAAAATGGTCAAAGAGTGTACTTTACTGAGGAGAATGTATTACAACGAGTTGATCGACCGCCACCTACAACATTGACCAGATTTTTTGAAATGTGCAGGAACGATGAATTTGCCCGAACGTTACTATACTCCGAAATGCCAAGATATTATACTTGGAATCAATCTACAAAGAAATTTCAACGACGGAAACAAGGAAATCCTGTTCCAGGTTTCCCCAATTTATTTTCCACCAACGCATTAGGTCGTATTTACACAGTTCATCCAAGAAACGATGAGTGTTTCTATTTGCGTTTGCTATTAGTCAACGTTCGTGGCCCAACATCATTCCAAGATTTGAGAACTATAAATGGTGAATTGTGTGACACGTATAGAGAAGCATGTCAACGCTTGCGATTGTTGGAGAATGACGCTCATTGGGAATGCACCCTCGAAGATGCTGTGCTTTCATCAAATGCTCATCAAATACGAACACTGTTTTCGATAATTGTTTCAACATGCTGCCCATCCAAACCGACTGATTTATGGAGCAAATACAAAGATGCCATGTGTGATGATATTTTGCATCAGGTGCGTATTAGAACATCAAATCCAAATTTGCAACTGAATGAGGAAATTTACAACGAGGCTTTGATTTTAATTGAGGACATGTGCTTGATGATGGCGAACAAGGTATTGTCTGAGTTAGGCATGGCAGCTACCAATCGACCGATGCACGACGTATTTAATCAAGAGTTGCGACGCGAAATACAATATGATTGCGATGCCTTGAAGGAATTAGTACGAACAAACGTTCCACTGTTGAATCGACAACAAAAATATGCATACGACACTCTTATGAAAGTTGTGAAAGATGGAACTGGAGGAATTTTTTTTTTTGGATGCTCCCGGTGGAACTGGAAAAACTTTTTTGATTGCGTTGATTTTGGCCACGATACGCTCGCAGAATGATATTGCACTTGCACTTGCTTCATCAGGAATTGCAGCTACGTTGTTGGAAGGCGGTCGTACTGCCCATTCAGCACTCAAGTTGCCATTGAAGTTGCACATCAATGAAAATCCAACATGCAACATTTCCAAGAACAGTGCAATGGCCAAAGTTTTGCAGCAAAGCAAACTAATCGTTTGGGATGAGTGTACAATGGCGCATAAAAAGTCTTTGGAGGCATTAGATAAAACTTTGCAAGATTTACGAAACAATCAAAGCCGTTTTGGTGGTGCAATGATTCTGTTGGCAGGGGATTTTCGGCAAACATTGCCAGTGATTCCACGGTCAACGCCAGCCGATGAACTTAATGCATGTTTGAAGTCGTCCGTTTTGTGGAAACACTTCAAGAAACTCAAATTGACTGTGAACATGCGTGTCGAGCTGCAGAACGATCAATCTGGAGAAGCATTTTCCAAACAATTGCTGGACATTGGCAACGGCAAAATCCCGGTTGACATTTCGACCGGTTGCATTCAATTTCCCCCCGGTTTCTGTCAGTTCACCGAATCAAAATCCGAGCTAATCCGAAAGGTATTTCCAAACATTGCACAAAATTACAAAAATCATGATTGGTTGAGCGAACGTGCTATATTGGCTGCGAAAAACATTAATGTCGACGAATTGAATTTTAAGATTCAAGGTGAAATTGCTGTCGAATTGATGACGTACAAATCGGTGGATTCCGTTACTTCCCAAAATGATGTTGTCAACTATCCAACCGAGTTTTTAAACTCGCTGGAATTACCCGGATTACCGCCTCACAATCTCCAACTGAAAGTCGGTTCGGTAATCATAATGTTACGAAACATAAACCAACCACGTCTTTGTAATGGCACCCGACTTGCGGTAAAAAACCTGATGAACAACGTCATCGAAGCAACAATACTTAAAGGAAAGTACAAAGGAGAAGACGTTTTGATACCACGGATCCCAATGGCTCTGACCGACATGCCATTCGATTTTAAACGATTGCAGTTTCCGGTACGGCTTGCATTCGCTATGACAATTAATAAATCTCAAGGGCAGTCATTGCGTGTTTGCGGCATTAACCTTGAAAATCCATGCTTCTCGCATGGTCAATTGTATGTCGCCTGTTCCCGTGTCGGAACACCATCAGCATTATTTATTTACGCGCCAGGCAACAAAACTAAAAATGTCGTGTATCATAAAGCATTGCAATGAAGGAAACTACGATATCACTGCAAAGCAACAGAAAAAAGTATTTCTTTATTTTAATTGGTTCCTGAACATCGATCTTTCAATCAAAATGTAAATATAACACCATATATTGTACATATTTTCAAATCAAATGTAATTTAAACACACCTCAAACCTACATAAATAAAAATTATCATTTAAAAGTACGTTGTTTGTCTCTTTTTACTATTTTTTCATAATTCAAACAGCTTCTCACAAATTCACAAATCGAACACAAACATTTTTTCTAATATATGGACAGGACAACGTCTGTCGGGTCAGCTAGTTTTTAAATAAATAAATGAATTTTTTTAAATAAATAAGTATATATATAAAAAACATGTCTTTAAATGCAAAGAAAACACTGAAATTGACCAAAATACAAGAATCGGTATTTTTAAAATCGTTTTAAAAATAAGTGTTCAAAAGTAAATATTTTGTCAATTTCATGTTTTTTTTTTTCTATTTTTTTGGCATTCCTAAAGGTAATTGTATAAAAAAGATTTTGACAGATATTCAAATAATTTACCAGGCCTATCGAAGAAGGTCTCTAAACAGGCCTGCTAAAGAAGGCCTACTATCAGGCCTGTTGATGCAGGCCTTCTATCAGGCCTGTTAAAGAAGGCCTACTACCAGGACTGTTAAAGAAGGCCTACTACCAGGCCTGTTGAAGAAGGTAAAGCAGAAGGCCTTGGCTGGCTAGGACATCGTGTGTAAAAAATGTATGAGTATGGAATGGGGCAATAAGGCCTTGTGTCTGATAAATAAGGCCTTCCAGAAGGCCTGCTTACTACTTCTTTTCGCCGCTGGGTATATGTGAATTGTTGTTATTGTATTAAATTAATCTGCAAATCAGATTTCAATATAAAAACACATTTCAATATAATAATAACACATTTACATGGATACAAATTGCAAGTATGGGAAGTATTAATTTCACAGTTATTTATGTTTGTATTAGTATGAGTATACATATGTATGTGTTTTAAATTGTATGAGAAAATATTTATTTAAGATTATAATTACATACTTATGTTTAACTTTTTGTAGAAAATTAAAATTATTATACATAAAAACTTTTGTTATTTTTTGCTTTAAAATTGTATATAGAAATAGACTGATTTTAGGAGTCATAACTCCCTCTTTTGTTTATATTGTTAAAATACGTTCTGCTAAAAATTTATTTAAAAAACAATACACCCGTTTATAATATTCAAGATATTCTAAATTCCCCCAAAACCATAGAAAAATACACATAGAGAGGAAACTATAAAAAAAACTCTAACAAAAAACTACTCAAAATCGTCGCACATACGAGTTTTGTTTTTTTTACGTAGTTTTTTCACTAATACATTCTCGCCACTTAGGTTTTTGACAACTGAGTTAGGTCTTTGACAGGCGAGTTTCCGATCTATGTACTATATATTTATCTATGCTCTAAACATTATAGCTTTTATTCATAAAGAAATTTGTATTTTATCAAAACAAAATTTTCATTCTTAATTTCTTTTATAAACGTTTACTTGAAAAAAAAAAAAATCACACAATTTTGCATATTTCGGAAAAATATTCTAATGAAAGACTGCTTTTTCTCTTAGATTTATATGATCTGAATTGTTTATCAATATAACAAAAACTACAATCAAAATTTATTAAAAAATTAAGAATTCTATTCTTCTATTAAATTAATATTATTGTAAATTAATATGAATCATACCACCCGTAGTACAGTAGCATATATCCATTAGACATCTGCTTGAATACATTCGATTCTCAGTTCACAATAGTTTGTAGTAGAGTTTCCAAAAAACCGAAGAATTTCAAAACCGCGGTTTCGGTTTTAAAAAATTGAAAACCGGTCGGTTTCGTTTCGGTTTTGTGACAATTCATTAACTATTAAATCAGTTGATAATATAGGAACTACTAAACAAATTTAAAGTTCAAATTTGACGAGTGTTTACAAGAATAATGGAAAATTGGTACTTTTTCTTTTAATTGTAACTTTTTTAATATATTAAATTAGTTAAAGTTGGCTAATATGCTTCTCAGTAAAGAAATAATCAATAATAGGGTGCTCAATTGTATTATGATACCAAAAATGGAGAACTTAAATAGTATTTTTTCGTTCTTCAAATAGTACTTTTTGAATTTTCTATAATATTGAACCTAGAATCAAGAAATTACTTTGAAATTTCAAACTTGACAGTGGTTTAAGTGTGAAAAATTTTTACTTTTTCTATTAATGGTACTTTTTATTGTAGTAAATTATTTTACTTATTGTATATACATAATAGTTGGCTTCTGAGTAAAGAAAGAATCAAGGATAGAGGGCATAATGACATTGAGGTAACATAAACTATTATTGAAATTTCTATAATAATGAACCTATAAGCAGGATGATTTTGAATGAGTTAGAATTCACGAAAGGTGATTATAGTCTTACCTTTCTTTTGTATTTTCTATAATAATGGACAGAGAAATATGAAATTAAACATTCATGATGCTGAGTAGGACTACAAAATGTGGGTATTTATGGTACTGTTTTTATTCTAATAATACGTCTAGAATGGGCCACAATTCACATTACAATGAATCACATACAATTTGTCAAATTACATTATCCGAACATATAAAAACGAGAATCGTATTGATTTTAAAAAACAAACTGGGCCGCCAAAAAAGCTTACCGAGATGGAAGAGCGCCGTATTGTTAGAAAAATCAAGACTATCCCACGATTAGTTTCCCCAAAATTGTTATTAATGTTAAAGTGGAATTTGGAAAGACAGTTTCAGAAGCAACAATACGTTGCACCATTAAAAAAAAGGATTCAACGGCGTATTGACCGAAAAAAGCCTTTCGTGAATTTAAAAAACAGAAAAAATCAAAAAATGGAAAAACTATGATGCGGCGGAAGCCGAATTAGGAGTTAAAAGGAAGAAATATTACTCCAACAGTTAAGCATGGAAGAGGAAGTGTAATGGTTTGGGGCTGGATATTCAGCGAAAGGGGTTGGGAAACTGGTATTTATCACGCATTATGAACATTTTGAGAGACAATTTGAAACAATCTGCAGAAAAAAAATAGGATTTGCAAGAACTTTTGAATTGTATCAGGACAAAGACCCTAATGATAAAGCCCACATTGTTCGTGAGTGGTTGTTTTATAATTGACCAAAGGTGATTAATACACCTGCTCAGTACCCAGAAATGATACCCATAAAAAATGTATGTGACCATTGAGATTGCGAAATCCCTATTCTTCGAAAAACGAACTCAATTATTTATAACATGACAAATCGTCTTTCTGAGGTTATAAAAAATAAACCATTTATTAAATTATTTTTTTAAATTTTTATTTATACAATAATGTTATATGTGCTAAAAACTGAATATTAATGCTGTGTGAATTATTTAAGTTTTTTGTGTTGTTTGTTCAATATTCAGAATTCTGAAATATGCAGATAATATCACCATTTTTTATTATTTTTGTTGACTATATAAAAGCTTACATAATGAAATAGTTCAAGAACAATGAAAAATAAATGGAAAGAAAGTCAAATACAAATAGTATTTAATTTTGGTACTGTCAATTAACTCTTTTCACAACCAATTTTATTTTTTTTTTTTTTTTTTTGTACACACTTAATGATCAATGGTACTTTACAGATACTTATGATCTGTATTCTTCTTCTCTATAATTTTGTTAGTTAGTTTGCGATCGATTTTTTGTTTTGTGAAGATCATAATGTAAAATGTTGATTAAAAACTGCCAGGAAGAAGATTATTGTACAACATGATGCTGCTAATTTACTACAATCGCCAATTGGGAAAAAGTGTACAGGAATTGTCGAAAAATAACAGTATACGAAAAATAAGTAATAGTTTTTAAGATCGAGCTGAAATGAGGGTAGAGGAGCCTTAAAAGGTAGGTAAGTGGCGCTAGACGTAAAATAACTGAGCACCTAATGTCAGACATCTTTATTAAAACCCTCAGATTTCAACCAAAACTCTTCCGAGGGAACTCTAAGAAGAATGTGATGTAGTCATTTACCATGAAGCTGTTAGACAGGCCATAATAAAAAAACGAATATTCAACCAGAGTGACATATAAAAAACTAATCCTTTCTGCAACAAATGTAGAAAAGCGTTTCTTCTTCCTCTCGATAGACGACTATTGCGATGACGCGTCGACTATTGGGATGACGATATATTATGCGATGAGACTTAAATAATGATGATTTACTAAGGACAGGACAATAAACTAAAATAAAAATTGTATCTAAACTTAAATCGTATATAGAGCGGATGTAGCTTCTGTATAATTTCGGCGCTGTTCTATACACGACATCAAAAGATCACATCCCCAATCTAACTGAAAATTTGAGTCAATTAAATTGACACTACCAAAATTTTATTTTGAAAATTTTATTTTCGCTTCATTTACAAGGGACTTGAACTTTTTCCTTATATACGTTTTATATATACTTGGTCAATTCACAAGGTCTCTTATCAGGCATATTGTCATAATGTCCTAATATATCACGACTCGGCGGCTCGGCTTAACCGACTCTTAGGCATTCGGCGTTGGTCTATGCTGGTTGGTTACGATAACACAATAAACATAGAATAGAAAGTAGTATTATTCTAGGACGTTTTTTGCTTGAAAAGCAATAAAAACCCTTGTGAAATATTAGGACATTATGACGATATGACATGATAAGAAAGCTTGTGAATTGACCAACTGTGTATATTCATAAAAATCCACGAAAGTTTATGTATCGAAATAATAACTGGTATTTTCTTGCTATCAAAGTCGAAAATAAAAATGTTTTTCAATGTGAAAAGTCATTCTTGACATACTGTATTTAAGGACTGAGATCGTAAAATTCTTAACACACTTTTTTCATTAAAACGTTTAACCGATTATTAGATATTTTTTTTTTATCAAGTTACCTTTGTAAAGCATGTCAGTTATTATGTTTAATATCAATTAAGTTAATTTGTTGTTAATCTGATTAAAATGAGTGATCAGAAAAAAGTGCGTACTAAAGTTATTAAATATTTTCAATAAAACCCAAATTGGTCCTACAAAAAGTTGGCCAAACAATCAAAGGTATGCCGTCAAACCGTTTCCAATGTTATTAAACAGTAACGGGAGAACTTGTCCTTTGATAGAAAACCTGGTTCAAGTAAAAGGAATGGTCCACATGATTTTCTAAAGCCAAACAAATAGAAAGCATTTTCAAAAGAGCTCCCAACACATCCGGTTAGCTCAGTGCTCGGACTATTTGGTACGAAAAATTAAAGCCAATGCAGATTCAAAAACACACAAGGCTCAAAAAGTGCCTGACAGGAACGCTGCTAAAAAACAGAGCACGGAAATTGAAGTCAAATTTTATTTAAAAATAATATTCCGGATGACGAAACGTATGTTCTGGCAGATTTTTCGCAGCTTCCGGATCAAAATTTTGATGTTGCTGATGCTCGAGGGAATGTTGAAAAAAAGTTTAGGACCCAAAAGCAGACAAAATTTCAAAAGTTCTTGGTATGGCAAGCAATATGCAGTTGCGTCAAAAAACCAAACATTTGTTACAAAGGGCTCTATAAATACCGAAATTTACATCAAGGAATGTTTACAAAAAAAGGATGTTTCCATTCATAAGACTTCCTAATTTGTCTACTTATTTTTGGCCTGATTTGGCATCTGTCAGTATGATAAGAAAGGTCTTGAGTGGTAAAAGAACAATAATGTGGTATTTGTACCCAGAGAGGCAATTCCTCAAAACGGCCTGGAACTAAGGCCATTGGAGAGATATTGGTCTATTGTTAAAATAGAATTGAAGAGCACAAAAAAGCTGTCCTAAAGTGTGTTAAATTTTAAACGGAGATGGACAACCTGTTCGAGGAAAGTGACAGAAATCACTATAAAAACCATAATAGAAGGGTTTTCGAAAAAGGGTCAAAATTTCATCATTAGTGATTAGAACTATAAGAATATTTTTTTTTTTTTTTTTGTAAATTGTAACAATAATTTCAATCAAATAAAAATAGATTCATAACTGTAAGTTTAGTGGTTTCATTTTTATTAACATATATGTATGTTAAGAATTTTTCGATCTCAGTCCTTATTAGTTGGAAAAAGTACCTGCAAGTCACTTTTTTGTATTCTAACTCAGTATCAGAATCATGTGTGTTTAATTTGCTGCTTATAGGTTCAGATAATAATGATTATTATTATTATCTATCCTTGATTCTTTCTTTACTCAGAAGCATATCAGCCAACTATTATGTATATACAATAAGTAAAATAATTTAATATAATAAAAAGTACCATTAGAAGAAAAAGTAACAATTTTCCACACTTAAACCACTGTCAAGTTTGATATTTGAAAGTAATTTCCTGATTCTAGGTTCAATATTATAGAAAATCCAAAAAGTACTATTTGAAGAACGAAAAAATACTCCTTAGTTTATTTTAGTTCTCCATTTTTTGGTATCATAATACAATTGAGCACCCTATTCTTGATTATTTCTTTACTAAGAAGTATATTAGCTAACTTTTATGTATATAAGCAAACTAATTTAAACTAATTTATTAAAAAGTACCATTAAAAGAAAAAGTACCAATTTCCTTTATCCTCTAGAACACTCGTCAAGTTCGAACTTTAAATTTGTATAGCATTTCCTATATTATCAACTGATTTAATAGTTAATAAATTATAACAAAACCGAAACCGATCGGTTTTCAATTTTTTAAAACCGAAACCGCGGTTTTGAAATTCTTCGGTTTTTTTGGAAACTCTAGTTAACGATATTGTAGCATAAGAAAGAACTTTTGGTAAAATGTGCCATTTATATGTACATAGCGTATGACAGATTATTTATAATTTTCGTTAATTTTGTTACCACAAAATTGCAGCTTCTTTTTTTTTTTGGAAAAAAAAAACGAATAATAAACTAAAAAATTGAAATCAAAAATTTGTATATTCATAATTTAAAATTATTTATTAAAAATCGGTAATGGCATTTCAGCTAATTATTTATCAAATTAACCAATTTAATCCATAGTATTTAAGCAGTGAATTTGTACAGGGAGCGTATGATTAATATTAACATTACTTTAATACTTACACGCAACACATAATCCAAAATCAATACAAAATTTATTGGATATTTGTTGTATTGGCAAAAAATCATTAAAATTCCTAATGAAAGGTTACATTGTTGACTTTATAATGCATTATTTACTTACTTTTTTATATTTTATTCCCATAATCATAATAAATCTGTGATAAATTTAAAATTTTATTATGAATAAGGAACAAGCCAAGCACATTTGTGGGCATATAATAAAATATACATAGAAGCGTTACTGAGACAAAAACCCAAAGTCTTGCAACCACAAAATTCATGTAAATCAATGTATTTTGGTGAGAGTTTTTATTTTTTTCTCTCAGTTGCGCCTCTAGACTTCTTCCCAATGTTTGTGGATTTATAATTTTTATTTATTTTTGTTCCTTTTTTATTCTTGGTTTTAAAGTAAAATTATTTAAATTAATTTTTTTTTTATTTATTTATAAATTTTACACAGGAATTATAGTTGTTTTCTTGTTATTTGTTTTTTATTTCCTTTTTATAATTAATTTACAATAGTTTACATACATATATGTGGTTTTCTGCTTTTATTATTATTATGTTTTCAATATTATGTATTGAATTTTTTTTAATATTTATAAAAATTTAGAATTTTTTTTATAGTTGACTTCAATTACTTTACTTTATTAACTTTTTGTTTTGTTGATGTGATTATAATTTTTTGTTTTTTTTTTTTAAATTTTATTCATTATTTTAATGCACAAACATGCACCACACATACACACACCACATCTAACATATAAAATACTAAAATAACAATATGCCTTAAATATTTCAAGTATTTTTGCGTTAAATTTCTTTTTATTTTCAAATTTCTTGTTAGAGTTTCGTTTTGAATTTCAATTTGACAAAATTCGTTAAAATTGTGTTTTATTTATAATTTTTACTTTTTTTGTTGTGTTTTGTTGTAAATATGCAAAGCATACATTAAGATTTCAATTTTAAAAAATATATTAATGTATAATAGACCTACATACATTTACATATAACTAAATCCTTTTTATTTATTTTATTGTATTTAAGATAAAAACTATAATAATATAAGTAAAAATATGAATATTTTTGTTTAATATGTATTTAGATTTTGTGCATTTGAAAAAAGCCAGCAAAATAGTTAATTTTTTTGACGGCAGTTGGGGCACGGTTTATTGTGTGTTGTGTATATAAAGAAAATGTCATCAGATGATACTCAGTTCCTTTTTTATGTTGTTGTTTTTAATCTAGAAAAAAAAGCTTGTTTGGAAGATCCAGAAAATTTTAAAACAAAACATTATTAAAATATTTGGGGAAATTTAAGGAAACCTTACTTTCAGCCAAACCAAAGCCAAATATCCATGGCAAAGAGCCATATCTATTAAGGAGTGAGATCGTAAAATTCTTAACACACGTTTTTCATTACAACTTTTAACCCAACTATTATTAAATTTTTTTTTTTTTTTTATCAAGTTACCTTTATGTTCATTTGTTGTTAATCTGATTAAAATGAGTGACCAGAAAAAGTGCGCACTAAAATTATAAAATATTTTCAACGAAACCCAACTTGGTCCTACAAAAATTTGATCAAGCATTCAAAGGTCTGCCGTCAAACTGTTTCCAATGTTATTTAACAGTACCGGGAGAACTTGTCCGTTAATAGAAAACCTGGTTCAGGTAGAAACAATGGTGCACATGATGTTTCTAAAGCCAAAAAAATAGAAAGTATTTTCAAAAGAGCTCCCAACACATCCGGTAGGAAAGCAGCCCGGTTAGGTCAGTGCTCGGACTATTTGGTACGAAAAGTTAAAGCAAATGCCGGTTTAAAAACATACAAGGCTCAAAAAGTTCTTGACAGGAACGCTGCTAAGAATTTAGAGTCCAAAAACAGAGCTGCTTAATGGATGACGAAACGTATGTTCTGGCAGATTTTTCACAACTTCCGGGTCAAAAATTTTATGTTGCTGATGCTCGAGGGAATGTTGAAGAAATGTTTAGAACCCAAAAGCAGACAAAATTTCCCAAAAAGTTCTTGGTATGGCAAGCAATATGCAGTTGCGGCAAAAGAAGCCAAACATTTGTTTCAAAGGGCTCTATAAATACCGAAATTTACATCAAGGAATGTTTACAAAAAAGGCTGCTTCCATTCATAAAACTTCATAATGTCTCCACTTATTTTTGGCCTGACTTGGCATCATGTCACTATGGTAAACAAGCCCTTGAGTGGTACATGAACAATAATGTGATATTTGTGCCAAGAGAGGCAAATCCTCCAAGTTGCCCGGTGCTAAGGGCAGTGAAGAGATATTGGGCTCTTATTAAAAGAGAATTGAAGAGCACAAAAAAGGTGTCCCAAAGTGTGGTAGATTTTAAACGGAGATGGACTACCTGTTCGAGCAAAGTGACAGAAAGCACTATAGAAACCTTAATGGAAGGGTTTCCGAAAAAGGTTCAAAATTTCATCACTAGTGATTAAAACTATAAAAATATTTTTTTTTTTTTGTAAATTGTTATAATAATTTCAATCAAAAAAAATTAAAACTGTAATTTTAGTGGTTTTGTTTTTATTAACATATATATGCTGAAATCTGGCCAGAACATCACAGGGAACCTGTAACGAAATCAACTAATACGTTTGAAGCAAGCAGGCACCGAAAAAAGCCCAGAATATGCGGCCAGACATGAAACCGTAATATTCTATCATGACAATGCTAGACCACATGTTGCAATACCTATTAAAAACTATTTATAATGAAGTGATTGGGAAGTTTTGCCTCACCCACCTTATAGTCCAGACCTTGTCAAGTCCCACCACTATTTCTTTCGATCGATGCAGAACGCTCTCTCTGGTATACGCTTCGCTTTGGAACAGAGTATCCGATATTGGCTTGAATCGTTGTTGGCCTCAAAAGATGAACATTTCTATTGGCTCGGTATCCATATGTTGCCAGAAAGATGGGAAAAGGTCATAGCTAGCAATGGCCAATACTTTGAATAAATTTATGTTTGAACAAATTTTTCAAAATAAAAGTTAAAAATTTGAAATAATCCCGAATTTTTAAGACCCTATTCAAAATTTCTGAAATACAAATGGAAAATTTGTACAATTAGAAATTTTATAGAATTAAGACCTTATTCATAATAAATTTTTAAATTTATCAAAGGTTTGTAAAACAGATTTTGTATGGAAATTTTGTTTTATAAACCTTTTATAAATTTAAAAATTTATTATGAATAAGGGGGTTAGTATAATTGGTCATTTCTGATATATAATTAGAAAGTTCTTAACTGCAATTGGAAATGGTGTAAACTAATATAGAAACATTCAGTTATTAAACAAAATCTACCAAACAAGTTTTTTTTATAATTTGATACTTTATTTGTATAGTTGCAACCCAAAATATTTTTTTAAAAAGTTCGCAAAGTTTATAATGCAAAATATGGCCGGATTTTAAAGACAGATTTTTTGTTCATATATTTATTATTTTATAAAATACTAAATAAAAATTTATTAAAAGATGTTTATTTTTTAATTATTTTCTTCTCTTTTTTTTTTTTTTTTTTTTTTTTTGTACTTATTTCAAAATATTTATATATTTTTTTTTTTTGTTAATTTTAATCTCAAAGTACTGCCCAAGCCAAACCGGCCCATAATATTTCTATTTGTATACTTTTTATGTTTGTATTTTTTTTTTTATCTTAAGTTAAGTAAAAATGCTAATTATAAGTGAACTCGTTATAATGAGAGCTATTGTCTATGAAAAATTGTTTGTTTAAAAAAAAAATCTATGGCATAAAAAAGTGATATTATTTACTTATAGCAAAAGCCTTAAAAAAGTTTAATATAAAGAAATTAATTATACTTAAAAATATAAAAAAATAAATCAAAATAATAATAATTACGACTTAAAAATCAACATATTTATTTATACTTACAAATATTTTATTATAATAACAATGAATTTTTACCATGTTTCTTCTCTAATCCACATAATATTTCATTACTATATATATATTTATAAATAATTTAAAACAATCTCAAAAAAAATTTAAAAAAAAAAAATCTTACTGATACTCATCATCACTGCTTAACAACATGGATTTTTCATTATAATTTTGACTTATTGTTGCCACTCGTTGACCGCCGGGCATAAATTTACGCTGATTGCCCAAAGTTTTCGATGCCATACAACCTGTTCCTGAATTTTGACTGCCCTGTGTTAGGCTAGCATTGTTGCCCTGGTTGCTGTTGCTAACATCATCTGGATCGTATGATGATACACGTATGCCTCGGGAATTTTTACCTATTTACAAAGGGGTTTGTGGAATTTCATTCATATTGTTTTGTTTATACATTTTATTTTAAGTAAATACATACATAGTTAAACATTCAGCAAATAATAAAAGATAAACTTAAAAAATTATTTTAAAATAAAACATGCTCAAAAAAAATAATAACAATCCAATTGACGCGAGCAGGTTTCAGGTTTTATTAAAAATGAAGTATACTTTAGGGAGTGAAAGAAATACAAAAAAGTACATGATGATGTGTTTGGTGAAACGCTAAAGACTGCTAAATTTCTAACACAATTTACACAATTAAGAAAGTGTAGGGCAATTGAATAGCCTACACCAACACTATATGTTGTACAGTATCGGCCATAACTAAAGCACCCCCTCAATGGATTTTTCAAATCATAATTTGTTTTGATAAAAAAGGCATTTTTGGGATGTATTTATTTTATTAACTTATTCTTTTAATGTTCATATAATATTCATTTAGTAAAAGATAATGAAATGATATGAAAAATTTATTTAAAATGATATATCATATAAAAACACAAAACGCAACGAACAAAACAAAAGCATCCTCCTTTAAGATGTTTAAAAATTTGACTACTCCACTGCATATTTGCAATGAGAATTAACGGAACTCACAACGAATGCACTTAAAAATTCCAGAAGATGAAAATAAAGGAAGCCGTAGTGTGTATAATTTAAGTTTTACAGTTTATTGTGAAAAATACAATGGCAAGGAAGAAGTACTCCAGTGAATTTAAAATTAGATTTATTAAAGACTGGAAGACGGGCTTATCACGACATGAATTGTGTAAAAAATATTCAATTAACAGATCAGTTATTTCCAGTCTCATTTCAAAGTTTTTGCAGACTGGTCGCATATCACCGGTGCATTTTGGAGGACGTCCGCGTAAAACCACACGATATAATGATTCCTTGATCAAAAGAGCAATACATAAAGATCCTACAGCACAAGCTAGTCAAGTAAGAACAAGTTTAAGATTATGCGTTAGCGAAAGAACAATCCGTAGAAGAGCAGCAGCAGCCACATTATTCAGCCAACGACCAGCAAAAAACGATTTATATCAGCTAGGAACAAGAAAGTTAGGCTGGAGTTTGCCAAAGTCCACATCGACTGGTGTGTCCAAAAATGGAAGACAGTACTGTTCTCTGAAGAATCCAAATACAACTTAAAAATATCCGATAGAATAAGGCGTGTACCCAGGCCAAAAGGATAAATACTGAATACTAAGTATTGCAAAGGAACAATTAAACATGGAGGAGGCAATCCAATGGTCTGGTGTTGGTTTTCTGGTCAAGGAAGCCATGGTCTCATTGGCCTGCTCAATCTTCCGATCATAATCCTATTAAGAAATTGTGGGAGATTGTTAATATGAAAGTAAATCTTAAAAATTGACGAAAAAAGGGTCTGCTCTTTATTTCATGGCTTTAAAATTGCCTGGGAAGGAATATCGCAAGACACCATAAAAAACTTAATATCTTCTATGCCTAAGAGATTTGCTTGTGTCATCCAAAGCAAAAGATTTACAACAAAATATTAATTAAAATTTTTTATATTATATCCATGAAAGGGTGCTTTAGTTTTGTCCGTTTCATTTTCTACCATTAAATATTTTTGGATTTTAAGTTACCTCTTATAGAAAGATTAACTTTAAAAGTATTTGTTTATCAATAGTAAATATATTAACAAATGAAAATAATACATAAGAGAAATTTAAAACTTTATTTTTATAAAAAAAAAACAAAAGAGCTATATTCGTCTGTGCCGAATCTTATATACCCTTCACCAAAATATACTTTAAAATAAAATTAAAAAAAAATTTTTTTTTAAAAATTTTTGTTTTCGAAATTGTTTTTTAATTTTTTTTTAAGTTTTTTCCAATTTTTTTTTTAATTTAAAAAATTTTTTTTTTTAATTTTAAAATTTTTTTTTTTTAATTTAAAAAATTTTTTTTTTAAATTTATTAGTGAAAAATATGTATGACAAAAAATAATTTTTGTGAAAAAATATTTTTCCCGATTTTGACCCATTGAAATATCTATCATTAGATATCCATATTGGCTATATTCATGACTTAGTAATACAGATATAGATCAAAAATAGGCCGAACATCGAGGTTGTCCCGGTTTTTTCGTTATATCTCGTTATTTCTCGATTTTAAATAGCAAACGAGCCGGAAGAACCACCCGATATATTGATGTATGAATCATGTATGTAAGTTATTTGGGGGCTACGGAAAGCTGATTTCAACATACAGACGGACATGGCTATATCGACTTTGCTATCTACAACGATCCAGAATATATACTTTGTAGGGTAGCAAATGAAAAATGTAGAAATTACAAACGGAATGGCAAACTTATATATACACTTGCCACTCATTGTGAAGGGTATACTGTACTGTATATCATACACATAATGTTGAACTCCAAGGTAGTTACTGATTATATTTACTTTGGAAAAATCATTGTTGAACACAAGAGTCTATAATTAACATTCTAGTCTACACATAAATCCACTTTATTTAAATTATAAACATTAGCTTCATGTTATGTGCAAAATAAAGCTTGTATTATATCCACAATATTAAGTGGTATTTCCTGGCACATTTGTGTTTTATTGTATTCTCAAGGTATGTAAAGGCAAGGTGTAATGGACATCTCCATTCCATTGATTGATTCACTACAATCGTAGTGTTGAACTTTATTCAAAGCATGAGTTATATAATCGAAAGCCTATATGATTGCAAATAAAATAGGGCAGAAGTGATTCTAAACCGTCCAAATTTTGGAAGCTCAGCTGCAATCCTGGGTCTTGAGCTGTCAGAATGCTTTCAGGCATTCACAGCATGCCCTGCAGGAAGAACATTATAAATCTGTTTCCTTGTTGCACATATATATTTTTAAAGGGACAAGAGTATATATATATCTTCTACTCTATTTTTTTTACAGACGACTTTCGGTTGAAATTTATTATATTTAAAGTCCATTTTCATCTAAGCGGATAGGTTAACAAACAAAATGAAGTCACTATATCGTACGTCGAATGTGCCATCGACCCCTTACTTTTTTCGCTCAACGGATTTTTATAGCCACAAATTGTTGATGAATTGTGACTGGAGGACAACTTTCAACAGTGCAGTGCAACTCCACAACCAACTATCTCCCGAAAATGGACATTTTGAAGGATCCGTTTCCAAATCTCGTGTTGGCGAATTGCAGAGGCCTGATTAGTCTTCTTTCTTTGTATTTTTTGAAGACACCGCTCCATATGTAAAAGCCACAGACTCTGGAAGATCTTAAAGAGAATATCCGACAAGAGGGCGAAAACTTATACCCCGAAATTGTCGCTAAAACGAATGAAAAAGCGGTAAGAAAGAGTGCAAATGGGCATCAACAATTTCGGTGCCTCTTTTATCGATATTAAGTTGAAGGAAAAGCAAAATACTTTAAAAAATGTTTTGATTTTCTAATGATTTTAAGAATTATTATTTATCAGAGCTTCGAATTAATTAACTTAATCCCGGTTGTCATAGAATCCAATCATTGTCGGAATCGGTTTTGAAATCGACAAAAAAAAAGGTACATTTGACTTATGAAATTCAATGTAATTTTTTGTTTAATCGATAAAGAATTTAATTCTAGATCGAATATAAAACCAATAACTTTAAATTTCACGAGACCAATGTACTTTTTCTGTCATTTTCAAAACCGATTCCTACAATGATTGGATTCTATGACAACCCCGAATTTAAGCTTAATTCACTAAAATCTTAATTGAGTTTTAAAGCAATTCATTCCATAAATCCATTCCCAACAAAACAAATTCTTTGGCTTTATTCAATTGTTGAATTCATAGTGGTATTAAATAAAATCCATTCTACCTTTGAATGTTTCAATCTCTTTTAATTCAAATCTAATCTAAATTGAATGAAAATATTGCTTATTGTATTTTTAATTAATTATTTTTAAAAAAATAAAATTTAAAAAATCGTTTAAAAAGTATTTGTAATAGATTTGAATTGAAGAAAAATGTAATTATTTTGTAATGGATTTGAATTAAAGAAAACTTGAATAATTTAATAAGGAATTAATTCTATAAAGAACAAATGAAATCAATATGTTTAAAGAACTAAGGAATTAAGCCTATGAATTAATTCGTAATGAATTTTTTAATGGAATGGTTAAGAGATAAAATTGAATTTGAAAATTGAAATAAGAATTAATTCTTACGAGCCTTTGTTATTTAAAGAGTTGGACCGAATATTCGATTTGGAAATATGTTAATATGTTGTCTGGCATTGATTCATTACCTATGTGTGTGGAGATTACTTGAAGGGTGTAAGAAAAACAACTTAATAATGTTTATGTTAATGAAGTTAATGAATACTTTGCTAATGTTGTTCCTGCGATTACGACAGGCACTTTTGATATAAATACTTTTCAAAGTTGTGGATCTTTTTCTTTTAGAACTATTACTGAGGATGAATTCTTTTTTCCCGTACGTAAAGCTAAATCCGAATATGTAGGTACTAATAACATTCCCAAACACTTTGTTAAAATGGTTTCCCGTATACATATATCCAAGTTTCTGATTTTCCACGTTAACTCAATTTTGACATCAACTTTTCCTTCATTGTGAAATGTTGCTCGTGTGAAACCTATTCCTAAGACAAGAGTAGCGAGTGGTTTGGATAATTTGAGATCCATTTCTATGTTGCTCGTGTGGAACCTATTTCGAAGACAAGAGTAGCGACTGGTTTGGATGATTTGAGACCCATTTCTATTCTAAAAGCAATCTCCAAAGTAGTGGAACCTATTGTAAAAAATCAGATCATTGATGTCGTCAATGGGGCAATTGTTTCTTCTCAATATGCATTTCCCCGGGGTTATAACACTTCTTCTAATATAAATCGAAATAAATTGACATCATTATTTTCCCTAGATCTAAGTAAGGATTCCAATTGTATAGACTACTTTATTTTGATTGAAAAATTAAGAACACGTTTTGGCTTCTCAAGGTTTGCTTGTAAGTTAGTGTATTCCTATCTATCAGATAGATATCAATTTGTTGATATAAATGTCATATTTTCTGAACTTCTTCCTCTGTTTTCTGGTATCCCTCAGGAATTCATTTTGGGACCACTTTCCTTTATATTATATGTTAACGACATCTCTGATTGTATTGATTATAGTATCTGTACTTCATTTCAATTTGCTGATGATACTTTCCCATTATGTAGTTCTGATCAAGATAATGTTGATGTTATTGAGTCTAGTATTCATTTTAGTCTTGAGCGATTTTCTCATTGGTCTGTTCGGAATTCAATAGCCATAAAACCGTCTAACACGAAGGCAATGCTTTTTGGCGGAACTGGTCATTATTATTCTAGTTTAAATGTCTCTATTAACGGGCTGTCTCTCTGTTTGGGCTTATATATTGTTGACCGACTTACATTTGAAGGTCATGTTGATAACAGAGATGTAAATGAACCATTCATTTTTGAATTAATTCGCGAATCATTCATGCACTGAATTAATGAATTGAAAACAAATTGCAACTCATTTTTACAAATTCATTTGAATTGGAAATTAATTGAAATTTACTTCGTTTGAATTGATTAAAATTTCATTCAATTCTTTTTTGTTGTGAAAAGAATTAATTCAAAATTTAGCTAATTCGTAACGAATTAAAATCAAGAAAGAATGATTCATTTACAGCTCTGGTGGATAATAAATGTTGCAAAGTATTTGGTACTCTAAGCTGAATCTATTCTAATAACATTTATTTACCACTTAATGTGAGATGTTTACTATGGTTTGGAAGTTGTGTATTGTGGATGCGATAACAAGGAAGCCTCAGATTATTATTCCGAGGATTAGATATCGTTTCTTTGAGCGGTCTTCTTTTGTTGTTAGAGTAGCTCGGTATTGGAATTATTTTACAATTGACCTTCACATGTTTTCCCACTGTAACAACATATTTAAACATAAAATGTTGGCTAATTTTTCTCTTCGTATTTAATAATTACTATAATTCTTGATTCATCTCACAACTTGTTCACTATTGTTTTTAAATTTTGCATAATCCTTTATAGCTACTATAGCTTTTTAGAATCTCTATTTGTTTTTAAATTTTTTGGCGGAACTGGTCATTAAAAAGCTATAGTAGCTATAAAGGATTATGCAAAATTTAAAAACAATAGTGAACAAGCTACTACTTTAGGACACTACTATTTTGTTTGTAATCTTTTATTAGTTGGCTGGGGAGCCATTTGTACAAGTTTTTGATATAAATTTCAGTAAATATTGTTCTTTTGTAATATAAATTTTATTGGCCTACAGAGGCTTCGATATTAAATCGGTAAATTTAATCTTTTTATGAATAAAATATTCAAAAACATAATTACACCTATTAAAATCAGTATCGAATACTGTAAACTTCCTAATAAAAAACAAAGCTAATTATAGTTTTCAAAAGGTTAAAAAAAATACAAAAAATATAGATTAAAAGGCATGCTTAGGTTAGACAAAAAAAAAGCAATATATTCATATGCTCATATCATTTAACATAACATGCCAATGAGAGAAACATTAAATAGAAATCACGTTCAATTAAAACAAAAAAACTTGATCTTAAATCTTAAAAAAAGAAAAAAATCAGAAGAAAAAGAAAACTGAATCCTGATTATTAGAAATAAAAACAATAAAAATAAAGAAAATACACTGGACCGACGTTTAAAAGATTTGTTACATAAAAAAAATGCATTATTTAATTGATTTTATTTCAATATATTTTAATTTAAAATTTCAAAAATTTTCTAAGCTTATAAACGAAGATTCAGTGTTACTTCATTATGCGTTATATTTGTGTGTGTTTTTGTTTTTTTTTTTCGTAGTTTGTTTTAAACTTTACAACTTATAATTATAAAGATACAAATAATATGTTTATTTCAATATCATTTAAAAATGAAATGCCTTATTTTATAAATTACTTCAAATCACTTAAAAAAATGTTCCGTTTAACAAAATTTTTAAATTTCATATGAAAATAGTTAGCAAACAAAAAGAATTTATAAAATTAGGCTCTAAATTACAGCAATAATTTGTAAAGTAATTATTGTAATATGTATTTGTTTGTTGCAGTTGTTGTTTATTTTATAATAAAATATAAAAGCTATAAACAAAATCCATTGAATTCAATTTATTATAAAACTTAAAATTATTAATGAAAAGAAGAAAAATATATTTTACAATTTAAATTAAAGGTACATATTTGAAACATAAAAAAAGAAAGAAATAATATAAAAAATCACAAAAAAAAAAAAAATATTTTATTTAGTTAAAAAATAAAAATGTCTGTATAGTTTGAAGATTTATTTTTAAAAGGTATCACGTAATTTAAGTACATACATAGTTTGGAAAAATATTTTGTTTATAAGATATATTGTTGTCGTTATTTAAAAAAAAAAAAAATATAGAAAAATAAATACATATCAAATGCATTAGGTAGAAGAAATTATACATAAAATAAAATAATATTTATAACATTTCTAAGACGACCACCTTAAAACCGTTTAAACAATAAAAATTATGTAAATATGTAGTTAATAAAGGATTTAATCAGTCCTGTTTTCTTGACAAACAAACGTAAGTAAATAATACTTTGTGAAAGGTCTGAGAAATTCGAATACAATGTTAAGTAACAAGCCCGGCTATAGATTTATCTTTACTCTTTAGAGAGGTTTAAATACTTTTTTTTAAACAACAAGACTGATTTAGTGATTTTAAGTTTATTTTTTTTAACGATTTTATAGGCTTTTGTAAAGGCAACTATGGTAGTGTTGGTTTTTTTTTAAATAATATTTTGTTGTTTGTTTGTAATAAAACTTAATTTTCTATGGTATTTTATACTAAATTTAATAGTTTATATATTTAACTTAAAGAATTATTAATTAATTGTCTTTTATGAATTTCGTTTGTTTGTATTAAGCAAATGTTTAATTTTGAAAGCAATTTCAAACAATTTTTGTTTTCTTTTGTTTATCAATTAAATTACAATTATTTAGTATAAAGTTTAAAGTTTTTCATAGCGTTGAGATGAAGTTACATCTGCAAAGTTTGAGAAAAAAAAATATATGTATATATGAAGATAATCAATTATTTGTTTAAGAATTTTTTGTTTCTTTACGAGTTGTTATACTAATTGTAATGCCATAAGCCTTTAGATGATTTACACATGAGTGATTAATGTGAAGATGGTTTTTATACTTAAATATGTCTGTTTTAACAGAAATTACATAAATATCATGGGTTAATTATAAAGTGAGACTAAAAGTGAAGGCGGTTGTAGTGTAAAGGGTCTTGGAAAAAATAAAAATCTTTTAAATAATAAATAATACAGTGATACAACTCAAATACCAATAAGAAATAACTGATAACAGGTAAATACATACATATTGTTACAAATCCAGAGTAATTCAATTCGAACGAAAACTTTTTAGAATTATTTTATAAAAATTCGAAAATTGTTCGAATTTTGCAGTAAATAAACTTTTTTTAATATTGAAATAATAAAAACCAATAAGATTACTATATTCGACTATGCCGAATCTGATATACCCTTCACCATAAGAGATGTATCGTAATATTTATGAGAACTTCAAGTTAAAAATAAGTAAAAGAGCTATATTCTACTGTGCCGAATCTTATCTTATATACCCTTCGCCAATGTTTACTTTAAGAAAATGATTGAAAACTATTTTGGTGAAAAAAAAAAAAAAAATATTTAAAAAAAAAATTGGATGAAAAATTTGAATTAAATTTGTTGGTGAAAAAAAAATGGGATTCAAAAATATTTTTCCCGATTTTGAGCCATTGTTGGTCCGAATTTCAAAAATAGGTAATAAAATGTAGATAGTCGTGTTTTTTTCTTATATCTCAACCATTTGTGGGCCCGAATTTAAATAGCAACCTAACCGGGACTATAACGGATATATTGATGTATCATGAATTCATGTTTATCCATGTTTATGTCCTCAATTACGAGGGTGGTCGGCTACTTTTTGAATTTCTCAGCTCTTAACTGAAAGGGCAACACTGCTCCTGTCAACAGGCATCTGTCAGTTGAGTTCAGTCAAAATTTGAACAAGCTGCGTCATTTAGTTTGTGTTTGACATCCGTTGACAGCAGGCTACCTCGTGACTTGAGGAGAAATTGGAAAAAAATGTGTATTTCGTCTGCTCATTAATTAAGCATTCAACCATCACTCAAATAAAAGCTAAGCTTGATTAATACTATATGAACTCTGCACCGTGAATTTTAATGGTAAAAAAGTGGTTTACTGAATTTCGTTGTGGAAGAAGCCGAATTTCGTTGTTGAAGAAGCCGAACGTTCTGGACGCCCAGTTGAGGTCTCTACACCCGAAACAATTAGAAAAAGTCACGATGTGGTGAAGGCCGATCAGAGATTGAAAGTGCGAGAGATTTTGGAGGCCACAGGCATCTCATATGTCTCAGTGGTTTTAATTTTTAATGATCACAAGATGTCTGGCGTGTTTGCTCACAATCGGGAGCACAAAGGGTACACACATGTGCAGTTTTCATGGCAAAAATCCAAGTATTAACCTACATAATGCTCCCTCTTTCGCTCTATTCGTGACTATTTCTTGTTTCCAAACCTGAAGAAATGTCTCGGACGAAAGAGATTTGACTCCAACGCACTATAGGTAATTTCACCCATTTTTAAGGCAAAAATAAATGTTTTGCACTTTCAAGAATGTATTTTTTGTTGTTGGTATTTGATAAGGAAAACATTAAAGCAAATAACGGCAAGTTTTGTATTTGTAAAAAAATTAACGGCGAAAGTGGTCAAAGTCATTGTTTGTGAGCAAAGTGTTGAAAGCAGTATAACAGTGCAATTTAGTAGAATTTTTAAGTATATTTAAATAGTTAAAAACCAAACATAAATTTAAATTAAATATGGAAAACAAAAGTGATAGTAAGTGCTTAAGATATTTATAGACGGCAATACTGAGTATTAATATTTGTAAAAAAAAAAAAACTCATACTTCTGACATAACCTTTAATTTTATAATTTTTTCTGAAAAATGAATTTTGGAAAAGCTTTTAAAAAATTGTCCGAATTTGGCCGGGTTTAAACAATGAGAAACGTGTTAAATGAAGAATTGATAATTTGTTAATTTCATGTTGCGCTTTTTTGCGTTTTTTGAGAAATATAATTTTTCGTGGTAGCCCCCGCTTGCAAAATAGCGAACTTCCGGAAGTTTGGTTGGATGAGCAAAAAAAAAGAGGAGAAGAATGCTGCTGTTTGCAATTTTATGGATGGTAAAGTTGAATGCGACAGTGTTTTAAATGAGAAATCGGAGTATGTGAAGGAAAAAGTGCTAATTTTTTGTATGAATATCTCAGTTAGATGAGAGATTACCCGCCATATTGGAACCGCCTTTTTGAATCTGAAAAATTTTACCTCCGATTCGAAATCAACAATCTTCAATACCGATTTTCATGTAAATCAGAAGACATTTTAATATTTCCGCCGCCATATTAGATCCGCCATTTTGAATTTGAAAAATTTTACCTCAGATTCAAAATCAGCAACCTTGAAAACCCCCGTATACCGATTTTCATCCTTGTTCAGTGATTCCCTATAGTTTTGGCCACAAAAATAGGTGAAATTAACTATAATACAACGATGAACCTCGAAAAATCTTATTTTTTGCAGCTCAAATGTTGAAAAATAAAATAAAATAATTTTTTATCCAAAAACCTGTGTTTTATTCAAAAAGCACGAACTTTTTGACACACATTAATTTAAACATTAATAACAGTTGCGGGCTAGTATTAGATGGCAGTGCAAGCTGTAAAATATTGTCTGCAAATTAGTTCCATTCAAAAGTTGCATTCTAAGATTGCACTATACAGACTTTATTGGAGTGGAATAGATTGTATATGAAATTCCTAGAAAAAATAGACTTTAGAACTTCAGTTCTCTATGTTGGACATTCTGTTCGCTTTGGAAATATATCTTCTAACAGTATCACATTATTGAAAGATGCTATAACTTTTGTCAGCTTTACACGTCGCCAATACAATGGAACGCTATACTCCTTAAGAATACTCATGAACATTTTCCCCAGGGATTTTCGTTAGAAATTTGTTATATTAAGTGGCTCATTTTCATCTGAACGCATAGGTTAATAAACAAAATCTCTTTCATAAAGAGCGATAGCATCCTCTATAAGTCACTTATTTTTAAGAAGACCGTTACTGTGACTGATGAGCGAACACACAACTCTCTCGAAATAAAACATGTTAAAATAGCCGTTTCCAGGTCAACAAATATTTCGTTTATTTGAATAAGCCACCGGTTTATTTGAATAAGCCACAGACTCTGGTAGCTCTTAAAGAGAATATTCGACAAGAGGGCAAGAAAGAATTAAGTCTCGATAGAACGATTGAAAAATCGGTAAATATAGCCCCAATGACGGTGGAAAATGCTTAAAACTTTAAATGAACATAAACAAATTGTGTTGTTTAATTTTAAAGAACAAGATCGTGAGTGTACCCCACCTTTGCAATTTGTATGTAAATCCAATTTAAATGCTTGTAAATAGTTTAAAAATTATTTAAATCTCTACTGTATGTTAAGCAAAAGGGTCGAATGAAATAATTCTTAATTCAAATTTCGAAATCCAATAAAATTGTCTTTCTTAACCATTTCCTTAAGAATTTATTGGGAATTAATTCACAGGCTTAATTCCTTAGTACTTTAAACGTATTGAACTCATTCCTTTTAAAATTCATTATTTATAGAATATATTTCTTACTGAATCATTCAAGCTTACTTTAATTCAAATCCATTACAAAATAGCTTAATATTGAATATCTTTGTAATTTTCCAATATGATTTATTTTATTTTATTTATTTATTTATTTCGTAATATCAAGCCTTCATGGCCAAAATAACAATATTACATAGTAATATAACCTGAGATCAAAAAAGTTCAACTATGAATGAATTCTATTTAAATAAAAGCCTTTGAATGAAGCTAAAGAATTTGTTTTGTTGGGAATTGTTTTATGATTAATTCTGAATTAAGATTTTAGTGAATTAAGCCAAAATTGAATTAGATAATGAAATCGAAACTCTGATTAAGCCAATATCAAATTTTATAATCGGTTTATTTGTTAATAGACGATGAGTCATACGTTAAAAAAGACTTTAGCACACTCAAAGGTTTCGGACGATCCACAATTAGATCATTACCCCGGAACACCACGAGACTCTCTCGGCCAAAGATTGTCAATACAGTGATAGATGTATTAACCGGATGTTTTTTTCACAGACAACAACAATCCCAGGAGAACAATTAATTTAAGGGAGAGAAAGTTTTGAAAATTATTTAATTCAAAAAAATGTAATTTTACTTGTTCTGAAGCAGCAAAATATGGAATTACATAATTGCAATTTCTGTAAATTATCATGGGATGAATTTTGTTAAAATAATGTTCAGTAATAAAAAGACGACTTTTCTCTTATATCTTTTATAGACCGATTTTGCTGATTTTCAAACACCATGGTGAAGGGTATAGTAAATGATATAAAATAACACAATATAGTGGTACATATTTGCGATTGTTAAAATAATAATAAAGAAACACAATAAAGTACAATTGTTAATAATGAAATAATAAAAAACAAATAAATTCATATACCAAACAAGAATAAATACCAACACATAAGTTTAAAGACAGTACAACAGATAAATAAAAAAAAAATTATAAATAAATAAAATATGATTTTAGTCATGATAAAGATAGAATCATGGATTTTAGTAACAAAAAAAAATAAAAATAAAAATCTTTTATTTTAAATGTGTTAAAGTAAATAATAATGCATTATAAAGTACGATGAGCGTGTTTTAGTAGTAAATTTTTCAATAAATTTTATAAAAAAAAAAAGTTAAATTATTCTCTTAAAAAATTACATGCTCTATTCAAAATATCCAACAAACACATACAAAGAAAAGCGTTTTATATTTACAGCAGAAAAAGCTGATAAAAAACATAATAATTAAAAAATAAAAAACTTCGACTTACCGGAACTGTATTGAGTGTATTGTTGATACTGTGGATGGAAATTGTGTATAGCATCTGTCATAATATCTTTAGGATTCATGGTTTCCTGGTAAAAAGAAAACAAAGCGTATTTGATTAGTTTATGGAATATATAAATTATTTATATTGATTTGTAAAATACTTTGAGACTGCTGGAAATTGATTGCATGGTTACCGAACGACCATGTCCGTCGCCAATACAGCTGCGGGCGTACACCTGAAATTAAGTTGAAGTATAGTTAAAATAACTGTGTATAAAATTAAATTCTAAAAAAATGATTACAACATGCTCCCGAACATTATTTTCTAAACCTTAGGAAATCGATTTCAACAAATTCATTAAACTACATAAATATAGACATAGGTTGAAGTAATTTTTCATAAACTTTACATAGTATAGCGAAAAAAAAGCTACCGTTTCCAAGACAACTAGAACAAATGCATTCGTACCTATATCCCAGATCATTAAATAGAACTTGTGACTTCTATCGTACAAAAAAAAACATACCGGGTTCTTCTTACTTGCTTATGTTTCATACACGAATTTCGTTCTAATGAAGTCTCAACGTGGGAAACAATTTAAAAAATTTTACAAATTTAAGAGGACGCAACATGTTATTGGGTGTATAATTTAAAAATGCGGGATTTACAACAACTTATATGTCATTTTGAAGGGTACATCTGTCTGTCATTTATTCTCACTTAGTTATTGAACTTTATAGTGTAAATAAGGTTTTTTTTTGCTTCGAAAATGTCGAATTTTGTGCCAAGAAAGCGTCATATGCGGGAAGTTTTGCTTTTTTTCTTTAATTTGAAAAAAAGTGCCGATGAAGCACCCAGATTTCTCACCGAAGCTTATGGTGAATGTGTTCTATTGGTTTCAAAGTGCGAGAGATGGTTTCTGAAGTGGTGATTTTGACACGGAAGACAAAAATCTACCAGGCCAGCCAAAAAATGTTTGAAGACCAAGAAATGTAGACATTACTCCATGATGATAGTTGTCAAACTCAACAAGAGCTTGCAAAATCATTGGGATCTACTAAAGCAGCAATTTCGCAGGGAAATTGGGTACCATAGGAATTGAAGCCGAGAGAAAAAAAGAAGAAAATCATTTTTCACCAAATCATTACTTGTGCAGAAAAATGTTTTCATTACGATATTGTTATTTTGGCCTATAAGGCTTGATATTACATAAATTAATAAATAAATAATTCGGCCAACCAGCCGAATCGACACCAAAGCCAAATAAATTGCGCCAAGATAATACTCTGTATTTGGTGGGACCAAAAGGGTCCTATCTATTATGAGCTGCTGAAATCTGGCCAGACCATTACAAGGTTTACTGATATTTTCATATTATGCCTAATATATGTTAGCTTAAGTAAAGATGCTGACGATCTGTACAATTTTAATATGGAAAACCCATTTCTTTCTATTGCAATCAATCGTAAAACACTTTGTACAAGGTGGCGCAAAAGTAATCCTCCTATCAGAAAATGCTATAAATTTTGCGATTGGCCCCTAATGTCAGTTCTGTTTTGACATTTGTTTAGTAAACACATGCGAAATACACGTTAATAAACAATGTTACGCTACACTGCTCCAGAACGCGGAATATTGCTGACTATTTATTAGACCAATAATCGGTCGGTGACTTTGGCACAACGTGAATTTCGTCACAGATTTCCTGGCCGTCCAACGCCTTTTGGTGAAACACTGCGACGTTTAGCCGCTCGCATCGAAGAGGAGTAGCCGTTCTGCAGAGAATATTGCTGCTGTAGCCGAGGATGTCATGGAAGCGCCGTCGACATCGACCAGACGACGTGCCACGCAAATGGGTATCAGTCGACGGTCTTTTCAGCGAATTTTGGTACAAGATTTGAAGATGTTTCCGTACAAAGTCCAGACGGTGCATCAGCTGTTAGCTGCTGACCGCCAATCGCGTCTAACATACGCTCAAGCCATCCTTAATCACCACCAAGAGGAAGATGATTTTTCATCAAAAATAATCATGAGTGATGAGGCCTTCTGGGGCACTGAAAATCCGCGTGTAACCCACGAAGAGCCATTACACCCGCTCAAAGTCACTGTATGGAGTGCTGTTTTCGCTGGAGGAGTCATTGGAACTTTTTTCTTCGAAGACGTCGCGGGCCATACGGTTACTGTGAATGGTGAGCGCTACAGAACAATGATCAACGAGTTCCTTTTGCCGCAAGTTGATGAATTGGGATTGGAAAACATGTGGTTCCAACAGGACGGTGCAACGGCACACACTGCACGTGCCACAACCGATATGCTGAAGGATGCATTTCCCGGGAGCCTAATCTCCCGTTTTGGCGATTTGCACTGGCCAGCAAGATCGCCTGATTTGACCGCTCCAGACTTCTTTTTGTGGGGCTTTTTTTGAAGTCGCGGGTTTATGTCAACAAGCCTCAGACTCTTGCGGCTCTTAAATACAATATCCGTCAAGAATGTGAGAACCTATCGCCGGAAGTTTTGGCCAAAGTGATGGAAAATGCCGGCCATTTACATGACATCATATTCTCGACTTGATGTAAAAAAAATTAATAGACCAAATAAAAATAATCCACAAGAAGAATCAAAGTTTTTCATTTTTTTTTTTATTACAGCCAAAAAACATCGGAAGTTTACTTTTGCGCCACCTTGTATTAGCAGTTTATGAGATATTTTAGTTAATTACTTAAAAAATTAATATTCAAAATCAGCGTCATAAATCAAATGATTTATTTTAAAAATGGCACGAGTTTTATATTTATAAACAAAATCGACAATAAAAAGATAAAAACTTATCGTAAAGGTAACAAACAGAAAAAACTAATTGCAAATCAATAAAAAATAAAAAATAGCAAACAAAAAGTCATCTTGTCATCAAAGTACCAGTAATAACAACTAAAAATAATAATTAAAATAAACACAAATACAAATTCATTCTTACCTGATAAGGGAAGGCATAACGTAAAGCAATTGCAGCAAATAACATTTCAATACAAATGAAGAAATTCTGATAACCAGCCGATACGGTACCGGCCGATGTAACAGTGCCAGCATTGTCTACAATTGGTGAAATAACTTGAGCCTTTTCCAAAATAGCCAAACCAACACCTGTTTTGCAAATAATAACAACAACAACAACGTATATAGATAGAAATGTTAAGTAATTATACATATACATATATATGAACATTATTTATTCATTAAATGAATCACACTCACCCTGCCAAAATGATAAGAAAATCACCGATTTGATGGTACAGAATTTCAATACTGGTTCGAAAGGTGTTAGTAAATCACGGGTGGCAAAGTAGAACAAATATAAACCGTATAACGCTAATGAAACCGAAATATTGTAAATGACAGTAATATAAATATAACCACCATCGGATCTATAATACAAAAGAAAAAAAAACATTTATCATTATTACTAATTCAATTCAAAATATTTAAATACCTCCAATCACCATCATGATAATGACCAAATATTTGCAAAAATATGATAATAAATGCCACCAATGGTTTAACCAAACAAAACTGCAAAGTCGCTTGTTTGCAGAAACGTAAAAATCCTATTGTATAGGTTTTACCCTTTAAACAACATGTACCATAAAGACAAGAGGTCTTAATGGGTTTGCCACGAATTTCAGACATTATATTGCCTTCACCGCCCAGATATTCATAACACAGCGACAAGAAATTGTAAATGACAAAGGCTGAAAAGAAAATTTATATAAAATTGTTAGATTTTTAATAAGGTTGGGATAGTGTACTGGGTATTAAATTTGGGATCTAGTTTTAAGGTTTTCATCTGAGATCATAAATAATAGGTTCACTTATTAAAGTTCAGTTTTTTTAGTAAATCACTGCAAGGTCTACAAATGTAATATTTTATGTGAGAAAATAAGGGGTCCACTTAGTTTTTGAAGGTTATTATTATAATTGTTAGATAAAATGTTGAGAGAAACACAAAAGAAAATAAGTATACCTTAAAATAAAATTAAAAAAATTTTTTTTTTTAATTTCTTTTTTTTTTAAATAGTTTTTTAAAAGTTTTTTCCAATTTTTTAAAAAAAAATTTTTTTTAATTTATGTTAAGAACATTTATGACAAAAGAAAGTTTTTTGTCATAAAAAATTCGGGTTAAAAAATATTTTTCCCGATTTTGACCCATTGCAGGTCCAACTTTGTATAGCCTTATATACATCGTTGCAATGGACTTTGAAAGATCTATCATTATATATCCATATTGTCTATATTTATGACTTAGTAATCGAGATATAGATATAAAAAAATAGACCAAAAATAGAGGTTGTCTCGGATTTTTGCTCATATCTCCGTTATTTATGGACGGATTTTACTGATTTTAAATAGGAAACTTTTCGAAAGCATGTCTGACAGAATTATTGAGAATTTGGATCCCGAAGATATCTGGGGTCTTCAGAAAAATGATTTCAACAGACAGACAAACGGACATGGCTAATTCGACTCCGCTATCTATAAAGATTCAGAATATATATACTTTATAGGGTCGGAAAATTATATTGTGGAAATTACAAACGGAATGACAAATTTATATATATCCTTCTCACGAAGGATTTTATTTCATAAAAAAAACGTTTAAAAAGTCTGTTTACGACAAATTTTTTAACAGAACACAGACTTGGATTTGTGGACGAGTTAATTTCAGTCTTTGATTTTCAATTATCCTTTGATTAGACCCATAAAAAAAGATCCACACCATAATACTGCCACCGCTAAACATGACTGTAGGGCTAATTTGTAATTTTAGATTATTGATAACCACCCGGGAAGTAATTTTTGGGAGTTTATTAAACTTTTTTCTATTAGATAATTATTTTTCTTATAATAGTGATAAAGTAGAGATAAGATACAGTTTTTGAAAACTGAAATTAAGTTTTCAAAAAAGTATTGTTCTCGAAAGTATATCTGACATATAAACCAACGAACTAACTAGGCCCTTAAGTTATGTCAAAGCTTAGGAAAGTTAATTTCAACAGACTAACTCCCCTATATATATAGGGATCAACAATATATTTACATTAAAGATTCTCAGAAGTCACACTTTACACACTTACTTACCTTCATAACAATCTCGCACGGTGAAGAAATACACATATACATTGTCAGAATTAAAAAATAACAAACTTATCCAGGAATATGTTGCATATATGGGTACAATAAATAAAATTCGTACAATCCAACGTTGCTCTTGGGGATTTGTGTACCAACGTAAATGTTGATAAATCTGAAAAACAAACAAACAAACAAAAAACAAATAAGCAAGTTAATAAGAAATGTTAAAAAAAAAATCAATAAACCACCTACCTGTTGGCATGTGATAAACAAAGCAGCCCAAACGAATATTCCAGCTAAACCTTGAGCGGTTTTTGTCTGTAGAAATATACCATCACCCACATGGCTCAAAGGATCGATGGGCGCGGCAGCAGCGGCGGACATTTGTGGCATGAAATTTAATTTAACTGATGATGAGGTTGTTGTATTTACCAAAGCAGTCGCTGTGGTGATGGCGGTTGTAGTGACATTTAACGTCGTATCAGTTAAATTACTACTGCTGCTCATACTTTATTTCTTTTCTGCAAGAAAATATCTATAAAACAAACGAAAAATTAAAAAAGAGAAGATACAAAAATATATGTATGTATGTATATTAATAATAAACAACTATGTATGAAAACGAAATTATGTTGTCATTAAGTAAAAAAAAATTGTGTTGAAATGAAAACCAAATTACCCAGCAAATGAAAATCAATAGTGTCCAATACTGTTGTGTTATTAAATTTCAATATGTACTACCATATAGTATATAATGTATTTTCAACAATAAACATTTTTCCTAAACTTCACACACAACATTCAACCACCAGCCAAGCACTAGTTATAAATATGAAAACACTAAAAACAAATTATCTCACCCATACACTCGATTAGTACTTGTAGTACGTACATAGAAGTGTTGATAAGACAAAGCTTTTTTCTAGTGTTTTTTTCTTTTTTCATTTCGTTTTAGATAAATTGTTAGAATATGAACGACATACATACATTTAACGTCTATTCACATTTAGTTCTTGGGAGACAGACATTCTTTGTTTATTTTTGAAATGTGTCAACTGTGATTTTATTAAATTTATTAAGAAAATTGTGTTAAACTAAGGCGCAAAATATGAACTGCAGTTCATTTGAAAAAAAAAAATATGTTAAAAGGATTTTTAATCTATAAAGATAAGGTGGCAAATATGTCTAAGATGTCTGTCAACTTGTATGAAAAATCGTCTAAATTCATTGAATGAAACATATCAGGCCTGTCTCACATTTTGTTCGGAATGGTATCAGTACCGTAGTTTTTATTCCGATCGATTTCATTTTAGGTTCTTCAGATTCTGTGTATTTCTGATTTTAATTTGACAGCGTTTTTTATATTAAAACAAAAGTGAAGTTTTCGGTACAGAAATAACTGTGTTCCTTTTTAATTGTAAGTTCCAATTTTTATGTTATTTTTAGTATTTTCTTTGACGTCCTGGAGTTTTTTTTTAATATTTTTCCCGAAGTTAAACGGCCTAAAATAACAAACCCATATATGTTTCACATCATGAACAAAAACCTTTGTTAACTAGTGTAATTACTTAGCATATCGTGATTTTTTTTATTTAAATAACATCTAATGTTTTTGTAGAATATGCGTGTGATAATAATTGAAATTTATTTAATAAAGATGAATGCATTAAATACCAATTTATTATGGGAAATATTTGTTGAGAGTAAGTTTGGCACGATTTAATTAAAGTATATGAATGCGGGTTTTTCAATGTCATATAAATTAATAAAAGATATATATATATTTGTAAAATTTGTATATGGGCATTCCCACGGTCCCGAACGCGACATTCGTATGCCTTTGATGTGAAAAAATAAAGAAATCTTAACAAATTTTTTCTTATTTTCATATTTGTAGCACTATTGGAACATAATTTATTAAAGAATTTTTTAGCAAAAGTAATTCAAGCCTTGGAATTTAGTCAAGCAATCGAATTATAGTTGTATTACATTTTATATCAACAGCATTCTGTATTAAAAAGAGTCATAAATTCAACAGTGCAAGCTCGGTATTCGCGACTACCCATTATCACGACAACTTATTTACATAGCTGATTCTATAATCGCGACAGTTTACGAAGAACTGGTTCTATTTTCGCGAATTTTATCTGTTTGTTTTAAATTTGATTACAATGTCTATAACCAAAAAGGAAAATCTCCGTCTTTTGGTATATTAACCTTTTTGGTTGATTTTAATCTTGTCAGTTTATTCGTGTCATTTGTTGTGTAAATACATCTTTTAATATGGGAAAAGTTCAACATATTGTAAAACCAACGATTTCTCAAAAATTTGAGCTTTTAAAAAAATTTAAAAATCGTGATTTCATAAATTCAATTTGCGTGAATTACAAGCTACATAAGTATATCAGCAGCGATTTTATGAACAAAAGCCAGTCATTTGTTTTCAAAAATTTATCAAACCAATTCAGGTTTCAATGCCAGTGAAGGATAGTTCAAATAATTTAAGCGTCGATATGGAATTAGATTCTTAAAAATGACAGGTGGGAAATTGTCTTCAAAACCTCATCCTTCGATCCATTTGTGAGAGAGTTTAAGGATTACTTTGATGAGCATGGGTTGACTCTTCACCAAATCTACAATGCCGCCGAATCCGGTTTATATAATAGGATGCTTCCAAATCCCATTCTTCTCACATGTAATGAGAAAACAGGGCAGGGAAAAAATATGTAAAGGCGAATTACTGTTTTGCCCTGTTCAACTGCGAATGGCACAGACAAACTGAAATTGTTGGTTGTTGGAAAATCGAAAAAACCCACGCGCCTTTAAAGGCTTTTTCAATAATCCTGTAATATACAACTCCAGTAATAACGCCTGGATGACATCATTTATATTCAAGGACTGGTTTCATCACGAATTTGTTACCCACGTAAGTTAATTTTCACCATTTTCACTTTAAATGTATGTTGTTCATAAGTAAACATTTTTTAGGTCCGAGAATTTTTGGCTTCAAAAGGTCTGCCGCAAAAAGCAGTTTTGCTTTTAGATAACGCAACGTGTCACCCAGCTGAGGAACTAAAAAGAGATGACGGTTTAATTATAGCAATGAATCTACCACCCAATTACACTGCGCTTATTCAACCGTAAGATCAAAACGTTATCAACTTGGTCAAATTAAATTATAAAAATCACCCACTTGCTTGACCAGATGGGAACAAATTTGAACCTCAAACTAAAAAACTTCAATCTCAAAAATGCAGTACAGATTCTAGCTACGTTCTTGGATAACATATCAGTATCCAATATCCGAAAATCCTGGAACGCCCTGGTCGACCTATAATTTTTTACAAAATATAATTCAGGAAGAAAACGAAGATCATTCTACTATTGGTACACTTGTAGCTCAAACTGATACGGAACATATTTTCACGAAAGCTGACACAAACAACTGGAATTATCTGATATGGAATCGGAGGATTTATACGTCATGATTTATGGTCATGCAGAAAACAAAATTAGAGTGGGCGATTGTTTAACATCGATAAACATATGCATACAATGGTCTTTGGAAACGATAAGCCGCAACAGCACTATATGAACTACGTGATTCAGCTGTTGTTTTAAAAAATAATTTGACAAAAAAGCAACTCTGTTCGGCATCAATCCAAGTTTTCCCAAATTGTTATAAAAATAAAACAAACAAGTTTCAAGTTTTAATTAGAGACGAAGATCTAATTTTATTGTAAATAAATATTACCTCGTAGAAGGAATATGATGCGTTTTTAAATAAAATGCACTTAGTGCTTATGACGAATACAAAACGGAGAGTATTTAATAATTTGGTGGCAAACAATATTTAAGGCACCAACAGTTTACTCGCTAGAATCTAGTAAAAATACTTCCAAAAAAATTGTATAAAAAAAGAAGCAACAATAGATTCTAAAGTTGTTAAAAATAGTATAATTCGTTTAATGGAGTTATTGCTAAAAGGATGCAACCTAAACAAACTCAAAATCTCCAATTTCTTTAAAAATGTTTAATATGTAATACGTATATCAATAAAAAGGATTATAATTTTAAAAATTACATACATTTTTTCATTTTCATTTTTCATTTTTGCACTGTATATATTTTTTGTTTGAACAATATTTAATTTTTTCAAATATTTTTCAAGTTTAAAATATGACTATATTTGCATTCATGTCAAATTCCAAAAAAATGTTCAAGTGCTTAAATTTTTGAGGCTTAGGTGCTTATTGGGTTTTGTATTATGTGGAATAATTTTCTTTATTTTTTTTTTTTAGAGGATACCTTTTTAAAAAGAGCGGTACTTCTTATAAAAGGGTGGCTGACTTCATAAACGCAATGCAATACTGCAATGCCTAGCGTTCTTAAACTCAATAGATTTTGTTTTGGCATTGTCGCAAGTTCATTATTGTATGGCAATGCCTTTCAATGCGCAACATCTGTCAAATTTGTAAACTGTTTTTATATATGATTCTTTACAAAACATTTATGAGTTCTTGAATGTCACAAAGTATTGCTTTCCCTTGTCATTGCAACCTGCGTTTATGAAGTCAGTCGGTACTTCTTTTTAAAATGTAAATATTTTAATAGTGTATTATTAAAAGGGTACTTTTCTAAAAGGGTAGTTCTTTCTAAAATGTTACTTTTTAAAAAAAAAAAAATTTTAAAGGGTAATTCTTTAAAAGAATACTTTTTTAACCCGTCTATGGTGATGCAAATTTGACTTTGATAAATGGTGACGCTGGTCTCATTTAAAAATTTGACTATTTTTCTGCATATTTGCAATGTCAGTTAACGGGCATTTAAAAATTCCAGAAGATAAAAATAAAGGAAGGCGTAGTCTGTATAATTTAAGTTCTATACAGTTTATTGTGAAAAAACAATGGATGGCAAGGAACAAGTACTCCAGTGAATTTAAAATTAAATTTATTGAAGACTGGAAGCCGGGCTTATCACGGCATCAATTGAGTAAACAAATATTATTCAATTCAATTAACAGATCCTAATAAAACCACACGATATGATGATTCCTTGATCAAAGGAGCAATTCAAAAAGATCCAACATCATCTGCTAGTCAAGTAAGAACAAGTTTATGATTATGCGTTAGCGAAAGAACAATCCGTAGAAGAGCAGTAGAAGCACGATTATTCAGCTGATGACCAGCAAAAAACCGTTTATATCAGCTAAGAACAAGAAAGCTAGACTGGAGTTTGCCAAAGCCCACATCGACTGGAGTGTCCAAAAATGGAAGACAGTACAAATACAAATTAAAAAGTTCTTATGGAATAAGGCGTGTTCGCAGACGAAAAGTAGAAAGACTGAATCCTTAGTATTGCAGAGGAACAATTAAACATGGAGGAGGCAATGTAATGGTCTGAGGTTGCTTTTCTGGTCAAGAAATTGGGCTAATTCATAAAGTTAATGGAATTATGAATCAGTTCATGTACCGTGATATATGGAAAGATGTAATGTTGCCTTATGCCAGTGAAGAGATTCCACTTATAGGGAGTTTCCAACAGGATAACGATCCTAAGCACACCTCCAAAGTCTGTAAGACTTGGCTACAGAGCAATAATATTCAAGTTCTTCATTGGGCTGCACAATCACCCGATCTCAATCCTATTGAGAACTCTTGGGAGATTGATAATATGAAATAAATCGTGAAAATTGCAGAAATAAGGATCGGCAGTTTTCACGATTAATTTCAAGGCGTTATTATATCCTGGGAAGGAATATCGCAAGACATCAAAAAAACTTAATATCTTCTAAACAAAGGATTTGCAACAAAATATTAATTAAAAATTTTTTTATATTATATCCATGAAGGGGTGCTTTAGTTTTGTCCGTTTTATTTTCCAGCTTAAAATATATTTTGATTTAATGTTACCTCTTATAGAAAGATTAACTTTAAAAGTATTTGTTTATCAATAGTAAATATATTAACAGTTGAAAATAATACATAATAAAAATTTAAAACTTAGTTTTTATAAAAAAAAAAATATAATATGAAAAAAATTCAATGAAGGGGTGCTTTAATTATGGCCAATACTGTAGGTCACCATTATTGCACTATAGGCAATTTCACTCATTTTTGAGGCAAAAAGTCATGTTTTGTACTTTCAAGAATGCATTTTTTGTTGTTGGCATTTGATAAAGAAAACATTAAAGCAAGAAAACGGCGACTGCTTAGCAAGTGGTCAAAGTCATTGTTTGTGAGTAAAGTGCTGAAAGCAGTATATACAGTGCAATTAGGTCAAATTTTTAAGATCATTTAAATAGTTAAAAAACAAACATAAATTTAAATTGAATATGGAAAACAAAAGTGATAGTAAATGTTTAATAGTTTAAGAAAAATATTTTGTAAAAAAAATAGTTTTTGGCGAAAAAACTCATATGTACTTCTGATATAACCTTTAATTTTATAATTTTTTCTGAAAAATGAATTTTGGATAAGCTTTTAAAAAGTTGTCCAAATTTAGACGGCTTTAAACGAAGAATTTTGAGTTTTGTTTGTCAATTTCATGTTGCGCTTTTTTACGTTTTTTGAGAAATATAATTTTTCGTGGCAGTCTCCGCTTGCAAAATAGCGAACTTTCGGAAGAAAGAGGAAAAAAATGCTGCTGTTTTCAATTTTATTGTTGGTAAAGCTAAATGCGGCAATATTTTGAATGAGGAATCGGATAATGTGAAGGAAAAGCGGCGAATTTTTTGTAATAATATCTCAGTTAGATGGGAGAGTTCCCGCCATATTGGATCCGCAATTATGAATCTGAAAATTTTTACCTCAGATTCGAAATCAGTAATCTTGAATACCGATTTTTAGGTAAATCAGAAGACATTTTAAAATTTACGCCGCCTAATTGGAACCGCCATTTTGAATTTGAAAAATTTTACCTCAGATTTCAAATCAGCAACCTTGAAAACCCCAGTATACCGATTTTCATTCAGTTTTGGCCACAAAAATGTTTGAAATTACCTATATTCAAAAGAAAGCTTAGATATTTTCCTCGAAGACCTATTTGGTCGCTTAGTGGGATGCGAGTGGGATATCTATCAAAATAAATGTTTTTTAACTCAAAACATAGAATTTTTGACTTTTTTTTCAAAATGGGCCCTTTTTTTAATTTTTTTTTTTTTTTTTGCTCAAAGTTAGTTGCATTCCTTTAAGAGGTTTCTGGTCACTTAGTGGGATATCTATCAAAATAAATATTTTCTAACCCAATTCATACAATTTTTAATTTTTTTTTTTTTTTTCAAAATCGAACTGTTTTTCCTCTTTTTAAAAATTTTCCCCAAAAATCATCCCAATCGGAAGACATCGATTTCAAAAGTTGGTTTACTTGACGTAAAATGCCCCATATGTATATTTTATTCGAGCGGAACACATTTTTTGAATCTCGTTACTTTTATCAATTTTTCAAAATTTATGTCGTTTATATGAAAAAAAAAACTAGAACAGTCCACTACAGATTATTATAAAGTTATTACGAAAATTTGTTAATTAAACATTTTTTTTAAATAACAATACACGCAGACCAACAGTACAGATTTTTCTTGTTGAGTAATGAGTTTGTAATTATAATCACAATATTATTTCTAAAATTGTGTCATGTTTAAGTTGATTTTTATTTTGTCGTTATAATTTTTATTTTTATGTCGTTATTTTTTAATAAAAGAGTTTGAGCATTTAAGTACCACATCTATAGTACATTTCAATTTAAATTGTTTATAAACAACAATTATTAGGTCATCATTATTCATACATATTTTAAAACATTATTATTGTTATTATTTTAACCTTTTCATTTACATGAGAAATGTTTAAATGCGTGAATTATTTAGCTAAAACACACACGTTTAATAAAAAAAAAAAAATTAACTATTAAATAATATGTATATCATGCAAATGACATCTTTATTTTCCAACGGATATACGGCAGAGTGTAATGTGAACATTAAGAAAAGGTGTTGGTTGTTTCAGTTTCTGTTTCAATGTAAAATGAAAAATAAAACGTTACACATTAAGTAGGGTAGTAACACGGAGAAGAAGAGGTAAGAAGAGAAATTATAAAAGACATGAAATATGTAGTAGTTTCCTAACAGTTTGGTCATGGTCAACAAAAACGGGGGCGGAGGGTAAAGTTTTATGATAATAAGCCATTAGTTTATTACTAGAAATTATATTTGGTATTTGCAAAAATCGATAGTAGTACCTGGTGTTTATTTACAACTGTAAATGGAAATTTAATAAAAGTAATTAATGTTAGATTAGCTTAATTAAATACAGCTAGTCTAGTCTAAATCATAACTCTTTGAATAGCATAAGTGATGAACTTTTAACAATTGACAATCTAATACAAACAGTTTGTTATCAATTATATTTTCGTTTAATCTGATAATTTGTTTAAGTTTCAGTTCAACAAACTACAAGCCACCAAATACAGAAAACATAAAGCAGTATTTAATACTTGAAAACAATATAAATTGACTTTTGGTAAATAAGATGATGATGATGATGACGATATAGACAAAGACGTACAACAAACTCGATTGTGGTTATAATGTGAGAAATAAACATCAGCACTAGAAAACCGCGAATGGCAGAAGTAACAGAAATAAAAAATATAATAAAACAAAGAGAATAAAACGAATCATTTCTACAAGCAAAATAATAAGAAAATTGTTAAACAAATTTTGAGAGGAAATATAAAATAAATATTTATATTTTTAGAAAGTTTAACAAATTGTTACGGTAATTTAGTGTTAATTTAATTAAAGTCCAAGATTAAAAGAAAAAATTAAAACGAGATGATTCAAAAAATTTGTACATAATGAACTGCAATTCTTTTAAACCGGATTTATTTGTTGTTACTTTTATTTACTTAAAACATTTACTGTATATTACGTATTTAACATTTTTTATTAATAATAAAACGTATGCTGTTTTTGGTAGTATAAATTTGGCATTGACAACAGAAAGATACAAAAAAAATATAACTTGTTTTTTTAGTTGTTGCCAGCAAAATTAAACGTCAACAGTAAGACAATTTAATTTAAGTAAACTACACAAAATCCTCTTATTACAGTGTAGAGATTTAGTACATGAAAATGGCATACGCACTAGAAGTGATTAGCAGGAGAGAGATGGTTTGTGCGACTCAACAAGAGCATGCAAAGTCATTGTGAGATACACCATCAAAACGTTTAAGAGCAGCAGGCTTCATCCAAAAGCAGAGAAATTGGGTATCATACGAATTAAAGCCCAGAAACCTGCTTGCACGCTTTAAAAAAAAATCACTTTTGAAACGAATCATCACTTGTGATGAAAATTGTATTCATTACGATAACCCGAAGCGTAAGAGATCGTATGTGAAGCCCGGCCAATCAGCCGAATCGACACCAAACCCAAACATATATTGCGCTAAGGTAATGATCTGTATTTGGTGGGACCAAAAGACCAACTGCTGAAATCTGGCTATACCATCACAGAGAACCAGTACCGAACACAACTGATTCCTTTGAAGCGAGCACTGGCCAAAAAACGCACAGAATATGCAGCCAGACATGAATTTGTAATATTCCATCATGACAACACTCGGCTAAATGCTACTATACTTGTTCAAAAGTATTTAGAATGAAGCTACTTCATTCTAAGTTTTGACGCTCCCGCTTTATAGTGCAGACCATGTCCCGTCTGACTACTATTTGTTTCGATCGTTGCAGAACGCTCTCTCTGGGATATGCTTAAACAAATAGTAAAAAATATTATGTTGGTAAATGAACAAACGATTCAACTATTGAAAGGCATTTTGATAATTCTTTTAAAATCTTTATATAACGGCTACAGACAAATGTGGAAACGTGTGTTCTTTCTAATGAGTACGGTAGCTAAAATCGAAATATATTCCTATAATAACCAAATTTAATTCTAATAAAATTATGAAATTATGAGGTATATTTTTATACCCTTCACCTTCGTGAGAAGGTTATATATAAGTTTGTCATTCCGTTTGTAATTTCCACAATATAATTTTCCGACCCTATAAAGTATATATATTCTGGATCCTATAAGATAGCGGAGTCGATTAAGCCATGTCCGTCTGTCTGTCTGTTGAAATCAATTTTCTGAAGACCCCAGATATCTTTGGGACCCAAATCTTCAATAATTCTGTCAGACATGCTTCCGAGAAGTTTGATATTTAAAATCAGCAAAATCGGTTCACAAATGGCTGAAATATAAGGAAAAAACCAGGGCAACCTCGATTTTTAACCTATTTTTTGACCTATATTTGGATTACTAAGTCATTAATATAGACAATATGGATATCCAATGATAGATATTTCAAAGACCTTTGCAACGACGTATATAAGACCATAGTAAGTTGGACCTACAATGGGTCAAAATCGGGGAAAAAATTTTAACCAGATTTTTTTTTCACCAAAAGTTTTTTTCGCTAAATATTAAAAAAAAAAAAATAATTTAAAAAAAAAAAAATTAAATTTAAAAAAAATTTAACATAAAAAATTTAAAAAAAAAATTCGAAAGTTTTTTCCAAAAAATAAAAAAAAACAACTGGAAAAAAATAAATTTTCTTTACCTAAAAATATTTAAAATTTTTATTTTGAAGTATAGTTTGGTGAAGTGTATATAAGATTCGGCCCAGCCGAATATAGCTCTCTTACTTGTTTATGTTTTAAGATCATATTTTTGGTTTTTAAGTGCATTTTTCATGCGCATAAAACACTTTTTTGGAGCATATTTTTGGTTGACCTGGTGATTAACTGATATGACTATGCTTGTAAGCCATTATGTAGATTGAAATCGATGAAGGACCCATTTATATTACATTTGATAAATTCTGATAGGAACCCTCAATTTTTATATCCACCTTTTCATTCCGCAATATTTGAAAGATCATTCCAGATAAGATTATCAAGAATATGGAATACACTACCTAGGGATCTAAGATGTTTCTCATTTTCGCCTTATGCCTTTCGAAGGAAACTAATGAATTATGTAGTTACACATGATTTATAATAAATCTTTAACTATTCCTCAAATTTTAAAAGATATTTACATTCAAGCATTATAATTTTTGTTTTGTTATTACATATATCTTAATGAATTTTTTCTTTTCCTTTAAAAAAAGGTCTGATAACTATATACTTTACTTAACTATATATTTATTTAAATGTTTGCTTAAAAAGAAAAATTGTTAATAATTTTGTAATTACTTGTTTATACTATTTTTTATTTGTACTATTTTTGTTAAAAGTTAATATATTTAATTATTTTATTTAGTAGCTTTTATTAGCCATTAATGGCCCCTAAGGCTTGGTTATATAAATTGAAGATAAATAAAAAAAAAAAAAAAAAATGGAAAAATCGGTACATAAATGACTTTGTTATGAGCAAAAAAACTTACAGATTAGATATTTTTAAATATTCGATATTACTCAAGTATTGACTCATTATTACTCAGTACGTTGATCTTTTTATACTCCTCACCATGAGTGTTAAGAGTTTGTTTAAAATTGTCAATCCATTTGTAATGTCTACATAAATTATATACGTACTAGTGAATGGTAAATCGATTACGATTATGGTTGAACATTGATTTTCAGGGTCTAAGAACGAATTTTTCGTGATCGATTATATACTCGATTTTTGATGACGATTAATCGAAATAGAAATCAAATTCCGCAATATTAAGTATTGTCTACGTTTTAGCTTTCATTAAATCTTATAACATATTAATCTTCAGCTGACAGCGAAAAATATTCACGAAGGATCTCATTTTTTAAAGCAAAATTTTTTCAAACTTAAGAAATTTGTAAAAAAAAAAGTGATACGAATTTTTTCCATAAAATTGTCAAATGTTTGGTGTTACGGTTTATTAAATGAGCACCTCAATATAAAACAGTTTTAATACTCTTCCAAATTATGATTTTAATTCGCAATTATAGCGTATGTGGTTAATTTCTTAAAGTTCCCAAAAATGCAGATCGATTATTAAAAAAATCGATTATTGGGTTCGATTAATCGACTGTAAACGAAAAGTCGAAAATCGATTTTTAGCTTTTCATGCCATACACTAATACGTACATAGTACATATGTGTATTCTGTAATGTTATGTCTGTTGAAATCTACTTTCCGAACCCCCCAAATAACTTTCATGAGATTGAAGCATCAATATATACGCTACAGTCCTGATTCAATAAAATCGGCCAACAAATGGCTAAGATATAAGCAAAATACCGTGATAACCTCGATTTTGTACCTATTTTTGTATCTATATTTGGATTACTAACTCATACGGATATCTAATGATTGACATTTCGAAGACCTTTTGAAAGACGTATATAACGTATATGTTTGAGATCACTGTCTGACTGGAATCTATTGCCACTGTAAATTTAAAAAAAAAACTTAAATAAAAACTATTTTAAAAAACGTTGTTTAATAGAAACTACTTTTACTTGATATTATTTAATTGATCGAGTGAAAGTTATCAATATTGACTATTATTTATATTGCAATTGAAACTTTAAATTGGTCATAACAACTTTACATGACTCTATGACGTGTAGAATCTTAAAATATGTCTAGGTCAAATTATCTGTAAACACCAAACATCAGCAGTATACAAAATTTTCACGAAATAACCAACCAAACAGTATACATTCAAGATTTTAAAGAAACTTTAGAAATTTGTTAAATGTTTAACAAATCACGTACAAAAAATATAAAACAACACTATCACTAACAATGCGTGCATTATTCATAAACTAAATTAAGACACAAAATTTAAAACAACTTATAACACAATTTCAATGATGGACAAATAAAAAAAAACAACTTCAAAACTAGCACACAATATGAAATGAATCATTTAAACATTGTTTTAAGAATAATAACAAATAGAATTAAAAAAGCTTAAAATGTGATTTTTCAAAAGATGCAGCAGGAAGAAAAACCACTTGAGCATAAAGAAAAAACAAACAACAAAAAATTAACTCGATATGTATAAAGAAAAACAAACAATTGCAATAGATAGATGCCAAAACATAAAAACTACAGATGAAAGGAAGAAAAACAAGTGAAAAATTACAATACACAATCAAACACATTTATTTACACACACACATACACAAGGATGAAGCAATAAAAAAAATAAACCTTCAATAAACAGCTGTCTCATTAATATGCATAAACATTCACACACAAAATGTTATTTACATTTATAAATTTTTACTAACCTTTATTTTTCTGTTTTAATATTTGGCCAAATTATTTACTATTATATTTATTAAACTTATGGTTTATGTATTTTTTTTTTAAATAGACACCAATTCTTTTTGATTTCTAGTTTTAAACACTGACGTAAATTTTTTTCTTTTTGCTCTTCCTTCTTTTATACTTGATTTTTTATGTGAAAACTTTTTTTTATCAATTTCGTCACTTTTTCGTGTTCTCTATTAGCTGTGCGAATAATTTTCAGTTGTAAAAAATTCTTATTTTAACTTGATATTTCATGAAAACTTTATGTAAATTCAATTAATAAGAAACTAAAGTTTGATTTGATTATAAATACACTTATGTTTTAAACATTTTAAAATGGGTTTTTAATAAAAATTAATCGGAGTGAAAAAATCCCGAACAGACGATGTTAAAAAAGAACTAACGAGTGAAAGGAAATTGCAGAAAAAAACAGAGTTGTGTTGTAACCAAAAGCGTCCTCTATAAGTCGAAATTTTACAAGCACCCTCTAGATATGAAAAAAACTTTCTTGGCAATTGCAACCCTGCGAGGTGAACTATATTATCATCACCCATACAACTCTGTCACGGTGAGTTGGAGAATTTTTTGATGTAACTTCGCCTATGTAGTGTAATAACGCTAGGTATAATCACTTTTTGCAGTTTTTTTTTGCTGCACATAGAAAAATTGTACAAGAAAGAATTCGTAATATATTATAAGCTACCGAAAAATTCCATTGAAAAAAGTGAAAAAAACAATTTTATTGTGCGACAATTAAAACATTTAACATAACTTTATTACTTAGTGCAGTGTTTTGGGTAAGTTTTAGAATTTCCAAGCAAATCGTATACCCCCAAAAAAAGTTTTCGATTTATTCAAGGTGAATGTACGCTTTTATTTGCGAAATTAGTACTAGCAAAGCCAATCAGAGCTAGATGGAGAAAAAAAATGTGTGGTTTCTTCTAACCACATTACAACAATTCAGTATATTTTATAATTTTATTGTAATGTTAAAATAAATTTTAATTTTTTTTTACATATTTTTGCCATGATTTTTCATTGAGCTGTCTGGCAAAAAAAGGTGGTGGTTTTTTTCGACGTATGCCCCATCACTTAAAAACCACCATTGCCCACGCCAACAACAAAAATCATGGTCGCTTTTGTCTATTTTAACTCATACCGGGAATGTTTTCTATTGTTTCGTTTGACATTTTGTCGGTATGTACGTATAAACGTACTTAGTAGACATCTTCGGGAATGAGACATTTTTAATATTATCAGACTTCGGTTTTGTGAATGTGTGTTGTAGTTGTAGTAGGTTTTTTTTGTTTTTGTTGTATATATTGCTTCTAATATTTTGGCATTTTTGTTTTTCAAATAAGGGTAAAATAAGTTTTCATTACTTCCGTTTAAGGGTTATCATTTTAGAAATAATGAAAAGTATGTGATATTTTGTACAAATAATACACTCATTGCAAAGTGCAGACAATTTGAAGTGTAGCGATGATGTGGAAAATTTGTATGTATTGTGAATATACAATTTAATACAAGTAGAATTGATATATTCAGCAGTGTAGAATCGCGTATACCCTTAAAACTGTATAAAAAATTGTTTAGGTGAAAAAGAAAACGAAACATAATAAACATTTCAGAAAATAAAAATACTAAAATATAAGTACATGGTATTAAAGTTACAAAAACTACCATTATGACAAACATTTTTTGATTTTACCTTTTATTTAGGGTTATATTGGTTTTGATCCGACCGATTTTCTACATGGCTTCCCATAAAAATACCTGTGTATTAATGTATAGGTATATGCCTTTAAAAGCGAAATTATAAAATTAAAAAAATATTTTTTTTTTTGTAAAAATAAGTATAGGTATTTTTTGTGAAATAGAGTTTATTACTAAAGAAAGTCAATAAAGTTTAAAAAATTGAATTTTTTCAAGATTTTTTTAATAACAATTTATTTTTAATAGAAATATTATATTTAACTTTAATAAGAATACAATATAAGCAAATTTTTTGTAAGACAATTCGAGTTATTTTATGAACAAATAGTTTTTATTTATTTAAATCAAAGTATACCACATAGAGAAACATACAGCGGAAACTAGAAAAAACTCAAACAAAAAAACACTTACGAGTGTTGTTTTTGTTTTCACATATGTAGTTTTTTCTACTAATACATTCTCTCCACTTAAGTTTCTGACAACTGAGTTAGGTCTTTGACAGGAGAGTTTCCGCTCTATGTCTATTCTCTATGGTATACCATTTCAGTTATGTTTGTTTACTTCCTAGTTTTTCTATTGTCCCATATTTTGTTTACTTTTTGTATTGAAAACTAGCTGACCGCACCGGCTTCGCCCGTTATCTATTTACTAATGTTAGTTCTTCATGTTTCTCTAAAAAACTTAATTTATTATGAAAAATGAGAAGTGAAAAGGAGACAATGTATTAAAAACTTAAATTTCCGATTTTTTTTTTTTACAAACTATCTCCTGAACATTTCAAATCGAATAAAAAAAAATCATCCAAATCGCTCCAGCCGTTCTCACGTGATGACATTACATGGACCATTTCATTTTTATATATATATATTTCCAAACCTAATAAAAATATTAAAAACAAAGCGTATCAAGGGTCTATATTGAAAACCTTCTATCTTAGAAATCTATATATACTTTATTTTGAAATTTTTGTATTATTGGCAATTTTATTATTATGCAATTATAACTGAGCTCAATGGGCCATATATATTATCCATTTTTTTTAAATCAACAGTGCACAAAAATATTAATTTTCAATTAATAATACTTGCCATAGATCGGAAACTGTCCTGTCAAAGACCTAACTCAGTTGTCAAAAACCTAAGTGGTGAGAATGTATTAGTAAAAAACACTATGTGAATACAAAAACAACACTCGTATGTGTAACATTTTTGAGTAATTTTTTTGTTTGAGTTTTTTTCTAGTTTCCGCTCAAAGTTTCTCTATGATACTTGCATTGAAGAAATACATTTTAAATTTGATTTATTTTGGGACTTCAGTCAATTCCAGCATTCTGGGGATATTACGCTTAAATATTGTACTCTTTAATTTATTTGAAGGCATTAGAAAAGAACCAGAATATAAGGGCTTCGGTTCAATACGACTTGTATATTGAATATGATTTAATTTTAACGTAATTTATTAATATGTACTTTTTACTTTATGCTACCACTAGGAGTATATAAAAAAGACAATCATTTTAATTTAATTTGGAGGTTTAGCCAGTATTTTTATTTATATAAACATAAAAAAAAATTGGGCGATATCTTGAAAACGCTTTAGTCTATTTAAAATTGTTGGTCAGATTCATCATCTCATGTATGACCAAATTAGTAAGAAAATATATTTTGTATGTGGAAATTATACAAACTAATTGAACTAAAAAGTAATTAAAAGGGTTTTGCTTATTCCCATCAAAAACTAATTTTCTTGGAAAACTAAGATAGAGTGCACAAATTTCATAGATAGGAAACAAATGACAGTTCTCAAAAAAGTAATATCGAACCGTATGGTTATTTTGACGTTCTGCAACCACTTTTCAATGGTTGTGGGGTCTGGAGAGCGAGAGAAAAAAGTACAATTTTCAATAGGCAACGAGTGTGATATATATTTGTCCCACTTTCCAAACCACAACCATTTTGACATTTTCTTTTGTTTGTTTTCTATTCCCATATAACTGGAAACAGCTGATTCATATATGGGCAATTCCACGAGAAACTTTTTTTCAAGATGATTTGAATAGAAGAAAACACATAAGCTCTAAAAGTATTTAGAGCTTATTACAACATTTTAAGTGCAAAAATAATAGTTTAAACTGACTTTATTTAATTTTTTAATGTTTAGGCTCTCACGATACGCAAATTTTCGCATATTTCTACATGTACCTCAAAATGACTTCCGTTTTATGTCACGTACGATATACCCGTATTTCGCTCGATATTTTGGACAACAATGTTTCGAAAGAACTTATTATTTTTTTAAAATATAGTACCCTCTGAATGGAACATAAAGACCAAATTATTTTTCAGATACTCTTATTTTTGCAAAATCTATTCCACTCTATAGGCGTACAAATGTCACGTACGATGACATGGAATTGCCCATATGTGTAATCTGTTATAGAGGGTATTGAATATAGTCCTTCGATTTCTTTAAAAAATATATATCAAACTTCTACTTGAATCTTTTTGGCATAAACATAATTATAATTTATTTATTATTACATTTTTATTTTCATTGACATTCAATATTCAACATACAAAAATATTTTCAGTTATTTGCAATACAAAGCCTTAAAAGCTCAAAATATATATTTTTTATTCTCTTTTACAAAATATCTTCATTTTATTACATAAAGGCTACCATCACCAAAGGCGAACTCAAAAACGTTATACAAATCTCAAAAGAAAGTAATTCTCAAGCAGCAACTAATAAAAAATAAAAATAATTCAAAATGACGTGGGAACCGCAAGCAGATGGTTTACAGCAAATTATAAGCATACTCAAGGAGTCGCAATCTCCCGATACAGCTACTCAACTGGCAGTACATATGGTAATTATAGCCAAAACTATATAAAAATAAAACGAATATAGATAATATCGTCACCTAAAAATAAGTTAAGAAATAATAAAAAAAAGATAAATTTTGTGAGTAGTTTTATTGGAACCGATTATGGCCAATTGGCTAGGATTCTGTAACTGAATGAATAAAATAAATAAACAAAAAAAGTAAAAAAAAAAATTATTTTGGAAATGATTTTGTTAACATACTATTCATTTTGCAATGATTTTTTCCTTCATCACTTGATGAAATGATGTTGTTACTTTATTTTGCATTTTAGTTGACGATATGTATTTCAATATAAACTCATAATTCCTTTAATATATTCTCATACATTTTTTTATTAACAGAAACTTGAGGAATTAAATCAATATCCGGATTTTAATAACTATTTGATTTATGTTTTAACCAAACTTAAATCGGAAGATGAACCCACTCGCTCTTTGAGTGGTTTAATACTTAAGAATAATATGCGCACCCATGGCAACAATTTACGGCCAGAAATTGTGGAATACATTAAACATGAATGTTTGCAAGCCATTGGCGATCCATCGCCTTTAATTAGAGCCACAGTGGGTATTTTAATAACAACCATTGCCAGTAACGGAGGTCTGCACAATTGGCCCCAGCTTTTGCCATCGCTGTGTGATATGTTGGATTCCCAAGACTATAATGTGTGCGAGGGTGCCTTCAGTGCCCTACAGAAAATCTGTGAAGATCATGCTGAAACCTTGGATTCAGCCTCCCTAAATAGACCGCTCAACGTAATGATTCCCAAGTTTTTGCAATATTTCAGTCATAACAGTCCCAAGATACGTTCGCATGCGATTGCCTGTATCAATCAATTCATTATGATTCGTTCTCAAGCTCTGATGTTGCACATTGATACTTTCATTGAAAGTCTATTCAATTTGTCCTCAGATGATGATCATGAAGTACGTAAAAATGTTTGTCATGGCTTGGTTATGTTGTTGGAAGTACGTATGGATCGTTTGCTGCCCCACATGCCACAAATTATCGAATACATGCTAATGAGAACTCAAGATTCCGATGAAGGTGTGGCTTTGGAGGCTTCTGAGTTTTGGCTATCATTGGCCGAACAAAGCATTTGCAAAGATGTCCTAACGCCCTATTTGCCGCAATTGGCACCGATATTGGTGAAGGGCATGCGTTATTCGGAAATTGATATTATACTGCTTAAGGGTAATGTGGAAGAAGATGACATGGTACCAGATCGAGAAGAAGACATTAGACCACGTTTCCATAAATCTCGAACACATACCATTAAGTCAAGTGAGGCTGGCGGAGGAGATGATGATGACGATGATTTCGATGATGGTCTCGATGATGACAGTTCGTTGTCCGAATGGAATTTGCGTAAATGCAGTGCAGCTGCCTTAGATGTGTTGGCCAATGTTTTTCGCCAGGAATGTTTACCCATTCTATTGCCCATACTCAAAGACACTTTATTCCACCAGGACTGGGTTATAAAGGAGAGTGGCGTTTTGGCTTTGGGTGCCATTGCTGAGGGTTGCATGCAAGGCATGATACCACATTTACCCGAGTTAATACCCTACTTGATAAGTTGTTTGTCAGACAAAAAGGCTTTGGTGCGTTCCATTACTTGCTGGACGTTGTCGCGTTATGCCAATTGGGTGGTTAACCAACCGCATGACCAATATTTGAAGCCTTTAATGGAAGAATTGCTCAAACGTATATTGGACTCCAATAAACGGGTGCAAGAAGCTGCCTGCTCAGCTTTTGCCACACTCGAAGAAGAAGCTTGCACAGAACTTGTGCCGTATTTGGAATATATCCTGCAAACTTTAGTGTTTGCTTTCTCGAAATACCAACATAAAAACTTATTAATTCTCTATGATGCTGTTGGTACGTTGGCCGATTCAGTGGGTCATCATTTGAACAAACCACAATATATTGAAATTTTAATGCCTCCTCTAATTGACAAATGGAATCTTTTGAAAGATGATGACAAAGATCTATTTCCTCTATTGGAATGTTTATCGAGTATAGCTACAGCTTTACAATCGGGTTTCCTACCCTACTGCGATCCAGTCTACCGCAGATGTATATCTTTGATAGAGCAAACCATCAATCAGGAAATGGTAATATCCTTAATATCCTTTCATTCTTAAATTACCAAACGTTAAAAACATTTTCAATATTTCTTGTAGGCTTGCAAACAAAATCCTGGCATTGATCATCCCGATAAAGAGCGCATGATAGTGGCTTTGGATTTACTATCTGGCTTAGCTGAAGGTTTAGACGGCCATATTGAATCGTTGGTAGCTAATAGCACTATAATGCAATTATTATATCAATGCATGCAAGATATATTGCCCGAGGTAAGGATTTATTATTTGTAAGGAATCCAAAATGTTAATATTAAATTTATATATTTGTTTTCTTTTTTAAAGGTACGCCAATCCTCTTTTGCTTTATTGGGTGACTTAACTAAAGCTTGTTTCCAACATGTTCATCAATATATGGCCGAGTTTTTCCCTATCTTGGGACAAAATTTGAATCCCGATTACATATCTGTTTGCAACAATGCCACCTGGGCAATTGGTGAAATTTGTATGAAATTGGGTAAGTAAAAAAAATAGAAATATTTTAAAATTTAAAAAAAAAAATTATACTTTTTTTCTTGTTCTTTGTAGGCGAAGAAACACGTCAGTATATACATCTGGTACTTAAAGAACTGATAGTCATCATTAATCGACCAAATACACCAAAAACTCTTTTGGAAAACACTGGTAAGTTTTGCTCAACATATTCAAATAAACATTACCTAATAAGACTATACAAATTGTATGTAATGATTTTTGTTACTTTTGTTCTATGTGTATATTTTTCTTACAAAAATAACTAAAATATATTTTCAGCACAAAGAAAAGCACATCATTTTAACTTATGATTCATGTTTTGTTTAGACAATTTTAGCTTTTACTGTACGTGACAATACAATAGCCAATGACTGATAATTAGACTGATAGCATTTGTTTTAATAGAATCATTAAACAGACGTGTATGATTTTCATTTTTGGTGGTATGTTTACCACGATTTTTGAGTAGAAAGTGGGAGGACCTGTTTTTTGTTTTCCAATCAAACCAACATAGTTCTTGCTGTCGAAACTATATGATCCGCGTACTAAATTGTAGTTAAATACATATTGTTTTGTTGTGGTGTAGTAAATATTATTATTTTAATAACATTTAGAGTAATTACAAGGTCTGCAAGGATACTTAACTACCATGGAGAATTAAACCGTATTATTTAATTCTCCATATGTTACCCCATTTTAAATAATATTTTGATGGCGTGATTTAATTATTGAATTATTTGTTGTTTATTTGCACATCTTTAAACAAACATTTGTTTAACAAGTTACAAGCTTAGAACAGTGGGGCAGAATCAAAATTTTTTGGAAATAAATCTGGCATTTCTAAACGGATGTCCTAGCCAAGAGCTTTCCAAAAATATACAAATCTTTGGAATCGGATGGGAAACAAAAAAAATGGCACGTGTTTAAATATTTTACATGTCGAAGGTAACCTACTTTGAGCCTCCATGGCGCCGCCCCTGGAGCATTTGTAGGGTCCATTTCAATAACTTAAACTCGAATACTCCTTGGCTACGCCCATGCCAAATTTTATCCCGATCGGACGAGCCGTTTAGAAATGCCAGATTTATTTACAAAAAATGTTGATTCTGCCCCACTGTGGAACACATGTGGTCCCGTTTGTATGAAGGATTTAAAAGATCTCGATGTTCCCAACTACAATTAAATTTTTTTTGTTTTAGGAAACCATTTCTCGTAATATTTGTCCTTACATCAGTATTTCGTGAGCTTTTTACGATTTTTTTGATTTCTCGCAAATATACAATTTTGATATCATGTGAAAGGTCTTTGCAAGAATCATTCAATGCTGTTTCAGAATTTGTTCTACAAGTTCAAAAATACTCGAACTTTCATTTTTTTTTTTTTTTTTTTTTGCATTTTTACAAACGTATACGGAAAGAAAATAGTTTTCGAGAAATTTAAATAAAATTCGATATATATTGAATTTCGAAAAAGGGAAATAAACTGTTTTTGTAAAATTATATGAGGTTTACAATGTGTTAATTTAAACTGTTTATTAGAATAAATTCTATCACTTAAATTTTTGCAAAAAAAAAAAATACAAAATTACTTTTACGAAAAGTTCTGATAGATGCTTATAATGACATCCGTAGGTACATCTGTTGAAATCACTGACATTTTAAACACATACATATATATCTTTACGGAACTAGATGTTTCACTGATATTTTAGAAATACATTTAGTTAGCTTGTATTGAAAAATTATCCGAATGAGCTCAACAGAAAATTGAAAAGAACAATATACATTTTCTGGCTCAATTTTCAAGATTTTGTAACCTAAAGTTATACTGTGTTAAAATAATTTTGTATGAAAACGTCAGTTCAAAAATTACTAGACATTGTGAAACATTAATCCCCAATGTTTTGTAAACTTTAACTCTTTGGAACATTTTTAAATACTTGATAGGTTTTTTTGTTCGAAATTGAAACATCTTATTTTTAAATATAATTTTATAATGATTGTAATATTACTTACTTTTATTTAGTACATGTCCCATTATACATACATTATTTATACGTTCCTTAAAATAAATTTAAAGTCAATGTTTATAATAAAAATAAAAAAAAAGTTGTATGACTAATTTATGTGTGTGCTGTACATAGATATAGTATATACATACTAATTATTTTTAATTTATTTCTGTATTAAATTTATGTCACAAAAACTTTTAACCGGACCTTAACATTATTGTATTAACCAGAAGAACCACATTTAAAAGATAACACAGTAAACTGTAATTTTGTTTATAATTATGGTCTCCAATGTTAAGGTTCATTTGGAAAAAAAAAAAACATTTGTATTTTATTATTATGTATTTGTATAAAATCATAATTTATGATTTTTTAATTTATTTATATTTTTAATTTTTGTTTTTCGTTCCTTTATAGCAATAACTATTGGTCGTCTAGGTTATGTGTGCCCAGTTGAAGTGGCTCCTTATTTGCCAGAGTTTGTACGACAGTGGTGTGTAACACATTTCATTTTGTTTATATTTATATAATTTCTTTCTTACTTTATTTGTTTGAAAAAAAAAATAGCTTCTTATTGATTTTTTTATTGTGTATATCAATTGTTAAATGTTTTCATTTTTAGTTATGAAAATTTCTTTCATTTCATTTTTAATTTTATGAATTAAGAAAGAAAAAAAAAAAACAAATACCAACAAAAGTTTTACAATAATTTTTTTAAATGTGTTCAAAAGTAATTATGGTTTCCTCTTCGTTTATGTATATTTCGTTTAGGTGCACATCTTTGCGTCATATCAGAGATAATGATGAAAAAGATTCGGCTTTTCGCGGTATGTGTCACATGATAACCGTAAATCCTGCTGGTGTGGTACCTGATTTTATATTCTTTTGCGATGCAATAGCATCATGGGTGAATCCTCCGCAAGATTTGCATCAAATGATACAAAAGGTAATTGTTTATATTATGTTTAATATCATTTTAATTTAAATACGTATACAAATTGAGGAGAATCTTATATAACCTTTACCTAAGTATGTTCAAAAAACATAATGGAAAATTGTATTTTGTTGCGATTTTTTTAATTTAATTTGAAGTGAAAGTACAATATATTTTTCTGAAATTTGGTTATTTGGTGAGAAATTTGTTTTATAAACTTTTTTTTTTGGGGAAAAATAAATTTTTGGTGAAAACCCGGGATTGAATTATCTCATTCGAAATCGAGTAAAATTGGTTTAGTGCATTTTATTATAATTTCGATATCGAAATTATTTTTCGCTACTATAGCCCATTCGATCACGAATGCGATAATTCGGCCTTCGGGTTTTCAGTGAAACATTTTTTTTTTTTACATTTTTTTAGTGGTCACTTTTCTAACCATCTTTTCTATAGTTTATATTAAAAAAAAATTACCAGTGTGCCAAAAATATTTTTTGTTTAAAAGTGTATATTAAGTGTGTATATTGTGTGTGGTGCACATGGCCTCACGGAAAAATTTCGTGTGAATCACCGGTAGGTCACATGGCAGCGAATATGTTAAAACATAGTTTATTTGCATTTTGCTAGACAATTAAAGTCATGGTTTATGTTTTTGCTCTATGTGCTCTGGTTAGATTAGGTTAGGAAGGGGTGAGGTCCATTGTGATTCCCTTCAATAATGATAAGTAGATTTTTGTTAAAGTTGATAGAGAAAAGTCCGAAAACCGCCTAGTGAGAGAAAAAAGAAAATGAAAGAGAAATAAGAAGAAGAAGAAGAGTAAGATTTTCATTGCGGGTACGGATTTGCCGTAGATCGTCCCTTAATGAAACCCAGTATGCTGTACATCTCTACACACCCAACAAAAATCCTGTGTGTCGTTATTCCATTTGTCTTTGAAGGCCCCAATTGCGCAATCGCTCCTACTAGAATCCTTAGATTATATCTATCCAACTCTAACAGTACTCTGGTTGCTTTAGCATTCCAGATTGGTCGGTATAGTTCCGGAATCTTTCATAAATTGACCTGTAGTAGTGACAAATAGGTGGTTTTACACACCTTTCCCTGGTATCATGATCTAGATCAGAACCATGTCTAGCCAGTTCATCCGCTACCTCATTTACCTGTATATCACAGTGCCCAATATCACAGTAGTGTACCAATAACTCCTCAAGAGCTCTCTTAAGCTACGTATACACGGTTGTCATATTCTTACAAAGTTGTCAGAAAATGTTCAATTAATGGTTAACAACCATATGTTTCAACATAAGTTCTTATGGTTGTGTTAACCATTTTCTGAGCATGTTTCTGACAACCGTGTATACGTAGCTTTACAGTCCTCCACTAGGCTGGAATGAATTAAATGACATTCTAGAGCCAAAATGATTAGCTTTCAAACAAATATAAGGTCTGTTCATTTACTTTCCCAGTAAATACTTGCAACGAGAGAATAAAATCAAAATATACAAAATTACTCTCTTAAATTCTCAAAAATAGTAAAAAGTAAATGAACGCTTTTCCAGTAACAAAAAATTTATACACACAATTTTCATATTTTTTCCTTTTAAAATGTATAAATATTCATATTTTCTTCAATTTTATTTTTTTCACCACCAAAATAAAATTGTAAATAAATAAACAATAACACAAAATATATGAAATATAAGCTGCTAACTATTACGAGTTCAAAATAGAACTTGTAATAGTTTGCAACGAGAGAACACTCTCTAAAATTTATACGCTCTTGATTTTTTCTCTACTTGCTAGTTTTTTGAGTTAATGAACGCTTTTCCAGTAAAAATTGTTACTTACTAGTAACAACTTTTAGTTATTGAACAGAGCTATATACACTACCAAAATGTTTATCATATAATTATTTTTAATGCCAACCTCCATGGTGGTTAATAAACTAACCACCCCATTCCATAAAAATCTTGGAATGGGGTGTTTTTTTTAATTTATTTTTTCTTATTTTTCATAATAAACTATCCTTAATTAAAGTAAAAATGCAATTGTTTTGATTTTAAAACTTATACGTGGCTGAAAGAGTTAAAGCGGTTTTTTTTTTTTTTTTTGTGTGTAAAATTTTAAGCCAGTGAAAAATAATTTATTGTGAAAACCCGATTTTTAGTCAGAAATTAATTTTTTGGTGAAAACTGGGGTTTTAAGTGAAATTTATTTATTGATGAAAAATCGGTTCTTTATTTATTATACCCTTCACCATGAGTGGCAAGGGTATATATAAGTTTGTCATTCCGTTTGTAATTTCTACATTTTTCATTTGCGACCCCACAAAGTATATATATTCTGGATCGTTATAGCCATGTCCGTCTGTATGTTAATATCAACTTTCCGTAGCCCCCGAATAACTTACAAACATAATTGATACATCAAAAAATCAGAAAATCGGCCTACAAATGGCTGAGATATAAGGAAAAAACCGGGACAACCTCGATTTTTGGCCTATTTTTGATCTATATCTGGATTACTAAGTCATTAATATAGACAATATGGATATCTAATGATAGATATTTCAAAGTCCATTGCAACGATGTATATAAGGCTATAATAATTTGGACCTATAATGGGTCAAAATCGGGAAAAATATTTTTTAACCAGAATTTTTTTTTACCAAAAAAAAAAAAATTTTCACTAATAAATTTAAAAATTTTTTTTTTTTAAATTAAAAAAAATTAAAATAAAAAATAATCAAAACAATTTCGAAAAAAAATTTAAAACAATTTTGAAAAAAAAAAATTTTTAAATTTTTGAAAACAGTTTTGAAAAAAAAATTAATTTTGTTTACCTAAAAATATTTAAAATATTTATTTTAAAGTATAATTTGGTGAAGGGTATATAAGATTCGGCACAGCCGAATATAGGTCTCTTACTTGTTTTTAGGTAAAATTTATTTTCCATAATACCTAGATCATTTATAGGCAGTAACATGGGAAATTTTTGTTCCCATGAAACAATAATTTCCCTCGAAGGGAAAATTGGTATCGTGATAGTTAGGTTCCAGTCCTCTAGCAGCTCACTTGGGTCCATTCAAATCTGATCCCATTGTGATACCCAATGGGTAGACAGCAGGGTATTTACAATACTTCCGTTGCCTCCAGGTTAAACCAGCCAGATTCCCGGATGAAGAAGTAGATTCGCCTTAGATTCATCCTTGATAGGAATGGAAATCCGAGAATGCGTTCCCTCAAATCGTTATCGTGATATTTCCATGAACTTTTCATTCACAATAATTGATTCCGTTCGTAACGGCTGTTTATTGTTTCCAAAATTCCATCTTAGAATTTCAGAACATGGGGAAACCGAAACTTTTATGAAATCGTCATGAAATTAAGACGTATGATTTCTGTTTGTATGTTGAATTGTATTTGGATACCAACAATTTTAAGAGATTTATGTTAAAATCATTTTCGGAAGTGGGTTAAATTTGACGTATCAAAAATGCGAAATCAGATGTTAGGATAGCTCTCTTAAAAAGAAATAACAAATATTTTGTACTACAATATCAGTGATATGTTTGTCATAGCTGCGTTGTGACCAGCGAAAATGAAACACACTTGTTAAAGTTTAATACGCAACTGAACTCTCTTCTTTTATTTTAATTCATCTTAAGCTTATTGAGTACATAGTTGTATACAAAAGTATTGAGGATTAGTTAGAATAAATAGGATTAATAGTGATGGCACTATACCTCCCTTTTTATATATAGCAATTAATTTTTAAGTTTTAATTTTTATAAGAATATAGAAATATATTAGTTTCATGTAGTTTAGTATCTTGATATACCTTCCCTTTTTATATATTAAAAATATTATATATATATATATTTATTTATTTATTTTTTTTTTTAATTACAAAATTTTTTGAAGTTATTTTAATTTTTTCTTAGTCTATTCTTATGAACAATTTTTGTTTTTTTTTTTACATTATCATAAATTGTGACATTAACACCATTTATGTTTTTAACAATGTATGGGCCATCGTATACGTTTTTATGTTTATCATATGGCTCCCTCTTTAGTAAAACATTGTCATTAACTTGAATTATCAGTGGTTTGGCAAATCGATCATATAATTTTTTGTTCCTTTCCTTATGTTTGTCAATCAAATTTTTTGCAAGTATGTTTGTCTTTTGTAATCTATATTTCACTTCTTTACTGTAATTGTCTAAATTATAGAGTGGGTCCAAATTGGTTTTTGTTTCATTAGGCATTGTGGCTTTCTTACCAAAAACTAACTCAAATGGGGTAAATTTAAAGTCAAATACTGTGCAGGGTGTAGTGTTGTAGTGATATGTGAAATATTTAAGATATGTATCCCAATCAGTCAAATTTTCGCTTATATATGCTCTAATATACTCGTTGAACACACGGTGGTTTCGTTCCACTGTGCCTACACTTTGATGATGATAGGCACTTGAAAAGTGTAAGTCTATTTTGAGAAATTTACATAATTCGGTTAATATTTCGTTTTTGAATTCGGTCCCCTGGTCTGTTTTTATAATATTCATCTTCCCATATATTAAAACAAAGTTTTCAAATATAGCACGAGCAATAGTTTGAGCTGATTTATCTGGTACTGAGATGGTAACCAAATATTTTGATAGATCGCACATTAATGTTAAGGCGTATTTATTTCCATACGTGGACTGAGGAAGTGGGCCTATTGTATCCAAGATTATCACATCAAAGGAGTTGGTTGGAGTAGGCGTCAAAACTAGTTCTTCTACATTACCTGGTCTAATTTTATTTAATGTGCATTCTCGACAATCCTTTACAAATTTTGAAATATCCTTGGTCATCTTCTTCCAATAATATTTGGTACGAAGTTTAGCATATAGTTTTTTCTGACCGCAATGTCCACCTATTATGGGATCATTGTGATGTATTTGCATCAATTTTAGTTTATCATCTTCCTCAGTTATTATTTCAATTGGTTCTGTCAGAACAATTTCAAAAGTTTTTAAAATATTATTTCCCTTATCTTTAAGGTTTTGTATTGTACAAATTGAAAAAAATGAGTCATTCTTGGACCATTCCGCTACAAGAATTTTGTGATTGTTGGCCTCCATTTGCAGCCTCGAAAGCATTTTATCTAAACAAATTGTTTCGTTAACAATCTCAAAATCTAGATATAGCACTTTTCTAAATTTTTTAAATATATTAATACGTATTTTTATAAGTTTTCCATCTATAAAAAATAATTCAGATTTAATTTTTGCAAGTTTCTTGTTAAAATTGTGTGAAAATTTGTCATATATTTTCAATTTAACGCAATTTCCTGATTGTCCCATGTCAATTTCACCTTTATCTTCCCTCCTAGACATTGCGCGAGTTGTCATTGAAAATACATTTGTAGAATCTGATTTTAAGTCATTAATTGAAATTCTGGATAAAGCATCCGCCCCCACATTTTCCTTACCTTTTATAAACTCTACAACGAAATTATATTCAGAAAGATCTAATCTTATCCTCGTCAGTTTGGAGGAAGGATCTTTCATATTAAATAGATACACTAAAGGTCGGTGATCCGATCGAACTGTAAAATGTGTGCCATAAATATATGGTCGAAAATGGGTTATGGCAAAGTAAATGGCTAAAAGCTCAAGTTCAATGATTGGTTTGTTTTGTTCTGATTGATTGAAAGATTTCGATGCAAAGCAAATTGGCAAATCGTTACCCTTGACATTCTGGCTTAATATTGCACCACAGCCAGTTTTCGATGCGTCGACAGTTATAACAAAGGGTTTCGAAAAGTCGGGATACTGCAAAATTCTTGGGGACAATAGACCGGATTTTAGTTTATTAAAAGAATTTTGACACTCTTCGTTCCATTTAAATTGTATGTTCTTTCTTGTAACAGCATTCAAAGGCGCTGCTAGCATAGCGTAGTTGGGAATAAATTTTCTATAATAATTGGCAAAAGCCACGAACCTCTTAACTGCGTCCTTATCAGTAGGAACTGGATAATTTTGTATAACATTGCTTTTAGAATCGTCCGGTAAAATACCATTTGCGGTACATTTATGGCCCAGAAATATGACCTCAGGTCGAAAGAAATTACATTTATAAGGATTTATCTTCAGATTATGCTTCCGTAAGATTTCAAAGACGTCTTTCAAATTTTGAATATGATGTTTTTTACTACATCCGATAATTATGACATCATCAATATAAAGGAATGCTTTGTTTGGTGCAAGTCCCGAAAATGCAATAGACATCATTCTCGAAAAAGAGTTTGGCGCGATGTTAAGTCCGAATGGTAGAACTTTCCATCGAAAAGCTCCTCTATCAGTACTGAAAGAAGTGATATCACGCGAATCGGGATGCAGTGGAATCTGGTGAAAGCCGGAATATAAATCTATTATTGAAAAATATTTCGCACGTCCAAGGTTGTCTAAAATGTCGTCAATCCTAGGTAGAGGAAATTTGTCCGCGATTAACTTCTTGTTGACACCTCGATAGTCTACGCACATTCTATATGATTTTTTATCATCCAGGCTCTTTTTAGGTACTAATATTATTGGACTATTATAGTTAGAGCTGCTTGGTTCAATCAAATCGTTGTATAATAAATTTGTGACTTGCCTTTTAATCTCATCTTTCTGTGTATGAGCGAGTCGGTAGTTTTTAATATAGACAGGATCATTATCAGTCAATCGTAGCTTTTGTTCATAAAAATTTGTAATCGTCATTTTGTCATCTTTTAATGCAAAAATATCTGAAAATTCCTCACAAAGTGGTAATAAATCATTCTTAACGTCATGTGGCATTTTTTCCTGAAGTATAGTTTTAAGCTTTGAAATACGTTCACAATTTGTTGTAGTCTCATTTATCGCGTAAATAAAAAAATTTCCTAAATTCTCTGTTCTAAGTTCGAAATTTTTTATGTATTTTATCTCATTTGTAGTATTAATTACACGAATTACCGGGTTTTCTGAATCAATAATACATTTGGCTGTAAATACTCCATCAGAAACCTCTTGTGAATCAATAAAAAGTGGTTCGCTAACGTTATTTAAATTGAAAATCCGGTAAACTTCACATCTGGGTGGTATAATACATGAATAGCCATTTGTTCCCTGTAGTATTGGTATTCTAAGACTATTGTCCTGTATGGAAACTGTTATTGTCATATTTTTATAGTCGATCTTACACTTATTATTTTTAAGAAAATCTTTCCCTAGTATACCGTTGGATGGAATATTAAAATCATCGTTAACTACATGAAAAATTTGACCTATAGAAAAATTTGAACCAGAAAGTTCTGCGTAAATTGTACCTAGGGATGAAATAGCAAATGTAGTTATACCAGTTATATTTATTTTGTCATTTCCATTTATTATAATATTAGGGCTTAAACATGAAACTTTAATTAATGAAATGTCGGCTTGTGAATCCACAAGAAAGGAATATGGTCTTTTACTGTTAAATAAATTTAATTGAATAAAATCAGCATAGTTAGGATTCAAAGAATATACTGAAATAAAATTGTTAGATTTATCTAATCTGAAGTTTCTTCCCCCAACAATAGTGTCTGTTGAGGGTCCTCTGCGTTTAAAGGCCTAACAGACACACTGGGGTTGTAAATCCCTTCGGAATTATTACCTCGACTACGGCCACGATAATTATTTTCAAAACTATTAAGATTTCTATTGTTGCCACTATTTGTCGATCGGAAATTGTTGCCACTATTTGTCGATCGGAAATTGTTGCCATGAAAATTACCACGATACCCTTGTCCACGATTTGCACGGTAATTATTATTACGAGTTCGGAAAAAATTATTAGATTGATTGGAATAATTTCCAAAATTCCGGTTATTGGATTGAAAAGCTAGAACTTGGTGTTCCTTATTTTCCGTTGCCTGCTCAACCACTAATTTTGCAACGACTTCTTTAGGATCTGAAAAAACAGACGATGCCAAAATTGCTTTTACTAAGTCTGACCTTGCATTCAATCGACACATGCTTATCGTTTGTTCGATAGCCATTTCATGTGCCTTTTGTTTTGTAATTCCTTCAACTACTAAAGAACGTTCTAGTGCATCCGCGAGTTCCTCTGCCTGTTTAGAAAACTCCGCGTAATTATTATCCTTGACACTTAGTGCTGTTATCTTCCCCGCAATTACTTTTGAGTTATCTGGTTTAATTCTACTTTTCAGGGCAAGTTTGATATCATTTACTGTATTAATGGTTTCCGGTAGTGCTTCCCTAGCTTTACCTTCAAGTTTCGACTTAATGAAGCATAAAAAAGTTGCCATTAAGTTTGGTTCTGTAAGAGTTTCGATTAAATTAATTTTGTCTAAGAAAGAATCCAATGCCAATGGATTCCCATCATAATTGTCCCTAAGGATAGATGCACACATACTAACATACGATTTTCTTTGATCAATTGTTGCCATTTTGAATTCAGTACTTGAACTATTTGTGTTATTGTCCTGGGGCTTAACAGTATTTAATTCAGTTGTTTCTTTAGAGTTCTCTGAATCACTTTCGTCATCAGTCATAACGTTTTTATTTACTAATTCAAATAGTTTTATTTTTTCAGGAACTTTTACGTTACAATTTAGTTTGCCAAAGCACCTTACTAAAAGCTCTCGACAATGTTTTATCTTACTAAAAACGTAATATTCCGTATCAATAGTTAAGTTTTCAGAATTTGTTTTGGTATATTTTAATATTAAATTATAGTTTTCAATTAGTAAATCAATATATTCATTAATTTTAGTCTCTTTAGTAGACACTGGTCGATTTTGAAGAATTCTTTTCTTTACATTGTTAAAATTTTTAATTAATTGATCAAATGTGTCAATATCAAATTGTGACATATGTTAAATTTAATGAATTGTATTAGTAATTTTATGATTTTCTATTTTGATATTTTCTTTTTTTTTTATATTTTTTTTTTTTTTAGATTCTATAAAATTAAAATTTTCTTTTTGTTTGGTAAATTATATGTAATACTTCAAAGCTCAAGCAATTAATTTTTAAGTTTTATTCGTTATAAAATTTTTCTCAGTTCATTTTGTTTGTCATCAATCTTAATGTATTATTTTAGTGTTTTTTTTTGTAATATATACAATGTATATTAACATATACTTTTTTGTATTTCTTTTTAGCTGATTTTCCTTTTAATTTATTAGATTATTTTAATTTTCCTCTTTTCTTTTAATGTATCATCCTATTTTCTATAAATAAATTCTTAAAAAAAAAAAATCAATGTAGTTTTGATAATAGTTTTATTTCTATCCTATATATTGTATTTTAATTTTAATATTTTTTAATAATGACATTAATTAATTCAGTTTGCTTTTTTATCCTTTACATTTATTTATATTTCCAACATATGAAGACGTAAATTTATATATGCTTATGTATATATTTTGCATTAAAAAAAAAAAAAAAAAAAATATTTTTGTATTGATATATACATATATGTTCATATTTTTTTTTATTAATTTATAAATACTTAAATATTTTTACAAATCTATTGATTATTTATTATATGGTTTATTTACAAATATTTACATTTTTTTTAACATAGGTATTTCTAAATTTATGTTTACTATAGTATGTAATAAAAATTTCAGCAATTACATAATGTTAAAATATTATATACTAATGTTAATAACATCAATCGTTATGTTGGGCTGCATGGTTGTCAAATGTTAACTGATCTGCACACTCTGCTGACACTGCTTATTTGTTGTTATTCTATTGCATTATTTTAGGTTGAGATAGTTTTTATAATTTTGGATGATTCAATTTGCCTTTGTTCTCTATTGTTTTTTTTTTTGTTGTTATTGCTTTTTTTTTTGTAGTTGTCTTATTTTGTCTTTTCTGTATATCTTTTTTCTTTTGTGCATGTACTCTTTTGAAGTTTCATAAAGAGAAAAATTATTTTTCAATTTCACTTATTACACTTATTGACTTTGCTTTTTGTTCTTTCCAAATTTGTGTTGTATTTCCAAACGTAACGGTATTTTCCGCAATTTTTTCTCTCTCTCTTTTTTTTTTATTATGTTCTTTTGTATTATTTTACTTTATGTATTTGTCGTCACTTTTTTTATTTAATTTTTTTTTTTTTTTTGTTCTATTCTTTGTCGTAGGTCAAGACTTTATAATTTAAGTATTCTTTTTATAAGTACAGTTTAACCACTAAAATAAAATGCTCATAACTTTTTTATATTAATACATAAATATGTATGTTGTTGCACATTATTATTTTTCCAACACGAGAGCCAAAATTTATTATTAATTTTTCCACTTGGCTTTTTTTTTAAATTATAATTATATTTTTATATTTTTTATTTATAAGTAGTACAATAGTCTAGATTTTTATAATTTCCAATCATTCAAATCTTATTCATATTTATATTTTTTTTTAATTTCTATGTTTTATTCTTTAATTTTTTCAGATTCACAAAATCTTTTTACAATAATTTTCAATTTATACTGCATTTAGAGCACAAATACATGTCACGGTCGCCATGTCATAGCTGCGTTGTGACCAGCGAAAATGAAACACACTTGTTAAAGTTTAATACGCAACTGAACTCTCTTCTTTTATTTTAATTCATCTTAAGCTTATTGAGTACATAGTTGTATACAAAAGTATTGAGGATTAGTTAGAATAAATAGGATTAATAGTGATGGCACTATATGTTAAAGCAAAACGCTATATACAACACGATTTTGATAGACAGAGGAAAATAAACAAAATGTTACAGAATTTGTGGCACAGAGTATATAAATTAAGATTTCTATCAAGGTGGTTCTCCTGGGGCTTACTTATTACAAGGGCAGTTCATAAAGAAAGAGACAAATAAAAAACTAGATTATTTTCTGTCTCGTGACACCTCTGTATACTTTGTGGTGGATACCAACATTTTTATGAGATTTATGCTCGTTAACGTGATTTTCGGAAGTGGGTTTTATATGGGAGCTATGGTGAATTATGGATTGATCGGCACAAATTTTTACATGTGATTTCTTTTTATATAAAACTTATTTGTGGAGCAATTTTTGTGGATATCTCTATATAATTCAGAGATTTATTTAAAAAAAAAAAAAAAAAAATCATATTTCAGGAGGACACTTGTTATTTAATAGGATTCGGACCGAAAAAAGCAGATGCCAAAGCTTATTTTTCATCGAATTAAATAATCTAAATACAAGAAAGAGATTTATAAAAAGTACAACAAACTAATTTTTAAAAAAAGTATTCTTTAAACCAAAATTTAGTTTTTTTTATAAAATAAATATAAATGAACTTACTTAAAAAAGATTATATAAGATTCGTTAAAAACGAATGTAGCCAGAATTTCACAAATATTAAAAATAATTGCTAATTTGTTTCCTTTCTTTTTTATTCTTCTAGATATTACTTGGCTTCAAAACCCAAGTAGGCGATGAAAATTGGCGCCGTTTTGTTGATCAATTTCCTCCCGTCTTATCAGAGCGTTTGGTCCACATGTATAACATCTAAACAGTTTTGTGTTTGCCTGAATGAAATAAGCAAACTATGGAAAATTTTTGTGGTTAAGTAAAAAAAAATATATGACGACAAACACAGGGTATGCAAAAATAATAGTAGGAGTCAGAGTCAAGTCAGTCTTGTGTGAAACAAATGAAGGGAATATGTTTTACATTTTTAAATTAATACTTTTTTTGTTGTTAGGGATTTTCATTTTATATTAATATACAGTGAAACTTGTAGGTCATAAAAGTAGGAAAAACAGAACAAAATAACTAAAAAAAGAAAACCTAAAAGAACGTAGACAGCTTTAAAGATGTATTAGACAGTCTTTGGAACTATTTTTTTTTCTTTATTCAAACAGTTATTATACAACTAAAGATAAAGGTAACAGTCCTTTAAAGAAATACAAAATAACTCGTATAAAATTTTACTGATTGTAAATTTTTTGTTTAATAGAAGTTGAGATATAAAAAAAAACAAACAGAAAGGTCTAACCTTAAAGACATTAATTTTTGCATAAATATATAAATAAATATAAATACAATTAAACTAACTTACTTATTTATCAAACAATATATAATTATAAAACAAAACAAATCTTAACTAAATAGAAAATCATCTTAATAAAACAAAACAAAAAACGAAAATTTCATACAATACATACTCGTACATAAACTAACTAACATTATAATCCCTCAACTTATTAATAAAAATAACAATTATGTGAGTAGGGGTGCATACTACTGTACATTATTAAAATACATAATTTAGTTTATGTTTAAAACTACTCAAAATTCTTTACTAATGGCCAGTAAAATACTAACAATATATTTTCATTTTTTTTTTTATTATATTAAATATATATATATTTGTATGTGTATGCAGTAACCTTTTTAACACCACTTTTTTTTGTTTGTTTCTAACTTACACACAATCATCCACTCCATTCATGCAAAGATTTTGAAAATCATCTGTACTTAACATTTAACCATCATAACATTATTATTATAAACAAATTTCAGTACATATGTATTCTTTTCTGAATTACATATTATTTTTCTTTGTATGAAATCACTTTAACATTTTTATTTTTTTGTTTATTATAATTATCATTTTTTTAGTATAAACAAAGTGTATTAATAAAATAAACTCGTTCGGGTCGGGTCGTTTTCGCCGCGTAATATAATCGTTAATTTTATTAAAATTAAATACAAAAATGTATACCTATTATTAAAAATAATAATTATAGCTTAAAAAGAAATGTGTTTTAAACATTTCTTTAGAAAAAAAATAGCATTAAAATATTTGTTACTCAAATGAAATGTTCTATATTCAATTTCAAATTGTTTTATATAATTTCAATTCTATATGTATAATTAAATTCACCATTCCATTTATGTTGTTATCTCCGATATAATTTAAAGGTTTAATTATTAAAGAAATTATTAAGTTTCTTTTGTAGGGGTTTTTCTAAAAAGATCAGTTTGTATTTTAGTGGAAAATGCTTTTCATCTAATCTAATGTAGCTTACATATGGTAACATTAAAAGGGGTATTCGATAAAACGTATTTTAATCGACTAATGGCCAGTCTGATATCGTTCAATTCACTTTTTTTACCGACTCAGATTCAGTATATATGTTTTAAGGGAATGAAATTATATTTGTATAAATTACAAACAAAATAAACGATTTTAACGTTAAATCATTATTAAATAGTGTCAAATGATACTTTTTCATACGCACATAACTGCTCTGCGCTAGACGTTAAAAACATCATCTGCAGACAACTCTGCAATTGTCAGAAGTTCGAAAATGCAATATTTCAGCATATAATTCATAACAGCCAATCAGTGCAAAATAATCACAGATGCGCTTTATTTACAGAACCAGTGATGCATTCACGAACAGAGCTAGTAAATATATTTCATTTTAGTAAACTTCTTTGTAACTTACGAATTCAATTCAAATGTCCATGGACAGTACACAAGCTATTTATGGTTTCGATCCACTATTACTGCATACATTTCATCAGCATCTTCAGAAGTCTTCAATAACTTCGTTTTCACCAGAAACTATTATTTTTTGTTTTCACTGATTGCAAAGAATAAATTTGTAAACCGAATTCTAGTAACGTTTTCATTTTTAAAACTTGTTTGATATTCTGTAAATCGAATCCACACGATTTACATGTTTTACTTCCGAGTAAACCAACCAGTTTCAATCTCGCCTGTTCTGTAAATCGTATTCGAATAACGTTTTCGTTTTTAAACGATTTCACAATTTACATGTTTTACTTCCCAGTAAACCAACCAGTTTCAATCTCGACTGTTCTGTAAATCGTATCCGAGTAATGTTTTCGTTTTTAAACGATTTCACATATTTTGATGTTCTGTAAATCGAATCCACGTGATTTACTCGTGCCTTTTGCGAATCATTTGTATCTATTATTCGTTTTTGAAATTACTCCATTTACAGAATATATCCCCTTGATATATATTCTCGTGCGAAAATGCAATATTTCTCGTGCGGTCAGAACATCAATTTGTTTTTGAAACCATATGATTTACAGAACAGGGACGATGATTCTTACAATTAAAATGATATAAAATTGAGTTAAAATATTATAATTTATAAAAAGTTGCCATTTTTGAGAAATGAACATAAAAAATCCAATTAAGGAACAAACAAGGAAACATTTGTAACAGAAACTATAGATAAATACACATCGTTCGGAAACTCTCATATCATAGATCTAACTCAGTTGCCAAAAACCTATGTGGTGTGATTGATTTAGAAAAAAACGATGTGAAAACAAAAACGACACTCGTATGTGTGATGATTTTGAGTAATTCTTTTGTACGAGTTTTTTCTGGTTACCGCTCTATGTGTTATTATCTATGTCAGAAACGAAAACCCCACTCTTTTACATGAAAATTAGACATTTCATTTAAATATTTTAATACGAATCCACTTTTTTTATTCACACATCATCAAATATGGAATTGTGTTTGTTATTAAATTTAATCAAAGTTTTATCACACTGGTTTCAGAGAAATTCACCAGTTGACCCTATACCTTTGCTTAGAATGCTGGTTATTTACCAAAATAACTTTTGTAGGAGAAACAACCTCAATCAATATACATAGTAATGGCCTGTTTAAATTAAAGCTTGTTTAATATAAATTTTTTATTGGTAACACTTATATGACTCATAGCTTCGAATTAATTAATTTAATTTGAGTTTAATTCACTAAAATCTTAATTCGGAATTAAAAAATGTCAGCTATTCATTCAGTAAATCCATTATCAACATATAATTCATTAGCTTAATTCAAATGCTTTTATTTAAACAGAAATCATTCTTCGTTGAATTAATTCATAATTGAAATCATTCATAACCTTTGAATGATTAAATTTTTGATAATTCAACTCTTTTTTAAATTAATATATTTTTTCTTCATTCAATTTGTTTGTTTTAAATCCTTTACAAAATTAATTCAAAAAAATTGTCTTAATATTATTTCTAATAGAATGAATTGAAGGAAAATTTAATAATTCTATTTTGTAATGAATGTTTCAATAAGGAATTACTTTTATAAAGAAAGAATTCTTAAAAGAATTAAGTCAATACTAAGGAATTTAGATAACGAACTAATTCACTTGAATGGTTCAATAAGGAATAACTTCTATAAAGAATGAATTCATAATGGAATTAAGTCAATACTAATGAATTAAGACAACGCATTAATTCATTTGATTTTGATAATTGAATTAAGAATAAATTCTTTGAAAAGAAACGTAACAATTTTAATTGTATTTTTAAGCAAATGTTGTATTAAATGCAACTTTGAAAGTATTGAGTAGGTACTTTTGTGTATTGAATACTCAAAAAATCGGTCAGTATTGAGTACAATGCCAATATGGTAAATGCTTTAACATCACTACTTTACTTTGATTTATTTGAATTGCGAATTTGGTTTGCTAAAACTTGTGTTTCGCTCTTAAATTAAAAATTCTTATACAAATATTTTATTATACTTTAAGACCATGATACAACCATTAGAAGGTAGAATCACTAGAGAGAGGGTTTAAAATGCTATGCCTTGTTACGTCAAATAATAGAAAAATAAAAAAAAACAGAAATCCAAAAATACGAATAATAACAAATGAAAATTGAGAAATATTTTGTTTATATTTGAAATACAGGACATTTTATAAATCTTACGAGATTTTGTTCAAATGAACATTTACACAAACAACATTAAACACAACATTTAAAACATTTAGCATGTTTCTTCTTATATTTTTCAATTGAATTTAAATTATTTTTCAATTTAGTTAATTTTTGATGTTTTATTTCAATTGTACTTTTATTTTTTATTTTATAGTAGTCTGACAATTCAAGGCATGTATAATTGAGAACATATTTTGTAGTGATTCTACCTTTTATTGTTATATTATGCTTTAAGACTCGTTTTTTATTGTGTTTAGGAAGTTTATATGGAATCTCTTCAAAATATTTTATAAAAATGCTCGTTTCTTTTACAAAAACACACCTTAAATTTTCTTCTCTGTTTATTTTGGCCTAAGCAACCTAAGTCAGAGTATTAAGAAAGGTTCAAATAATTGAAGAAAATAAGACCGGAACACAAAAAAAACAATACTTCATTTTTATTTCCACAAATATTTAATTAAACAAGCTTTAATGTATACAATTACACAGAAGAAGGTTATAAATATAGCATTTGACGTTTTTGCTGTTAAAAAATGCCATGTAAAAACAAATAAACCTTTGCTGAAAATAGTGGTTACATTTATATCCACAAATATTTGAAAAATATTAAATACACAATAACATAATCAATAAATTCTTATAGTAAAATGTTAATTACTTTTGAATAACAAATATTTTAATACTATTTTATTAATATTAAAATAATATCGTCGCGTTTCGGGTTTTATCGGTTTCGCGTTCGCGTTTAATCTATTTCGTCGTTCGTTTGCTCGTAAGTTCGTTTGATTTAAGTAATCGGTCATCGTCGTCGTTCGTTTTGGTACAAAATAAAATTAGCATTAGGGTTCGCGTTTTTTTTTTTTAACAAACTATAAATAGCTACAAAAAATGTTTATAAACTTTTTTAAATGAAACAAAAGTAAAACAACTAGCAAACCAGGAGAACAATAGTATTAAAACAAATATTTTTTATGTTTTTTTTTTTTCTATATTTTAAATTAAAACAATTTTGCTAACTTTTTAAAATAAATCCTATAGAATAATTTAACAAAACTTTATTTTTTTTATAATTTATCAAACAACAGAGTCTCATATGATGATTACAACATTAATAGTTTTATTTAGAGAAAAGCTTTCAAAATTGTCTTAAAATAAATTCGATATTTAAAAAGTAAAAAAGCTAAATAAATAATTTGAATAAATTACTCAAACTTGTTGCATAATTCGATTCAAAAATTATAATATTCTAATTTCTTTAACAATATTTGTTTACAATTCTTAAATTTTCTACTTGAATTCATATTATGTATACCACTAATAAAAAGCATTATATAAGTTTAAATTTATATCCATTTTATAATACAGTAAATTGTTCTAAATTTTTATTAAATTTTCACTTTAAAATACACAATTTTGAGCCTTTGGGGGAATAAGCAATCATCTCTCAGAAGTATTAGTTATAATTTGTAACAAATTTTTAAATACTTTTATCTTTCAAAATTCTACATTAAATATACCCCCATTGAATCTGAATAAAATGCTTAATGTTGTAATTTTAATCAGCAACAGCAACAAAAACTAAACTATAATTAAGAATATTTATGTGATGTTTCCTCATAATAAAAAATCTAAATCCTTTTGTGGGATTAAAATTTTTCGATCTGATTTTTAACAAATAAAAAGAAAACAAAAGACTTATTTTTTATTAATTATTATAAACATAAAATAGCAATTGTAAATGAATATTAAAAAACAAAAGCAAATAACTATAAACAATTTTTTGTGTTTTAACAAATATTTACCATAAGGGGGGATTAGTTTAACAAACAAAAAAAAATACGTGTGATATTAAAATTAATATTTCGGTTTCGCGTCGCGTGTCATAATATCAAAAGTAAATAAAAACCAGAACAAATGGATCTCCGCCCCCAGATCCCAAACTAACTATATAATTATAACAATAAATAAATAAAATAAAAATCGTCGCACATTTGTATATAATAATAATAATAATATGAAGTAAAATTAGTATAATAAATTAATCGTGATTTCGTAAGTACCTAAACCAGATTCACCGCGGAATCTGGTCGCGTTCGCGTTTATCTCTCGGGTGATTATTTAAACTTAAGATAATAGTAATACTAAAAATTAATAAATAACAGAGAAGAAAAACTATTTTCGTAAAAAATTTATCGAAAAAAAAACTAACTCAAATAATAATAATATAATATAATTAACTATAAAATACACACAAATAGGGAATTTTTTATTTAATGTTCATTTTTTATTTTCTTTTCATTATTTGTTATAAAATACAAAAATTTTTTTGTAACTCTAAACTAATATTTGTTTGATTTCTAGATTTGCGTTGATTTCTTTAGTTTCAGTTTTATTTCCATATAAAGTTATTATCATCGATATTTATTAAATATAAACAAAATCTGCATACACCTTATCCTTTTGTTATGATAAATATATTACAACACAATCAAATAATTATTTCATTTTAAATCATACATATATATGCATATTACATATAAAGCTAATTTCAAAATAAAATTGTGTCAACCTCTCTGTATTACACGTTCATTCTGACGAAATATTGAAGAAGAAAATATGTTAGCAATAAGAACAAAAAAAAAAAACTGAAAATCATTTGAGTTTGATATAAGATATCAATAGTAAAGTGTAATATATTAAATTTAAGTATAATTAGCGTTTTGGTCTTAGTTACAAACAAAAAAATAAAAAAAATAAACACAATATCTTATCACTCTTATCAGCCATCATATACTATGTATAAAATACATTATACCCTTTCTCTCTATCTAACTATTAAAAATAAACATATTTAAAGAAAAATATTCCCTTTAATAGATATAAATAACTATATATTTAAATGAAATATCATTTAATTCTCTCACCATAATGTGTATGTATATGAACAATAAATACAATATTTTAAATTTAAAAAAAGAAATAATATTATGAAGAGTCTTAATTAAAATCTGGATACGAATTACCGCATTCGATGTCGTGTAAAATGTATGGTAATTTTATTATTTGAGCTTGTTTCATTCGATATCGAGCATGAATGTACAACATATCGATATCGAAATTATTTTTCGATACGATGGTTCATTCTATCGGTTATTTGGCCTATTTTTGCAATATTACAGGCAAGTATTTTTAGAAAACAAATGGGGTCTTATTCTCGCAATCGTATACGAGCGAAAACTTATTCGAACGTTATTTATTTATTTTTTTTTTAAATTTTTGGAATCCCTTATTCGATATCGAATAAAATGTACAGAAATTTATATTGATGACATTCGATAACGAGCGATCTAAGAAGTATTCGAAATTTATTTCGATTATGAATGCGAGAATTAGCCACCTGGGGCCGAATAAAATTCATCGTAATTCATCGTCGAGTAAAATTCATCGTAATTTTCTTATTGAGCTAGAAATTTAGTACATTTTATTATAGTTCCGATGTCTAAATTATTTTTCGATACGATAGCCCATTCGATCACGAATGCGGTAATTCGGTCCTTGATTTAAATTTTTTTAAAACAAATGTAACTCTATAATATCAAATGTAACTCTAAAATTAAATGAAACTAATAAATATCACTGGAGCCGAATTACCGCAATCAATGTGAAGTAAAATTCATCTTAATTTTCTTATTTGAGATTATGGCATTCGATATTGAGCAAGAAATTTAATACATTTTATTATAGTTTTAATATCGACATTTTTATACCCTTCACCTTCGTGAGAAGGGTCATTCCGTTTGTAATTTCCACGATATAATTTTCCGACCCTATAAAGTATATATATTCTGTATCCTTATAGATAGCGGAGTCGATTAAGCCATGTCCGTCTGTCTGTCTGTTGAAATCAATTTTCTGAAGACCCCAGATATCTTCGGGCAAAATCCGTCCATAAATAACGGAGATATGAACAAAAATCCGAGACAACCTCTGAAAATTTCATAAAAAAAGACAATTTATTGCATGTTTTGACAAAAAAAGCAACAAAACGTATGTTTGTATGTGTGTTGGCTTCATTGTTTTGCGTATTTTTTTTTTTTTTTTGATGTTTCGTTTCATTTGGCGTTGTTGTTTTTATACCGTTCGCCTTCGTGAGAAGGGTATATATAAGATTATCATTTCGTTTGTAACTTCTACAATATAATCTGTTCGTCAGCAATTAAATGTAAAATTTTTAAAAGTTTTCTTGATATATTTAAGATGCTATACGTTGAAAGTGGGCAATTAATGCATCCACAACAAAGGTGAAGGGTATATAAGATTCGGCATAGCCGAATATAGCACCCCTAATTGTTTTTCAATACGATAGTTCATTCGATCACGAATACGGTAATTCGGCTCCTGAGGTATCTTTCCCACTACAATAGGATCGAAAGTTTTTTTCTCCAGGATGTAAAGCCCATATGCATAACAAAATATTATTGCGTGGTAATGGGATCTGAAAAAATCTTGCCACCCTAAGTCAATTGGCTGCAAATTAGCCGACTTATTGGGACAGTAAGAGACTTACAATGTAGACCTCTGAAGACAGGCAGGACAATGATAATATGATAATGGTAACAGTTAAGAAAACTGCACCAACCGAATCTTAATTGTACCAGAGTTGAACGAGTTTGAATGTGCAATAGCCGAAGTCGTAGGATGACGTTCATTGAGGACTTTTTGCATGAATGGCCATTAGTGGTTTACGTGACTGCTATATGGGAAGGCGTCCTGGATATCGCTGGAGTAACATGGTAAGACTAAACGGATATATAACCTTTGGTTTCTGTACAGTAAGCGCTGTAAATGTTTAGCAAAAATTTTCTCACGATAGAATAAAGCAAGGGTATAATTTTAAGTAAAACACTTAAAATAGAATTGGATGTCGGAATCTTCATGATAATGACCTGAAAGAACATTCTCTGACATTTACATTTTAAATATACACAATTTCATTCAAGCGATTACGCTGGTGGTAGTCCATTCGGAAGGTTAACTTTTCCATCACTCTTTCCAGCATTACTACTCCTATCTCGTGATTTACGCGAGTAGTGTTGCCTTCCAAGTTTTGAATCGTAGCTGGCTTATCGGCGAAGACGTTTGACTTCACATAACCCCAAAAATCCAGGGGGGTTACTCTCTATTGCGATGCGAAAGCAAGTTCGATACGAAAGGTAAATGCGATAAAAATACAATTTGGGACCCTGCATCGTCTACGCAAATGATTTCGCAAAATTAAGCAACACTGGAACCACAAAATAAACAATACCGAAGAATGACCAAATGAAATGTCAAAACTTGTAAATAAAAACATTTTAAATAAATATTTTGTGCGATGCGAAGACGCTATAAAGGGTACCAATTGTTCAATTATTCTCAATTTTTCTTTCGCATCGCAATAGAGAGTAACCCCCAGGTGTGGAATCACACGATCTAGGCGGTCAGTTAACAGGTTCACAACGTGAAAATGATACAAACTATAAGTTGCTCGAAGTGCAGGAATAACATTACTCACAGAACGTCTGAATAATTTGGAGACGTTGTTGCGGTGAGAGTCTTTCCAATGCTGATTAGGTGATACTTATAGCGAGTTATAATTACAGCACTTTTTACATTAATTTAATTAATTAAAATAAGGTGTCAAATTAAAAAGGCTTTTCAAGATAATTCATAATAAATATGGACTAGCTCAGTAAAAAAAGAAAGTCATTCTAAAATGTCGAGTTTATTCAAAAATATACATATATAATTAGTTTAAATTTTTTCAAAAAAGGAAACGGGGCATTAAACTTAATTCTAAAATACAAGATGTACACGAAGGTGGTCGGAAAATGTGACCCCAAGCATTGTTGATTTTGCAATACGACGATGGAAAACCCATGAAGTTTATAACGAACTCTGATCGATGGAATTCATATACTTCCTGAGCATTGATTTTATTTAGAATTAGGTCAACGTTACATTTACTCACAACATTTCCATGTTTGTTTTCTATAGCTCATACTCTAATGTTAAGCAATGTATAAGTGTTTACAGACAGCTTTGTAAATTACCCATTAATCTCAAGAATCATTGTTACAACATTCCGTTGTAGCGGGTAAGATATTAAAAAGAATTAAATCACTTGTCAGCAGTTGTGGGTGACTGCTTCTTGTCTCAGTCATACCAAAAACTATGCCAATTGACCCTACATAGATTACAAAGAAAAACTTTGGATTATAAATGGATACTTAAGGTATTTACAAAATTAGATCAACATTATACCACTTACAAAATTTCCATGTTTGTTTTCTGTATCTCATACACTAATGTTAAGCAATTTATAAGTGTTTACATAAAAATTAAATAAAATTTGCGGAAAAACCTCAACAACTAACAGAAACATATTTTTAATACTACAGTGTAAAAATGAAATGTATTTTCCAAAATGATTGTTTGACAAACCGGATGGATTCAATAATATTTTAAATTTTGAAAATTATTATTACACAGTATTGTCTGTAATTTTGTGATAATTGACTCTCCAATAGATAATGTCCTAATATACTACGACTCAGCGGCTCGGCTTAACCGACTCTTAGGCATTGGGCGTTGGTATCTTCTGGTTCGTTACGATAACACAATAACCATAGCATAGAAAGTAGTATTATAAACCATTGTGAAATATTAGGACATTATGACAATATGACATGATAAGAGACCTTGTGAGTTGACCAAATGAGTTTTCTCTGCCCAAAAATTTTAAATTTGGAGTCTAAAATGAAAACATTGTAAAACTGCTGGGTTGTTTTTAATTAACCATTTCTTAATATTTTTGAAGACAAGCATTTTTTTTAAATTAAGATGTTGCTAGGGTATGTAAGTAAATCACAGAAGTAAACATATGTAAATGGAATTATGTCAATAACTGCATGAATTAAAAAAGATCCACTAAATAACGGGTTTAAAGTATGAATATCATATGTAATATCAGAAAAAAATGATTTAAATCTAAAAACAAACAGAATAAAAAAAGCTTGAAATTTGTTTGCTTGCAATATAAAATTAATTAATTCTTTTACGTTTCTTACATATATAAGCATGTGAAATATTAATAATTGCTTTATTGAAACTAAAACAAATGTGCAATATAATAACACTCATCATTGTTTTAATTGTTTTTTTAAAACACTTCCATATGTAATGAGTTCTCATAGCAGTAACTAGTGTGTGTGTTTCCATTTAACAACAGAATCGTAAACGTTAGAAATTCACTAGTCGTTATAACATTAATCCAAAAATTGCAATAATGGAAAATTGACAATGGAGTCCATCTTAAATGATTGTTTAGGATTGACGGATGCCTAGAGGTAAAGGTAGCCAACCATGTTAATATCACAATGTAAAACTTTTCACATTAAGATTCTACTTAAGTTAATTTGGGATTGTAAAATTTTGTGATTTTAGAAATGTTCATGATTTTGTGATTTTAGAAATGTTTTATGTTAAAATATGTATGTGGTATTAATAAAGATAATGCATTTTTGGGTTTGTAGTTTGATACGATAACCGTGCAAATCTTCCAAAAGGTTCTTACAATATCGATTGTTTTAACTATATAAAATAACATTTATATCTATCAATATTCCACCAAAACATAAGGATATAAGGCCTTGTATTTGAAGTCGCAATTTTTTGCATATGGCTCAAATTTTGGCATATTAATCTAAATTAGTTAAATCTATACATATTTTGGGATAAAATAACCAACGATTTATGCATAGAAAATAGATACACTCCATTTTGTCAAGCAAAAATAACACAAATCATATATATATATGATACAACAACAATATACTTTGACTAACATGTATTTTGTATTTTGCGAGAGTTAGGTTTTTGACAATTACTATCTCTATGTTACCCGATGGATTTATGTTTTGTAAGAACTTTATCGCCTCATATACATTTTTCGCCATGAAAGGAAAAGCAATTTTCCCTTAATATTTTGTTTTTAGAAACCTCACTAAATTTTTTTTTATTTTATACTCTTTTTTTGCATTTATTTTCTGGAGGATATAAAACATTTACAGTTATTCCGTTTTCTTTTACGATAACGGTTTTGGCTTTGCACATGCTATTAATTAAAAGAGAATTGTAATGCAATGAAAGAGCGAGCTTTTTACAAACATTTGGGCAGTGTTGCCAGCAAAGAATTGTAAGTTACACACGAATGTTTCCTAAATTACACATTAGAAGTTTAATTACATACTATGCCTCAATGGTATTATCGGATATTCTAGTTTTAATATAGTTTCTTATTGTTAGCATGCTGGAGAAAACATTATAGTACGCTTCTTTTAATAAACAAAAAAATTAATACATATTCATATACAAATACAAAAGCCACATATAGGTGAACCAATTACTACTCATTACAGAATAGTTAATCAGTAATGACGAAAATTTTTTATTTTATAAGCAATTTTAGACAATTCAGAATTTTTCATATAGAAATCAATATTTGGTGGTAAATATGGGGACCGCAGATTTTCATTAATTTAGCTCTAAAACCATTAGGTTACGATTTATAAGGATATTTAGATAATTCTGATTTTTTCATATAAAAATCAATATTTGGTGGAATATATGAGTGATCACAGATTTTCATTATTTAAGCTCTAAACTCATTAGTTTACGATTTATAAGCAATTTTAGATAATTCTGAATTTTTGATATAAAAATCAATATTTGGTGGGAAATATGAGTGATCACAGATTTTCATTATTTAAGCTCTAAACCCATTAGTTAACGATTTATAAGCCATTTTAGATAATTCTGAATTTTTCATACAAAAATCAATATTTTGTGGAAAATATGTTTAAGATTAATAAGCAATTTTAGATAATTTTGAATTTTTCATATAAAAATCAATGTTTGGTGGAAAATATGAGTGATCACAGATTTTTATTATTTAAGCTCTAAACACATTAGTTTTTGATTTATAAGCAATTTTAGATAATTCTGAATTTTTCATATAAAAATCAATATTTGGTGGGAAATATGAGTGATCACAGATTTTCATTATTTAAGCTCTAAACGCATTAGTTTACGATTTATAAGCAATTTTAAATAATTCTGAATTTTTTTACGATTTATAAGCAATTTTAGATAATTCTGAATTTTTGATATAAAAATCAATATTTGGTGGGAAATATGAGTGATCACAGATTTTCATTATTTAAGCTCTAAACTCATTAGTTTACGATTTATAAGCAATTTTAGATAATTCTGAATTTTTGATATAAAAATCAATATTTGGTGGGAAATATGAGTGATCACAGATTTTCATTACTTAAGCTCTAAAGTCATTAGTTTACGATTTATAAGCAATTTTAGATAATTCTGAATTTTTGATATAAAAATCAATATTTGGTGGGAAATATGAGTGATCACAGATTTTCATTATTTAAGCTCTAAACCCATTAGGTTACGATTTATAAGCAATTTTAGATGAATTTTTCATATAAAAATCAATATTTGGTGGAAAATATGAGTGATCACAGATTTTCATTATTTAAGCTCTAAACCCATTAGTTTACGATTTATAAGCTATTTTAGATAATTCTGAATTTTTCATATAAAAATCAATGTTTGGTGGAAAATATGAGTGATCACAGATTTTCATTAATTAAGCTCTAAACCCATTAGGTTACGATTTATAAGCTATTTTAAATAATTCTGAATTTTTTTACGATTTATAAGCAATTTTAGATAATTCTGAATTTTTCATATAAAAATCAATATTTGGTGGAAAATATAAGTGATCACAGATTTTCATTATTTAAGCTCTAAACTCATTAGTTTACGATTTATAAGCAATTTTAGATAATTCTGAATTTTTGATATAAAAATCAATATTTGGTGGGAAATATGAGTGATCACAGATTTTCATTATTTAAGCTCTAAAGTCATTAGTTTACGATTTATAAGCAATTTTAGATAATTCTGAATTTTTGATATAAAAATCAATATTTGGTGGGAAATATGAGTGATCACAGATTTTCATTATTTAAGCTCTAAACCCATTAGGTTACGATTTATAAGCAATTTTAGATGAATTTTTCATATAAAAATCAATATTTGGTGGAAAATATGAGTGATCACAGATTTTCATTATTTAAGCTCTAAACCCATTAGTTTACGATTTATAAGCTATTTTAGATAATTCTGAATTTTTCATATAAAAATCAATATTTGTTGAGAAATATGAGTGATCAAAGATTTTCATTAATTTAGCCTAAACCCATTAGAATACGATTTATAAGCAATTTTAGATAATTTTGAATTTTTCATATAAAAATAATTTTTTTGGTGGGAAATATGAGTGATCACAGATTTTTATTATTTAAGCTCTAAACCCATTAGTTTACGATTTATAAGCTTTTTTAGATAATTCTGAATTTTTCATATAAAAATCAATATTTGGTGGAATATATGAGTGATCACAGATTTTCATTACTTAAGCTCTAAAGTCATTAGTTTACGATTTATAAGCAATTTTAGATAATTCTGAATTTTTGATATAAAAATCAATATTTGGTGGGAAATATGAGTGATCACAGATTTTCATTATTTAAGCTCTAAACCCATTAGGTTACGATTTATAAGCAATTTTAGATGAATTTTTCATATAAAAATCAATATTTGGTGGAAAATATGAGTGATCACAGATTTTCATTATTTAAGCTCTAAACCCATTAGTTTACGATTTATAAGCTATTTTAGATAATTCTGAATTTTTCATATAAAAATCAATGTTTGGTGGAAAATATGAGTGATCACAGATTTTCATTAATTAAGCTCTAAACCCATTAGGTTACGATTTATAAGCTATTTTAAATAATTCTGAATTTTTTTACGATTTATAAGCAATTTTAGATAATTCTGAATTTTTCATATAAAAATCAATATTTGGTGGAAAATATAAGTGATCACAGATTTTCATTATTTAAGCTCTAAACTCATTAGTTTACGATTTATAAGCAATTTTAGATAATTCTGAATTTTTGATATAAAAATCAATATTTGGTGGGAAATATGAGTGATCACAGATTTTCATTATTTAAGCTCTAAACGCATTAGTTTACGATTTATAAGCAATTTTAAATAATTCTGAATTTTTTTACGATTTATAAGCAATTTTAGATAATTCTGAATTTTTGATATAAAAATCAATATTTGGTGGGAAATATGAGTGATCACAGATTTTCATTATTTAAGCTCTAAACGAATTAGTTTACGATTTATAAGCAATTTTAGATAATTATCTAAATAAGCAAATTTAGATAATTTAGATAATTCTGAATTTTTCATATGAGTGATCACACATTTTCATTATTTATGATCTAAACGCATTAGTTTACGATTTATAAGCAATTTTAGACAATTCTGAATTTTTCATATAAAAATCAATATTTGGTGGAAAATATGAGTGATCACAGATTTTCATTATTTAAGCTCTAAACGCATTAGTTTACGATTTATAAGCAATTTAGATAATTCTGGATTTTTCATATGAGTGATCACACATTTTCATTATTTATGATCTAAACGCATTAGTTTACGATTTATAAGCAATTTTAGACAATTCTGAATTTTTCATATAAAAATCAATATTTGGTGGAAAATATGAGTGATCACAGATTTTCATTATTTAAGCTCTAAACGCATTAGTTTACGATTTATAAGCAATTTTAAATAATTCTGAATTTTTGATATAAAAATCAATATTTGGTGGAAAATATGAGTGATCACAGATTTTCATTATTTTAGCTCTAAACGAATTAGTTTACGATTTATAAGCAATTTTAGATAATTCTGAATTTTTCATATAAAAATCAATGTTTGGTGGAAAATATGAGTGATCACAGATTTTCATTATTTAAGCTCTAAACGCATTAGTTTACGATTTATAAGCAATTTTAAATAATTCTGAATTTTTGATATAAAAATCAATATTTGGTGGAAAATATGAGTGATCACAGATTTTCATTATTTTAGCTCTAAACGAATTAGTTTACGATTTATAAGCAATTTTAGATAATTCTGAATTTTTCATATAAAAATCAATGTTTGGTGGAAAATATGAGTGATCACAGATTTTCATTATTTTAGCTCTAAACGCATTAGTTTACGATTTATAAGCAATTTTAGATAATTCTGAATTTTTGATATATTTCTTAGACAATTCTGAATTTTTCATATAAAAATCAATATTTGGTGGAAAATATGAGTGATCACAGATTTTCATTATTTAAGCTCTAAACTCATTAGTTTACGATTTATAAGCAATTTTAGATAGTTCTCAATTTTTCATATAAAAATCAATATTTGGTGGAAAATATGAGTGATCACAGATTTTCATTATTTAAGCTCTAAACCCATTTTGTTACGATTTATAAGCAATTTTAGATAATTCTGAATTTTTCATATAAAAATCAATATTTGGTGGAAAATATAAGTGATCACAGATTTTCAGTACTTTGGCTTTAAACCAATTAGTTTACGATTTATAAGCAATTTTAGATAATTCTGAATTTTTCATATAAAAATCAATATTTGGTGGGAAATATGAGTGATCACAGATTTTCATTATTTAAGCTCTAAACCCATTAGTTAATGATTTATAAGCAATTTTCGATAATTCTAAATTTTTCATATAAAAATCAATATTTGCTGGAAAATATGAGTGATCACAGATTTTCATTATTTAAGCTCTAAACCCATTAGTTAACGATTTATAAGCAATTTTAGATAGTTCTCAATTTTTCATATAAAAATCAATGTTTGGTGGAAAATATGAGTGATCACAGATTTTCATTATTTAAGCTCTAAACGCATTAGTTTACGATTTATAAGCAATTTTAAATAATTCTGAATTTTTGATATAAAAATCAATATTTGGTGGAAAATATGAGTGATCACAGATTTTCATTATTTTAGCTCTAAACGAATTAGTTTACGATTTATAAGCAATTTTAGATAGTTCTCAATTTTTCATATAAAAATCAATATTTGGTGGAAAATATGAGTGATCACAGATTTTCATTATTTAAGCTCTAAACCCATTTTGTTACGATTTATAAGCAATTTTAGATAATTCTGAATTTTTCATATAAAAATCAATATTTGGTGGAAAATATAAGTGATCACAGATTTTCATTAATTTAGCTCTAAACCCATTTTGTTACGATTTATAAGCAATTTTAGATAGTTCTCAATTTTTCATATTAAAATCAATATTTGATAGGAAATATGAGTGATCACAGATTTTCATTATTTAAGCTCTAAAGCCATTAGATTACGATTTATAAGCAATTTTAGATAATTCTCAATTTTTCATATAAAAATAATTTTTTGGTGGAAAATATGAGTGATCACAGATTTTCATTATTTAAGCTCTAAACCCATTAGTTAACGATTTATAAGCAATTTTAGATAATTCTGAATTTTTCATATAAAAATCAATATTTGTTGAGAAATATGAGTGATCACAGATTTTCAGTACTTTGGCTCTAAACCAATTAGTTTACGATTTATAAGCAATTTTAGATAATTCTGAATTTTTTTTAGATAAAAATGAATATTTGGTGGAAAATATGAGTGATCACAAATTTTTATTAATTTAGCTATAAAACCCATTTTGTTACGATTTATAAGCAATTTTATATAATTCTGAATTTTTCATATAAAAATCAATATTTGGTGGGATATATGAGTGATCACAGATTTTTATTATTTAAGCTCTAAACCCATTAGTTAACGATTTATAAGCAATTTTAGATAGTTCTCAATTTTTCATATAAAAATCAATATTTGGTGGAAAATATGAGTGATCACAGATTTTTATTATTTAAGCTCTAAACCCATTAGGTTACGATTTATAAGCAATTTTAGATAATTCTGAATTTTTCATATAAAAATCAATATTTGGTGGGAAATATGAGTGATCACAGATTTTTATTATTTAAGCTCTAAACCCATTAGGTTACGATTTATAAACAATTTTAGATAATTCTGAATTTTTCATATAAAAATCAATATTTGGTAGAAAATATGAGTGATCACAGATTTTTATTATTTAAGCTCTAAACCCATTAGGTTACGATTTATAAGCAATTTTAGATAATTCTGAATTTTTCATATAAAAATCAATATTTGCTGGAAAATATGAGTGATCACAGATTTTTATTATTTAAGCTCTAAACCCATTAGGTTACGATTTATAAGCAATTTTAGATAATTCTGAATTTTTCATATAAAAATCAATATTTGCTGGAAAATATGAGTGATCACAGATTTTTATTATTTAAGCTCTAAACCCATTTTGTTACGATTTATAAGCAATTTTAGATAATTCTGAATTTTTCATATAAAAATCAATATTTGGTGGGAAATATGAGTGATCACAGATTTTTATTATTTAAGCTCTAAACCCATTAGGTTACGATTTATAAACAATTTTAGATAATTCTGAATTTTTCATATAAAAATCAATATTTGGTAGAAAATATGAGTGATCACAGATTTTTATTATTTAAGCTCTAAACCCATTAGGTTACGATTTATAAGCAATTTTAGATAATTCTGAATTTTTCATATAAAAATCAATATTTGCTGGAAAATATGAGTGATCACAGATTTTCATTATTTTAGCTCTAAACCCATTAGTTAACGATTTATAAGCAATTTTAGATAATTCTGTATTTTTCATATAAAAATATTTTTTTGGTGGAAAATATGAGTGATCACAGATTTTCATTAATTTAGCTCTAAACCCATTAGTTTACGATTTATAAGCATTTTTAGATAATTCTGAATTTTTCATATAAAAATCAATATTTGGTGGAAAATATGAGTGATCACAGATTTTTATTATTTAAGCTCTAAACCCATTAGTTAACGATTTATAAGCAATTGTAAATAATTATGAATTTTTCATTTAAATATCAATATTTGGTTGAAAATATGAGTGATCACAGATTTTCATTATTTAAGCCCTAAACCCATTAGTTTGCGATTTATAAGCAATTTTAGATAATTCTGATTTTTTCATATATAAATCAGTGTTTGGTGGAAAATATGAGTGATCACAGATTTTTATTATTTAAGCTCTAAACCCATTAGTTCACGATTTATAAGCAATTTTAGATAATTCTGGATTTTTCATATAAAAATCAATATTTGTAAAAAATATGAGTGATCACAGATTTTTATTATTTAAGCCCTAAACCCATTAGTTTGCGATTTATAAGAAATTTTAGATAATTCTGGATTTTTCATATAAAAATCAATATTTGGTGGAAAATATAAGTGATCACAGATTTTCATTAATTTAGCTCTAAAACCATTAGTTTTCGATTTATAAGCAATTTTAGATAATTCTGATTTTTTCATATAAAAATCAGTATTTGGTGGAAAATATGAGTGATCACAGATTTTTATTATTTAAGCTCTAAACTCATTAGTTTACGATTTATAAGCCATTTTAGATAATTCTGAATTTTTCATATAAAAATCATTTTTTTGGTGGGAAATATAAGTGATCATAGATTTTCATTATTTCAGCTCTCAACCCATTTTGTTACGATTTATAAGCAATTTTAGATAATTCTGAATTTTTCATTTAAATATCAATATTTGGTTGAAAATATCAGTGATCACAGATTTTCATTATTTAAGCCCTAAACCCATTAGTTTGCGATTTATAAGCAATTTTAGATAATTCTGGATTTTTCATATAAAAATCAATATTTGGTGAAAAATATGAGTGATCACAGATTTTCATTATTTAAGCCCTAAACCCATTAGTTTTCGATTTATAAGCAAATTTAGATAATTCTGAATTTTTCATATATAAATCAGTGTTTGGTGGAAAATATGAGTGATCACAGATTTTTATTATTTAAGCTCTAAACCCATTAGTTCACGATTTATAAGCAATTTTAGATAATTCTTTATTTTAGCTCTAATCGCAAACTAATGGGTTAGGGCCTAAACCCATTAGTTTGCGATTTATAAGAAATTTTAGATAATTCTGGATTTTTCATATAAAAATCAATATTTGGTGGAAAATATAAGTGATCACAGATTTTCATTAATTTAGCTCTAAACCCATTAGTTCTCGATTTATAAGCAATTTTAGATAATTCTGAATTTTTCATATAAAAATCAATATTTGGTGGAAAATAGTGTAAACTGATCACAGATTTTCATTAATTTAGCTCTAAACCCATTAGTTTACGATTTATAAGCTATTTTAGATAATTCTGAATTTTTCATATAAAAATCAATGTTTGGTGGAAAATATGAGTGATCACAGATTTTCATTAATTAAGCTCTAAACCCATTAGGTTACGATTTATAAGCTATTTTAGATAATTCTGATTTTTTCATATAAAAATCAATATTTGGTGGAAAATATAAGTGATCACAGATTTTCATTATTTAAGCTCTAAACGCATTAGTTTACGATTTATAAGCAATTTTAGATAATTCTGAATTTTTGATATAAAAATCAATATTTGGTGGGAAATATGAGTGATCACAGATTTTCATTATTTTAGCTCTAAACGCCTTAGTTTACGATTTATAAGCAATTTTAAATAATTTTGAATTTTTTTTACGATTTATATGCAATTTTAGATAATTCTGAATTTTTGATATAAAAATCAATATTTGGTGGGAAATATGAGTGATCACAGATTTTCATTAATTTAGCTCTAAACGCATTAGTTTACGATTTATAAGCAATTTTAGATAATTCTGAATTTTTCATATAAAAATCAATATTTGGTGGTAAAATATAAGTGATCACACATTTTCCTTATTTAAGCTCTAAGCGCATTAGTTTACGATTTATAAGCAATTTTAGATAATTCTGAATTTTTCATATAAAAATCAATATTTGGTGGAAAATATAAGTGATCATAGATTTTCATTATTTTAGCTCTAAACACATTAGGTTACGATTTATAAGCAATTTAGATAATTCTGGATTTTTCATATGAGTGATCACACATTTTCGTTATTTATGATCTAAACGCATTAGTTTACGATTTATAAGCAATTTTAGACAATTCTGAATTTTTCATATAAAAATCAATATTTGGTGGAAAATATGAGTGATCACAGATTTTCATTATTTAAGCTCTAAACGCATTAGTTTACGATTTATAAGCAATTTTAAATAATTCTGAATTTTTCATATAAAAATCAATGTTTGGTGGAAAATATGAGTGATCACAGATTTTCATTATTTTAGCTCTAAACGCATTAGTTTACGATTTATAAGCAATTTTAAATAATTCTGAATTTTTGATATAAAAATCAATATTTGGTGGAAAATATGAGTGATCACAGATTTTCATTATTTTAGCTCTAAACGAATTAGTTTACGATTTATAAGCAATTTTAGATAATTCTGAATTTTTCATATAAAAATCAATGTTTGGTGGAAAATATGAGTGATCACAGATTTTCATTATTTAAGCTCTAAACCCATTAGATTACGATTTATAAGCAATTTTAGATAATTCTGAATTTTTCATATAAAAATAAGTTTTTGTTGAAAAATATGAGTGATCACAGATTTTTATTAATTTAGCTCTAAACCCATTGGTTTACGATTTATAAGCAATTTTAGATAATTCTGAATTTTTCATATAAAAATCAATATTTGGTGGAAAATATGAGTGATCACAGATTTTTATTATTTAAGCTCCTCTAAACCCATTAGTTTTCGATTTATAAGCAATCTTAGATAATTCTGATTTTTTCATATAAAAATCAATATTTGGTGGAAAATATGAGTGATCACAGATTTTTATTATTTTAGCTCTAAACGCATTACTTTACGATTTATAAGCAATTTTAGATAATTCTGAATTTTTCATATAAAAATCAATATTTGGTGGGAAATATGAGTGATCACAGATTTTCATTAATTTAGCTCTTAACCCATTAGTTTACGATTTATAAGCAATTTTACATAATTCTGAATTTTTCATATAAAAATCAATATTTGGTGGGAAATTTAAGTGATCACAGATTTTTATTATTTAAGCTCTAAACACATTAGTTTACGATTTATAAGCAATTTTAGATAATTCTGAATTTTTCATATAAAAATCAATATTTGGTGGGAAATATGAGTGATCACAGATTTTTAATATTTAAGCTCTAAACCCATTAGTTTACGATTTATAAGCAATTTTACATAATTCTGAATTTTTCATATAAAAATCAATATTTGGTGGGAAATATGAGTGATCACAGATTTTTATTAATTTAGCTCTAAACCCATTAGTTTACGATTTATAAGCAATTTTAGATAATTCTGAATTTTTCATATAAAAATCAATATTTGGTGGAAAATATGTTTAAGATTAATAAGCAATTTTAGATAATTTTGAATTTTTCATATAAAAATCAATGTTTGGTGGAAAATATGAGTGATCACAGATTTTTATTATTTAAGCTCTAAACACATTAGTTTTTGATTTATAAGCAATTTTAGATAATTCTGAATTTTTCATATAAAAATCAATATTTGGTTGGAAATATGAGTGATCACACATTTTTATTATTTAAGCTCTAAACCCATTAGTTTACGATCTATAAGCAATTTTAGATAATTCTGAATTTTTCATATAAAAGTCATTTTTTTGGTGGGAAATATAAGTGATCACAGAATTTCATTATTTTTGCTCTAAACCGATTAGGTTACGATTTATAAGCAATTTTAGATAATTTGAATTTTTCATATAAAAATGAATATTTGGTGGAAAATATGAGTGATCACAGATTTTTATTATTTAAGCTCTAAACCCATTAGTTAACGATTTATAAGCAATTTTAGATAATTCTGAATTTTTCATATAAAAATAATTTTTGTGGTGGGAAATATGAGTGATCACAGATTTTCATTATTTCAGCTCTAAACCCATTAGTTTACGATTTATAAGCAATTTTAAGTAATTCTGAATTTTTCATAAATAAATCAATGTTTGGTGGAAAATATGAGTGATCACATATGAATATTTGCTGGAAAATATGAGCGATCACAGATTTTCATTATTTAAGCTCTAAACCCATTAGTTTACGATTTATAAGCAATTTTAGATAATTCTGAATTTTTCATATTAAAATCAATAATTGGTGGGAAATAGTGAGAGTGATCACAGAATTCCATTAGTTTGGCTCTAAACCCATTAGTTTGCGATTTATAAGCAATTTTAGATAATTCTGATTTTTTCATATAAAAATAATTTTTTGGTGGAATATATGAGTGATCACAGATTTTCATTATTTAAGCTCTAAACGCATTAGTTTACGATTTATAAGCAATTTTAGATAATTCTGAATTTTTCATATAAAAATCAATATTTGCTGGAAAATATAAGTGATCACAAATTTGTATTATTTAAGCTCTAAACTTATTAGTTTTCGATTTATAAGCAATTTTAGATAATTCTGAATTTTTCATATAAAAATCAATATTTGGTGGGAAATAGTGAGAGTGATCACAGAATTCCATTAGTTTGGCTCTAAACCCATTAGTTTGCGATTTATAAGCAATTTTAGATAATTCTGATTTTTTCATATAAATATAACTTTTTGGTGGAAAATATGAGTAATCACAGATTTTTATTATTTAAGCTCTAAACCCATTTGTTTACGATTTATAAGCAATTTTAGATAATTCAGAATTTTTCATATAAAAATCAATATTTGGTAGAAAATATGAGTGATCACAGATTTTTATTATTTAAGCTCTAAACTCATTAGTTTATGATTTATAAGCAATTTTAGATAATTCTGATTTTTTCATATAAAAATCAATATTTGGTGGAAAATATGAATTATCACAGAATTTTATTATTTAAGGTCTAAACACATTAGTTTACGATTTATAAGCCATTTTAGATAATTCTATATTTTTCATATAAAAATCATTTTTTTGGTGGGAAATATAAGTGATCATAGATTTTCATTATTTCAGCTCTAAACCCATTTTGTTACGATTTATAAGCAATTTTAGATAATTCAGAATTTTTCATTTAAAATCAATATTTGGTGGAAAATATGAGTGATCACAGATTTTTATTATTTAAGCTCTAAACCTATTAGTTTACGATTTATAAGCAATTTTAGGTAATTCTGAATTTTTCATATAAAAATCAATATTTGGTGGAAAATATGAGTTATCACAGATTTTCATTATGTTAGCTCTAAACCCATTTTGTTACGATTTATAAGCAATTTTAGATAATTCTGAATTTTTCATATAAAAATAATTTTTTTGGTAAAAGTACAAATTAGCAATTTATTGCAGATTGATTGAGATATATATTTTTTTTATTTCCTTCCACTTCTCTGCCTTTCTTTACCACCTGTTCCCAATGCGAATAGAAAAATTATCGAAAAAATTACAAATATTTGGCCAGATTTTCAAATGGTTTTTTGAAGTATTATGACAAAACATAACGTAATTATGAGTCCTGTTAAATCTATAGCTCAAGTATTTTCTATTTGGTTAGCGTTAACATTTTTCTTACAATTTTGTCAATTTAATATGTAGTTTAATTTTTTTGAAAAATTTTCAAGAAAAACAATATTTGGGGATTTTTGGAGATATTTTTAATTTTGGTTGGGGAAGTGATGAAAAGCAATTGGCAACCTAAACTTCATAAAAAAAACGGGTTTGCTCACATCAAATGTGTTTATTAGGATAAGGCGGTTGTCGATAATATGGGCCAAAAGCTTTTTAAGAGCTTATGAGTAACTCTCTTATTATAGCGTCGCCAAAACAATAATAAAACACGCGTGAACATATCACAACAATAACAAGAAATACAAAAACCACTCAGACGAGTACAAATAAAAAAAACAATCTATCTCTGTTATTATTCATATGTAGTATGTATGAATGTTTTTGTATGTAGTAATAGTAGTCGTACTTTGTTATTAAATTGACCTGCTATCAGTTGGTACGATTAGTTGAATTTAAAGCTTTTTGAATTAAATATTATAAAAATAACATACTCTGGTTTAAACAATCTAATATTTATTCATTGTTGATTTGTGTGCGGTAATTGAAGTGGCGTTAAAAACTAAATACGGTTGTTTTATGGCTCCTAGGTTTTTTTTTTTTTGTTAAGGGAAATTAAACTTTGATGCTATGCATTATATTGCCGCATTAGATGTGGGAACAACAACAGTACGTTGTTTTGTGCTCAATGAAAAATGTGAAATTAAGGGTTCAGCAGTGGAAGCGGTAAGAGAATTGGTGTTTTACTTTTACCAAAGAGCTTATTAAATTAATGAATGAATATTTTTGTTTGCGTGCGTACATTTTTATATGCCAGGTGGAATTGTTGAATCCACAACCGGGTTATTTTGAAATTGAACCGGAAGGTTTGTGGCGGAAAATCGTTAGAGTGATACAAAATGCGGTTAAAAGTAAATACGATTTGAATTTCTTAATAAAAAAGTTAGTTATTATATAGTTTGTTTTATTTTTTAGATGCTCAAATATTACCTGCTCAAGTTTCCTGCCTGGGCATCAGCTCTCAGCGTTGCACTTTTCTGTCTTGGAATCATTTGACTAACGAATATTTTCATAATTTCATAACCTGGAAAGATTTACGCTCCGACGGTTTGGTTGATAAATGGAATAGCAGTTTAACGTTAAAAACCATCAATAGCTTGGCTTACGCTTTGTATCTATTGACACGCAGCAATCGTTTTCTGGCCGGTAGTGTGTTAAAAATGATGAATGGCCAGGTTACTTTACGCTTATTGTACGAAATTCAAAATAATTTAAGATTGAAGGAAGCTTTGAAAACAAACTCAGCCAGAATTGAATTATTGGATTCGTGGATTTTATATAAATTGAGATCAGGTAATGGACAGAATCCCAGAGTGGAACATATCACAGATATAACTTCGTGTACGGCGACAGGTTTATTTGATCCCTTCCTATTGGATTGGTCGCCTATGATGAAACTGGTTTTTGGCATTGATGTAAGTACAAATGAAATTCTACTAACTCATTTAAATATAACGGTGATCAAAGTCAACTGTTAAAAATCTAAGTGTTAGTGATAAGATAATGGTGCTGTTTAAATATTTTGCAAATGCTAAAAGGTCATTTATCAACATATTAATTAATTGTACTTTTTATATGTGTACATATAGTGAGCTAAAATTCAAAACAACGTAACATAATTTCAATAATTTTTAAACCCATAAAGTACCCAGCAGTTTGAAAAGTGACAATTGGAAACCTTACACTAGCTATTTTACTACTTGTACAACTAAAGTGGTAATTAAATGGTTATCATTTGCACTACATTGCACCAGCATATTTAGTAATAAACAATAGTCAGATATTGGTCAAAGATTTTGAAAATAAATTTGAGAAAAATAAAATCCTCTAAAATATACCACTTCGATGGATACATGTAATGCTGAATGTGGCCGTTCGTGTTTTCGTTCTCTCACTGATGATGCAGAAAATTCAATAATTGAGAGTAGACTCACATGCAATGCGCGTGGCTTGAATATTCATTAGTAGTTCTCAGTGGCTAATTCGACATAGCGTAACTAGTTCAATGAACTGCCGGGTATATAAAGTTGCGAACACGAAAATAGCAGTACCACGTAAATTTTTTTGAAACAACGTACAATCTTCCAGGCAAATAAAAACAGAATTAAATTTAAAATATAGCTGATGACTGAGGATAGACTTCTAGATGCAAACTTGGAAGCTCGAAATCCACGTAAAAAGCAACTAGGTACATAGTATAGTATGTACTACATACTTACTTGTCCATCTATTGTTAGTAAAATTCTGATTGGGGATATCACATCATGTGCCACGACATTGAGCTTTTAGCTTGAAACCCAAATTTATATCAATTTATCATTCCATAGATCATTCCTAAAGTTATAATTTCTTTGATTTATATCTGAATATAATTTTATCAAGCATTTGATCATATAATATTGAATTATTTATTCCACATATTCAATATATTTTTCGAATGTTATATTAGGAAAACCACGATCAAACTATTGTTTTAAAATCTGTGTGTTACATATCTTACATTTTGGTTGATATTGGAAATCAGAGGACATTATATAGAAGACTGATATCAAACAATATAATTTGTTTGTTTTTTACCTTTAATAGAGGATGTTATATTGTTATTGGTGAAACTTTTCCAGGATTTAAATAATTTAAATTTTGTTCTCGTAATGGTCAACGAATAACTGCAACACTAGTCGTCACTTCTGTCCACCGAAGGGAACACAAAGGCCTGATTTTCGAAACGGTGAGACAAGAGTGTTATGATAAGCGGTTTCGCAACCTAAAATTTGTATTTTTATTTGAACGCATTGTTTTTTAATACCATGTCTAAATATCTATAAATATTTTTATTCTGAATTCAGCTAATTTCTATGTTCAGAAATCATAAATTTTTTAACTGGAGCTCACATACACCACTTTTTTGTTACTAAAAAAATTAAAAAAAAATTTTTTTTTGTTAATTTTACTCAATTCGATATGAATAGATTCATATTATAATTTTATGGTTATTTTTTAAAACGAAATCATAAATATTCTATATTTTTTCGATAATCTCTTACGATGGTGCTATTATTTTGACTGCACAAAATCTGGGTATTTTTCAAAAAAAAAAAAAAACTGATTGAAAGGTGAATATTTCTAAAAGAAAACTTTACTCATAGAAGAAATGTAGATTAATTAACGATTTTATATTATATCTCATTAAAATTACTATGGAAATAAAAATATTTCCCATTTTATTTGCTTTAAGGTTGTGTGGTGCTATTATTTTGACCGGCACTGTATTTGAAAATTCGTTTCATGAAAAAATCTAAATTACATTAACTAAGATTTCAGTTAAAGAAATCAATTTTCTTAATTAGCTTTGAGTTCTCACTAATATCACAATTAGTAAAAAGAAAAAACACCATTGTCTTTTTTTATCTAAACTTCAACTCCTTTTTTCAGAGTTCATTACTGCCTAAAATTGTTAACAATTCCTACAAACATTTCGGACATATCAATCCTGCCGACTTTGGACCTGAATGGCATAATTGCAATATACCTATAACATCATCGATTAGTGATCAAGCGGCAGCAATATTTGGTTCACAATGTTTCACAAAAGGTGATGTTAAGATCACTATCGGTACAGGAGCCTTTTTGGATTTAATAACTGGCAACAAGTGTCATGCTTCTTTGAAAGGCATGTATCCATTGGTAGCTTGGCAATTTGATAAACCAACTTTTTGCGTTGAGGGCGCTGCACACGATATGGGCACGGTTATAGCGTGGGGTCAAAATTGTGGATTATTTGTGGATCCAGCTGAAACATCAAGTATTGCTGAATCGATATCAGACACAAATGGAGTATATTTTGTGCCAGCATTCAGTGGTTTGGGGGTGGGTAAAAAGTCTAAATTAATTATTGGTTACCAAATTTTATTGGTAAATAATGTGTTTATTTTAAGGCTCCTATAAATGATCATAAAGCGGCTAGCGGTTTTATAGGTGTAACTCCATCTACAAGAAAAGCTCATCTAATTAGAGCTTTATTGGAAAGTATTGTATTTCGTTTAGTGCAGTTAAGTGAAACGGCGGAACAGGAAACTGGCCAAAAGCTTAAGATTTTAAGGTAAGTTATTAGTAGCTAAATAATTTGTTAAAAAGCACAAGTATATTTAAATATATTAATTATTCATACTTATATATTCCAGAGTTGATGGTGGCGTATCACGTAATAATTTCGTCTGTCAGTTCTTGGCGGACGCTAGCGGCATTCACGTTGAAAGAGCACGTAATCCAGAAAGCAGTATAATGGGCGCCACTTATGCAGCTGGCATAAACTATGGTCTATGGAAATCTTTTGATGATGTTAGTAAATTTCGAGATATAGAACGCATTTTTGAACCGAAAAGGGAAACCTTTCAAGCAATACGTGATCGTATGAACGTTTGGCTAAAAGCCATTGATCGTTTTGGTCATTGGTATTAATAGCACTGCTATGCATTTATGTACATATTTTGTTTATTTAATCAAAATTAAAAAAAGGTTTGTAATAAATTGTAATGATATCTATGAATATTTTGGCGATTACTGAACTAAAGCAAAGTGTTTTAAAAATATGTATATATAAAAACATTGCTTATGAAAATGTGATCCATAACTATTCGCCAAAAGTAATACGTATTTTGTATGCACTTTCTCGCTCGTTAAAACGATAATCGCTTTTCCCTCCCTGATGGTTCAAAAAACGATGTTTATATTCATAGTTCACATTTGATGAGACACCCTGTTATAAAATACAACTATGCGCTATAACAAACCACATGTAAAATTTCCCTTTTTATCATTTGTAAAATTTCCCAAAACAAATCGTGCAATTGTTATTCTTACATTTTTATTTAAAAAAAAAATCTTTCCTACATTGTTTCCCAATTACAAATATGGGTAAAGTAAATAAAAATAATTTAAAAACAAAACTACTCGATAGTAAATCACCAAAACAAAAGCTTAATTCTAAGGAAAAATCAAAAGATACCTACGCGGATAAGGTGACAAAAGACAAGAGTAAACTCTTGTTGAACAAAACTATTACTCCCAAAAAAACCACAAGTAAAAAGGAAAAACATCGTGAAAAACGTAAAAATCTGATGAATAAATTCACTCTCATCAGAAAACAACAGAAAGAGGAAAAAGCTCGCAAAAATCGTGAAAAGACTGCTGTTATTGGTGATTTGAAACCCCTGAAAGATGCTCTACCCTCGCTGGATGATATTTTCAAATTGTCCAAAGAGAAAGATCAATTGAAAACTGGCCTTAAGGAGTTCGATGCCAGTGGTGAAGAAAAACATTTAAGTGCTAAACAAAAGATCAAGAAGAAAAAGGAAAAGTTCATGAAGCAAGTTAAATCGTTTCAGTCGATATTGAAAGATCCAGAATTTAAGAAGAATCCACGAGAGGCTATTAGATTTCACATACAATATACACATGGATTAGTAGAGGAATAAAATGCTGTAACAAAAATTTAAAGTGTTGATAATTTGAAAAAGAGGTTCGCTCATGTTTGGTTAAATTAGGACTCATGCAGCTATAATTTTTGTTTTCAATAAATTGATTAGTTTTTTTAAAAAAATGTTTGTACAATTTCATTTATTTAACGACGAACGTAGTTTTGCTTTCAAGGTGGAGAGGAAACCTTGTTTTGTCATCTATAAAACAAAATTTTGGATAAAAAATCATAATATGGAAAGTGGAGTGCATTTTGTTGATATTTGTATGGGATTAGGGTAAGTGCTCCTAAGGTCGGCATGACCCAGTAGTCGGCATTTTTGAGTTAAAAGATTAATAAATAGGAATAACGATAATTTTATACAAAAGTAATATTTAACTTTAATTTAACATACACTCATTTCTCTTTATGTAATGTTTAAATTTGGGTGAGATGAGTATTTTGATATATTTTTTACCTTACTCAGTGACCATCTTGCAACAGGTGCGGCAGTGCCTGTTTTTTTAAGAAATTTTTTAGTTTCAGGGCCAGCTAAAACAAGTAAGTAACCATATTAATTTAAGTGATTTTGTTATCAAAGCGGTTTTAATAGATAACAGTTTGTTTAAATATTACCTCCAATGTAAAAGATTTTACAAAAAATAATTTGTTTGGTTATTTTAATCAATGCCGACATTAGGAACAAATGGGTATTTTTAAAGAATCCTGAAGTCGGCAGCAGCTTTTATTTGTCTGGAGATCGCAAAACCGAGTAATATTTTGAGATTTAGAAGGGATTATTTTCCTAACATTTTAGAATGACAAATATGGACACACCAGGAAAAAGACCCATGCACCAATATCCTGAAGAAGCCTTAAAAAATGCTCTTTGTGACATAAGAGAAAGGAAGATTTCGGTATGAGGAGCCAGTAAAAAATATGGACAGATTATACGGACGTGTTTCTGAAGGTGCTAGGAAAATGGGGCCACAAACCGTGTTGTCTGATTCTGAAGAAAAGCGTTTAGTAAAATGGTGCCAAGATCTAGCAAAATGTGGATTTCCATTAAAAAGTGAGGAAGAACAGCGAACCACACCGTTTTTAAACGGCCGACCAGGAAGGAAATGGTATCAAGGGTTTTTGATACGTCATCCCTGTCTATCAATTAGAGAAGCAGAAGGAATTAGTTAGGGTCGAGCGGTAGTAACAGAGGAAGCCATAAGAAAATGGTTTGATGGATTAAAGATGTCTCAATGATCAGAACGCTTTGGATATTTTAGGTCATCCATCCCGAATATTTAATGGTGATGAAACAAGTTTTAGTATGTGCCCCAAAGTTTTAGCTCCAAAAGGATATCGGAATGCATATTTCATACAATAGGGGAATGAAAAAGAAACAATTACAGTGCTATTGGTCTTTTCAGCAAATGGCAAGACCGTTGTCTTTCCATATATACGACCGCTTGAATTCTTTTAAGATTTTATTCTTTTCTTAATAAAAAGTGCAATGCCGACAATTGGGTCACAAATTAAGGGTGCCGACTTCGGCCACAAATCGTGTTTTTTCAAGAAGACGTAAATTGCTCAAATTTAATAAAAACTGCTTGAAAAGTGTTAATTGAGTCTAAAACTATACAAAATACTAAACAACAATAACCCATTAATATCCCAATACCATGTTCGCACTCATAATGGTACCTCTTTAAAAACTGAAAAAAAGTTAAACTGCCGACTACTGGTGCATTCACCCTATATAGGAAAATTTAAATGTCATATATCCGGAAGCACTGGGCCGATTTCGGGCAAACCGTGCCTCGAAATTATGGCTGAAATCGGTCTACCCGTTTCCGCAGTTAGTGGTGACATCAAAGTGTACACTTCTTTTTATATAGATTCAAGTAATTAATTAATTTATTAAAATTTCTGTCATCGAAAAGGAAAAAAAAATATATAAAAGGTCATGATGTAATAAGTAAGGTGAGAGCGTTTCGACAAAAAACACAACAAACATAATATTTCTTGCTGACAAGAGCATAGGTTTTGTCAAAATTGAATTTGTCAAATAAAAAATAAACAAATTTTATTTTGGCATATTAACTAAAAAACGGCCGTTAAATTTAAATTATATTTGAAAAAGAACAACGGTTTAATAGTGCTTTATCCAAATTTCATTATATGAAATCTTTTTATTCATATTTTCATTCATGTTTTTTGATTTAAAAATTTTTTTCTTTGAAAATAAAATTTATTATTTTTTCAAAATAAATTCAGTTTGACAAAACCCAAGCATTTTCAAAATAGATAAATAAAAATCAGCTGTGTTGTTGATTTCACCTTACTTAGTGCATCCTGTAAAAGGTGTTTGAGTGTAGTTGACAATTCTATTACGGGCTGACACGGGAATGGAATCAGAACAGATTTCGAATAGAGAAGTAAATCGTTGTTGTGACTAAAAAAGTCTCATGTATAATATTATTTGACCATCTGAAAACTTTATTGATCGTCCATAGTTTGTCGTGGTTAGCGTAAACGTTTTACGCCTACGATAGTTTCGTACTAAATTAATAATAAAATGCAAACTGTTTCTTTAATCTAGTACGAAACTGTAGCAGGCGTAAACGTATACGCCACCACGTTAAGGATGATTAATGTGCATTCCTGTAAATTTGTTGTCGCAACAACAAAATATAATTGAATTGCGAAAAGTTAAACAAAAAACAATTAAGAATCTATAGTTAATTCAAATCTATTACAAAAAGGATTAAGTTAATTTGCATTAAAATTTAATTAACAAAAATTTAATCATTGAAAGGTTGAATGAATTCCGTTATGAATTAATTCAACAATGAATGAATTCTATTTAAATAAAAACCTTTGAATAAAGCTAAAGAATTAGATTTTGGGAACGGATTTATGGAATGAATTGCTGAAATTTTTAATTCCGAATTAATCATAAATTAAATTATATGCTTTGTTCAAAACAGAAAAATTCGTGATCTATGTTGTTTCTATATAAATATTTCGATCACAGATTACACAGATAAAAATCAGCTGATTCCAGTAATATTGCAATAGAAAACAAACAAAAGAAAATGTCAAAATGGTTTGGAAAGAGGGAGAAATATATATCACAATCGTTGCCTATTGAAAATTGTATTTTTTTTCTCTCGCTCTGCAAACCACAATCATTGAAAAGTGGTTGTAGAACGTCAAAATAACCATACGGTTCGATATTACATTTTTAAGAACTGTCATTTGTTTCATATCTGTAATAATATGTGATTTCGATCAAATTTTGACGACGAAACTTATGTGAAATTTTAAGTTATTACTAACAATTTTAAGGTTTTTTTTAGTTTTAAATTTAATTTTAGGCTTATATGGGAGGTGCCATAGAGCGGAAACTAGAAAAAAAATCAAACACAAAAATTGCTCAAAATAATCACACATACGAGTGTTGTTTTTGTTTTCACATAGTTTTTTCTACTAATACATTCTCAGCACTTAGGTTTTTGACAGGTGAGTTTCCGATCTATGTGTATTTATCTATGGGAGGTGCTATGACCAATTATGCGCAACTTTATGAATTCGGCTAATGCATTTAGCACACAATTTTGAACATTTTCGGTAGAGTTTTGCAGTAAACAACATCCCCCCCCCCCTGTACTTTGCGAACAAGGTTTATATGGACTCAGAAAATGATTATAAGTCGAATATGTTTGGGCGTCACCAACATCAGCACAAGCTCATAACACCCTTTCCACTATGATAGTGGAGGGTAGAATAAAACACAATTTACAAAAAAATGTATTGTATTATCAATGTTGCTAATATATTTTATTAGAGATAACTTAAAATTACTATTACTATTTTATATAGAACGTAAATATAATTAATAATAAAAATAGCTCAGTTATGAAAAACATGTATTATTGCTAATAAAGAACTTAAATCTTCTTTTTAAAAAAAAAAAATAAAAAATTACCTAGCTTTGAGAAAATAACAAGAAATAATTTTCATTTTATATGTAGGTATTGTATGTATGACAAATCCTTAAGGCTAGGTGAAGTTTTGGTTTTAATTATTATTATTACTTTTTTATATAAATTAAATGAGTATATAGAAGTATATACTTTTATGATTGATTTTGCTATATATTCAGTTAATGAGATTTGTTTTGTATCAATTGAAGTATAAATAAATAAAATATTAAATTTATTTATACATATATATAGTTAATATAGATATTATTTATTTTATTTATAAATTTGTTACAGTTTTTTACATACACATAAAGATTTTGTTTAGTTTAGTTGTTTTTGCTGTTGTTTAAATTTATTATAGTTTAAAATGTTAAAAGTTAAATCGTATTGTTTTTTTTTTCGTTTTTTTTTTTGATATATGTATGTATAGTTATTAGTATATAAGACTGTCTCATACTGCATAAATCCTATAAATAAACATATTTTTCCTTTAAGTCTTAAATAACATTTTTTTTTCAAGAGATGGTTTAAGGTATGGTATGGTTAGATTTGGAGCTTGTATGTATGTTTGTAGTATATAATTTTTGTTATGGCTTAAATTATAACAGATTGGTGTTGTGTCTTACAGTGTTCATTTATATTTTGCTTCACAAATAAAAAGGAATATTAAAATGCCTTTTTGGTTAGATTTGAAATTAAAAATATATTTTGGTGTTGAGATATTCTTACAGTGAAATAGATTAAATATTCTTTCATTCATCTTTTTGTTTACTTTATAATTTTAAAATTAATTAAAATATTTGGTAAGAGCTTATTTATGTTTACTTTTTTTTATGTGTTTGAGATCTATATACTTGTTGTTTTGTTAAAATTTATTACATATTTAATTTATTGTTAATTAGTTTTTGTATTGATAGTAGTTTTACATAAATTACAAGTAATTATATAAAAAAAATTAATATCCTTCTTTATATAATTTTTTAGGAGTATAAGTTCTTTATTAGCAATATATATGGGTTTTATACAACAAATTAATGTCTTTAAAAAGATGGTGTAAAACTAGTCATGTTTAAAAAAAAATTATTAAGGGATTTTTATTGCAACAAAAAATTAACATATTATTATATATATGCAAGTATGAATATATATTAAAATATACAAAAAGAAAAATTATATATTATATTAGGTATGTATTAAAATATATATGTATATGTATGTATTTTAACTTCATTATAAACACTTATTAATTATATATTTAGTTTAGATTACACATAAATTTATAGTTTTCAAGATGTATGTATGTAAGTGTGTTAATTAAATAGGCTGCAAAAAGTTTGAAATAGATTTTTGTTTTGTCTAAATTAAAAAAAAAAAATAATAATAATAATTTGAACAAAAATAAAACTACGGCACTGAGTTATATGATTTATAAATAATTATACAACTTTTTTTTATGATTTTTTAACAAATGGTATTTTACAAAAATTTTTATTTGAATTCTAAATAACAGTTGAACTTTTAAGTAACCACAAAAATTTGAGAAATTTTGTATTAATTTTTAGGTATAAATTTGTTCAACTAGCATTTAAATATGTACTTCTACATATATAATTTCAGAAAATGGTTCATTTATAAAAGTTTGAATTGAAATTTAACTTCCATTAATTTATTTCTTTTATTCAGAATCAAGCCCTAAGGGCCATATATGATTCAAATTTAATTTAAAAATAGGTCAAAAGGTAGTTGTGGTTTTTTTCTTATATCTCAGTCATTTGTGGGCAAATCGCAACTTTAGTTAGACTATAGCAGGTATACTGATATATCAATCACGTATGTCAGTTATTTTGGAGTATCGGAAAGTTGATTTTAACAGACAATCGGATATGGCTAAGTAGACTTCTCTATCTATAAAGATCCACAATAGAAAAATTTTCCAAACAACTTTATTTTGAATTTTATAAAAACGGGTAGCTAAATGAAATATTATCAGAATACATACAGTGCACTCGCGGTAACGTGAACACCGTCTAACGTGAACACCGCATAACGTGAACAAGCTTTTGTTTACATTGGCTACTCTGTAACGTGAACAAACTCAGAAAGCTCTATAACGTGAACAATTTTTTTCACTGCATTTGTTTTCTAAGCATGTAGACAACACTGATATACATACATTAAATTCGATTTTTAAAGTTTAAGGAATCCCCTTGTATTAAAAATGTGTTTGTATCCTCTAAATTAATATTTTTTGTATGTAATTTTATTTGCTATGTAATTTTATTTCAAAGTATATTTTATCGTGATCTCGTTTTGTTTTGTAATGCATTTTAATCAATAATTTTTGTTTTATTTCTTAATAATGAAAATAATAATAAAAGAATTTCACGTTTAAGTGTTTAAAACACAGGTTTCTGTTATAAAATTTTATATTTTTTCCATGAAATTCGACAATCGATAACGTGAACAATTTCACTAACATTAACTCCCTTTGTTTTAATTAGTTCACGTTACCGCGAGTGCACTGTATATTGAAAACGAGTAACTGCTAAAAAATATCCATAATTTAAAAAATTTTCAACATTAACCGTTATAGAAAATTTGTCTCTAATATGCTAACAGTTAAGTAAACTGGTAATAGCTCATATCTAGTTAACTAAATTAAAAAGTTGGTCAAAATTGAATGATTATTTTTACTAATCCGAATTCAAATATTTTGGTGTTTTGTAAATCGAATCGACTCATATGATTTACTCGTTTTACTTTCCTGTAATCAAATGGGCAAGTAGAACAGAGGCGAATATCTATTTTGAAATTTGTACACATTTATCTTTATCCATATATAACTAGTGCCGTTTTGTATCTTTCTTTTTGCTATAATATTGCAGTTAAAATCTATAAATTTTTATTATTTTTTTAATAATTCATCATTCATTATTCGATTATTTAAAATAAAGTACATACATTTTTGTGTTGTAGTTAACATTAGAAGACAACAAAATTTTCATAAAATAAAATACAAAAAAAAAAAGAAAAGAATGCTTAAAGATAGTAAAATTAAACTAATCTAATAATTATGGTAAAGATTTATTTATTAAGCAAAAACATCAAGAGACTGTAAATGAAATAAAAATTTTAAAGATTTTTAATAATGATTTAATTAATTTAAATGGTAGCAAAAAATATTGCACAGACTTGTACTATATTAAGCAAGTTTAAAATTGTTAAGTCTGGACAAATAATATATATGACATTCTGGAAAAACTCACCGGAAATTAATGCCTTTGTTGGACAGCAGACGATTACATTCATTACTATCGGGTAAGGGTAAAGTATAATAATCACTTTCGGTACTCTGTTATTCATGATATAAAAAAAAAATCAATTTTAAAATCATAACAAGTAAATTAAGAATTTTAATTTCAAATAAATCTATCTACCTGTTCTGTAAAATCGTGCTTATAAATTTGTGTACCAACTTTCATGTCCGAGAAAGGTCCTTTTAAAGCAAAGAAATGTATACTCATGGGAGTACTAGTTTTAGTTTTTAATATAAGCTAATAAAACATATACAAGAAACACAGTTTGTTATTAAAGTAAATATTCATTTAATTTAGTATTAAAGGAAATTACCTGATAAGTAATGGTTCTATCATTGGACTGATGAGGATCTCGTTGACTATTGTTTATTCTAGCCTTTACAACCCATTGATGATTAAATGCTGAAAATCTAGCTGTCTCATAGAAAAGTTTATGCACATACTCATCGGTGCGATAGGGCTTCATTTGTAAGTCTTCAATAATAATTTAAAAACGGAAATAATTATTTTTTGTTTATGACCAAAAAAAATTACAAAAAATAACAACCAACCATTAAAGATAATTTTTTCATAACTCAAGAGATCTATTAGGGTACAGAACATTTTCTTTTCTTCTTTGATTTTAGCATCGTGAGCCTCTAAAGCTGCCATTACTTCATAGCCAGATTTGGTGGGATGTAAACAGCTACGTTCATGTTCAGAAGCTAGACAAAAATTTAAAAGATTAATTAACATACAAGTTTTAGTTTTTTTTTTTTTTTAATTTCTTAAGTTTAAGCGTTTAATGTCTTATATGTTTTTAATAGAATATGCTATTTTAAAGGTTTCATTTATATACCCTTCACCAACATTACGGAATAACTTTCAGATAGGGTTTTCGTTAGATTTGCATATTGCCTATGTACATGAGAAAAATAACATTTACATCGATTTTTATACCCTTCACCTTCGTGAGAAGGGTATATATAAATTTGTCATTCCGTTTGCAATTTCCACAATATAATTTTCCGACCCTATAAAGTATATATATTCTGAATCCTTATAGATAGCGGAGTCGATTTACCCATGTCCGTCTGTCTGTCTGTTGAATCAATTTTCTGAAGACCCCAGATATCTTCGGGATCCAAATCCTCAATAATTCTGTCAGACATGCTTTCGAGAAGTTTGCTATTTAAAATCAGCAAAATCCGTCCATAAATAACGGAGATATGAGCAAAAATCCAAGACCTCTATTTTTGGCCTATTTTTTTATCTATATCTCGATTACTAAGTCATAAATATAGACAATATGGAAATCAAATGATAGATATTTCAAAGTCCATTGCAACGATGTATATAAGACTATACAAAGTTGGATCTACAATGGGTCAAAATCGGGAAAATATTTTTTAACCCGAATTTTTTTTTTCACAAAAAACATTTTTGTCATAAATTTTTTCCAAAAAAAATTTTTAAAAAATTGGAAACTTTAAAAAAAAATTTTTAAAAAAATTAAAAAAATTTTTTTTTTAAATTTTATTTTAAAGTATAATTTGGTGAAGGGTATATAAGATTCGGCACAGCCGAATATAGCTCTTGTTTTAAATATTTTCACGAACATTTTGTTTACCAATTATTATTTGGAAATTTGGACCCACACTGGGTCAAAATCGAGAAAAAATATTTTTTTTTAAACAAATTTGTTTATACAAAAATTGTATAACCCAAGCTCTTTTTTTTAAATAAAAAAAAAACAAATATATTTCTTACTTTCATGGTTCGGTCCACGCCATTGACAACCAATTCTGGAATATTTGCATTTAGTGGGGCGTTCTTGACACTCATGTTGCTCATGACGATCTAAAGATTTATAGGGAAATTCTTTGTTGCAGAACTATAAAAGAAACAAACACAAATATATAGTAATTAAAATGGATAATATAATAGCTAATCACCCCTATCATAAAAAACATGTGAAATTTATGTTCCCATGAAATATCCATTTCCCTCGAAAGGAAAATTGCTATCGTGCTATTCCCATGAACTTTTCATTCACAATGGTTGATTTTGTTCGCAACAGCTGTTTATTGTTTACAAAATTCCATCTAAAAATTTCACAACATGGGGAATTTTTCACGTGCACAAAATTCATGAATGAAAAATGAGAAAAGGGAACATATTTCATGTGAAATATTGAATCGTGATAGGGGTGAATAAAGAAATGATTTAAATTTACAACGTATGATAATGACTTGCGCCGCTGTACTAGGTTTAAGTTGATTAAAATGAATACAAAAACTTTAATATTACAATAATCCTTTAATAGTCAACACAATATCACTAACCTGACATTCACTAGGCAGTTCTGAAGCAGCCTTTTCAACGGCTAAATTGCGAGAAGCAGTGCTTTTGGAAATTTCCACACGACAATTGGGACAAGTGGCAATTTGATCACGTAAACTAAACGAAAACAACAATTAAAAATCAAACAATTTTATTTTAATATAATTTAGCTAATTTAATTTTGTTGTTCAATGTTATTAAACAATTTTTTTACCGTCCATCAGCTAATAAATGTGTAAAACAGGCAGCACACATTAAATGACCCATTTGACACTAGAAACAAATAAAAGAAATATAAAAACGCCATTAATTATTTAAATTATAAAAGACTGAATTAAAAAACATAGTAGTATAATTGTATATAATATAATAATTTTTATTTAACACCTGTAAATGAAAGAGAAGAAAATAAAAAAAAAACAAAATTAGTTTTTTATGAATTAACAAATTTTTATAACAGCGAGTTGTAGAGTGTAGATGAAAAGGACTTAGGGATTATTTCAAGGGATATAATTGTTGTCTTTTGTGATATGATTTGCTTAAGGGTGATTTGATAGGTGAAGTCAGAGGTATGATTTTTGAATGATGTTTTTTGAAATATGTTTTCAACCAATTTTTAAGTGAAAATAAAAAACAGACGCAAATTTAAGTTTTATTTTATTTTTTAATTGAAAACTTTATTGAAAATTACTTGGTGGTTTTGTTTTGAACAAAAATTATTTTAAATACTCAATAAAAATACATTTTAAATATATTATATAAAGCTAGTGTTACTATTAATTAAAATTCTTTATTATAGTTTTTTGTTTTTTTGCTATGATAAAAATTTTAAAAATATTTATATGTATATAGATTCTTATAACTACTAACATTTTATTTTATGCATTTATTTTGCTTTGCAAATCAAATCTACATATTTGAAAATTTTATGTTTGCTATATTTTAGGTGTGTATATATAAATTTAATTGTTTTTTTTTTCATTACCAATTTATTTCTATATACAGAATAAAAATTACAGTTACTTTTAGTAAATAGTGTAGAGTGTAAAGTTTTTTTTTTTTTCAATAATGTATAGTTCTGCTATTATTTACATTTGCTTGTTGTTTCATTTTGTATTTAATATCAACCCATATAGCAAATTCTTGTTGATTTATTTTACTGTTATATTTAAATAGTGGATTTCCTGTATGATTTTAATAAATTTGCATACGAAAAGATTTCAAATCCAAAAGTGCCAAATTAAATTATATTTTCAAATATTTTTCATTTATGTTGAAAATTGTTTAATTTAAAAATTTTTTTTTATTAAATATTTGTTGTGGTTAAAATTTTAAAGTAAATTAAAAAAAAAAAAATAATGATTATAAATTCGAATGTACCGAATTGTTTGCAAGTATTCAAGAAAAAGTTCAAGAATTAGAGCCTGATTCAGAAGCACGTACAGCAAATTCATTGTAAAAATTTATATGAAAAATAACTAACTAAGTTTTCAAATAAATTTTGAGTGTTTTTCATAGACAATTTTTAAAATTGTTTTTCATTCGTGTTTCTGAATTAGGGGGTTAGATTCCAGTTAAAATTTATCTTTATTTGGTTACTCTGTATTCCATGTTTTCATTATAACCAGACTTTTAAAAATCAAAATCAAAGTTTAATGAATATGATAAAATCTAGACTACTATTAATTTGAAAGTGAAATTTTTAATATATTATATTATAATCCAATTATTATTCTATTTTGCCAATTAGCACATACTGGACAGAATCTTTCTTGTTGTGAAGAAAACTGTGCGATGTGTTTATTGTATTGGAGATCATGAACACATATCTCATGGTAGTAACAACTTTCTATCTTGTTCATTCAGTCAGTATCTAAAACTGCGTAATTTAATATACTTTTACAAGGTTAACAAATATGGTATGGCAACTTATATTCTTGGCAAATTTATGTTTTCAAGATCTACGAGAAATCCCCAACTTATTATACCAAATTATTCTGTCTTTGATCGATCGTTCCTTGTACGATCTGGAATGTCTTACCAAATGTGTTTTCTTTTTCATGTAGATTATTTTTCGCAATTTAGTCAATTAATAAGTTTATAATTTTAAAACGTAAATAAATAAATACGTCATGCGTATTGTTGTTATATGTGACAGTCATTGAAGCATCGGAAAGTTGATTTCAACAGACAGACAGACACGGCTATATCGACTTCGTTATCTATAACTATCAATAATATATATACTTTATGGTGTCGTAAAATTACAAATAGAATGACAAACTTGTATATACCCATCACCACTAATGGTCAAGGGTACATAAAACGAGCAGGGAAATGAATCTATCATATATTTTTATTAATTTTAATAATGTGTAATTGCCTTACAAAAATAGCCAAGAAAACAAAATATTAATTGGATTTTGAGATATGATTTTCAATGTAAAAAACCAAAGACTAAACAAAAGATTTAGTTGTGTATTTCAAGGAATTTTCTTTTTACATTAATGTCTTTTAGTCAATTTAAAAACTATTTAAGTATACCTAAGTAGCAACAAGAACCGACGACAAGGTATTTTAGTTTTTAAAAACATATGGTTAAAAAAACAAAACAAAAATATGAAAAAGAACGTAGAAAGTTAAGAAAATCACGTTTCTATAAATAAAGTAACAATTGTAGGCCTAAAACATAATTGAAATTAATATAGAACGTGCCCTTTAAATGAAATAGAAAAAAAAACCTATACTAATGTACATATATGTAAGTTGTATTAAAATTTCTCTTCAAAAATAACAACATAAACAATGATATTTTGCTAATGCACTATGTATTTTTATATTTTAAATAGTATTATTTTCGAGGCGGCTTAATGACCGTGACAATCACATTTTATTTTTATATTTGTATACTTGTGCCTGCCTATGAGTACATACAAAGTATTAGCAATAATACATTTCTTATTATGGTGAAATACAAAAAATAGTAAACGAATAAGTAGTACGATTTAAAGAGATTTAAAATAGTTTTTGTTTATATACCTAAATTCATAATTTTTTAAACACGTATTATTAACATTTTATCATATATTTATAGCCATTAAGCACTTTATATCCAATATTTAAAAATTATATAAAATTAACAAATAACAAGTTCCTTTGGTATTTTCGATTTCTTCACGACACTTCCTTAATCAAAAATTCTACATATTGTTTTGATAGCTAATAAAGTTTTGATATTTATATTCATTAGAGTTCACAGTTTAATGAACTTTCGGTAAAGGCAATAAATGAAAATTATTTAGAAAAGAAATATGTACTTATGAAAGGAATACAACTAAATATGTAGGGAAAAGAAAACATAGCATATACCGTACGTACTTACACAAAAAACATTTGTATGTATAAAATACAATAAAAAACACAGAGTTTCTGACCCGACAAACAAACATAATAACAAAAACAAAACCTAACAAATTTTTTGTGTACATAAACACAGCTGATATACAAAATAAGAATACAGTACAACAAACATATTGTAACAAAAAGTAAACAATATAAGAAAAGTAAACAATATTTTTTAAATGAACAAGAAAAACAAGTTTCAAGTTTATCTACGGTTTTGAAAACAAGTCAAAAGAACCTGTCTCTTATTTAGAAAATTCATAACAAAGAAAAATTGAGGAGAATAAAAAAAAAATTTCATTATATATTTTTTTTAAGAAATAAACTCAAATAGTAAACTGCACATCATTGATAGACTATACATAAAGGAACAACAAATACACAAGGCACCCGTACAACAGACTATTTTCTTCTTTTTATCAACTTCAAAATTTTATTTTTAAATGCATTGCATTGGTCGTCATGTTTAAAATTTGATTACATGAACTTTTAAGCACAAATGTCGTTTTTATGTATATTCCAGCTTTCATGCATTAATTCATAGAATAATTCTGTTCTATAAAATATTAGAATTTGTCTATTAATTGAATTTTTGTTTGATTTTTTCAATCGTTAGCTTAGCTTGCTCTTCGAAGTAATGGATATACGTTTCTGATATCAGTGGTACCAATATATCAAATTTTGTAATGTGATGGAAATCGATTTTTAAAACGCAACGATTTGAAAATGAACAAGTTAGAGAGTTATATTCGGCTGTGCCGAATCTTCTATGCTATTCACCAAAGTATAATATTAAAGATAAAGATGGAAAAAAATGTTTGGTGAACATTTTTTTTTTTAAATACATTTTTATAGATTTAGACCCATTGTCGGTTCAGAATTTCTGTGGAGTTCAGTTAATATTTGACATTGTATGTAAAATCGTGTTATAATGCGTTTATAGTCACTTAAAATACAACTAAAGCTACGTATACACGGTTGTCAGATCTTACAACGTTGTCAGAAAAATTTTCAGTAAATGGTTAACAACCATATGTTTCAACACATAAGTTCACATGGTTTTCTGAACATTTTTCTGGCGACATTGTAAAATCTGACAACCGTGTATACGTAGCTTAATACATAAAAACATAAATTTTATCATTTGTAAAAATCTGTAAAACTTACATTTTCTTAAGTTTATTATTCACTAAAATATTCGCAAGTTTTAGCGAATGTGAATGTGTAAAAAGTACGGTTAGCTACCGTTACCACTAAAATACCATCGTTACCGCTAAGCTACCGTTATCAATTACTGCAATTATCGATACCGCTAAAATACCGTTACCGATATAATCGTAAAATACCGTTACCACTAAAAATCCGTTTAACAAACAGAACGGAACAAAACGCAACGGAAAGTAAAGACTAATAAGGCGAAATAATCCAAATTACGGTTTCAAATCGGTAGTCAACCTTGGTAAAAAGAAGCGAATTATATTTATTTATTTAATAAAATTTATAATCATAATAAATTATGAATACAAAAAAATTTTAACATAGGTACTGACAACTAAGGTTTTTGACCTAAAATTTTTTAAATAAGAGAAGCGAATTATAATTATTTGGATTCCTAATGAAAACAAGAATTTAAAAAAAATCACCTGGCACCAAACTAACTGGATTAAACTAACCAGATTTTTTTTCAAAAACAGCTGACATTTTATTTCATACAATTGTCATGATTATAAATCCCCCCTACACGCAGTTATTCGAGTTTTACCATATAGACAGATATATGTACATACATATATACTTACAATCTTACATACATACATATGAATATGTATTGTATATAAACCCAACCCAGTAATAATGACAATAACATATGAATAACAGCATTAAATCGTACATATGACGACGGCAATAGTGTTGATAACATTATGATATTGACTTATAGATACAGATACATTGTTTTATTTTCATTCTCACTTTGTTGTTCTGTTTTTGTTATTTAATATAAATAAATAAGAAGGCAATACGCATGTGCTGATAATAAAACACCACCAATACATATACACATGTTTAAAAATATTACAAAAACAAAGCACTGCCAGCCGCGTATACATATGTATGTAAATAATTTACATGCATTTATCTGTAATATATATGTGTATAGCTACAACATCAGAAAACTAAAACATAACAAAGTGAATGATGAAAATAGATACCAAAGCATAAAGTTTTTCAAAACAAAACTTTTACGAATATCAAGGGAATAATAAAATATAAACAAAAACAAAAATATAACAGCTAGCCCCACTCATACTTACACAAATGTACACAACCACATACATATGAATTGGTTGGTACATTTTAATACTTCAGAAAATTTTATTAAAAGTGTTAACTATATTTTACGCAATTTTGTTTTGCCCATGTCATGTCAGGAGTTAAAAAAAAAACGTTAATTTCACAAATTAACTCTTTCACTTCTCCGTTTTTTTAAGTATTTCACAAAACAAGCTTTTTATACAAAATATACATACAATATGTTAAAAATATAATTATATACTATTTTACCAAAATTCAGTAGAAAGTGTTATTGTACATCCCTGCAGTTAAGCAAGTAGTTAATGTATCCCTTATAGACAGTAATTGTCACTAATGTCTGATCACTTAGTTGACTCCAATTTATATAATTTTGGTCATTTGACACCTATGCGTTCTTTGTAGCGCAGAGAGAAGTCAATTGGTTATTTTATACATCCCATGTAATCTAGCGTGAAATCAATTGACACTTTAGTGTCTTTAAGTCACCTAGAGTGTAGTTACTTTAAACGTTTATTTTGCACTGCACTTTAGAAAGTAGTTAATTTACCGAAAATAAGTAATTTATTGGAGAGTGGTCGGAGGAAAGTTTGTTTACAAGCAATCGGTTATTGGACTGTCTTTTTAGCTGACTTTTACTAAGTTTATACGCACGACTTATTCGCAAATAAAAATATAGCAATTAGGAAAGTTTGTCGCATAAACAGTGAATTTAATTTTTATTTGCGAATAGATAACTCACGAAAACAATTCCCGATTATCGACACTATTTGCAAATAAAATGTATATTTAAATAAAATATAATGTATATTAACAATTATTTTATTTTTCATCTGTTTGTGCTTTTATACTTTACAATCCGGCATCACATAAAAATAAGAATTTTCCGTAACCAAAGTGACATATAAACAGTAGGTTAGTTAATTGCAAATAAGTTTTATTTGCGAATAGGCTACGTATAAACGTAGTATAAGTGATGTCAATTAGCACTCGTACATGTTTAAATAACTAGTTATGTAGCTGACCCAATAACCAGTTAGGTAAGTAGTAATGTAATTGACTCTATGTAACCGGCATGTGAATCTAATGCGTTGACTACTTCGGACCAGCTATCAGGCAATCTCATTGTAATCAAAATGTTTCAATTGGGACATGTTCGAGTTAAAATAACTAGCCACGTAGATAGTTATGTAACTAGTTGTCACCATAAATGATAGGTAAAATCACTAATTCGGGAAAGTCTCCTAGAACTGCTGGGATATTAGTGAAAATGTGTGAATGTATTGAGTATTTCGAACTGTTACTTGCTATGTAAAATAAATTAAAAATAGCTAATAAAAACGTTAATTTCACCAATTAACACTGTCATTTTTGTCGTTTTTAGGTACTTCACAAAACAAGCTTACTGCTATTAGAAATGATGCTGCAATAAAACTCAATAACATTTCAAAACTATGATTTTCGACTTCAGTTGTTTAATGAGTTGAAACTGAAATATAATAAAGGCCTATACTTGTTGTGCCAATAAACATATTTCCCCGCGTGTATGGCAAGTATTTAGTGAGATGTGTGAATATTAAAACATATAGAAAAGAAAATTTACAAATAAAAACAAATGCAATAGGATGGCATATGATAGATAATAAAAAAAAAACGATACACAGAAATCATGTGTTTGTTTGTTTGTAAGGTCTGACGAATTTACTACTATTATATTGATGTAATATTTTTATTTGACTTTTTGTTCTTATTTCCAAAGGTGAATTTTCAATAAACAACAAAGATTTTGTTCTTTGTTAGTTGAGTTTATAAAGAACAACACTAGAATGTTAGTGGAAATAATATATACTTAAATAACAACCTATACATATGTACATACATATTTATATATACATACAAATGTATATACATACATACATTCATACATATCTATATACGACAGTTGCAATAAGAACAGAGCAGGTTTTTTGAAGAAAAAAAAGACGACGTAATTTACTTCCTCTCTATTTGTAAAATAATAAATACTTTGATTTACAATAATACATACTTGAAAACTGTTAACAGGGTTAAAAAAATGCAACAGAGAAATTATTTTATTACGTAGTTTTCATTAGAATCGGTATCAAATTTATAAAATGAGTAAAATTGTGATTTTTAGTTTGTAATAATTAAAAAATTTTCCTATAGCACACTCATCTAATAGTTAAGTAGGTATTTGTTTTTATTTAAAAACATTTTTCTTTTTTTGAAAACTATGTTTTAGAAGAGACATTTTCATTTGAAATTATGTAATCAAACAACTATGAAAGGACTATTTACATATGGTTTTCAGTTTCCTTTTTTTTTAAATTTAAATTTCTATTTACCTAATAATACAATTACAAACTGTAACAAAATATTCGTATTTAAAATAGAAATTACATGCTCTGCTTTACCTAAAATTCATTTATATTAAATTTAAAAAATAAAATTGTTAAAACTTGTATTTCCCGATTTTGACCCATAATTTCTATAGCTTTATATATGTATTTGAAATCCTTTCATTTGATATCTAAATTGTCTATGTACATGACTTAGTAATCGAGATATAAGAAATAAGAAACCGTTGTTGTTGACAGACGGACATATTGGATATATCGACTCCGCTATCTATAGTAATCCAGAATATATATACTTTATGGGGTCGCAAATGAAAAATGTGGAAATTACAAACGGAATAACAAACAAATCACAATCAAGTAATGGTATTTTGTAAACAAACGAAAAAAACACTCGAACTGGTTATAAGATTCAAAGCACCTTTTATAACAGACACTCTAAATTGTTGTCTTTGTATATTCATGTTTTTTATAGAATTTCTTAAACAAACATCAAGACGAATTTATAGAAGGTAACCTTAGAAGAACAACTGATTATTTTTTTCTCATTGGTTTAGATTTTTCAACTGTCATTTCTCTTGTATTTGTTGTGGCGAAAAATACAACAACCCAATCGCAAAAACAACCACAGGAAACTTTGACAGTTCAACTATCTTTTAACAAAAACAAATACATATATGTTGTTTTTGTACATATATTTGTTTTAGTTCTGTCGTCACCTTCTAAAAATTCGCCTTGACATACATCATTAAATATACATATGTACCTATATGTATTTATTAGAAAGGAAGAATAGCTAATCTCCTAGTACATGTGATAGAAAAATATTAATTTTAGCCATATAGGCACGAATATATTTAAAATGTTTATTAAAAATATTAAAACAAACTGCGCATTTTATTTTCTTTGCTAATCAAGGGCTGTTTAGGGGTTGTAAATTTAAAACAAACAAATTACGTTTCATTCCTTTCTAATAGTATTTTCGTAAAGTCGATAAGAATGAACAGAAAACTAAAACTACCACAAATAATCTGGTTTATTGGCACTTGTATACAAACTAGACAATAAGGCATGGAACTGCTATGTACATATGTCGCACAACCTACATCATCAGAAGAAATAATAAACAAACGTACATGCATATATGCATTGTTGCCCCTACATATACAAAAATTAATTGTATTTTTCGATAATAGGTAGGTACATAGTAAAATTATGCATTGGTGTATAAACGTATATCAAATGTTTATAAATGCATAAAGACCAGATCATTTTTATAATGAAATTAATGACGCACAATTTTGTTTCTTTTAGAAATTATTTGTGAATTATAATTAAATAATTAACATGTTATCATGCTGGTACGTATGTAATCGTATTGAATCAATTTTTGTAACCAGTCAATTCCTCAAACGCAACACATCTATCTTGAATGCATTCTTGTAATTATATTGAATAAATATTAAAATGTGAAATTTAGTTCAAAATTTATGCAACCACCACACATTAACTATGGCTAAAAATATTAGAATTATCTAATGGATAAAAAAAATAATAAAATTCCAAATGTAATTCTTTTAATTCCTATAAGATTATTAAGAATTCATATGTTATCTATTTATGATGCCGCCTATTGTATTTTATATGATATCCATTACTCTACAACTATCATCTAAACAAAAAAAAATAATTTGTATTTTACGTTTCCCAATTGTTTATTTTATTACAATCCGAATTCAACAACTTAACTCACCTGATACATAGCTGTCTTGGGTAAATCCAAACACACCGCACAACATAATATACCACCCAAACGACTTTCAAGTTTTTCATAAGCAGCTGATTGCACCGCCAATGACGACGATGTTGACGGATGATCAAGCTTTTGCTTTTTTGCTAGAGGTTCATTAGCATCAGCAGTTGTTGTCGGGGTAGTGGTAGTTGTTGTTGTTGTGTTATTAGAGGAATTGTTACCAGAACCATTATTGTCGTTCGATGTTTGGTTCTGTTGCGTCAAACTGGCCGAAGTGGAGGCTGAAGAAGCCCGTATTAAAGCGGAGGCCATGCCAGATGCCGTACCAGTTGCTAATGAAATAGTAGCCGATTGAGCTACAGATTGTTGTTGTTGCTGCTGCATGACAGCATTGTTGTCATTTAAAATTTCAGCTGCAGCCAATAAGGGTATAATATGACCACTGGTAGTGGATGAAGGTGGCTGTTGGACAGCACTTGAAGATTCTACATCAGCCATGTTGTTGCTTTTTCGTTTCTTATATTTCTTTTTAATTATTTATTATGATGCCTCCTCAATCAAACCCAAAATCTTGACAATAAAACAAAATGAATGAATCTCCACCCAATTTAAATTTTATCACCTCACCCAGTACGTCACGTAAGTTTTTTTTTTTTTTTTTTTTTTTTTTGTTTTGTTTTTGTTTTATTCCTTTTTCTTTATTCTTTAACGCTGTCTTTTTACGACGTTATTCTAAATCGATTTTTCCTTGAATTTTTATCTCTTTCTTGCAAGATTTTTTTCTATCTTCTACAGCAATGTAAAATTTAAAACAAGGTTCCTTTTTTAAATATGTATTTTAATTAGCAATTATCCAAACGTTACGAAAGCAATTTATTCGGACAAAAACCAGAATAATTTGACAAAATTTTCAATGAATTTACTATTTTTTGTTAATCTAATGCACTTTTTATTACTTTAATTGGCATTAAAGAAAACGAAAAATAAATTTAGCCGTTCACCACGTCTTTCTCGTTCAGAGAAAATGAAGAGAATGAACAAAGAAAATTCATTAAAGTCTGCCTGCACTTTTGTTCGCTCGCTCGCAGGTTCATTTATGCATGAATACAAATGGTGCGATGGCGACTAACAGCAAATACACTGCTACAAATTTTATAGTATTTTTTTTTTAATTATTTTTGTCGCCAGTTCACAGTTCCCCAAGATATGGACCAAAGTTCGAATGTTGGATATGTTTTAGATTTTATCAATATATAATTCATTGGATAGCTTTTAAAGAGATATAAATCTTAAAATTTTAAATTTGCCCCGATAATTTTTGGTTTAGTGTATGTTTACTCAAAATATGTCAGATTAAAGGTATTAATAATTTTATTTATGAGATATCAGGCTTTCATTTAATACCCCATTGGTAATCTACAAACTATATGTGATTTCCCATACATTTTTTTCAAAGTCGGAAATAATTTCAGTTACAATAATCATCCTACTTACATCATACCAGCTATGATATGAAATTGAAAATATAAGATTTTTAATTTTCTTTCTCAATCAAGCTCAAATTTAGTTTTAAAGTTAAATTCGCTGTTTTAGTTCAAGAAAGAGTTGAGAATTACGAATGACATCAAAATAAAGAAATATGCATTATTAAATATATGAATTTGTGTTTGTTGGGTTAAATTTGTCATGTACCCCAAAATAATTTGACATTGCCAGTCATTTGACAATTAACAAATTGTCTTTGTTGTATTTGTTAGCGAGATGCTGTAAACAAGAATAGTATTTTTCAAAATTATTTCTTCACAAAACGGATGGGTTTGATATTTTTAAATTGAAAAGTACTGCTGATCACAGATTATTACAGATATGCAACAAATGACAGTTTTCAATGGTTGTGGTTTGCAGAGCGAGAGAAAAAATACTATTTTCAATAGGCGACGAGTGTGAAATATATTTGTCCGTCCTTTCAAATCGCAATCATTTTGACAGTTCCTTTTGAAATTTTTCTATTGCCATATTTCTGAAACCAGCTTATTCATATCTGTATAACTTGTGCAGCTGATGATCAGCTGGGCTAACAAGTATACCTTATTAAATATACCTTATTAAATATACCTTGCCTAGATGCATATAAAACATTTATTTATATTTTCGGGTTTAAAATCGTTAAATGAACACCACTGAATGCCATATGAAATAAAAAAGGCGTTCTTACACCACTATTAGGAGGGGCATTAAAAAAGTAAATAACTCAGATTTTTAAGTCGAGTTTCAATATACAGTAGAACACAAGAAAGCTAAAATTTTAGCGAGTGCATTTTGTATTTGATTGCATTGAAGAAATATCGAATGATTCAAAACCTTTCATTAAGCATTTAATTTTATAGTGAATAAATTACATTTTGAATGTAATTTATTCTATTTTGTCAATATGTAAGTCATTGGAAAATTTTTTAAAATACCTTTTACCATAGATAAATCATACATAGTGCGGAAACTCTCTCCTAACTCAGTTGTCAAAAACCTAAGTGGTGAGTGAGAATGTATAAGTAAAATAAAACTATGTGAAAACTCGTATAACTTTTTTGAGCAATTTTTTTTTATTGAGTTATTTCCTAGTTTCCGCTCTATGTATATTTTATCCATAGAGAATTTAAATGATTCAATAAATTTATATTTATTAAACGAATTAAATACGTTTAAGTGCTAGAGAATTAAGCCTACGAATTAATGCTTTAATGTAATGGTTTTAATACCATTCAATTTGGTTTTTAAAATTGAATTCTTTCGAATCTTTTAATATAACAGCACCCATCATATTATAAAAACGAATTATTGAAAAATACAAAATCGTTCAATTCATAAAATTTCGTAGATTTTTCGTTTTTGAAACCACTCGATTTACGGAACAGCGATTGTTCACAAATCTTCCACCCCCCAATATCAAGACAATCACACCCCAAAAAAAGTAAAGAAAAACACTTCATTTTCTTAAAGGAATAAAATTAAAAGTAAATTCTCTTCTTGTTTTTTGTTATTACGAGTACATATGAATTAAATTGTAAGTTATCTTTACTTAAGATAGAATTAAACAAAAAATGCTTATGCTGCAAAAGAATACACACAGAATTATATGGGAATATAAGAAAAACTTACAATTAGAATGTAAATTTAAGGTAGAAAGAGAAGTATACTATGGACTACAATTTCATAAGCTTGAAATATAATTATTTAAAAGTAAAGCAATAAAAATAAAAAATACAATTATGTTCATATAAACTTTTGTTGTTATTATTATTCTTGTTATTTATAATCATCATGGTGAGTTTGAAATATCCATGTTGTCCGATTTTTCGACACTGACAGATTTGCGAGACTTTGAATCAACACTAGATCTTGTGCTCTTGACGTCTATATCTTCAGAGATTGTTTTAAGTTTTCGATCAGCCGGTGTACGTGAACGGTTTTTAGAGGAAGAGGAGTTGTTGGATGACTTTATAATGGGTGGTCCAATATCTTTGCTGCGACTGGAACGTGACCGAACAGTGGCTGGTGAGGGCGATATGGAAAGTCGTTTGCTGTGTGAGCGTGAAGATCGTATTGGGCGCTTTTCTTCACGTGTGCGGTGAGAACGTTTACGATCACGAGAACGGGAACGCTTTGTGCGGGAGCGAGAACGACGCGCTCTAGAGGAACTACGACGATGACGGGAGCGAGAACGTTTACTACGGCGTTCACGTGAACGTGAGCGTCGCTTAGACCTAGAACGGGTACGACTTTTGCGTCGTGAACGAGAACGTTTACGAGAACGAGAACGCTTCCGCGATCGTGTGCTGCGAGAGCGAGAACGTGAGCGTCGTTTTGACTTGCTGCGAGTGCGCCTGCGTGTGCGTGAACGGGAACGTTTTCGTGACCTTGAACGATGAGAACGTGAACGACTAGTGCGTCGGTCCCTTGTACGTGATCTAGAACGTGAACAACGTCTTTTATCCTTAGCTAACATTCCAATCACCGGATCTATAGCAGCGGATATCATATTTTGCGCCTCCTTAACAATAGTCATGGCCTCCTCAATTTCTTTCTGAGCAGCTTCATTCGATTTTGCCTCCGGTTTTACAATAGCATCCGTCGAATGATAAACGCTTAAATAACCACCCTTGAAATCCTGACCATGCATTTTCAGGGCGCTGATAATGCTAGGTTGATCACAAAATTCAATCATGCAATACGTTTTATTATCCTTCTCAGCCCAACGAGCGTATTTCACCTCACCAGCACGTTGAAAACACTCCATAAGGTCATCTAAACGCCATTCATTTTTCACATCGCACACAATTATTGTACGTCTTATTTCCTCAATCTTTCGTGCATCGTAAAATGACGGCAATGCTGGATACTCTGGTAAATTGTTTTCCATTAATTTTGGATCATAAGTTTTTATGACCTGTAACAAAAGATTTAATAAAATTTTTACTCTTTTTTACGTACATGAATCAATTATCTACTTACCTGTTGGGGCGATTGGCCTTCAATGCGGTTAACTACTTCCGGTGGTAATTTTGAGTCCGGTTTTTGCAAACCCGGTACTATGGTGCCATTCTTAGACATTTCCAATGCACGATATTCTTCAGGAATTGCCAAGACCGGTATAACTATTAACGCTCTATCTATGAACACCGTATTCGTCAAATGTTGTGCCACCGGCACGCAAGTGCTTTCAACATATTTCACATAACATATGCGAGACTGCACTGGGCAAGAGACATCTCGTACGGTTGGATACAAACGAATTTCTTCGATTTTACCAATGTTACCAAACAATGCCTGCATTTGATCTTTTGTGGCTTGTGGTGCAATGTTCGTGATTTGTATCACGCTTGGCGAATTGCCACCAGCCATGGTTGAAGGTTTTTTTCACTCAGCGGCTCTACTTTCTCGAGTTTTCTCAAAATCTGAATTCTATTGGTGGGGGTAAAATTGGATTATCTTCTTTTTCGGAGCCACTTTAAACTTAACTAATAAATAAAATTATATAAATTTCTATAATTACGTATTATTCTCAATAAATTTTCACTAGATTAATATTTTTTATTAATTTCTATACACTAAAAACGATAAAAATTAATTTTTGCTCGATTTTTTCACTCTTGCAAATAACGCCATTTTTTAATGTGCTTTTTCGGCATACAGTGATGACAATTTAGCGGGGGAAAAAGTATTATAGCTATAAGCGGAAATTCTAGCGATTATTTCAGTGCTGTCGTTTTAGCACATTTAAAGCTATTTGCTGTCTTTTAGAGTTGTGCCGCTTTGAACTAACACGCTCTCTTTTAGTGAACCAGTTAAAAGGTTATACTACGCCTACAAAATAATTACAAAAACAACAGCCAATTTCTTATTTTGTTTGTGATACACTAAATCAATGTGTCTGTTGTTTTATGTAATTGTTTGGTAGACGTATTGCAACCTTTTAACTGAATTACTAAAAAATATAGTTTTAGTTCAGAAGAACAGCTGATTATTTTTTTTATTCAGTTGTTTATACAAGTGAACTGTCAATTCACTTGTGTTTGTTGTGACGAAAAATACAACAAACCCAAAAGCAAAAACAATAACAGGCATCTTTGACAGTTCACTTATCTTTTAACAAAAACAAAGTACCTGTTGTTTTTGTACATGTTGTATTTCTGTAGTCACCTTCTATAAATTCGCCTTGGGCACAACTCTACTGTCTTATAAAAAACAATTATGATGTTTCTTTTTGTTTGCACAATAATTATGTTCTTAATTTGTTTATGTTATAAACATAGATTTGGGCTTCAATAGAACTCCCTCAGCACAGATTTTTTAAGTTAAATTTTATATCAGAAATGGTCAAAAGTATCCAAATTTGTGATATTGTCTTCCAACTTTTTAGATTAATTTTTTGTCTATATGCTTACGTAAAACAATAACTTTTAAATGTCACTTTTAGCTATAATTATATTCTCATTTTCTATAGAATGTAACACTTATTCCAAACGATGTGATTGCGCCAGTAATCCATTTGAAATTAAGTAATACATAAATTTTGGTAACTTCAAATTAAGTTAATTTGCTTAATTTCGCCGAAATAAACTTGAATGAACATCTACTACTTATTTTTGCAACCATGCTCAGAAAAATTATAAATGAAAAAACATTTAATTTCAACAGATAACTGTGACTGGGATATTTGGATTATTTTAGTAACGGTCATGGTATATTTCGCTAATTGCAATTATTTAGACTTTTTGACATATTTAGATGTTTGCAAAGTTGAATTTTCGAACTTTCGACTTTTTAAAATTTTTTATTCGCAACAACAAACACTATTGGATTTGACAGTTCGAGCCTCCAAACAAGTGAAGAAAAAATAATAAGCAGTGCCATCGACACTACCTTATCATAGATACGTTTTATTTTTGGATTTTTTAGTAAATAAATAAGTATAACATTTTAATTTGTTTGACATAATTGTAATGTGTACACCGATATTGATACGTGTATATGAAGTTTAATAAACCCCATACTTAAGATTATGAAAACTTAGTTATTGTATTATATTTTACATTAAAAAGTATATTTTAAAAGTATATTTATGAAAGCTTATGGACTTTTTTATAAAAATCTTTATATTTTTATTTCCATATTTCGCTACATCAGTGTGTAGCATCTTCAGGAATTTTTTTTACACAATGATGTAGCAAAATATTTAATTTTAAGTAGAAATTTATAACCGGTTATGGCCAATAGACTAAGTTGTTTAACAAAAAAAATATTGAAATAAAAGCATAAAGATTTTTATAAAAAAGTCGTTTTAATGATTATGAAAACGTATATTATAAAAATAGGTTCCATCATATATCTGTGCTCTTCTATAAACTTTATTAATACCAATTCAATACAATGTAAAGTATATGCGTTTTTAAATAATTTTCTTGCATTTTTTCGTTTTTATGGCAGCTATAGTTTTTATAACGGTCGGTCATCAGTCAATATCTATCTATATAAATAAAAATCAATTGTCGTTCGTTGGTAATTGCATCAGTTGAGAACGGCTAGACCGATTTGGACAATTTTTTTACTGAAATGTTCGTCATAGTCCAACTTAGGTTTTTACGGAAAGAAAAATTGACCACGCCCACTTTTACGCCCACTTTTTTCCATTTATCTAAAATCGGAAAACGGCTGCACCGATATGGCTAATCTTTTATTTAAATGATCGTAGTAATCTAATTTAAGTTTTTACTGAAAGAAAAATTTACCACGCCCACTTTTACGCCCACTTTTTTCCATTTATCTAAAATCGGAAAACGGCTGCACCGATATGGCTAATCTTTTATTTAAATGATCGTAGTAATCTAATTTAAGTTTTTACTGAAAGAAAAATTTACCACGCCCACTTTTACGCCCACTTTTTTCGATTTATCTAAAATCGGAAAACGGCTGCACCGATTTGTCAAATTCTCCTTATTTTTCGGCTTATTTGTAAGTAAAGTTTTTGCTGGGATATTCTTATGTTGTAAATAACTCATTTGTTATTACTTTTGTATTGTTTCGCGATTTGTCCGAAAATACCGTTACTTTTTTATTTACATTCCAATTTATTTGTGCAAATGTTGATTGACTGCTTATTGTCAAATTGTTGATCAAATTAATCGGTGGACGAAAAATAAAATAAGTGCAATTGTTAATTGTGAATTAAAAAAAGTTTAAAGTGTTTCTAAAAAAGTTAACTAACGGTGATAAGTTTTTTTTTGAATTAAGATTCCATTGTAAGTACATTGCAATCAATTCATTAATTGAAATAAGTTAAATCGTGTTACCTCAAACAAATTTATAGATTAACCTACTATAGACTGTGGGTTTTGAAGTTATAAACGGTTAAAAGGTAAGAGCAAAGTCAATAAATTCTATCGCATTGTAATGCCGCCAATAAGAAGGAGCAATTTAGGTCGCAGAACTCGCAATGCTTCAAATCAAGCGTATTTTCGATCTAATCAAACTGCGGAACAACTCGAAGAGCGAAATGAAATTGAACGAAATCGATTATCACAAACACGTTCTGCACGTACACAAGAAGAAAGAGAATATGCAAACGAAGTAGATATGCATCGAATGAGACACAATCGTTCTATAGAATCCAACCGAGTGATAATTAATTCAAATGTACGTGCAAGAAGAGAAACAAATGTTGCGTTAAATACTCATCGAGCTGCATTTCATTACAACAGGACAGTCGATTACAGTGCAGACCATTCCGTTGCTATTGGTTCGATGAGCGTTGTGTGCCCACATTGTAAGGCATTGAAATATAAAAATGAAACTCCTGGATTGTGTTGCGCAAGTGGCAAAGTGAAATTGACACCGTTGATTCCACCACCAGAGCCATTGCTCTCATTGGTTTCTGGAACAGGAGCTCATTCCAAGCATTTCCTAACACAAATCCAGAACTACAACAATTGTTTCCAAATGACTTCATTTGGCGCAACAAATGTGATTCGGGATAATTTCATGCCTACTTTCAAGGTAATTTCACCACTTACAGCATTTTATTTTGTTTTCTTATGTAAATTAAACATTACAGATTCAAGGTCAAATATATCATCGAGCAGGTTCGCTTTTGCCAGTTCCGGGTGCTGACTATAAATTTCTGCAGATTTACTTCATGGGCAATGCTCCACAAGAAGTAGAACAGCGTTGTGCATACAACAGTTCGGTAAAAAGACCAATTGTTGAGCAACTGCAAACTTTTTTCCATCAACACAATCAATTGATTGCATTGTTCAAAACCGCACTAGACCGCATGCCCTCTGATAATCACAAAATTGTTATCAGAGCCGATAAGACTCCTACGGGAGAACACGCAAGACGTTTCAATGCACCAACAATTGATGATGTCGCCATTGTCGTCGTTGGTGAAAATTTGGAATCACGTGATATCGTTCTACATCGACGAAATAATCAGCAGCAGCGTGTGTACGAAACTCACCGATCATATGATGCGTTACAATATCCAATCATATTTTGGCAAGGTGAAGACGGTTATCATTTCTCGATCAAAATGATAAATCCGCTTACAGGTGAATATCAAATCTATATTTTTTCTATTATAAGATCAATTAATTTTATTGACGCGAAAATTAATGTACAGGCGCTGAAACAAACAAAAAAGTAAGTTCAATGAACTATTATGCATTTCGACTGATGGTTCGTGAAAATGAGGACAATCACATATTGAAATGTCGTCGTCTTTTCCACCAATATGCTGTCGATATGTATGTAAAAATAGAAACAGAAAGATTGACATTCATTACATTGAACCAGAAAAAACTGCGTTCCGAAGAGTACATACACCTTCGAGATGCCATAAATGTGGACGGGAACGCACACAATATCGGCCGGATGACGATTCTCCCAGCAACGTACGTCGGAAGTCCTCGCCATATGCATGAATATGCTCAGGATGCTATAACCTACGTTCGACACTACGGTACAGCAGATTTATTCATAACTTTCACTTGCAATCCACAGTGGATAGAAATTCGGCAAGAATTATTCCCTGGCCAATCACCCATCGATCGCCATGACGTCACCGCGAGAGTCTTCAAACAAAAATTAAAATCACTGATGGATTTCATTGTGAAGTATCGCGTGTTCGGCGAGACGCGCTGCTGGATGTATTCAGTAGAGTGGCAAAAACGCGGACTACCACACGCGCATATCCTCATTTGGTTGATTGAGAAGATAAGACCGAATGAAATCGATGATGTGATATCAGCTGAAATTCCTGATGAAGTAGAAGATCCAGGCTTGCACGAGGTTGTTACTAAAAACATGATTCATGGTCCCTGTGGATCATTAAATATCCTTTCTCCGTGTATGGTCGACGGCAAATGTTCGAAGCGTTATCCAAGGCCATTAGTAGCTGAAACAATTACCGGAAATGATGGTTACCCACTGTATAGTCGCCATTCAATTGCTGACAATGGAAGATCAACAATGGTGAAAGTGAATCAGCAGGACATTCAAATTGATAACCGTTGGATTGTTCCGTATTCGCCACTACTCTCCAAAACATTCAAAGCACATATCAACGTCGAATCTTGCCATTCCGTGAAATCCATCAAATACATCTGCAAATATGTGACCAAAGGTAGTGACATGGCTGTGATTGGAGTTAGTGCGGAGAATTCCATCGATGAAGTCACTCAATTTCAAATGGGCCGCTATGTTAGTAGTAACGAAGCAATTTGGCGCATTTTTTCATTTAGCATTCATGAAAGACATCCTTCTGTTATTCATTTAGCCGTACATTTGGAAAATGGTCAAAGAGTGTACTTTACTGAGGAGAATGTATTACAACGAGTTGATCGACCGCCACCTACAACATTGACCAGATTTTTTGAAATGTGCAGGAACGATGAATTTGCCCGAACGTTACTATACTCCGAAATGCCAAGATATTATACTTGGAATCAATCGACAAAGAAATTTCAACGACGGAAACAAGGAAATCCTGTTCCAGGTTTCCCCAATTTATTTTCCACCAACGCATTAGGTCGTATTTACACAGTTCATCCAAGAAACGATGAGTGTTTCTATTTGCGTTTGCTATTAGTCAACGTTCGTGGCCCAACATCATTCCAAGATTTGAGAACTATAAATGGTGAATTGTGTGACACGTATAGAGAAGCATGTCAACGCTTGCGATTGTTGGAGAATGACGCTCATTGGGAATGCACCCTCGAAGATGCTGTGCTTTCATCAAATGCTCATCAAATACGAACACTGTTTTCGATAATTGTTTCAACATGCTGCCCATCCAAACCGACTGATTTATGGAGCAAATACAAAGATGCCATGTGTGATGATATTTTGCATCAGGTGCGTATTAGAACATCAAATCCAAATTTGCAACTGAATGAGGAAATTTACAACGAGGCTTTGATTTTAATTGAGGACATGTGCATGATGATGGCGAACAAGGTATTGTCTGAGTTAGGCATGGCAGCTACCAATCGACCGATGCACGACGTATTTAATCAAGAGTTGCGACGCGAAATACAATATGATTGCGATGCCTTGAAGGAATTAGTACGAACAAACGTTCCACTGTTGAATCGACAACAAAAATATGCATACGACACTCTTATGAAAGTTGTGAAAGATGGAACTGGAGGAATTTTTTTTTTGGATGCTCCCGGTGGAACTGGAAAAACTTTTTTGATTGCGTTGATTTTGGCCACGATACGCTCGCAGAATGATATTGCACTTGCACTTGCTTCATCAGGAATTGCAGCTACGTTGTTGGAAGGCGGTCGTACTGCCCATTCAGCACTCAAGTTGCCATTGAAGTTGCACATCAATGAAAATCCAACATGCAACATTTCCAAGAACAGTGCAATGGCCAAAGTTTTGCAGCAAAGCAAACTAATCGTTTGGGATGAGTGTACAATGGCGCATAAAAAGTCTTTGGAGGCATTAGATAAAACTTTGCAAGATTTACGAAACAATCAAAGCCGTTTTGGTGGTGCAATGATTCTGTTGGCAGGGGATTTTCGGCAAACATTGCCAGTGATTCCACGGTCAACGCCAGCCGATGAACTTAATGCATGTTTGAAGTCGTCCGTTTTGTGGAAACACTTCAAGAAACTCAAATTGACTGTGAACATGCGTGTCGAGCTGCAGAACGATCAATCTGGAGAAGCATTTTCCAAACAATTGCTGGACATTGGCAACGGCAAAATCCCGGTTGACATTTCGACCGGTTGCATTCAATTTCCCCCCGGTTTCTGTCAGTTCACCGAATCAAAATCCGAGCTAATCCGAAAGGTATTTCCAAACATTGCACAAAATTACAAAAATCATGATTGGTTGAGCGAACGTGCTATATTGGCTGCGAAAAACATTGATGTCGACGAATTGAATTTTAAGATTCAAGGTGAAATTGCTGTCGAATTGATGACGTACAAATCGGTGGATTCCGTTACTTCCCAAAATGATGTTGTCAACTATCCAACCGAGTTTTTAAACTCGCTGGAATTACCCGGATTACCGCCTCACAATCTCCAACTGAAAGTCGGATCGGTAATCATAATGTTACGAAACATAAACCAACCACGTCTTTGTAATGGCACCCGACTTGCGGTAAAAAACCTGATGAACAACGTCATCGAAGCAACAATACTTAAAGGAAAGTACAAAGGAGAAGACGTTTTGATACCACGGATCCCAATGGCTCTGACCGACATGCCATTCGATTTTAAACGATTGCATTCGCTATGACAATTAATAAATCTCAAGGGCAGTCATTGCGTGTTTGCGGCATTAACCTTGAAAATCCATGCTTCTCGCATGGTCAATTGTATGTCGCCTGTTCCCGTGTCGGAACACCATCAGCATTATTTATTTACGCGCCAGGCAACAAAACTAAAAATGTCGTGTATCATAAAGCATTGCAATGAAGGAAACTACGATATCACTGCAAAGCAACAGGAAAAAGTATTTCTTTATTTTAATTGGTTCCTGAACATCGATCTTTCAATCAAAATGTAAATATAACACCATATATTGTACATATTTTCAAATCAAATGTAATTTAAACACACCTCAAACCTACATAAATAAAAATTATCATTTAAAAGTACGTTGTTTGTCTCTTTTTACTATTTTTTCATAATTCAAACAGCTTCTCACAAATTCACAAATCGAACACAAACATTTTTTCTAATATATGGACAGGACAACGTCTGTCGGGTCAGCTAGTTCTTCAATAAAATAAAACCATTAACCAACACTATGTTTAATACGTATTTTTGCAACCTTATTACAAATTTATACAATTCTTTACTCCTCAGTACAACAACGTTGTTGCCAAGGCGAATTCATATAAGGTGTACTCGTCCCTACAACAAATACAACAATACAAAAACAACATACATTTTTGTTTTTGCTTTTCATCCCATCTGTCAAAAAATACAAGTACGGCGAATTCAATAATAAACTGGAATTTAACAACAAACCAGTGTAAGTTTTATATTTATTGCTTTATTTCATGTGGAGGATGTTAAAATGTTCGATGAAAGTTCAAACGCGTGGAGAAACAGAAGAAATTGAATATAAAACAATAGGAAAAAAGTGGACGCATCAAAAACACACAAACACAAACACACACATATATATGACGCGCACCAATATTAACACAAATTTTGACAATTGAGATGAAAAAGCTGATGATCAGCTGGGCTAACGAGTACACCTTATATGAATTCGCCTTGGTTGTTGCTTTAATCAAATTGGTGCAATGGGAAATTTAGTGTGAAGATTTTTTTTGTTTAATAAATAAATATATAATTCATTGAAATCAATAATGAAAATACAATTAATTTAAAGAAAATGATTATAATAAAAATTATACAATTAAGTCTATGTACCAGTGTAAAAAATTGTTAATAATCCGTAATTGAAAAAGTTTGAAAAACATGAATAGATAAATTTTCTCTCATGTAAAAAAAGTTGTGCACTGATTTCGCAAAAATAAAAGAAATGATGAAGAGTGAAAGAAAATCGTAAAAGCAAACAAAAACATAATAGACACAATTTTTATAAAAAAGTTTGTTTAAAAGAGAAATTTTATTTATTATTTTAGCATTTCCGAATTTATAATTGCTAATAAATGTGCAAATAATTTAATATTGTTATTCCAATTGGAAAATAAAGAAATCAAATTGTGATTGTCTAACAAAAGAGGAAAAAATTCATTTGTGTGTCCTTGAAGAGAGTTCAACCCCATTTGCAAAAGAAAAGAAACAAGAAAAAATACTACACGAAAAAAATTATCTAGTCTCACTGTGGGTCTTAATTGAAATTACGAAAAAGAAAATTTGTTGAACAAAACATGTCTACGGATCATGTAGGCAAACGAATGGCAAAATGTTTAACATTAAATGATACCATTAAGACTTCAACAACAACGACAATAACACCAGCATCCACGTCAACAATTGATAATCAAGCGTCGTTACCTAAAAAACAAACACAACAACATGAAATAACAACAACAAAAACGAATAACTCTAGCGATAGAAACAATAGTGGTGTAAACGCCAACAATGTCTCCTCCGTGAGCAGCAATAGACCTTATGTTGTAATGCGAAAACTAAAGAGTACTAGTAGCAATAGCAGTAGCTGTAACAATGGACAACAGCAGCAGCACACAATTGATATGGCAAATTCTTCAATGAGCAGTCAAAGTTTCACAAATGATTCCGGTAATCCAACATCGCCAAGTTCCTTGTCATCGGCTTCGCCTACATCACCACCTGGTGGAGATCCGGGATCAGCTGAACTGCGACAATTAAAACGCGACTGTGATCCTCAGTTTTCTCGTTTCGCGGATTATTTCGTAATATGCGGTTTAGATTTGGATACTGGTTTAGAACCCGATCGATTTGCCGGTGAGTTTTGTATTAAAAAAACAAGTAAGAGAGATATATTCGGCTGGGCCGAATCTTATATACCCTTCACCAAACTATACTTCAAAATAAAAATTTTTAGGTAATTTTAGGTAAACAAATTTTTTTTCCAGTTGTTTTTTTTTTCATTTTTTGAAAAAAAATATTTTTCGAATTTTTTTTTAAAGTTTTTATGTAAAATTTTTTTAAAATTTTTTTTTTTTTTTTTTTGAATTTAAATTTATTTTTTTTTTAATATTTAGCGAAAAAAACTTTTGGTGAAAAAAAAATCTGGTTCAAAATTTTTCCCGATTTTGACCCATTGTAGGTCCAACTTACTATGGTCTTATATACGTCGTTGCAAAGGTCTTTGAAATATCTATCATTTGATATCCATATTGTCTATATTAATGACTTAGTAATCCAGATATAGGTCAAAAAATAGGTAAAAAATCGAGATTGTCCTGGTTTTTTCCTTATATCTCAGCCATTTGTGGACCGATTTTGCTGATTTTAAATAGCAAACTTCTCGAAAGCATGTCTGACAGAATTATTGAAGATTTGGATCCCGAAGATATCTGGGGTCTTCAGAAAATTGATTTCAACAGACAGACAGACAGACGGACAGACAGACAGACAGACAGACAGACAGACGGACATGGCTTAATCGACTCCGCTATCTATAAGGATCCAGAATATATATACTTTATAGGGTCGGAAAATTATATTGTGGAAATTACAAAAGGAATGACAAATTTATATATACCCTTCTCACGAAGGTGAAGGGTATAAAAACATTTGTTGTTAATAAATATAGGGAACGTTTTTTTATTTTATATGATCTACTATATTATAAATTCCTAGATATTTTTACCAAATAATGATGAACATGTTAAATATTTTTCTTTTCTAGGTGATAACTTACATTGTTCTCCCTTGGATCGTGCTTATAAAAGCAAACCCTTGGCCCATTATCCAGAAAATGTTTCATGGAATCCCTTTGATTCACATGGTATATGTATGGTAAGTAATTGAATTCAAATTTCTAAAATAGATAAATGCACACACAAATGCAACTTCATATCGTCGCCTAAAATGAAAAACAGCGTACATAAAAAATTCATGAAAATTGATTACGATTCACGATTAAACTTCTACTTTCAAAAATAATGAAGTTTAACCAAAATTAAAAGTAGCGTATCATCAAGTAATTGAGTAATTAAATAATAAATAGCTTTTTAAATTTATTTTGGTAGTATCCAATTTTTTTTTAAAATATGAATATTGAAATATTTTGTTTTTTTTTTTTGCAGTAGTTATTAGTAATTAAAATAAATAAAAAAAATATACAAAATATATAAACCCTATAAAGCAGTTGCTTTTAATTAAAATAAAAAATATAGGTACATATTTTCATTTAATATTTATTTTTTCTTACAATTTTATATTGATGATACATTATTTAAGTTTCAGAAATCCACAATTCAAAATAATGTAAAACACAAATTTAAATCAATTTTTGCTTCCCCTGTAAAATTATTTAGCATTTTAGGTGACGATATGTAATTATACAACAAACAAAAGAACTCATAGGGCAACATATCTAATTGAATGCATGGTTTTTTTTAACCCTAGAAAATTTTGTAAAATAAGTAATAAATTGTTATAAAGACAACCATTGTTTTAATTCTAATTAAATATCATAATGTAGAACGTATGTTTGTATGGCTCAGTACCATAAAATTTCATTTACAACTTTAAGATGATCAATTGAGTTCAATTAAAAAAAAAAAAACGCAACAACAGCAACAATAACAATAATAAATTTTTTCTCCCATATGCCTGTCTGTTTATTTATTAATACGTTGGTTTGTTTGTAGCCTTGCTTTTATATTAAACTAAATATTGAGTATTCAGACACAACACATGTATGGAAAGTGAAATTTTATTTTGATGCTTTAAAGTCCACAAAGTCTGTGTAAATACAGTAGCGTTTACAAAAGTAGCAGTTCGAAGTGAAAATTTGTAAACAATTTTTAAAAGCTAAAATCGGGGTATTTAAAAAACAAAAATTTTTTAATTTCATTTATTTAGCAGTTTTCTAATAAAAATCTTAAAAAGGCCAACATAATAATATTTCAGAACAATTGTTCCTGACAACTAGTGCGATTAATTAAATTAGCATACGTTCTGATTAATCAATATACTGATTAATCAATTAATCGATGAATCAACATTATGAATATTTTTGTCCAAAATCATTGAAAAGAAGTAAAAAACAATCATATACCGCTCCATGAGCTCGGTTATATTTGTTTGAATAATTCGATTACAATTAACGCCTTATTTAATAACAAAACTTATATATTGTTGAACAAAATGTTTTTAATACTTGTATTTAATACACTTTGTAAAACAATAATTTTTAAAATCGATTTGTAATTGAATTTTATGTTATTTGAAGAAAAAATATTTTTTCAGTTCAGTTTCAATCTAGAATAAATTTACTCAATTTATTATACAATTTTTTAAAATAATCACATCCACTTTTATTTAACCCGAAAGGATATTGAATATTATATCCAATAGGTTATGGGCCTTTAGTACATCTGTGATTGATAATTGTGAACGAATTTTTTTTGAGTAAAATGGAAGATATCAAGTCTTGTGTGAAGAAGCTGAACGGGGAAAACTACCAAATATGGAAGTACAAATTGGAACTATTGCTGATTAAAGAAGATCTGTGGGAAATAGTTTCCAATGAAAAGCCCGTTACTCCGAATTCATTTTGGCCTCAAAAAGATGGTAAAGCTCGGGCAACAATTGGTCTTTTAGTTGAAGATTCGCAGTTGGTGCATTTACGAAACCTAGATACTGCACATGATTACTGGGAATCATTGCGTAAAGTACATGAGAAATCTACGTTATCTAACAAAGTTATGCTTTTAAAGAAATTGTGCCGAATGCAATTAAAAAATGGCCAGGATATGGAAGCACATATTTCGGAAATGCTAGAAACGGTAAACAGATTAAACGGATTGGGAGAAAATTTAGCAAATCATCTTCAAGTGGCATTTTTATTGGGAAGTTTGCCAGATGAATACAATGGTATAATTACTGCTTTGGAAGTACGATCTGATGAAGAATTGACTTTAGATATTGTCAAGGAGAAACTTATTCAAGAATACAGGCGAAAACAATTAAATGATCAAGAATTAAGTTCATCAAATCTAGCTTTAAAAATGCAAAATTCAAAATACATCAAGAAATGTTATGGATGCGGTAAAGCTGGACACATCAAACGTGATTGTCGTGTTAAAAAAACTCCTGAAAATAAAAATCCAAAAATTAAAGCTAATAAAATTGTTGAAAGATCCAATGTTGAAAACTATGAAGAATTTTGCTTAAATTCTGGTGAGAAATTAAATCATAACGAATGGTATGTAGATTCTGGTGCTAGTTGTCACATGAGCAGCAATAGAGAATTTTTTTCTACATTTAATGCGGAAATTGGTGGAGACATATTTTTGGCCAATGGTAAGAAGATAACTGCTCAAGGTTCTGGTGATGGTTTTATTCATAGTCGCGGTAAGCAACTTAAAATCAAGAATGTGTTATTTGTACCAGATCTAGACGGAAATTTGTTATCAGTCGCTAAAATGGTTCAAAATGATTTACAAGTTTTATTTAAAAATAAGAAATGTGAAATCTCAAGAAATGAAGACATCCTAGTGACGGCAAATCTGGTGAATAATTTATATATTATTGAACAAACACAACAAGCAAATATTGTTTCAACAAATGAAATTAATTGTATTCATACATTTCATCGAAGATTTGGTCATCGTGATAATAAAGTCATAAAATCTGCTATTGAGAACAATTTAATATCAAATATAAAACTGAAATCGTGTAATTGTGCTGATATTTGTGAAGTTTGTTTCAAAGGCAAGATGACGAGGCAAGAATTTCCAAAAGCTACCCAAAATCGTGCAGAAAATATTTTGGACTTAGTACATGCTGATTTATGTGGACCGATGCAGGAAGTAACCCCTAGTGGTAATAGATATTTTCTTACGATGATTGATGATCATACCAGGTACTGTGTCGTTTATTTTTTAACAAATAAGAGCCAAGCATTTGAAAAAATTAAAGAATATGTAGCCTATGTTGAAAACTTATTTCAAAGACGAATGAAAATTTTAAGAACAGACAGAGGAGGTGAATTTAAAAATAAATCCTTAAGCAATTTTATGAAAAGTAAAGGAATTAGTCAGCAATTTACAGCTCCATATACACCAGAGCAAAATGGCGTAGCTGAACGTAAGAATAGAAGTCTTATTGAAATGACTCGTTGTTTGCTTATACAATCTGGTTTAGAACTAAAATATTGGGCTGAGGCGGTGAATACTTCAAATTATTTACAAAATAGACTACCCTCAAAATCGTCAAATAAAACGCCTTATGAATTGTGGTTTTCAAAACAACCCTCGATGAAACACATTAGAACTTTTGGTTGTGCAGTATATTTTCATGTAAATAAACAATTTCGTAAGAAACTTGAAAATGTAGCTAAGAAGGGATATCTGGTTGGATTCTGCGATGAATCGAAAGCATTTAAAATTCTTGATAAAGATACTGATAAGATAACTATCTCGAGAGATGTTAAATTTATTGAAAATGTTGATATCTGTAGCAGCAATAAAAATCTGAATGAAGGTATAGTTTCTATAAATCTGTTGAATTGTTCTGAAAAAGAAATTGTAGATTTCCCAGAGTCTAATGAAATTCAAGATGAACATGAGGAAAGCTTTGATACAGCCGATAGTGACAGTGAACATTCTGTAGAGATTTTAAGTACTAATAATGTAATTAATGATGATTCGACTCAAAACGAAGAAGATGTTGATGAAACACAACCAAATATTAGAAAATCTTGTAGAACCAACAAAGGAATACCACCAGCAAGATACGATTGTAGGGCTGCTTTATTTGAACCAACTAACTATAAAGAAGCAATAGAAAGTCCAGATAATGAAAAATGGATTGTTGCGATGGAGGATGAAATACAAGCAATGTATGAAAATAATACTTGGGATTTAGTTGAATTGCCAAAAGGAAGAAAAGCTGTCGGATGTAAGTGGTTGTATAAAATCAAGATATTGGCAGATGGTTCTACTAAGTACAAAGCTCGTCTTGTAGCAAAAGGTTTTTCTCAAAAATATGGACAAGATTATGATGAAGTATTTGCTCCTGTAATTAAACAATCCACATTTAGAACTCTTCTGGCAGTTGCATCATACAAAAATATGTTGGTTCATCACATCGATTTCAAAACAGCATTCCTAAATGGTGACTTGGAAAATGAAATTTATTTAAAGCAACCAAAAGGATTTGAAATGTCAAATAAGAATAATCTAGTTTGCAAATTAAACAAAAGTATTTATGGACTCAAACAGTCAGCGAGATGTTGGAATCAAAAACTTAATGAATCTTTAATAAGTTTAGGATTCAGAAGGGGAAATACTGACTGCTGTTTATATACAAAAGGAAATAACGATAATATTATGTATTTACTAGTTTATGTTGATGACATCCTAATTATTACGAAAAATGAATCGCTTATAAAAGATTTAATTAAAGAAATTTCAAATTTATTTAAAATTACTAATCTTGGAACTCTGAAATTATTTCTAGGAATTGAAGTAGAAAACATTGACGGAAAATTCTTCCTACATCAACAGAGCTATATCAAGAAAATTTTAGAAAACTATGGATTATCAAATTCTAAACCATCTAAAATACCATTAGACGTTGGCTATATAAAAGAAAATGTATCATCAAGTGATCAGTTAGAGTCAAATGATTTATACCGACGTGCAATTGGATCATTATTATATTTATCGAATAATACAAGACCTGATATTACTGTTGCTGTATCCATTCTAAGTCGAAAAGTATCATGTCCCACACAAAGAGACTGGAATGAGGTTAAACGAATATTGAAATACTTATATGGAACTAAAAACTTAAAGCTATGTATTGGAGCAGAAAATCTCAAACTCGTTGGATATGCTGATGCAGATTTTGCTGGTGACACAAAAGAAAGAAAATCCACAAGTGGATATGTGTTTCAACTAGGAGGAGCAACAATTTCATATGCTAGCAGAAAACAAAAGCAAGTAACCTTGTCTTCAACTGAAGCAGAGTTTGTTTCATTAGCTGAAGCTACTCAAGAACTTTTGTGGTTCAGAATGTTATTTAAGGATCTTAAATTGAGTATTGATGATATTACTCTGAAAGAGGATAATCAAAGCTGTTTGAAATTACTAGACATTGAGAAAATCAATTCTCGCACAAAGCATATTGATGTTAAATATTATTTTGTACGTGAAATCAAGCAAGCTAAAGAAATTAAATTCGAATATTGTCCTACTGAAGATATGTTAGCAGATCTTTTAACAAAACCATTGCAAAATATAAAGATAGCAAAATTCCGTAAAATGATTGGCCTTATCTAATGTTTTACAAATTGAGAAGGGGTGTTGAACAAAATGTTTTTAATACTTGTATTTAATACACTTTGTAAAACAATAATTTTTAAAATCGATTTGTAATTGAATTTTATGTTATTTGAAGAAAAAATATTTTTTCAGTTCAGTTTCAATCTAGAATAAATTTACTCAATTTATTATACAATTTTTTAAAATAATCACATCCACTTTTATTTAACCCGAAAGGATATTGAATATTATATCCAATATATATATAATTTTTAAGATCGTGTTCTTCGTCTATTTCATCAATTCCTCTGTCGTAAACATTTTCAATATCACATTCACTTATAACATTCTTCTGAGTTAGCATTTTTTTAATTATTCTTCATTTACGTAACCGAGCCCTTAGAGCTACTAACTATATAACAAACTACAATTATTATTATGCATTTCGATTAGTACTATTTTTTTTAACAAAAAAGTATCACTAACGGCCATGTGTATAGCGCGGTTAATACATAATATTCATTCTGTCAATATTTAACCAATATATTTTCGCAATTTATGCTTCTAAATAAATGTCATATTACACAAAACCATTTATTTTAAGTGTTTGTGAGAAAAACTTGGTTTTGGTTCCACTGCAAATTTTATGGGACGTATTTGGGGCGAAACAATCAGTTTTGAGTTGAAAGATTAATTGTGAACGCCATAGACATAGATAAATACACATAGATCGGAAACTCTCCTGTCAAAGACCTAACTCAGCTGTCAAAAACATAAGTGGTGAGAATGTATTAGTAAAAAAAACTATGTGAAAACAAAAACAACACTCGTATGTGTAACATATTTGAGTAATTTTTTTTTTTTTGAGTTTTTTTTCTAGTTTCCGCTCTATGTATATTTTCTCTATGGCCATAGAAAACATTATTACAGTTATATTTACAGTTATGACAAATTAAAAAAAAAAAAAATAGTAGAATTTATTTTTCTCTGTTAATTGTATTTTCTAAACCTAGTTTATTGATCGTAACTGTTAGTTTATACAAATGTGTTCATGTGTCTATGTAGAAGTACATTGTATATTATAAATTTATTGCTAAAGTACTTTATATCTTATACATTTATAAATAAATTTTTTGCTTGACTGGTGGTACCACTTAAATTTGTGTATATAAATTTATTATTATATGTATTAATAAAAATTTTTAACACATTTTGTTGTGGAAAATAATGATGATGTTAGCAGATAAAAATCCTTTTTTATTTCTATGCACATATAGATTTATTTATTATTTATTTATTACATTTCCTGCTTAACCCCAAACTCTCACAACTCAAAATTCTGCTAAAGTTAAAGGATTAAACACATAGATTTATCATTAGCAAAGCTAAAACAATGTTATATCATTATCTTAGAGTACAAAGGCGCGTGGTCCATATTTAATAAAAATTAAGCAGAGACCGAAAATAAGTTGTTGTGGTAACATCACAGTGCTTTCACAGTTGACAGCCCTTGGTCGAGTGAACTTGGGCCATGGTGAAGTGGTACCCATACCACTTCACCATGAGTGGTATGGGTATATATATTTTTTTGTCATTCCGTTTGTAATTTCGACATTGTTTATTTACGATCGTTATAGAAAGCGGAGTCGATATAGCTATATCCGTCTGTATGTTGAAATCAACTCGAAGTGCCCAAATATCGTATATATATGATTAAATAGTCCCGGTTATGTTGCTACTTAAATTCGGGAAAATCGGCCCAGATATAACTGGGATATTAGCTAAATCCAAATTCCGCAAATGGCTAATATATAAGCAACTACTTCGATTAATTCACCCAAACTTTTTACACCAAAAAATGTTTCTAAATCTTTATCTTAAAGTATACTTTGGTGAATGGTATATAAGATTCTGAACAGCCGAATATAGCAATCTTACTTGTTCAATACTCATTTTTAAATAAAAATATAATCATGATTATTAAATGCATTTGAGAGAAAAATTTAAAACACACTATGCATTATAAAAATTAGAACAACTTTTATATTAAAAATCTAATTATGTATTTAGTTCAATTCAACATTGAACAAAATTTATAAAATTAAGGCAAAATTTCACGTTTGAATTATACAAATTAGAACAACTTTTATAGTAAAAATCTAATTATGTATTTAGTTCAATTCAACATTGAACAAAATTTATAAAATTAAGGCAAAATTTCACGTTTGAATTATTTGATTTTTTAAAATAAAAAAATCATAAAATCTATCCATCGATTTAAATTTAAATGTTTCGGTTTATTGCAGATTATTCCGAATATTAAGTTTGGTTCGGAAAAAAAGGTTTAGGTTAGACTCTAATATTTTCTTATTATTTAAAAAAAAAAAAATAATATAATTCACTGGTGTTTACTTACTTTTGTTCTATCTTTATTTTATTATACCCTTCACCATAAGTGACAAGGGTATGTATAAGTTTGTCATTCCGTTTGTAATTTCTACATTTTTCATTTGCGACCCTACAAAGTATATATTCTGGATCGTTATAGATAGCGAAGTCGATATGTTGAAATCAACATTCCGTAGCCCCCAAATAACTTACATACATGATTCATACATTAATATATCGGGAATTCTTCCGGGTCGGTTGTTATTTAAAATCGTGAAAATCGGCCCACAAATGACTGAGATATAAGGAATGGCTCATATATAAGTAACCGGGACAACCTCTATTTTTGATCTCGATTATATTTATTTCAAAGTCCATTGCAACGATGTATATAAGGCTATAGTAAGTAAGTAGGACCTACAATGGGTCAAAAGCGGTCAATATATTTTTTAACCCGAATTTTTTTCACTAATAAATTAAAAAAAAAAAATTTTAAATTAAAGAAAAATTTTTAAACAAAATTTGGAAAAAAATTAAAAAATAATTTCGAAAAAAAAAATTTTTAAATTTTATTTTAATATATAATTTGGTAAAGAGTATATAAGATTCGGCACAGCTGGATATAGCTCTCTTACTTGTTTTTATTTAAATTTATTTATTTCGTAATATTATTTAAATTTAATTACAGTTTAAAATACTTATCACTTTCATTTCAACTGTTTATATTGAGTATGTATTTCAGCGATCTCTTTTTTTGTTGATTTCACTTCTCTATGTTTAAAACTTGTAAGTAGCTAGCATATACTAAGAATATTATTGAAGTTGTTATCTAAGAATCTTTTCATGTCATGATTTTTATTGTTATTTATTGGTTTAATTTATTATTTTATTGTGCCTATTGTATTTTATACCCATTACCAAAAGTGATAGGGTGTATATATTTATAAAGTATTTATAATTTCAAAGAAGACAAAATATAAGTAGAATTTGCTACACAGAAGTGATGAAAAAGAGCATCTCAAGCAATTCACTTATTTTTTATTTATATACCCTACACCACGACTGATGTATAATATTTACACGATTATCATTTACGACCTGATTAAGTATATAGAATATCCCTGATCCTTATAGATAGTAGAAAGATACATTACGGAATCAATATATCAGATATACGGTTGATCATTTTGTTATTGAAAATCAGCATATTCGGTTCATAAATGAATTGAATAATTTTGTGTTTCATCTTTAAAATGAATAAGCTAAATTTTACATAAATGTTATGCACGTTTATTTTAACTCTTATCTAGGTGTAAACTTTTACATAAATACAACAACAATAGAAAATGTACATAATATATATTAAATAAATAACTATGTGTACATATATATATAATTACAGCTATCTTTGCCGCAAGGATTGAGATTTCGCACCCAAAAGCATAATATTGAACCAAAATTTCACTCATTCGCTACTACCCGAGAAGATGGGAAACGATGTTATGGTTTTAGTTTAGTATTCAATGAAGAAATACGTAATCGTAATATATGCAGCGCCATGCATACATTACAGGTAATGCACAACAAGACAACTCCTTTCTTTATTAGTTAAATAAAAAAATATTTATTTATTATTCATTATTTCCGTTTACATTATAGTCCATGTTCATAACAGAACTCTCTAATGGCCAACAAACACATTCATTAACACGCATTAAGGACAGTCCAGTAAGTCGTTCTTTGCCACGCCATTTTAAAGTGGCCGGCCAAGCACCACAGTCAGCACAAAGTTACTATGACATCACTAAGGATAAACTCTATGTTGCCAAAAGTATTACATTGATATGTCAAATACCATACGCATATGCAGCCGAAATATTTCTTACAAATCTATACAGGTAAGAGTGGAAAAATAAAATAATTTAAACATATTATTAAAAACAGCACTAAACATTTTCAGATGTCTTCCGCGTCAGCCCGGTCCAGGCATCAGTCTCGAATCTTACGTTTATAATATACTCTACGAAGTAATGTTACCTCAGCCTGGCAAATCTATACGAATTTACTTGCCACCCTCAGAAGCACATTTGCCAGCTTTAGCATTAACATTGCAGAGGCCAGACACGCGTAGCGAATTACCATTATTGGATTTTCCATTACGTTTGCTATTCACCTATTTGGGTGTCGAGTGTGTTATACAATTGTTAACATGCGTTTTGTTAGAAAATCAAGTCCTATTACGTTCAAATGGTAAGTTTATGTCTAAATACATGTGTATGTATGTAAAACATATTTTTTTTAAATTTTATTGCGATTTCTTTTCATATTATTTCAAGATTACCAAAAATTAATGATAGTTGGTGAATGTATTACTTCTATACTATTCCCATTTATGTGGCCTCATGTGTATGCACCAATTTTACCAGCCGCTTTACACCACTTCCTGGATGCCCCGGTGCCCTTTGTTATGGGTTTGCATGCTGACTGTGAGGCCGCCAATAAAATTGGTTCAGAAGCAACGCTCTGTTTTGTAGACATCGATAAGAAAATTATACAATTACCCGAAGAACTTCCAGTTTTTCCACACAAAATCGATTTTATGGCCGAAATAATTTCAGTTTTGGATAAATTTGAAATAGAACGCGATCGTATGTATGAACCTAATCTTAGAAACGGATATTCTACGCGTGATCATGATGTTATGATAAGTAGTTGCACTCTGCCAAGCGGCCTACAAGCAGCGCGTCGTAGTAAAGAGCGTTTCCAACAATTACAAGAAACGGTTTATACACTGGGTTCATCGCCAGATGGCAGTTCTCACAGTAATTTACATTATCAGCCTTTAGTGGCTCATCCCTCGAAAATTGATCATGTACCCCGTATAGCTGATTTTCTTAGACGTAAGGGTGTGCGCACCTCGTCTCCAGTAGCGGGTGGTGATTGTGTCGATGCTACAGTTGCCGTATCACCGGCTAGTATGTCACCCACTAGATCCCGTGGTAAGGAGATCAAAACAACGCCAAAGCTAACACCTGAAGAACAATATTACCAAGATTTACGTATAAACAATGCTATACGAGAGATTTTCTTGAATCGCTTCGTACACATGTTTTTCGCTTATGAATTTTTCGTCATTTATCCCAATCAAGATAGAGATGAATGGCTTAGTAATCGCGAGACATTGCAGAATTTTGACAAATCATCATTTTTGTCCGATCAGCCAGAGCATCATCGCCCATTTTTGTCACAATTTTTAGAATCTCAAATGTTTGCTACTTTAGTAGACAATAAAATACTCTCCGTATGGGACAAGGAACCAGAATCTAATTTGAAACTATTCGATCAACGAGTTAAACTATTAAGGTAAGTTGTTTGTTGTTGTTGTATGTAATAATATTGTTGAATCCAGCTAATAAAAAAGTACTTAACAATTTAAATTTAATATTTATTAGAATGATTTGAAAGTAAATTTTTAATTTGGCTCAAGTTCATTTATTATAATTACTCTATAACAATTCAAAGAATACCATTGCAAATGTAATTTTAGACAATTGGCAAATTGGAGTGCATTTTCTACTCTGCCAAGGATATACAATTATTCAATTATTATTTCGTTTTGTATTAAAATCTTATTTTTCATTAAAAGTGGATGTATGTTTCCACACTAAGCTAACGATATATTATTTTTATTTTTTTTGCAGAAAACGTCATGGTGAAAATATGATTTGTGCCACCAGCTACGAGCCGTGCGTTATTAGTCAAGATGCTCAGCAAGTTTTTGAAAAACGTCTTAGCTGTGTGGACATTGAAGTAACGCCACCCAGTGAAATATTATCTAATCGTGCAGCTTACTTTCGCAGCTTTCCCATTCTTGAGAAGAACGTTTTGAATCAAGAATGTGCTTCGAGGTAGATTATAAATTCTCTTATTCTCTCGTACTTCACAAAGATTTATACTCAAATTAGAAAATACTAATGTTTTCCATATAGCAAATACTACTACTAGTTTGTATAATTTTTTTTTAGAAAAAAATTTTGTTGTTGATAATAGAATTTACAGAAAGGAAATCTAATAATTAAACTACTCTGAATTCATACAAAAACGATATTAGTTGGTATCGAATATATAGTTTAGTATTTATTTATGTAATCGTATGTGTGTATTTGAATAGCCGTGTACTCTACTCTAATATACATACGTATTGATATTATTTTTATTTTATATATGTATTTATATATACTTTAATATTGAATTGATATTTTTCTATATTTAAAAGAAATATAAATGTTGACTATTGTTTTTCTTTTTAATATTTATTTATTTTTTTTTTGTCTTCCACACTAATAGTTTTACATACAATACAATTTTTTTTGTTAAAAAAAAATCGAAAAAAAAAAAAATAAATTTTTAAAGCACTTTAAAATGAAAGACAGTTTTATTTATTGTATTATTTTTCTATTAGAGTATTAGTTAAAATGTATCAACTTAGATTAATGTTTAGTTTTTTGTTAAAGCATGTTTTAGTTGTTACCAATTTAATTTCACTAAAATTCGTTTCTATATAATATTTTTAATTTTAAAAATTTTAAATTTAATTAATGTTTTTTTTTTTTTTTTTCTTGATTTCATTTACTTTCTAATTTCATTATATTGGTTTTCTATTTACGTTTCTATAAAGAAAATGTTCGAATTTGTTTCAATTACATATTGTGTTTCGAATTGTTACAACTCTTTTTTATTTCTATACGGGAATAATTTAATTGTAAAAGAAATTTTGATTGCAATATTAAGAATTACGGGTGTTCTTTGTTCACTCGAAATTTAATTAAATACATTTTCATTACAGCAATGAATTCAACTGTTTGAATTCTATATATTTCACTTTCAAACATATGCGTGTTTAAAATACTTTATAGAAGCTTTTAATTCGAACAATTGGTTACAATTAATTATTGGTTCGAAAGAATTAATTTTTAAAATCAAATTAAATTGTATCTATATAGCATAACTTTAATGAATCCATAGACTTAATTCCTTAGTACTTCAAAGGTATTGAATTCATTCCGTTGAGAATTAACTCCTTGTTAAATCGTTCAAGTTTTCTTTAATTCAAATCCGTTACAAAATAACTTTATATATGTTTTGAATGATTAAATTATTCATTAATTCAAATATATTACAAAAAGGCTTTAAACAATTTTTTTCAATTCATTTTGTAAATGATGAAAAGTAAAACCAAAACATGAAATTAATTGCTGACATTTTTAATTCTGAATTATGAATTAATTAATTCTAAGTTCTGGTTTAAATTTCGTAGATAAAATTATTGGATATTATAATAAAATGTTTTTGTTCCAAACAATGTATGAGCCGATTATGGATGGCAACCGAACATCAGTTGCGTTATCAATAAATGATAGCTGCCAGTTGTCATCTGTAATACTATTTTGGAAACTGAGAACGCAACTTTAGTTCGGTTGCCATCCATAATAGACCCATTAGTTTCAGCTTTGAATTCAAACAATTGGCTTCCATTTTGTATGCTTTCAATTTTTAGTATAAAATTCATGAAATAAATTTAAAAATTTATTTAAAAATGTTAATTTTATAACAAAAAATTATAAAATATGAGTTTTTGTAAAATTAAATGAGAAATATTTTAGTTTGTAATTGTAGTATTTATTATTATTTTTTGTTTTATATAAAAACACAACAAAACCAAATTAGCAAATGCAAGGTGCCACACAACAAAATTTTTTCTTTTCTTTTTTCTCTTCCCTTTTTGTTTTACTTTTACAGAGGTAATAGCTTGAGACGAGTACAAAATGGCAATAAATGGAGAGCCAAAGAAATAAATTTCGATCAAAAACCAACAACGAACATTGCCCTAAACAGATTATCGGCTAACTTAACAAATGCCGAATTAAGTCCAGCGTTGATCGCCCAAGCTAATTGGACCTTTGTGGAAAGATTGTTAAAGGTAATTTTACTAACTAAATTATATTTGAAAAACTTCTAAATTACATATTTCAGGACATCAAAAGTAAAACAAAACGCATGCTATTAGAAAAGATGGGTACAGAAGCGGTTGCTTTAGGTTTAAATAAAAACGATGGCATCGAAGAGAACACTCTTATAGCTTCGCTGTGTGATTTATTGGAGAAAATCTGGTCGCACGGTTTGCAAACGAAACAGGGCAAATCTGCTTTATGGTCTCATTTACAAGCATATGTAGAATTACAAGATGCCCGCTCTTCAAATTCGAGTACAACTAATAGCCCGATATTGAATGCAACAGGAGGTTCGCCAAAGTCCGGCAATAAAGTGGGTGTGACAAGCAGTTATGCGGTAGCAGCACCAGCATTGGCTTGGAATGTTATGCGTAAACGTATGGATTGTAAGTGGAAATTAAATGTGTTAACTAAATGTGTCAGAAATTAATATCTCGATTTATTTAAGATTTATCTACTTTTCAAACGGATTTTGATAATCCGCCTAGTCCAAATCGTAGTCGTTCAAGAGATAGAAATAAATTTGTGGGTCTTGAACAGCTATGCCCGCTACCGGAATCGTTAGAATTTGATGTCAAGTAAGTATTGATTTATTTTTATTCCCTTCACCATGAGTAAGGTAAAGTTAAACACGACTACCTCGATTTTTTCCACCAAATATATGTTCTTCAAACATTTTATTTCACCTGTAGTTCAATGACAACAATTTTTTTTTTTTTTTTTCATAAATAAATTTTCTTTTAATAAAAACTGCTTTCAATATTTATCTTAAAGTATGCTACCAACAATTGTTGTCAATATTTATCTTAAATTAACTTTGGTTAAGGGTATTTAAGATTCGTCACAACCGAATATAGCACTCTTACTTGTTTTTGCTTTATATCTGGATTACTTAACATAGATAACATAATGATAGACAACTTGTCTCACGTGTTTTTAATTATCTTTAAAAATTGAAATCCTTAATCCATCAAAAAAAAACTTGTCTTTTAGAAATGTTATGGCTATGGCTGATATAAAAACACACATTGGTTACACTAGAGCTTGGGTGCGTTTGTCGCTTGAGAAAAAATTACTTTCCAGACACTTTCGTACTCTATTATCGGATGATACATTATTACGTTCGCTTTATAAACGCTCGGCATTCTTAAGATGTGAAGAAGAAAAAGAGCAATTTTTATATCATTTACTGACATTAAATACGGTCGATTATTGTTCATTTACCAATACTTATCCCACAACAAGTAGGTTTAAAAATGTCTTTATAAATAATTTGAGAAATTGTTAATGTGAATTACCTAAAATTTGTGTAGAACTTCCTTATCGTGTGGTAATATTTCCCTCACGTAAATATGGCTCGTATCATACTTCCAGTAATGTGTGGATTATAGTTTCGGGCACATCAAACGAAACCCAAAGGGTACCAGTGCCAAAAGGGTCTTTAGAATTTATATTTCACGTAAGTAGTTCAATTATCTATGTTCAAGATTATATCAATTATAATTACAATAATGTTTTTTTCTTCTTCATTTTAGTATAAAAATCTAGGTTTATTAACTACCATGCGCATTGGTCATGATAATAGTGGAGCCTCTAACAAGTGGCTAGTGGAACACGTAGTAATGCGTAATGAAGTTACTGGTCATACGTACAAGTACAATTTACCTTCTTGCCTCTATTTTATTACAAAAACTAGTATTTAAAAACTTGATTTTCTTGTACAGATTTCCTTGTGGACGTTGGTTGGGAAAAGGTGTGGATGATGATTCTACGGAACGTTTGTTGGTTGGTCAACGCGTTTCTACAAGCGTAAAAAATGCTGAATTGGTTCAAGCTTGTCATACACCACCCCGTACTCGTAGTCCCAGTGTTCATCGTGGTCAAGATTTACCACCACCTTCGGAAATTCAACACAAATTGGGAAATTGTGTTAATATAATTGTCAAGTGGCACTATAAACCGAGTCGTGATCGTGATGTTGGCACCTTTACGAATCTTTTATGTGGCGATGATGGTCTAGTGAAATGTTTGGAGAATGTATTCCTTTGTGGTTTTCGTTCGTCACGTTTCTTTGGCCGAAATCTTTATATATGGGATTATTTTAGTAAGTCGTTGTTAAATTTAGTTGTCAACTTTAGTTTTATTTATTTATTTATTTATTTTATTTGAGCAGCTAAAATAAAAGAAACATTTGAGCAATATTTGTTACAAGATCAGCAGCAGTTGGATGATTCCGGTTCTAGTCTTGACTCTTCGATTAATTCTAATAGTGCTAACAGTCTTCAAAGAAGAGAACTATGTGCCATATGGCGTTACTATGTACACCTAATGGATGAAATCACTAAAGTTGGCAATACCTTAGGAAAGGATGGCAAATTTCAGTTACTTATATGTCTAAGTCTAAGGTAATACAAACACAAAAGTAATTTAACTACTTTAACTTCTAATGGAACAATTTTTCTTTTTATTTAACTTATTTAGAGAACACTTACTAACTCGTATGATACGACCCATGTCTTTGTGTAAGGTCACACATGAAATGTACGAAGAAGAAAGTTTTCTTAGACGTAAAAATCTTTTAACATTTCTCATACAGATATTAGAACCATTGGATGAATGTCATATTGTTCTAGAAAACTCTATAACACAAGGCATTTCATCGCAATGTTAAAAACAAATCTGATTACTTACCAAACTTTAGAATCTCTATATGAAATACTCATTTTTTCCAGCTTAGTTTATAAGATAAAAATAACACCTTAAGATACTTGCCCTCCAAGAACAACAACTTAAATTTCTTGCCCCCTATTTATACTTATATAAGTACGTAAAGAGAACTTACAAACAAACAAACAAAAAAAGACATTTATTAAACAAAAATCTCCAAAACCAAAGCAGTGCAACACAAATTTTATTTTTAAACAAATAAATTAAAAACCAAAGTAATTTTAAATTATTAATACATACCTATATTAAAATAAAAACAAAGAAACTAAGTTTTGTTGTGTGCAATTAAGTGGAAAGGCAATTAATGAAAAATTCATTGAACTATTTACATTCATTTTTTAATGTTTATTATGTTATTATTATTATTTTTTTTTTTACTTTTTTTATAGTTACGAACACATGAAGTACTGAAGATGTTTGAAATTTTCTAAATAGTAAAATTTCATTCTTTATTAAAAGTTGATTAAAAATTTAACGAATTATAAAATGTACTTCATATTTGCCAAGGTAGCTTTAGTTTAAGTGTAATTTTTAACCAAAGATTTCTGTTTCTTAGTTTTTCCTATACAATTTAATATACTGTGAGTTTCTTAGATTTTTTTTTTTTACAATTTATGCAAATTTCGTAGTAAATAATAATTTTCCTATTTTCATTAAGAATGATATTTTATTTTTATAAAATCAACTCTCAGATACATTTTTAAACGAGTTTACATTAAATTAAAATATATACATACATACAACTATGGAAGGTTCATTTTAAAAAAGAAAATCATTACAAAATAAAAATGTTTTATGTTAAAATAAAAAAAGTCTTGTGAAATTATTTCGTATTCTAATAAATAATCTAAATTTAATTTCTATAGAAATATAATTGGAAAAGTGTATTAAAGACGAAATATTAAAAAATAATATTAATTAATTTTAATGCATTGAAATTACATAAATATGTAAATCTAAAAAAAAAATAATTAAAAGTTTTAAAATATGTTAGTTTCACTCGTATAAACTAGGGTACTACTTTAGTAGTCCAGACCTTTCCCTTGGCGACTACAATTTGTTTCAATCGATACAGAACGCTCTCTCTGGGATACACTTCATTATGGAACAGAGTATCCGATATTTGATTGGCCTCAAAAGATGAGCAATTATGTTGGCGCGGAATCCATATGTTGCCAGAAAGATGGGAAAAGGTCATACCAACAATAGCCAATACTTTGAATACATTTATATTGTACAAATCTTTCAAAATGAAAGCTAACAAATTTAAAAAATCCCTCATTTTTAAGTCATACACCCAATATTTGTCAACAAATTTAAAAATCCCGGATTTTTAATTCATACACCCAATATTTGTCAACATAATATGTAAGTATTTATTAAACAAAAAGTTCTATCTAAATACCTTTAAAATTTCTAAGCATTTTGATAAGATCTAAAATTTTATTTTGCCCTATATGCGGAACTTTGTAGCACCAATTCCAACTATGAGCCCATGTAAATAGAAATCAAAAACACAGCACCGACTATTGAAATGTCATTAAGATATCTCAAACGGGTTCACGAGCTACCGAATTACATATTTCCAAAATAAGAAGTTCCTAAACCACTGTTTGATGGTACACAAACCTGGTCTGTGATTGCTAGATTTAATTATGAAAATACGATTCTTTTTAACAAAAATTAAAAATAAGAGCATAGACTTTTTTTTACATTTTTTAATTATTTGACTTTTCGACTATTACCGTTAAACGTAACTTATACTTAATGCAACTATGTTTTTTCATTCAAATGTAAAACGTGGCAGTGATGATAACTGTTGTTCCAAAAAAACGCTAAATGCATTTTTAGTGGAAATTTGGCTTAAATCAAGATCAATGAAACAGCTTGCATTTTAATATTTTTTTTGGTGTTGATAGCTCTAAGTACAAAAACGTTAAAATTTTTGCCCGCTCTCTCTTAGTTTAAGAGTTATAGAAATTTAAAGTCAATATATATAATAGTAAATTTCTCATATATTTGGGAAATAATCTGATCATTATGGATATCATTGAATAGTGCTTCAAAATACCTTTCATATGATATACTTTTAATTAACACTGTGAACCAAAAATTCCTTTTTGAAAATATATGACAGTACTTCAGAAAATTTTGATATACAGAAAAAGTTATTTTAGCGAAGCCGGAGTTCGATATACCCCAGAATTTAGAGTCTCTTCGCCCGGCCGAAGGCCGGCGATACAGAAAATGTGAATATTAACAGAAAAAAAATTATGGAAATATAAACTGTTGCTGGGATCTTGATTTGTTCCCCATTGTCAATTCAAATTAGAGTTATTTTCGGTTTTTGAATACGCATTTTTGTCGGCGTTACCCAAAAAAAAAACCATAACACAAATGTTTTGCCTAGATTTCTGAACGCTATATTAAAAATGTGTCAAAAGTCTAATTCGCAATAATAATTCAAAAAATGAATTAAGTATTTGACGGTGCCGTCGGAACAAAGTTTAAAAAATCGCTAGAATTGTTTAAAATCGTTAGGTTAGTCGGGATAATCGGAGAACTGTCATCACTGTTCCTAAAAATTAATATCATCTCTAGAACAAGTAGCATTATCAATGTAGTGTTAGTCGCACAGCTGTTTTCTTTTTTGCTTATTTGATGTGGAACACAACTGTCAAATTGACTTGTGATTGTTATTACAATAATACAAGAAGCCCAAAGCCAATAAAAACAGTAGACACACTTTGACAGCACGGTTTACTTTTACAAAACAAAATTACTTGTTGTTTTTGTACTTATAGTTGTTTGTCGAATTGACACCATCTTGTAAAGTATGTTCTGCTCTAGAACTAGCTAAATTTCCCTCTCAGTTGTGAAAAAAGTATGCACTCTGTAATTGTGAAGAAATGTGAAAGAAATTCTTGTTAGTTCCGTGTTCATTTCCTTACCAAAAAGTGCATGAATAAAGTTATTTATGAAAATAAAAACTAAGTGAAAAACGCCCAAAATTTTACAACCTAAATATAAAATAAAAAAAACTTGTAGTTGTACATTAAAAAAGTGTTTATTAAAGTGAGGATTGATTGCTAAGAAAACAGCTTGAATCGATTTTTAGCAGAAAAATATTGGTTAATAACAACAACAAATATTAAAGTGACAGAAATTAAATATAGGTAAGTTAAATTATAGAAAATAATAAAAATTATCATTTGAATGATTGTATAACATGAAATGTGCTAAAGTTTATACAACAACTGAATTAATTTACTAGAATAATTAAAGAAATATTAATAGCAAACATTTCTTTTACATACTCTCCTCACCGACTCTCACTCACACACACACTGTAAATTGCAAATTTTTTTTTTGTAATTTTTGTTATAAAAGATGACGTGACATTTTAATGATTTGTTTTTGTAGGTATTTAGTATTTCTTTGAAACTACGTGGATGATTTTTTCTGTTTTGTTTATTATTTTTGTCAATATTGTGTTATCATTGTTTGGGTGTTTATAAAGAAAAAGTATACATTATACAAGAAGGCTTGACCACGTATGATGTTATTAAAATGAATACGCTATGTTTGGTCAAACTAATTTTTCTTTACGTTTGACCTTTTTCAAAAGGTTCTTAAATCTAGGCCATTAATTTTACAGTTCTTCTATTAATTGTAGCCATTTCTTTATTCTTGGAATTAAACAAACAATAAAAATTTTACAATCAATAACAGCTGTTTGTTTTTATTGTTAGTTCTGAAACTACACATGAATAATGTGCATACATAATATCTACTAAGTACATACATACATACATATATACAAGTTTATCCCGTGACATTGCCACCACCAATTATCACCACCCTCATAAGTTTATTTTGGTATGTAATATGTATTGATTTAGTATCTCTTCCTATATAAGTTTTTTTTTTTGCTATTAACCTTTATAATTTTATACTTATATTGATTAAGAATTTTTTGTACTACAATCAGTGGGCAGATTAATCTACTTATGTATATTAGACCCGCTCTTAAAAGGAATGCATCCTTAATCAACAAAAATATTATGTATACAGTGGTGGCCATCAGGTTAGCACACTTCATACTTGCTGTTTTCTAAAGCAAATTATTTCATTTCATTGCAATTATAAACTAAAGTTTTTGGTAATTAGTGTTGTTTATGGTGTGATCAATAAGTCCCGTTACTTTTTTTTTGCATTCTATCGCTATTCTCTTTCAAATTTGGATTTTAGTGCAGTAATATGTAAAATAAGCTGGACACAATTTTAGCACATATAAGTATAATTAAATTTTTTAAAAGTTTTTTGAGGGTATAAATATTAATTGGTAAGTTTAGGTATTATTTAATCAATGAGAAAGACAAACTGACTTAATAAACATTATTTAGATATGGCTAAAAAAAAAGTGGTGTACAGAGGAACAACGAAAGATTATTCAACAAATGAACTCGAGAGGAACAAGTATAAGTGAGATTGCTTATACTTTGGAATGCTCCAGGAAGATGGTTTATAATGCACTAAGACATATTCAGAAGTATAAAACATCTAAAAATGTTACACAGGCTCCTCGGCCCAGAAAAACTTCACGTAAAGAGGATTCTTTAATATACAGAGCCTCTGTCGAAGATCCTTTTAAGAGCTCCACCGTAATCCAGAGAGAAATTTCAGGAAAATATGGTATCAACGTGTCCAGCAGAACGATAAGAAGAAGACTTAATGAAAAAAATTTACGTGGATGCATTTCTCAGCATAAGCCACATGTTTCAAAAAAGAACATACAAGCTCGGTTGTCCTTTGCTCGTGAGCATTTGGAAAAGCCGTTAATTTTTTGGAAAAGTGTCCTTTGGAGTGATGAATCTAAATTTTGTAGATTCGGATCGGATGGTAAGAGGTATGTATGGCGTCCTCCGAACATGCAACATAATCCAAAGTACACCAGTAAAACAATAAAACACGGTGGGGGTAATGTGATGGTGTGGGCAGCATTTTCTGGGTATGGTGTTGGTCCTATAAAAAAGATTGATACTCGTATGGACCAGTATGTATACCAGAATATACTTCTAAATACAATGATACCTTATGCAGAGGACAACATGCCACTTAGGTGGCGATTTATGCAAGATAATGATCCAAAACACACCTCACGCTTAGTGAGGTGTTGCTTGGAATCGAACAATATCGACGTGTTAAAATGGCCAGCCCAATCTCCGGATCTCAATCCTATTGAGAACCTTTGGAATGATGTGGAGCAGCATGTAATGAGAGAAAAGCCTAAAAATTTGACCGATTTATGGAAAGAAGTAGAAAAAGCTTGGAATGATATTTCAGTGGATCGCTGTATGGCCCTTGTAGAAAGTATGCCAAGGAGACTAGCAGCTGTGATCAAAAATAAAGGGTATCCAACTAAGTACTAAGTTTTTAGTGAAATAAGTTTTTTTGTTTTGTTACTTTTTTAATATGAATAAACTTTTTTATTTTGTGCTAAAATACTGTCCAGTGTTTTTTTGAGGTTATTATATTCTGGATAGAAAAACGCAAAATATATATAAAGGAATAATGCTGGACATGATGGGACGTGATCTTAGAAGGACAAGTAACACGCATGCAAAAGATATCATAAAAAAATTAAGAAATATAGGAAATATTTGCGTTTAAAAATAGCAAGTAGCTAGTGTGCTAACCTCATGGCCACCACTGTATATGTATATTTCATAAAATAATTCGACTGCAAATATTAGAATCTAAAATTATCTAAATAAAAGTTATTTTACTTTTTCAAAAGCTCTATGAATAAGAAAATCTTCTTTAGATGTTCGAAATAAATGGTAAATTCTGAATTTAATTATCTATTTTTGTTTGCTTATAATATATGGATATATTGTCTCGGAAAATTAAAAAAAAAGATAGATAATAGATTTGAATGTGTGTGTACTACCTATAAGAAGTACATACCCACTCGGAGACCCATGGAATTTTTCCCCTAGCCATTTTTGCCTGTAATATAGCACAGTTGCACAGAATATGTTCCATATTTCTAGTTTCTCAATATCCTCGCTCAACCTACAGACGTCCTGTGCGCCCCATATACCAATGAAGGCTGCAATTGAGCAGTGACCGCTTATAACTCTTACTAAAGACCTGAGATTTTTCCTATCCAACCCAATTAGTATTCTGGTTGGCTTTGCATCCAACACAATCTGATTGTGAATAGTTTCAATACCGTTTCTAGAGACCTCTTACAGTTCAACACAACTCAGTGCTGACTGACTACATAAATTGAAACTACAGACTCCTCTCTGACATGTTCCCTTATCAAATCCGTGGCATTCCAGATCGCATCTACAACATAATCTCCGGTGCTAGATTCCATCTTGGACCCATCAGTGAAAACTGCATCCCCTTCAAACAGCTGTTCTGATCCAACCCACTCGTCCCTACTTAGAAACACAATTGGGGTGAAATACCGAAGTCTAAGTCGTTACCCTATGGTCCGAAATCACAGTAGGGGTACTAGCCTGGCCACGTACAAATTCTACCTCGTACATTAGGGGTCATTAAAGGAAACTTTTTTAAGCGCTGCTGGTGTTCGACATACCATATAGTTTAATACCCTTTATCAAGAAACTAATTTATTTAAAAATTATGACAAAAGTCATGGCTATTAATATAATAATACCTACCATTATTACGGAAATTTTTGAAATAAAGTTAAACTTTAAGAATTTCAATAAATGAGAATTTCAAAAAATCTGATCCAAAATCGGAAATTGGGTGCAAAAGTTTTATTAATTAGGGATGCTCATTTTTAAAATCTGGATCACATAACAAATATCAGAAATATGATAAAATTTTTGCTATTACCCCCAATTTCAAGTTTTTTTTTTCTTTGCGCGCATAAACTAGATTTGTTGCCAAAAGAACCGGCTTTTCGAATTTTTCGAAAATATATGATTTTGACATAAAATCAACTTTCGACTGCTAAAAATGATTTGCTTGGATTTTTATGTCAAATTCTATAATCTCACTAATGACCTACGTTAAGTCAACATTACGGTAACATTCCATCAACGGTAGGCTAACCCAGCCTTTATCGTCTACAGGGACTTTAAAAAAAACACTGCGCATTTAAAATTCATAATATTTACTTGAAAATAATTAAATAAGCAAATTAAACAAGTAAGAGTGTTATATTCGGCTGTACCGAATCTTGTATACCCACCAGCAATATGTGACAATAAAACATTTTTCTCATATACAGGTTGTATGAGGGGTTAGGGTCAATTATGCATCGATCCTCACAAAAGTTGGTAGAAAGATTTAGATTCATATAAAACTAGTTTATGTTCAATTTCATTACGATATTAATTATTATAAGATATTTATGAATGATAAAGTAATTTTATAAAGAGTGGTCTTATATGGGAAGGGACAAATGTTGTTTGATTTCCGCCATACTTTACAGTTTTTTTTTTTTTTTTTCATTATATTTATGACAGCTCAAACAGTATTTTGGGGGGACATTTTCAATACCAAAAATCCTTATAAACAGAGAGTATGGAAAGTTTTACCAAGCTAGCTCCTTTTGTTCGGGCCCTATCGTGTTTTCAACAGACATGCGGACGGGCATAGCTAAGTCGTCTTAGAATTTTATATGTGGGTCTGCGATGAATATTTCGATGTGTTACAAACGGAATGACAAAATCAATATACCCCTCTCTTTTTAGATGGTGGGTATAAAAATCATTTTATCAAACAGAGTGAAGTTAGCTGTAATCTAGAATGTACCTACATCTGTTAAATCTTTGCAACGTTAAGAATGAAAATTAAAATTTTAATTGATTAAAACAAAAATTTTTAAAAAATGTTTGGTTTCGAAATATGTACTTTAAATTTTCCGTCATTCTCTTTCGGAATGAATACAAATTGTAACACAGTGTTGTTATATTGTATAAAATCTAATGTATGTTGCCCATTTAAACGCAAACTATAATTGTTATTAAAAGTAATAAAAATTCAATTGCAAATTAATTGAGTTAAAATACGTATTAAAATGGTTGTTTGTTTCTTTACAAAAAATGCCTCATTTTCACACCAGCTGCTGGTGTATAAATTCAAGTACATACTTTTTTAGAAATAGATACATATGCATGTAAAATGTTTACTTTAAAATCTATCTATTACGTCTTAATGTACCAAAGCACAAGTTTTATTCGGATATTATTTTTTTTGGAATAATTTCAGATGGTTTTTTATTTATCTATACAGTTTTTTTTAAATACTCTAAATGTAAAATGTTTATAACTTTAAAAGTTTAAATAACTCTGTAAGTTTAGATATAGAGGCCATAGAATTTGTACAGATATACAAAAAACACACACATGGGATGTATGCTTTCTACATATTTAAAAACAAAGAAACTACCTATAATTTTTTATTGCATTTTAGAATGAAAGTCCAATAAAAAAGGTATGCAGTGTTGTTTGAAATAGACATGTCACTATTATTATTATTATTTTTTTTAATAAACAATACACACAATGTATCAATGTGTATAATATGTATGCCTGTGTTCCAAATTATAAATGTATATAAATACATACATACAAATAAATATACAGCTTGTGCTTGATTCGCATCCGTCATTGTACAAAAAGAAGACCATGTGTAAAATACCGTTGAAATATTTTCATTCATAAAATAGAGATTCATGCGCATGTGCGTTATTATTAAAATTCGAAAACGGCAAAACAAAACGTTTAGAGTTACCACAGAGTTAAGATAATAAATACCCACAATTAATTGTTACATTTTACAACCCAACACCAAAATTGGTAGAGTTAATATGCTCCACCAATTTTGGTGTTGAATGATTCAGCCATAGAAAATTATACATAGAGACGAGACACAAATCATATGTTTGATACAACAAAAAAATAATTGACTTACATGTATTTTGTTGTTACAAGAGATAGGTTTTTAACAGCAGACTTAGGGTAGGGTCACACACGTCAAATATTTGCTAAAAAAAGCGTAACCACATTTTTGTATCATAAATTTCTTTGACGTTGTTTACTCTTACGAGTGTTTTGTAATATCAAACAGTATCAAATAAAATAAAATTAAATATTTATTTTAAATCATTCTAAATAAGATACGTTTTTGAAATAAATAAAATAATTCAAATATATATTATTTAGTGGTTACGTCTTACCTTTAGGTTTTTGACAATTACGTCTCGTCTCTATGTTACTCTATCGATTCAGTTTTTCTTCAATTCAAATCTTTAGACACTTTTTTTCAAACAATTTTGTAAATGATTAAAAACAAAAAAAGTTGGATGAGGGTGAATCCATGTGAAAGCGGACAGCAGTCGGATTTACCATCTCCGATTATAATGCAATGTTTAAATTGTCTAAAAGTATATACGCATTATTGCCCATAACTGCAAAACATTTTCGATGGAGACTCGATTAGTTCAGGAGTTATAAAGAAAAACATTATTAAAAGTACGTTTTTTTTTAATATAAATTCATATAAAAATTTAAGCAAATAGAAAACAGAACACAGGGGAATCAATTTATATGGTAAAACATAGGTGCTTAAATTTTCATGATTTTCACCATTATTTTTCAGCTAAATTTTTTACACAAAAATTTATATTTTCACCAAAAAATACTTTTTAATTTTTATCTTAAAATATACTTTGGTGCAGATTCTTATATGACATTCGCATCCAATAATGAAACTCGGCGCATCCAATAATGAAACTCATTTTTATACCCTTCACCTTCGTGAGAAGGGTATATATAAGTTTGTCATTCCGTTTGTAATTTCCACAATATAATTTTCCGACACTATAAAGTATATATATTCTGGGTCCTTATTGATAGCGGAGTCGATTTAGCCATGCCCGTCTGTCTGTCCGTCTGTCTGTTGAAATCAATTTTCTGAAGACCCCAGATATCTACGGGATCCAAATCTTCAATAATTCTGTCAGACATGTTTTCAAGAAGTTTCCTATTTAAAATCAGCAAAATCCGTCCATAAATAACGGAGATATGACTAAAAATCCGAGACAACCTCTATTTTTCTGCCTATTTTTGATCTATATCTCGATTACTAAGTCATAAATATAGTCAATATGGATATCTAATGATAGATATTTCAAAGTCCATTGCACCGATGTATAGTAAGTTGGAATTACAATGGGTCAAAATCGGGAAAAATATTTTTTAACCCGAATTATTTTTTTACAAAAAACATTTTTTTGTCATAAATTTTTTTCACTAATAAATTAAAAAAAAAAAATATTTATATTAAAAAAAAACATTTTTTAAAAAAGTTGGAAAAAATGAAAAAAAGAAAGCAATTTCGAAAAAATTTAAAAAAATTTTTTTTTTTAAATTTTATTTTAATGTATAATTTGGTGAAGGGTATATAAGATTCGGTACAGTCGAATAAAGCTCTCTGATCTATCGGGAGATTGCGATACTGGTTAGTCCCTTTCTGAACGACCGAACGGGTCTATCGGATGTGTATCCGTTCATTCGAATCACTCACGGACATGTATAGGTCCTGATTTAAAGGACCATAACATGATCAAATGGATAAATTCATGAACCCAAATGAGCTGGTGAAACTGGCTGCCTTTATAATCTAACCTATATACATATACGAATGTTTTTTATAAAAATGGCAACTCTCAAATTTGAGCTTTCGAACACTTAAATAAAATAGTTCGTTCTTGATAAACTTGAAGGCCTTTTATTTGGCTATAATATATATATAAATATTTTTAGTAATATTCTATGATAAATGTGCACATACGTAAACATTATTTCCAGATAACGAATTATTTTTACTAAATCCTCTTGAACTTGACATTTTTTAATTATTCATATAAATAATTATATGCATAAGTTATAAATATATTTAACATTTGGTACAACTTCTTAAAATTATTATACAATACATACAAAGTATACATATAAACATTTGTTGGTATTTGAATAAGCAAAATGTCTTAAAGTTTTTAATAACTTTTTATTGTTGTGATTTCACCATTATCATGCGATAGAGTAAAGTCCAATAAAGCCCCTAAGGGTTTCCACCATTTTTTATGTATTTAATATAAAATAAAAATTGTAAAATACATATTCAAAATAAAACAATGTTATTATATATACATTAACCTTTTATTCTCTTGGCTAAAAATAGCATCTTTACAGTTTAATAAATTAATAAAGAAGTTAACAAACTTTTTTAGACTAGTGTTTTTTTATTAAACAAATGAATGTAGCTGTACTATTAATGCAAATATTTGCAAATAAAATGAAAATGAAAATTCAATAAACAAATAATAGATTATTTTGTTTTCTACGTAAGAGCTTAAAAAATCACAAGGTTATCTCTTATGTTAATATTTAAAATATATTTTTGTGTACTTTAATTTTCAACTTGAAAAATGTTATCAATTATATACACAAATCTATTTAGAATTAGTGTATATAATGTTATTTTCACTATTTTTTTTTTTTTAATTAGCCACTAACAAGAGTGTCAGTTTATTTAGAACACATGGTATTGCTGCTATTATATGAGTAGTAATATAATGGAAGACGTCTATAGATAATGGAAAAGGAAAATGTTTGCTTAAGATTATTTTTGCGATATAAACAGCCAGAATTCATTTTCAAATCGATTTTTTTATATAAAAGTGTTTTTTTTTTTTTTTTTTAAATTTTTGAAACCACCACCAAAAATATCATATCGAAATAGTTATATATACGTATAACTGGGTCCTTATAAAATTCTAAGATATAGTTATATCCGACTGTCTGTCTGTTGAAAGCACGATAGGGCCAAGAGGGAAAGACCTAGGGCCATGAAATTCAGCACAACTGAATGTAACACTATTGTTTTAAATGTTTTGCGCACACTTAAACTTGCCCTGGTAATTTATAATGTCATTAATTTAAATGGAAATAAAATGTTCTATTTAGTAATTTTGGTATTTATTCCTTTAGAAATAACAAAAATGACAATATTCTCCCAATAAGCAAAGCTTCGATACAATTAATTCTTAATTCTATTTTTAAAATCAGATTACATTTGTTCCATTAAAGAATTCATGACGAATTAATTGATAGGCATTATTCCTTAGTACTCCAAATGAAGTGAATTCATTTCTTTGAGAATTAATTTTCAATGGAATCATAAAAATTTTCTTTAATACAAATCCAATACAAAATATCTTAATAAAATGTATTACAAAAAGGCTTAAGTCAATATTTTTCAAAAAACAAAACTGAATAAATAAGAATTACATATTTGCATTCGATTTCAATTACCAAATTTTCATCACTCAAAGTTTGAATGAATTTTATTATAAATTGTTGATTTAATGAATTCTATTCAAATTAATGCTAACAGTTAAATAAATACAGTTAGATTACACTATGCTACACCAAAAATATGCAGGGTTTCTAATATAGCAATTCTGTATTATTGGAGCAAATTTTCTTGACGATCTAAGTTGATCGTGAGGCAGTAAAATATTATTTATTGTTGAAAAGCATACAAAAAAATGCAAAATCACGTAAGTAAATAAAAATCAATTCAACAATCAATGAGTTATGCTAATTTTTGTGATAAAATGTTTTTCGACTTTTTCAGTTTTTTCATAAAAATGTTTTTTTTTTTTAACAACTGTCAGTATATTGCTTTAGTTGGAGAACATCGCTTTTTACAAATTTGTTCCTGATTGAAAACTAAAACTCATATCATTCAAAAAGAAACTACAATATTTTAAAAATAGTTTCGAAAGAAAATATTTATGATGTTTCGAAGCTGTAACTTTAAGAATACCGTTATTTTACTAAAACGAAGTGATCGAGAAAAACTAAGGCCCTAATTTTGTAAATCACGTCACCAAAGTGAAATTTTCAAATTATGAAAGGCAAATTAATGCCTGAATTTTGGTGCGTTTGTTCTGTTCAGAATTTGTATATAAAACAAAAACAAATTTTGAAAATTTTTGAAATTTTGTTTTTGTTCTCCAGATAAATATCACTTTGGTGAAGTGATTTACAAAATTTGGGCCTAAAAGTATTTCCGTAATCTTTGGACTCCAACAAAACATGGGGTTAACCCATAATTCGATTCGAAAGGAAATCTTTTCAAATTAAAATGTATTTAACACACATTTTCGTTTTCGGATTGAATTACGCAGTAACCGCACAGAATTGCTACATGAGAACATCTGCATATTCTGGTCATAAAAGCGTTGGAATTTTTCAAATAAAATTTTTTTGGAAAACATATTATTAACACCTTTCAATGATATACTATGTATATTTTTTTATAAAATTACTAAACTTATCTATAATTTAATGAACTGATATAAAAGATATACCACCGATATTACTAATAAATGTTTGCCAAAGCGCACGTTTCAATTAAATAATTGTTTTTATTTATTCGCTTGTGTTCTTACGTATTGTAGTCATAATATTGCTTTTAAATGCACAAAAGTTGCAAATCTAATCACAAAACGAAAAACGATATATCAATAAAAAGGGAAATTAATAAAAAGTGGCGTGATACTACTGTGAAATCATCAAGCACTTTAATTGTGGTTTATCAAGTTTAATTGTAAACAACAAATAAATATTGCCAAACAATAAAACTTATTTATTTACATTATTTGTTTATATGTAAGAAAATACAAACTACAGCAATTTTTATTAAACACTTGTCTTTAGTTTAATCACAAATTATTGGCCGCATATTTGCTAATTTGTTTTTTTTTTTCACAAATACGTGTCTTAAAAGAAAAATAACAGAGAGTCATGTATTGTTTATAAACAAACAAAAAAAATCCATATACATACATACTACATGTTCTTTCGAATTCTTTAATCATTGTCTTTTTTTAAATGTTTTGCTTGGCAACTAGACAACATTAAAAATTATTTATAAATAACTTTATTTTTGTTTGTTGTTTGGTTTTTACCCTCAAAATGTATGTCCGGCATTTATGATTATCATTAAAAGCAATTAACATACCTATGGGAACAAATGTCAAGAAGTATATTCATTTAATATATCTATGTATATAGTATTTGAAATATTTGTACGTCATGTAAAACAATTTATTTTTTAAAAAATGGACTTTGCACGTGTATAGCTGCACCATTTCGCATTTAACTACATTTACAAATTATTATAATTATAATTATAAAATAATTATACGTTTATCTAAATATCGAACATATTTAGCACGGATTTAATAGTTTTGTGATAAAAATATCTATTATAAAAATAATTTCCAGTGATTTGGAAAATTTTTGTTACCGGAAAGTTATTTACGCAGATTAAAAAATTTGAAAATTATTTTTCATACGAAACAAAAAACATCGGAATTAAAAATTAGCGGTATTCACAATGTAGAGTACTTGGCCTAGTAAAAACGTTGGAAAGCTATTTATTGACAAACATTTCCCTTTCTATTGTATTTTGTTTTTAGTTTTTTGATATTGTGCTCTTTTACTACATTACCAGGCTAGTACTCTACATTGTAAATACCGCTAATGTTTTTATCTAATCACTCTAGTACCAAATAACCTTGTACAACATAAACAAATTTTAGTACATAGTATTTAGTTCATAGGTGACATTTATAATAAATAAATTTTGTTTTTTATAACACATATATTATGAACAAATTTTAAATTCAATTAATTCCATGATTCAAATATACAAGGTTGCTCCACTTCTCTCTCACAAAAATATTTTTGAAGTTTATTGGAATTATTTGAAATTAGTTTTTTGTAAACAATAAAAAAGTCTTTGCCACATATGAAAAAAGGGAAATAACGTTTAAGAAATATTTAATTTGAATGTGTAATTTATATTTAAAATTTGTTTCGGCTTCTTACTTTTTGTGTTTTTTCTCTCTTGGGGTCTGTATAAGGGATAGTTTATAATTATTTCAAAAACGAATTTCTTTAGTTAACATTTTTTTATTAAATTTTTTGTTTGCTGTTTTATTTTTTTTTTTTACTTTTAAATAAACAAAAAATGGGATTTTAAGAATGAATACGGTAGCACGATTTTTCATAATTCCAATAAACGTCAGAACGTTAATATGGCGACAAAAAGAGAAAGTGAGACTACCTTCTATTTTTGTATCATGATTAATTCCATATTGAAAAATAAAATTTGTCTTTAATTAAAATCATTTTTAAATCGGCTTAAGAAAATATTTTACAATTCATTTGATAATTTTGTAAATGATTAAAATAAAAACATAAAGAAATTGAATGAAGAAAATATACATTGTATGTACTATGTTCATTCCATTTGGATTTGATTTGAATCAACAAAAATTTAATAATTCAAACGTGAATGAATTGCCCAATTCACAACCGATCTAATTGCTTCGTTTCTGTTCTCAAAAACAATATTTTTGAAAAATATTTTGGCTTTACAACGGTACAATAATACAACATAGGTTACGAATCAAACAAATATTTTTATGAATTAATTCAACTGTGAATAAATTCTATTCAAATAAAAGCCTCTGAAAGCTAAAGAATTAGTTTGTTTTTGGAATGTTAGTGATTTCTAAAAACCGAAGAATATATGTGACTGGATAGATCTTTCATTAGATATATATATTGTATATTGAAAAATAACTAAAACGTTGCTTTTAATATTTTTCATTATTTTTCATTTAAAATTTAAAAAATAAACAGTCTTACTAGTCAGTTTAAATTTAAACTGATTGTCAGGAGATATGATAAATATTTTTAAATGAATTTCTATCATTCTTTATTGGAAGGTTTCCAAAAAATGAAATGTTCCTTGCCTAGCCTACGAAATGCAGTATGCCAATTCATCTTAATACAATTGTAATACAGTTTAAAAAAAGGAAATGTTATTTTTACATCGATTTGACTTTAGAGAAATTGGATGAATCACGAGATTCTAACGATTTACTGTTAGGTCTGCTTTTTCCATGCAAATATATTGTTTTTGGGAATTATATTATATTCGTTATAATATATTTGTTGAGGTTGCACCCTTTTGGTAATAACTACATTAAAACGATAGAATCTACTGTTGCTTCCTTTTTTATGCAACTTTGTTGGAAGTACTTTATATAGATTCTAACGAGTAAACCGGTGCTTTAAATATTGTTAGCCACTAAATTATGTTTGTTCTTTTAGTCCCCATCCATACTGTGAAACATTTGCTGCAAAACAATTGAGTTTGTCGATGAAAGGAGAAAGAGGAATGGAAAAGGGTACTCTGTTTCGTGTACATGAAACTTTTGTTGAGTATGTCATTCATATTTATTCGTTCATATTCGTTCTGTACAGAAATGTCAAAAACTGAAAAGCAAAAACTTCACTGTGTGGACACGAATGCAGTTTCAAAAGAGAATTTAAAAATGTTTTACAGCAAATGTTTCACAGTGTGGACCGGGACTTAGCAACATAAAAAACTCTCGTGGAATTGTCTTCAACACAAGCACTACGTGACCTTTGTCTTTATTTAAATCAACTCTACGTATTGCTTCTACGAGATAATATTTATCTACAATAAAAAATAGATCTTCATCTCTAATTAAAACTTTAAATTTTTGAAAAATTGGATTGATGCCAAACAATAATAAAATGTTAGTTTTTCAATTCCAAATTATAAATTTTTCATAAAAAAAACGAAGAATAATTATAGGTTTTCGGTTTATGCCTTGATATGGAATGAATTGCCGACATTTTTTAATTCTGTATTAAGGTTTTAGTGAATTAGCTCAATTTGAATTAATAAATTCAATGTCTGATATGTATTTACCCTTGTGGAATTCTTATTAAGAATAGTTGTTTTGAAATAAAAAACTAGTTGTAGATTGAATAAATTTATTATTGCTTGTCTTTTAAAGTGAAGAGTATAATTACGGGTTTCTCATGATAATAGCCTAGCAGTAAGTCCTATTTAATGGTTATGTTAAAAATACTGTTTAGGAATTTTTGCTCTCCTGAAAATGTGTTAGCACATCGACGATTTCATATAATAACAAGAATTATATGTTCGGCTGTGACGAATACAACACATACAGTGTTGGAAAAAATAATAGAAACGATAGCATTTTTTTCCAATTTTGTAAGTATATTAGTCAAGTTTAGTTTTGTTAACAAAAATGTATATGCAGTTTTGTTTATCAGACATACAGCATAAGAAAAAACATAATCAATCCTCTTTTCATTAAGATTTTAATACACTATATGACTAACAATGTAAAGAGTCAATATTTTTGCTGGAAAAAATAATAGAAACGCGTAAAAGGATTAAATTTTTAAAGGCATATCTTTTAATTTTTTGTTAAAAAATTGTTTTATTTTAATATTTAGAGGCTCTACCTTTGTTTTTCATAACTTCATTGCATCTGCGATTCATGGAATCAACCAATTTTTTTGAAAAAGTCCTTGTCAATGAAAAACCACTTTTCCTGTTTTTTTTCCCACAATTAGTCCTTATTTTTCCGACTGATGCCCTCCAGCTTCCTCTTGAGCACTCCCCAAAGGTGTTCTATTGGTTTAAGGTCCGATGGCTGGGAAGGCCATTACATAAGATGTACTTTGTTGACAGCAAACAAATCCTTTGCCAATTTTGAAGAATGGTTTGGATCACTGTCCAGGTGAAACTCCCATCTCAAGGACATTTCTTCCTCAGCAAATGGAAGGATTATGCTTTGCAATATATTTACGTAGTCCGGGGCGCATATTTTGATCTTTATTCAAAATATTGAACAGACACCAGAAGAAGAGAAACACGCCCATATCATGATTGATCCACCGTCGTCTTCTACGGTCTTCTTGGTGTATTTTGGATCATATGCCTTATTGTGTGGGTGCCTAACATAATGTTTCCCATGGGATCCAAACAAATTTATATATGTTTCGTCTGACCACAGCTCATGAAGACCGTCAAACACAGCGGTGGATCCATCATGATATGGGGGTGTTTCTCTTCTTCTGGTGTCGGTTCAATATTTTGGATGAAGAACAAAATATGTGCCCCGGACTACGTAAATATATTGCAAAGCACAATCCTTCCATTTGCTGAGGAAGAGATGTCCTTGAGATGGGAGTTTCAGCTGGACAGTGATCCAAACCACTCTTCAAAATTGGCAAAGGATTTGTTTGCTGTCAACAAAGTACATCTTATGTAATGGCCTTCCCAGCCATCGGACCTTAAACCAATAGAACACCTTTGGGGAGTGCTCAAGAGGAAGCTGGAGGGCATCAGTCGGAAAAATAAGGACTAATTGTGGGAAAAAAAAACAGGAAAAGTGGTTTTTCATTGACAAGGACTTTTTCAAAAAAATTGGTTGATTCCATGAATCGCAGATGCAATGAAGTTATGAAAAACAAAGGTAGAGCCTCTAAATATTAAAATAAAACAATTTTTTAACAAAAAATTAAAAGATATGCCTTTAAAAATTTAATCCTTTTACGCGTTTCTATTATTTTTTCCAGCAAAAATATTGACTCTTTACATTGTTAGTCATATAATGTATTAAAGTCTCAATGAAAAGAGGATTGATTATGTTTTTTCTTATGCTGTATGTCTGATAAACAAAACTACATATACATTTTTTTAACAAAACTAAACTTAACTAATATACTTACAAAATTGGAAAAAAATGCTTTCGTTTCTATTATTTTTTCCAACACTGTATGTATACCCTTCACCAAAGTACTATTTTAAGATAAAGATATACGTATGTATATCGCTTGATATATCTTTCATTAGACATGCATATTGTCTATGAAAATAACTTAGTAAAAAATTCATGTTAAAATGTTTTTTCGAATTTCTTACACCCTGTCTATACTTGACAAATATTTATCATAAGAATTAATGACGTTTGTTGTCAAGACAAAGTTGTCTGAACAAAAGCACTAATAATTTTGTCATAACGAAGCAATAATACTAATAAATGAGGACTATACTTGATAATTTTTTATCTTGACAACCATTTTGACGTTTATCATGATAAAAATTTATCAGGTATAGACAGGGAGTTAGGCATTATATATGTCGTTGGAAAGTCTTTGAAATGTCTTGTTATCCATACTCTCCATGTAGATGACTTAGTAATCGAGATATAGGCAAAACTAGGTCAATAAATCGATGTAGTCGTGTTTTTTTTTTTGCTTATAATCCCAGCTATTTGTTGGCAGATTTTCCGGATTTTAAATAGCAACCGAACTAGTACTACACCTGATATATTGATGAATCAATCATGTATGTAAGTTATTTGTGAGTTTCTGAAATACTATCAGTGAAAGGAATTCATTTTTATAAATTTTTATTAAAAAAATATTTTTTTTTTTATTTTTTAGTAACAAAATTTTATGCCAAAAATTTTTTTCAAAATTTATTTTTTAATTTTTTTTTTTAAATTATTAGTGAAACATTTTTTTTTTTTTAATAAAATTTGTGTTAAATATTTTTTTCCGATTTTGACTCATTGTATGTTCGACTTACGTCGTTTCAAAGGTCTTTAAATTATCTATCATTAGATATCCATATTGTTTATGGCGGATATATTGATGTATGAATCATGTATGTAAGTTATTTGGGGGCTACGGAAATATTATCAGTGAAAGGAATTCATTTTTTTAAATTTTTAGTAAAAAAATATTTTTTTTTTATTTTTTAGTAACAAAATTTTATGCCAAAAATTTTTTTCAAAATTTATTTTTTAATTTTTTTTTAAATTATTAGTGAAACATTTTTTTTTTAATAAAATTTGTGTAAATATTTTTTTCCGATTTTGACCCATTGTATGCTCGACTTACGTCGTTGCAAAGGTCTTTAAATTATCTATCATTAGATATCCATATTGTTTATAGCGGATATATTAATTTATGAATCAATGTTGATTTCATCATACAGACGGACATCTACATATATCGATCCAGAATATATATTCTTTAAGGGGTCGCAAATGAAAAATGTAGAAATTACAAATGGAATGATAAACTTATAATTATAATTTATAGTAAAATTTAAATACACAAAAAATAAATATGATTATTAAAAAACTACCATATTTTTTCTAAAACACGTGTAAAAAATACTATCAAAAATAATACGTCAGCTAATTTAAAAAAAAAATTGGGATTTAGCAAAAATTAATTAATGCGTGTATTTATAAATTATTTATGTATATGTTTTATTTTTGATATTATCGTCATTATTAAAATTAACTTTGTCGGCTAACTTGCACTTTAGCCATGCACATTATATATAACAATAACATTATACAAAGTATAACAATAACAAAAGTTATATTATTTTTATTATCACAGGTTCTCTCAATCTCTATCTATCTCTAAAATGTATATGACGCACCAAATTTAAAAAAATAAAAAATTTTGCAAATACACATACATTTCCAACTTACAAAAAATTATACTTACTATCAATATATGTATGTATATAATTATAAAGAATATGTATATGTATGTGTTGTTTTAAAAACAACAGCTGATCTTCATAAGAGAAAAAAACGTATGTATTTGATTTGTAAGATAAACAACTAATGAGCACCAATGTAGGTCTTGAACTAGAAACCTCTAAAGAGTATACACGAAAAAAATGTTTTATTTCCAAGTTTTTATACATAAAATAAAAGACGTGTTCAAGGTTACAGTTTGATTACGCTCTGGTATAAAATAAATTCAATATATTTATTAAGAGACCTAGTGTTGACAGCTGATTTGATTATTTTTGGAATATTAAAATTAACCCAAAATCTGTAGTTATAGCCAATAAAAAATGAGTGCACAGAAGAATGAAATTCATAATTGGAATGAATTTTTTAATAAATATTATTAATCGAACATGACTTTTTTTCCCAAAATTTTTTCATTCAGAATATGAACATTCATAAATATTAAAAAATTTTAGTTGACGGAATTTTTTACTTTTTTACGTAAATTGTATTATATTTGTAAAATCAAATGAATTAGTTTAAAAATGTTTGCATAATAGCCATATATTGAACAATATTTTAAGATGCATCATTAAATATAATAAAACATCCATAAACATACTCTTAAAAAAATAGAGTCACGCATATTTTCTCATAAAAAATAAAAAAATTTCCAAGATGAATTTGAAACATTTAATAATAATTTAATTAAGCCTTCTAGATTTTATTTGAAAACATAAAAATTTAAAACAAATCAAACCATAGATGACAACTAGATAGGTAACTGAGAGCCAAAAACCTAATGCTAGGTATACACGTTACGATAAGTCGATAAATCGTACAAGTATGAAATTAGTAACGTGTATTATGTTGTCGTACTATCGAAGTATGAAAATCAAAAATTTTTTGTGGGTGGAGCTTCGATAAGTACGATAATTAGTATCGTATATCATGCTGCCGTACTACGAAATGTATTTCTTCAACAATTTATTCATATATGTCAGTTATTTTGTGATATTTTTTTATTTTTAATTTTTTTTCAAAGGAAGTAGTACGATTTGTAGTAACGTCTATCACAAAACCGTACTTCTACTCATACTACGATTAGTACGAAAAATAGTATCGTGTATACCCAGCATAAGACTGTTGTCAAAACCATAATTCATGAGAATGTATTGTAATTTCCATATTTTCTCCGCAGAATATACATATACCCTGGAACGTTATAACTCCGAATAAAATTATCCATAAGCAATAAAATGAGATATAAGCAATAAAATGAGATATAAGCAAAAAAAAAAAAAAAAAAACGAATACCCCGATTTTTTGTCCTGTATCTCGATTACTAAGATGACAATATGGATATAAAATGAAAGGCAATTGGAACATAATTTGTTAACGATTTTATTTTTAAACTAAAATGGTATAATGTTTTACACCTTTAGTATGATTCTTACTCGGCATTCGTAACGCGACATATTTTTCCGTCATTCAACTCAAAATTTCATAAACTACTTATTTATTACATATATTTTAGACTAATGTTATAATAATAGAAATCACTATACATGCATATCCTTACATTAATACAGAAAGGCCATAACTCGTGCTTTTTTACCATTTATCGAAATAAACGAAAATCTGGGCTTACAAAAAAACACGAGTTAAGTCATTTCTATATTAAGATAACCGAAAAAATAAATTCATAATTGGAATGATATTTTTCATAAAATCGAACAAGACTTTTTTTCACAAACTTTTTTCATTCAGAATATGAATATTATAAAATTGTGCACGATAGAAGTTTTTACAATACTTTTTTACGTAAATTATTTGATATTTTATAATAAACTAGTTGACCGATCCGGCATCGCTCGGTAGCTATTTACTAATGTCAGTTCTTCAAGTTTCTCAAAAAAAATTATCTTATTAAGAAAAATGTGAAGTAAAAATTTAAATTTCCGATTTTTTTAATTTTTTTTTCTTTACAAACCATTTCCTGAAAATTTCGAATAAAAAAAAAAAAAAATCAGCTCCAGCCGTTCTCAAGTGATGCCATTACATACATGGTTCATTTCATTTGTATATAGACAGTTGTATTATCTAATGGTTTAATTCAACAAATGTTTTTATAATAGCCCTATATGTATATTGTCCTATCATTCAATATGAATAAACAAAATCTGAAACGTAAAAATATCATTAAACATTCATTAACATTAAATCAATTTCTTCAAAAAATGCAGTCAATTTCGCTCATATTTTATCTGAAAATCAACAAATACTATTACAGAACATTTTTCTAAATGTTATGAATTCAAATCATACTATTTATGTTGAAACTTTTTTCTGTATAAAGTAAAGTGAGTAAAATTATATTTACAAATTATTAGCGGTATTCACAATGTAGAGTACTTGGAATGGTAATGTAGTAAATGAGCACAATATCAAAAAACTAAATACATTAGAAATTGAAATGTTTGTCAATAAATATGTAGCTTTTCTGCTTTTTTACTAGTACTCTGCTTTTTTACAAGTACTCTACATTGTGAATCCCGCTATTATTTTTCAATGAATACGGTTTAAGGACCTTAGTGTCTAAATCCCGGCGACAAGTGGTACTTTAAAATTTTTTTAAAAATATACACGAGATCCACTTTGGAAATCAAAATAAAATGTTTAGTGTATATACATTTGAATTGAATTAAAATGTGCAGCCACTTTATTTGAACAATCTCGCAGTACTTATAACAAAAGTTGATTTAGGCAACAGAATGCGACTTTGAAACATGAACAAAATCAAAAATTTACCGTTAATCTAACTTTGTTCGGCCTCTTTTCATTTTTTTTTTTAAGAATTTGTTGTTGATAAAACGATTTTATAAGATGAGTAATAATAATAATATAAATATAATAAAGATATCATCTTTTCAGTTTTCTGTCCAATTTAATCTTAATAACAACTTATTACTTACAAATACATTATAATGTTAGAAAATGTTTATGAACAGTTTTATTTAACCTTTATGTGGAAATTCCCATATATTAGATTTCTTTTTTCAACAAATTTTACATTTATAGACCAATTTATTTATTTCTGAAAGATCTGTTATAAAGTATTTTTAAATTAAAATTTGTACACAACCATTTATGGACCGAGTTTTTCGAATTCGAATAGCAACCTTTTCGGGATCATTAAAAATTTCCATTATTGTATTTAGCAATGTACCATTTTTAATTATTATTATTTCAATGAAGGCATATTTTTATGAATGAAATTTAGTCGAATAAACTTTTTGAAAATTTACGAAATAATAGCTGCTGTTTTCGAAACTTCTGCTGTTGTTAGGTTTATAGTCATTCAATAATGATGCTCTTTAATCAATTTGGTCTTGAGTTTTCTTGATAAATTATCTATGTTTTCATTTAAAGTAGGCAACCTAGATATCAGCGTATAATACTTTTGGTAAAAACTAAACTAAATTAATCGTTTCCAATTATTTTCGTGTGCACGCTTTGTTACACATATACAAAAACAAAAAAAATTGTTTTCTCCCATTCTCACGTGAGTCAATATGAGTGACGCATATCTCTTTAATTTTATTATAAAAACATTGAGCTCTCGGACAGCTAACAAACCTACATACACAGACTTTTCCACACAAACATTTATGTATAATCTCCAACGAATTTTAAAAGTGAGGTAAAAGTTGTACTTCAACCGAACAGCCAACGTGCTAACAAACTTTAACCAGTTTCTTGAGGTACTTTCCATGTACCGATGAGATTTGAGTTTTTGTTAGATTTTATGAATTCTTTACATATTATATTTAGTTATAGCGGTTTTGCTTCTCTCTTATTGTTAATAGCTTTAGAATTAATTATTGTTTTTTTTTTTACTTTGCTTTATCGCGCCATACGCGAACCATTACCGACTTTCATATGTATGAAAGCAAATACATTTTTTTGTCGATTATTCATCATTCGTCTGAGAATTTTTGTACGGTTAAAACGTATTTTTTTATTTGTTTCATAAATAAAATAAAACAAGTGTTTTTTATATAATATACATATATTTTTTATAAAAGTAAAAGAAAAAACTTTTGTTTTTTTTTGTAAATTATTTATAAAACAAAAAATTTAACCAAAATGTAAGTTCGTTTCAAGTTATTTAGGCATATTTTTAAAAAGTTTTAATTAGATTAAATAATTTTAAAATTTTTAAAGTGCTAAGAATTTACATTAGATTATAAAAAACTAATCTTGTGTCTTAAATTAATGAAAAACAATGAAGAAATTTCATAAAAGTGTTTAAAATAGTTTTTGTGCTGAAATGACAAGATTTTCACCGTAATTTATTCAAATAAGTTTATATTCACAATCACTAGTTTGTTTTAGTTTGTCTTTAAAAAATGAACTTATCGGTCAGTGCATTTATCACCAAATCAATGTTTGTTTTTTGACATTGAAATAACAAGGATGTTTAATTATAAAATGTGTTTGGCTTTAAATTACCTCAAAAAAAACTCTCTAATTCTTAAATATTTAATTATTTGTATTGAAAAAATGCAAATTAAAAATACGCCAATTGTTTTTTTTAGGCAAATTTTTGTATCTTCTCACAATCACATACATGTACATTGTTTTTTATAATAATTCCTTATACCAATTGATTGTTTTCTTTTTTTTTACAATTGCAGGTCATTTTAATCAAGGCATAAATAAATTGCATACATACATAGTGGTTGAAATCAATTTGTCATAAATTTGAAACTCAATTGTATGACTAAAACGAATCTCTACGTACTAGAGTAATTTAAAAATAAAAAACAACATTTACAAATATAACATCATCAACATCATCATATTCAAATTGAAATATTGCATTTCAATTGAAAAACAAACAAATTAAAAACAAAACTTTAACAATTTAAAGGAATTTGCAGATCTTTTAAAGTTCTTATTTTTTATTCTACATTTCGTTGTTATATTATTATTTAAAACATCCTAATCTAACGCTGCAATGGCATCATCCTCCATACTCGCCAACAATCCAATTACGACACATACAACACCAACGTTAATAAACGGATCTAATTCTGCTGCACCAACAACAACAACAATTTCAACACGCAAAAGAACATACGAAACAGCTTTAACCTCATCATCGTCTACTAACACAAACTTGTCACAGTCGCCAAATCTTGAAATTGCCAAAGAACAATCTATGTTGCCTCCTGCGTCACCAGCTGCTGTAACAGATGAATTGATGTCGATTAAAGTGGATGAATCTCTGGGTACATCCACCACTAAAGACTATACACGCACAATTTCACAAAGTGAACCTGATGATGGCGAGGGAGCTGCTGCTATTTTAGCCGTTGAAACAGCTGCTACTACTAGTCCTGTCAAAAAGAAATATGCTCCACCAAAAACAGTGGTATCAAGCGTTAGCAGTGGCAGTTCCGATTTAATGGTTAGTTAAATTTATTAATAATTCTATTGATATCTATAATGTTGCTTTGCAACTAGAATTTAGGTTCTCTTATTCGATATCGAATAAAAACTATAGACATTTGTAAAGATGGAATTCGATAACGTGCGAGTTTTTGTTGTTAACTGTAAAAAAAGTTTTAAATACCAGTTGCTGTCTTCAAAATATCTTCGTTTCGAGTTGATATAGGCAGAGTGAAACTCGAGCGAATATCCTATAGTTGCATAAATTTAAAAAGTACATTCCAACAATGAATTGTTGACAAACACTACACATTAGTGAATGGTTAATTATTGTCGAAAATCGATTTTCAGAGTCTAAAAACGATTTTATCGTGATCGTTTATATACTCCGATTTTACGCTGAAATCAATGTTTGATGACGATTAATCAAAATAGAAATAAAATTCCGGAATTTTTAGTATTGTCTACGTTTTTGCTTTCATTAAATTTTACAATATATTATTCTTCAGCTGACAGCGAAAAATATTCACTGGAGGACCTCTTTTTTTAAACCGAAATTTTTTCAAACTTAAGAAATTTGTATAAAAAGTGCACGAAATTTTTTTCATAAAAAAAAATTCAAAAAAATGTAAAATGTTTGCCGTTACGGTTTATAAAATAAGCACCTCAATATAAAGGAGTAATAATACTCTTCCAAAATATGATTTTAATCCATAATAATAGTGTATATGGGTCATTTGCTAATGTTCCCAAAAATTCAGATCGATTACTAAAAAATCGATTATTGGATTCGTTTAATCGACTGTAAAAATCGAAATGAAAATCGTTGATCGAAAATCGATTATTAGCTTTTCATACCATTCACTACTACACATTAAAACCGTTTTCTTTTACCGCTTCTTGATTTATTATAAATATTCATGCTTTCTACCCATATTATTAAATTAATTAAATTATCATTATATTATCAATTCATTAACGTCTGATCAAATTTGTTAATCTAAATGTATGGTATTCTGATTGCTATGGGACAAATTTTCATGCACTTATTATAGGCAAATATGCCCCAGAGATATGCTCAAAAAAATTCAAAATTTGACTTCAAAATTTTAAACAATGGATTGCTCAATGTCACAAAATTCACAAAAAGTTCACAACACTTTGGGCCTAATTCAGAAACACGAAACGAAAACAATTTTCAAATTTTTGTATGAAAAACACTCAAAAATTATTTAAAAACTGAGTGATTTTCATACAAAAATTAGAAAATTGTTTTCGTTTCGTGTTTCTGAATTAGGCCCTTGGTCATCCGCAGATTGGACTCATTCTAATATCTTGGTATTCATTCCCACAAAAGCCGGTTCTACGTACCGGAATAACCCGAAGATCTTCGGCCAAGGGCTGTCAACCCAGCAAAAACAGCAATCTATTGGTATTATTATATAATTACTAATAGTAGTTTCAATATTGTGGCAGCATCACATATTTTGTAAACAGTATGTTGTAATGTGTTGGTAGCACCAGATTATATTTATTTGCCACATCATAAATAAAATGACTCTAATAAATATAATATCGCAACCAATGTACGAGACAGTTTCATTAAAAAGATCAACAAGCTAAATTCTAGTTTCGGTCAGTCGTATATTCAGAAGTCATAATAATAAGGAGGTGAATTCACTGAATATATAGCAAACTGTGGTTCATGTAAATTGTTTATCAAAATATACCTTTTTTTGAGGATTGAAACATAGAGCGGAAACTAGAAAAAACTCAAACAAAAACATTATTCAAAATAACACATACGAGAGATGTTTTTGTTTTCACATAGATTTTTTACAAATACATTCTCAACACTTAGGTTTTTGACAACTGGGTTAGGTCTTTGACAGGAGAGTTTCCGCTGTATGTATATTTCTCTATGGATTGAAAATTCAAACTACTTTTGTTGGATGTTTGTCAATTAAAAAAATATACATTTAACTATGTTATTACTTAGTTATAAACCTTTTTTTTTAAACACTTTTAACCTTAGCCAACCAATGTGGTAATGTTTAATTAACCCAATAGCTTTAACTATTTCATAAAGTGAACTTAAATGTTTCATTGGACCTGAAAAGCGCAATTAATTACTAAATATATACTTATTATACTGAGCATATGCCAACTATGTTGAACCCTAAATTATATGTATATGTATGTATAAATGAATGTGGTATGTATGTATACATTTAATGGGGATCGCCACAAAAAAAAAAAAAAAACATTAAAAACAAGCAAAAAAAAAAAATGACACGTCGTCATTATTGCATCATGTTTTTATTTTATACTAGTTTCTATTTCTTTTTTTTACCGGGAAAATACTTATACATAGTGGTGATAATATTTATGAACTGATTGTGTTTTTGTAAATGGAATGGTACATTCATAGATTTTTGCTAAAAGATGAAACTTGAAAAAGAAACAAATAAAAATAAACGCAAAAGAAATAAAATTTTAAAAACAAGTGGAAACAAAAACGCCACAAAATAACAAACATTTCAAACATTTTATATGATGTATAGTAAATAAAAGAATATATTATGTACAAATGCCCATCAAATTTATAAATATAGTACATATAATAATGTATGTGTAATAAATCAGCAACATGCGCAATTTTTTTGGATTAATTTTCACATAATTTACTTATAATAAAATTACACCGTGCTACAAAATACATACATCCAAATAGTTTTAAACATTACTATCACCAACATAGACATACTACCAAGTACGAAAAAACTTAGGACAGCATTAGTTGTAAATCGTTTTTGAAGATAACGATAGCTTATAGAATAAATAAATCAGCGATATCAAAATGCAGATTTTGACACGGATTTCCAATAAACCATTGCCACCAAATTTTGTCTCAATTAGTTTAAGATGCTTAAGAACAATATAGAACATAATAAAGCAATTTATATGATATAGTAATTTACTTCACGTGACCTCAAGCAATTTACTTTCTTTTAAGCTCGCTGTACTCGTGTCAATTCGTGTACAAACAATATAAACACACATAAACTAAGCATCGTCTGCAAATTAATAAAATTTGTCCTGTACTATTCTGCATACAGAATGTTCACAAATTTAAATAAATGTAACTGGTATAAAAATAAACATTCGGGAGAAATACAGAGAAAATGTCATCGTTTAGAGCAGTCGAAATAATATATAAATGTATACATATGTATGTAGTATGTGAATGTACATCATCACGCCATCATAGTTTGAGCACTACACAATTTAATTCGAAGTGGATGGTTTCTTTAGTTTGTTTACAATTTTTTTTTTCTTCTTTCTATGTATTATATAAATATGTACATATGTTTGTATATATTTACATTATTTGTTTACATTTTAGTGTATATTATGTACAAAAGTTTATTTATTTATTTAAGAATTTAAGAATATGAACTGAAACGAAAACACAATTCTGATTTATATATAGCTTTCATTAATTTTAATCAAAATAAATAGTTTTAATTGTTTTAATTGATTAGTTGTGATAAAACAAATAAAATTGTTTATATACATACCAATATTATAATAGAATTAAACTGCGAATTAATTTTAATAATAACATAAAATACAACTTTTTTCATAAGCATACCCTGCAGGGAATGCCAGTAGTGATTTACTAGTGACATTGTCAGTGGAACTACTACACAGCATAATAAAAAAATACCAAACTATTGACGTGTTCGTTGACAAGAAATACACTATAACTGTTGTCTCTAATGTATTTCTACTGACGCTTGAATGAAAGTCGTCGACATTTGAACTACTGCAATTGTCAATAGAGAAAGAGTGTTGACATACACACATATGGTCCTAGGCTGACTACAGGGATACTTGAAAAAGGAGACAGACAGTGTGGGTTATTGAATTTGTGAGGGACTGTTTTAAAAGTTCTGATCTATCCAGTAAAGCTTAAGTTATTCTGAGAAAACTTGTTTGAGATTATTTAGGGCATATTACTACGTTGTATCCAGTAATAAACAGATATCGTAAACCGCTGCTTCGAACCATTTTAAAACGAAATCTTTCATTTACAATTTTCTACATTTTTTCCGTTTCATTCCGTTTGTAATTTCCACAATTAAGCCATGTCCGTCTGTCTGTCTTCCTGTTGAAATCAATTTTCTGAAGACCCCAAATAACTGAGTTGCTATTTAAAATCGAGAAAATCGTCCCACAAATGGCTGAGATCTATATAAGGCTATAGTAATTTGGACCTACAATGCGTCAAAATCGTGAAAAATATTTTTTAAACCGATTTTTTTTACCAAATAATTTTTTTCACTAGTAAATTTAAAAAAAAAATATTTCGAAAAAAAATTTTTGAAAACAATTTTGCAAAAAAATATTTTTTTTTTAAATTTTGAAAAAAAAATTAATTTTGTTTATTTAAAAATATTTAAAATTTTTATTTTAAATTATAATTTGGTAAAGGGTATATAAGATTCGGCACAGCTCTTTTACTTGTTTTTATCTAAAAAATTTACTTTTCCTTATCATTGGCCAGACAAAGTTTTTTTGTAGCAAACAATTATTTATACACAAATTTTTATCTGTCAATAATTTATTTTAGGACAAATTTGCAAACTATTGCTCTTAAAATTATATTTGTTTGGAAGCGTCTAATTTTGTTTTTGAGTATCTAAAACTAATTGATGAAAATGGTTAAGGCTATAAGCGGATAAGCTAATAAGGACTCGTCCTGGAATTTAAAATTTTTTAATTAAATCAAATATTTTTAAATGCACTGCAAATTCTTGTCGTATTGTGTATGATGTAGTTGGATTCTGTGAAATAAGTTGCCATTCTGTTTGTAATTTCTAAATTTTTCATTTGGGACATATACATATTCGATCGTTGTATATAGCGGAGTCGATATCACCAAACAAAAATTGTTTTCAATCTTTATCTTAAAGTATACTTTGGTGAAGATCATATAAGATTCGACACACTGGAATATAGCTCTCTTACTTATACCAAGTAATTTCCGCATAAATAGGTTAATTCTATAAGATATCTATAAAAAATTATTTTAATTTAATATACCCACATACTTTACTTGGTTTCGTTAAGTGGAATTAAAATATATTAACAATGAACCACTGCATTCTCTTTTTAATCAAAAAATCTGTTGCCGATGGTAGTTTTTATTATTAGTATGTATTTTCAATTAACTTCAAACATATAGTGTGGTTTGTCAATTGATTCTTAAAGACGAGTCGCCGGCTTACTATGTACATATACATACATATAGTACGAATATAGCTATTGTATCTTTTTTTACTAGAAATACTAATTTCTTTTAATTGAAACAAACATAGAGGAAGACTCAATTACTGACAAAATCATAGTGGTAGTAGTAGTTTTAGTATTCGTAGTATATGATGGAGCGTTATGTATAGAGATCCAAGTAAAACGAATTCGCAAAATCAAAAATATGATCATTTATCCAAAGGAACTTCAACGAATAACAACTGTAGAGCTTCCGAGATTTAATACTAAAAAATAAATAATAGTAGTATAATACAAATTTGTCAACTACAAAACATTTAATTGAGTTGTTACAAAAAAAAAGAAAACGTTACATTAAAAATATTTTTTATCAAAAGACTTATTAATTTAAAAATAAAATCAAAATGGCGGTGGTAAAAATGTTGCCATTACACATGGATTTCAAAGAATACGTAATAACTAATAAAATAATAATAAAAATTAAAACAGTGAACAAAGAAAAATAATGATTCTTTTATTATTTGTGTGTGTATTTTAGACAATTTGCAAACCAGCACCATTTTCCACCGATGAAGAAGCTGTATGTGAACGTGATCGCTGTGATTATAACTATAAGATAACGTATCAAATGGCCCGTAGCGGTCAATCATCAAGAAGAGTACGTGTTTATGCAGATGGTATCTATGATTTATTTCATCAAGGTCATGCCAGACAATTAATGCAGGTAAAAAAAAATCATTAAATTTGTAATTATCATGACAAATAAAACATAATAATGCAATTACAGGCTAAAAATATTTTCCCTAATGTTTACTTGATTGTGGGTATTTGCAATGATGAGCTCACCCATGAAATGAAGGGCCGTACAGTAATGAATGATTTTGAACGTTATGAAGGCGTACGTCATTGTCGTTATGTTGATGAGGTAAATAAAACATTTTTTAAATTTGGTTAAGTTTGTGAATTGAGCGACAACAAATAATTTTATATTTACTTTAGATTATTGCAGATGCTCCCTGGACTTTGACTGATGACTTTATAACTTCAAACAAAATAGATTTTGTTGCCCACGATGACATTCCATATACTGGCGATGGAGTTGATGATATTTATGGTTGGTTAAAGGCTAAAGGCATGTTTGTTGCAACTGAACGTACTGAAGGTTAGTAATTAATTATTTTATTATATCATTAATAGAGTCCGTCCGAATATTCGGTTTCGGAATAGACCGAAATATAGCTTATGGAATTTTATAGGAGAAAAAAGTTTTGAATACAAAAACTTATATTTTATTATAAATTTTCTAACTAAGTATCCTGTAAAAACTGTTACTTGGAAAAGCTTTTCACTTCATGGTGAAAAAACATGATTAATTGGGTGTGTTTCTTTCGGCCGCAAAATATTTGATTTGGTAGCGGGGGAGAAAAAACACAAAAGTGTACATCTAACGACTGCGACCTAGAGACCATGTATCGGAATATGTTTTTGACTTCTTAGATTGTACTTTTGATGATTTTATGGCTTTCCGCTTTTTATAAAACATTTATTCTTAATACTGATGGCTCTAAAAGGTACAAAATCCTACTTCAGGCTACCTAACTTCTGCACTGTTCATCAGGGGAAATTACTGCTATAAATCCTGCATCCAATTGGCAGAGGTATTATCAAATATCTGGTGATATATGTATATTTACTGATAGCAGGACATCTAGGTTAATCCCTAAATGAGATGGCGAGAAATTCTAGCGTAACGATACCTTGATACGATGGAAATCAGGGTAATTGTATAGCTAATGAATTGGCCAAACGGGGTGCGATGATGAATAGGGAGGCGATCGATCCCTTTTCTGGTATCTCCCTTGCAAAATGTAAGATGGTTGTACAGCAGAGACTATATGAAAATTTACAGAACAGGTGGACTAATAAACCCACCTGTGTTATCGCAAGGTCAAATTGGTCCGTATATGATGCCGGCAGAACGAATCTACTTATGGAATTCCGACATGAGCAAATAAGGCTAATTGTTTCATTTATTACAGGACACTGTAAAATTACTGTAGAAGCTGTCGAAACGAAGAAGAGGACATGACTGTGTCCCACCTATTTTGCAAATGACCGGCTCTGACTTGAGGGAACGTATCCTATCGTGTTTAGATGAGCTATCTAAAGAATCTGGTTGGTTCACATTGCAGACAACGGACTTATTGTAAATACCCTGCTCTTTTACTTCTTGGGTATCACAATGGGGTTAGTTTTGAATGGACCCAAGTGAGTTGCTTGGCGAGTGGCAGCCCCTATATTTACATTTTCGAATTCTTCGCGAACTTCTTCCCTAATTCTTTGTTTATTGAATAGAGTTATACCATATAGTGATAGAAATTTTTCAAAGATTTTTTTTTGTGAACTATTTTTAAGTAGAAATTTGTATCCGACTAGGCCAAGAAAATAAATAGGTTACTGAATTTTGATAAATAAAATTTTTAATGTAAACTTTTTTTAAGTAGAAATTTGTAACCGGTTATGGCCACTAGGCCATAAAAAAAAATAAAAAAAAAATTAAATTAAAAAAAATAAGAATAATTATTGATCTCATGAACTGATATGAAATTATCGATTTTATTATGTTATTTTTTTTTTCTTAAATTTACATATTCGTGCTTAGGTACAAATAATATTAATTTAATACTTTTAATATTAAGATTTTAGTTTAATCTTGAAACTTTAGTGTTAAAATTATGTTTTAAATATGTAATAAATAGTTGGCGGATTTATGTGCAATGTAGACTAATTAATTATCCCAATCACACAATTTGCTGCAAAATGGCATCGATTTGTTAGCACATATTTTTGCATATTTTGTTCTATTTTAAATTGTTCATTGCAGCTCAAAGTTGTTTAGAAACTTTTTTATTTTGGAAAAAAATAATAAAATTTCATGCAATCAGTGCAGAGGTGTTTCTGAGGTGATTTGTATTTACGTGGGTTGGATATTTATGGAGCATATTTTTTAGATTTTTCCTCATTATATTATCTGTGATTCTGAAAGAAAACTTAACTTAAAGTTAATAAGTGTAAAATACAATAAAAAGTGGTTCATTTAAGATATCATAGCGCCCTCAGATTTCACCAAACTTGGCCAATTTTCAGAATTATCAAAAAATGTCTAAAAAGACAAATCCCAGATTATAAATTAAATACAATCCCTAAACCATGAAATTTCCGGTATTTATGATAAATGTTATTCTGAAAATTAATATGATAAATTTGTTTCTTTAAAATGTTAATTCTCTAGTACAAAGGTTTTCAATAATACAAAATATTTGTACCCTTCAGGTGACTAACAAACGTTGCATTCCCTTGAAATTGTTTTGTTTTATGTTTTAATAGTCGAATCGATTTCGAAAACGAAAAAAGAAAGATTTAAACTGGACTATACTTTGCTAGAAAATAATATGCTTTTGTATCTTACACTTTTGAGATTTTGTTACATGTTTTCCATATGAAATGTGGAAATGAGATTTTGTAGCTCTTTCCTATATTAAATAAAAAATCATACAAAACATGATATTAACTTACTATTTATTTATTTTATTATTCCAGGCGTCTCTACCTCAGATATTGTTGCTCGCATTGTAAAAGATTACGATTTGTATGTACGTCGTAATTTGGCTCGTGGTTATTCGGCCAAGGATTTGAATGTTTCATTTCTTTCCGAAAAGAAATTCCGTTTGCAAAACAAAATGGACGAACTTAAAGATCGTGGTCGTCGTGAATTGACTAAAGTCAAGGGTGATATTATAACGAAATGGGAAGAAAAATCACGTGAATTTATTGACGCTTTCCTGTTGCTTTTCGGACGTGAGCGTCTTCATCATTTGTGGAACGAATCGAAGGGAAAACTGATACAGGCCCTGAGTCCACCCGGTAGTCCAAGTGGTTCAGTAAACGGTGATTATATCGACTTTGACGATGATGAAGATGACGAGGCTCTCGATGATGATGGCGTGGCATCAAGGGGATCAAGTGATAATGGTCCTGATGTTAACATTCATATGGAACATTCGCCGCGTGGTAGACGTACTTATCATCGACGTGTGGTCGATAGTCCCACAACGTTACGCAGAAATGATCAGTATTCACCGGACGAAGACGACGATGACGATGTAGAATTTGAGCGCAGAAGTAATTAAATTTAAACATGATTACCATTATATGGCTGCTCTAAAATAGTAACACGTATAATTATTGTATTGTATCGGGTATAACAAACAAACAAACATGTGTATAAAATCCAAAAGAAGTTGTTATATTAATGGTAAACAAGATGAAAACAAAACAAACAAAGAAACAAACCATTTTTTGAATTAAGATAGTATAAAAAAATTCAAAATCTATTTGAAATATTTAAATTTAATAACATACGCCTTTTTTAAGAACTAACTCCTCATCGTCGTTATTTATTTAGGAAATGAACATATTCACACAAACACACACTACTACTTACTCCTCATACAACTTAATTAAATTATTCTATTCCTTTTGAAATGAAAATATTTAATGTGAATGATGGATGTTATGAATGTACGTATGTATGGTATGTATGAAATACGAATTAGAAGACATTAGAAGAAGCAAATGCAAAAACGTATTAATTTTCTTTCATACCTAAAACAAATTAAATTAATTTTATTAATTTCAAAAACAAAGGGTACCACCTACCACCTCAAAACTATAAATGCTCTTATTATACGTCTTACATCTTCTAATTTTGTGAATTTTTGTATTAATGGATTTTTTATTTTTATTAGCAAATGCATTATTTGTTTTTTTATTTTTTTTGTAAATCTTTATTTTCTGCTCCCTTTTTTAGTCTTAATCTATATCTAAATACATATTTTTAATTTATTATTATTTTGTCCTTTATTTATAATTTAATTATAATTTACTTATAAACAATTTTACTGATTTCATGTTGCTCTTCTTAAACTATTTTTTTGTTTAAATTGTTTCCTATATAAAATTATTTTTTTTTTTTTAATGATTGTTTTATTTAAATATAAGAAACATACTACTAGCCATGCTGTAAAAGAGCTATAATAGAAGTTGCTATTTCTTAAGTAAATTATATTAAAATTTATGTATAACAGAACACAAGCATGGCTACGATTGTGTAAATAGTTTTAATAAAATCAATGAATGTATTGCAATCTCATTATTATGAGAATTTTTAATTACAAACAAATTCCTTTTGAATCATTAAAAAACAAAAAAAGAACATGAATATTTTGTAATATATTTTGGACTTGCTTTAAAATTAAATAAAAAAAGACAAATTCTTATACAAATTGAATTTAATTTGAAATGAAATTATGCTGTTTTATTGTTTATGGTTAAATAGATAACTCAGAACTCAGAATAGTCATAAACAAGCAAGAGGAGAGCTATATTCGGCTGTACCGAATCTTATATACCCTTCACCATAGTATACTTTAAGATAAAGATTAAAAATAATTTCTGGTGAAAAAACTGTTTAACATTTTTGCCAAATTTGATCATGATTCTAGGGCAGTACTTAGTGGACGTTAATATTCGGCAGGATAAAAAATTTAATTGACTTTAATACGTCTGAAAACAGATATTTCATAATTTAGTTATGTTTGATAATGTTATGATGTTAATCCCAAATTTATGAAAAAGAGAGAAAACTAGAAAAAAAAACTCAAACATAAAAATTACTCAAAAAAGTAACACCATACGAGTGTTGTTTTTATTTTCACATAGTATTTTTTACTAATACATGGCAACGTCTTCAGTAGTTAAAATCTGTTCATCCAGCAGATAGTAATACATTTTAAGTTTTTATACCTTTTGAGTAATTAAATGATGAAAAATCTGTTTTTATTTAAAACTAGTTTCGCTGGGTAGCTATTTACTAATGTTAGTTCTTCAAGTTTCTCAATTTTATTTGTTCATATAAATGTATACTGATAATACGTTATTTTGGTTACTGGAAGAACAAATCAAAATAACGTAAGACACATAGCATAAAGTGTACTTTAAAAAACATATTTTTTTTTATCTAAAATATATTTCACGTTAACACAGATTTGAACATTTTGATTCAATATCTCGGGTAGTTTCCATTTTATATATTTATTTGCTTCTCCTGTAAACTTATGAAAAGTGATGTTACGTAATTTTTGCATTTTAGGTGATATATACTTTATGGAAATTAAAAATGTTAAAATTTCAAACATAATGACAGAATGAACTTATAAATAACCTTATCACTCATGGTGAAGGCTATAATTAGCACAATTAGTGTTATTTCTACCAGCCAAACAGAAATTGGATAAAGTTGATTTTCATGAAATTGGTCACGTTATAAATTTAGTAAATCATTCAGCATCAAAGGATGCTACTAAATTGTGTACTTGTTTAACCATTCAACGAAGTCTTTTACTTTGACCAACCAAATTAAAATAAAACCAAACGAGAAAACAATTGGGTACATATATTTTTAAATTTTATTATGTATTTTGTAAATTATTAGTTGCAATTTCAAGAATATAATAATAATGGTTAAATAATATTTGATTGTTTTCAAAACATTTTATATTTACGTATTTAAAAAAAGAAAACGAAACTAAAGATAGATTTTATAAAACTCAATTTGTAAAAACTGAAAAACGTAAGTTGCAGCAAACAAAATTATAATTATAAATTAGTTACCACTAAAATTCATACCGGTAGAATAAAGAGGAAGCATTTTCTTTGATTTCTTCGATTTCTTATTACCGCCAATGGTGATATTGGACGATTCATTTGTTTTAGTAGTAGATTTTCTTTCCTTCTTTTGCGATAAGGCTTGGGCCAAAACATCACCTAAATTTGTATGAATAGTACTTAAAATGGAAGTCTCACCATCGTCAGTTGTTAACTGAACGCCAGTTGCAGCAGTCAAAGATGACTTCGTGTTTTGGGCTGCATTAAGGTTAGACCAAGGTGTGTGTTCTTTTTTGCAATGTATAGCAATTGCAGAATAACTGCAACTACCAGCACTACTAGTGCTAACAGTTTTAGTACGACCACCTGTAGAAGTTGAAGGGACATTGTCGATCACCTGAATGTCGCCGGATGGTACCAATGATTCCTCAAAACCACACTGCAATTATAAAATAAACCATATTATAATAGGTGTCGGCTATTTGTCAATATAACTTACCGTTGGAAATTCGTGGGAGGATGTTATATTTATATTTGCTGTACTTGCTATAAGTTTTCCCATCTGACGATCATTAATGGCATTAATGTGTTTCTCACGTTCACGCTCTTCTCTAGCTCTACGTTGGCGTTCCTTCTTGCGAAAGACTATATCGCGCTCAAATACTTGTATTATGTCCTCAGTGACATAAGGTGGTTGCAACTCAATTTCCACTACAGCAAACTGGCAAGTTAATGGTAAGTGGCCTAAACAAGTAAATTTACGACGATGATCTTCATCCATTGAATGTTGTTCCTTTTGAATAATTCGAGCACTAATGATAGCAGGAGCATCCGCTAAACTGCCATAACAAGCTTGTAGCATTTTCACATTCAATGGATGCAAATAAATGTTCTGCCCATCATCAGATTGATAGAAATAATAAAATTTAGTTGACGGCTTTTGAGTAACTGCTGATTGAGTGTGTGATATAGTGTCCGTATTAGAAGACGTCTCAGAAGTTTCTTCTTCGGTATTAATTTCTTGAATGTTCAATGATGATGTCTCTTTGTTTGATTCTGGTGCTTCAGTTTCCTTTATGTCATTATTATGAAGTAGTTCTTTAGTTTCAATAACATTTATATTGTCAACTATAATCTCTTCTATTGCAGTTTCTTCGAATTTATATATTTCATCATCCTTTTGTTCGATGTCACCCAATAAGTCTGTTCTTTCTTTTAGTAATGCAAGGGCTTGCTGAATGAATACATATTCAGGACAAGACTCATCAACATCCGTCAGTAGTTCTCGTTGTTCTCGCGCCAAAATATCAGCCACATCACTTCGTTTCGCTAATATGAATTTGGAGAATAGTTTTTCCTCAATGGGACTACATACATATGGATATTTTTCTGTGTTCTGTTCTTTTTTCATGCAATCATGTTTTTCTATAAATAAAGAACCTTTTTTGCGACGCATCAACCGGAAGGTTATATGTGAGTTGACATTAAATGTTTGTTGTTGCACAATAGAAGCACTTTTTAGATCACCCACATGTATGGCATCGTAACATATGGGACACTTACGCCATGTCTTGTCACTTAGAGAAAGATAGTGTAAAACGCAAGGCCAGCAATAGACATGACCACAACGAGTTACTTTAGCAGCCACTGGTGGATATAAGCAAATAGGACACTGCGGCTCATCGGGTGTTTGTATGTTGATCTGTTCAATTAGAGACCAATCAATGAGAGTATCTGGAGAGTCATCTGTTTTACGTTTAGCAGATGATTTTATAACAAATTGAAAGCTAAAAATAAAATGTTCTTAGTTCCTATATTCCATAAGATATTTTTCACATTGAAATAGAATATTTTACTTACTTTGCTTGCAAAAACTGTTCTTTATTATATTTATGCTTTCTGACATGGCCATGACGTTGGATATAACCATTACTGCCACCACCACCACCACCACCGCTATTACCTCCAACACCATCGTAATAGTCCACTTCACGTGGTGTATAGTAAAAATTTAATAAATGATTTAAATTCTGTTTCTTGCTGCCAGGAGCATATACGGAATTTAACTCATAATCGGTGTGCTCAAAACGTCCTACTGCCGCTCCCATGGAAGAGTCGTAGGACGTTGTATCCCCGAACCCTAATCCGGCGCCGGTAGCAAAGTAATCTTCGTTAGTGCCACGATATGAGCTACCAGCATTGTGGTTGTTATTGTAGCCATTATTAGCTCTTGCACGTGGCCTTTTGTCCACATTTGGACGTACTTTAGCTGATAGTTGTTGTTGTTTACTATTATTGTTGCCGTTGTTGTTACGAGCCGATGTTGAAGGGTTTTCACGACGACGTGAATTTTTTGGCCAATGTTTGGTTGTTTGAATATCTTTAAAGAGGCATGCATTAACTATAAAACTTGAATTTCAAATAAACTATAATATGTACTCACCTGAGGATGACGATTTTTGACGATTCGAATCAGTTGCTTGATTGGACGTTTTCGTATTGCCAGTTCTGGAATAATTTTGTTTCGTGTTGTTGTCCATTTTTGTTATTGTTGGTATTATACTTATTATAAAAATAGATAGAAGATAAAGAAATCAGCTGAAAAGTTTCCAACTGGTACTGATGAAATTTAAAATCCTTGGAAATTTTACTACCACTTTCCCTCTTCGATTTCGAAGATTTAATGCGACGAACTTTGTCTCCACATGGAGCTTTTACAACTTTATATAATTTTAATTTAGACATTTTTACTGAGCCATGTTTACAAATTTTACCCAAAGAAAATTAATTCTCTTTGATAATATTCAATAAGGTTTTGATAAAAAAAATAAAATCAGTTCTTTTCTTTTCGTAATGGTTATGAATTGCGACTTTTCCTATTTCTTGTGGTGCGAGCACACGAACAAGTGTCGTTTAGCACAGAAAAATTTATGACGTCAACTTTTGTGGATAAATTTTAGTTTTTAATTATATACTCTGGCGATTTTTAACTCCTTCACCGAAACAGGAGTTGTAAACGATATTTTTTGTGAAAAGGTTATGAAATTTATATCAAATGAAAAATTAAAAAGATTTGTCTGATTAAAACACGAAACCAACTTGACGACGACACGACGATTGCAAAAATGGCCTCCAGATGCCAGTGTTGTCGATATTTTTTCAGTCCTCATCCCCAGTCAACGTTTTTGTATCCCCAAAAATTCTCAACAACATGTTACTACAGCTCACTGGGATTTATATCGAGCTAAGACCAATTATGGATTTAGGTAATTCCAGCAGTTCTAGCGAACTGTTCCGTGATTTATCATTTAGGGTCACGGAACAAATCAAGATCCCTGTAACAGTTTATATTTTCATAATTTTTTTTCTGTTTATATTCATATTTTCTGTATTGCCGGCTTTTGGCCAGGCGAGGTATTTAAAACTCTGGGTTGTATCGAACACCGGCTTCGCAAAAATCACCTTCAAAATTTTCTGAAGTACTGTCATATAAATTCCAAAAGGAATTTTTGGTTCGCAATGTTAATAAACAGTACCATAATTTATATAATTTAAAAGGAAGCACTATTCAATGATACCCATTATGATCAGATCATTTTCTAAATATATGAGAAATTTAATATTATATATATTTGAAATCAATTCCAATAACTCCTAAACCACGAGATAGCTAGCGAAACTGTTAACGTTTCAACGATCTTGATGTATACAAACAATATGTATGCAAACAATATGTTATTGATAAGACATTTTTAACAATTTAACTGATTTCATGGAAACTATCCGTCAAAGATCTATTTATCAAAGTGATGAAAATGTATTAGTAAAAAACTATCTGAAGTTCTGCTCTATTTGTATTTCGCTATGGTTAATAGTTTTTTTAATGTGTACCTAAATAAAAAAAATATTATAAATTGGTAACTCTGTATAAATATATAAATTATATTGCCAGACTACATAGACCAGTTGACACACGTCACAACAAAACACTTTCAAGTTTTTGCAAAAATAAATTGAATCAGGATTTAATAAATATTTAATAGAAATACAGAGAAATATGGAGACTTTATACCATCAAACCAACCGCATATTACAAGAGATTGAACAAAACTTTCAAAAATTAGTACAGACAGCGGGACAACCCGACAATTATGATGTGGAGAATGAGATACAAATGAAAATAACACAAGTTAATTCGTGAGTACAAATCGACTAATTGGATATGGAATAAATCATTTAAAACTACATACACATTATTACAGCAATTGTGATCGGTTGGATGTTTTACTATATAAAGTACCGGCATCCCAAAGACAGAGTGCAAAAATGCGTGTAGATCAAATAAAATATGATGTGCGACATCTTCAAAGTAGTCTGCAAATGTTTAGAGAAAAGAGACAGCGAAAACAACAGGAATTGTCGGAACGAGAACAGCTATTAAGTCATCGGTTTGCACCCAATACTGATGAAACCTGTTTGGATATCGATTATGCCCTACAACACAATACCCAATTGGGTAATGCCCACCGTGGCGTTGATGATATGATATCTACAGGGAGTAATATTCTCAGTAGTTTGGTAAATCAACGAAGTACCTTGAAGGGTGCCCAAAGGCGTCTTATGACTATTGGAAGTACATTAGGTTTGTCAAACCATACAATGAAATTAATTGAAAGACGTTTTGTTGAGGATAAATATGTAATGTTCGGAGGTATGTTTGTTACGTTGTTAGTTATTGTATTGGTCATCTACTTCATGGTTTTATAGTTTAAGTATACGATATAAATTTTGTTGCCTTTATAATTTTATTTCGAACTATTATTATAAGTCTACAAGCAAATAATAAAATTTTACACAATTAATATGTAACAAGGCGTTTAAATATGAATAATTATGAGGTGAATGAGAAAATTGTCTTGTTTTTATTTTATACTTTTTTAAACATAAACCAGTTATCTAAGCCAAAAATGTTGGTCAGCCTGAGAGGTCGCGGATCTTATTAGTACGTCGAACGATGCCGCGGCCGACCCCTAAATCATCGGTGTCGTATTTTTTTATTAATGTGACCTCCTTTTTTGGCGGTTACACTTGATGAAGAAAGTTTACTTTTGGTTGATGTGTTGCCACTGGGTGTACTAGGCTCCTTATTTGGTTCTCTTTGCGGTGTAGTAGCGCGGTCAGGTTTCTCTTCTTTGCCTGAACTTTTAATAGAGGTTGTGCCATCATGAGCAGTAGTTGTGTTTTGATTTAGAGCAATCTGATTGTCACTAGAGTCTTCATTAGTTACAGAATCAGATTCACTTGCTCTTTCAGCTAAATATGTCATAAATAAATTATTCAGATGTTCACCTAAAGGTTGGGAATATAATGATATACTTACGATTACATATGGCCATAGATGTAATTGAAGATTTGGAAAATAATCGTTCAGCTTCTTTAAATTTGCGATTCCTCTTATCAGCTTTAGAATTCGTTGCCTTATTTGAGGTCAAATATCTTTCCCAACCACGTATAATATTGCCACACAATTGAGTGTCCTCAAGGTAGGAACCCTCAAAAGCATAAATCTGTCTTTCTAAATTAGCCAACTGTTCCTAAATGTTTATAGAATCAGGGTTTTAAAATTAAATTTAATATATGCTAATTTTTTTTGTTAAACTTACAGAAGTTTCCGCCTTTTTCTTAATCAAATCCGCCAGTTCTGCTCTAGTGTCTAAATTTGTTGATTTTGTCGCTGAATTACTTTTTGTAGATTTGCGTTGCTTGTTATTGATTGTATCATTGTTTGTCTTTATCAAAGGAGAACTCATTTTTAAATTAAATGATTTTTCTTAATTTTTATTTAAAAAAATAAAATTTTCCTCTTTTCGTTTACAAACAATATAAACAGATGTTTCAAAGTGCTAACAAGTTTTTTATGTATTTTTGTTTGAGTTTTGTAAGTGCTGCCTAGTTCAAATGTTTTCTTTTCTGTTTTGATTAGACTTTTTATTATTTTGTAATCTTCCAAATTATCTGGGCATAGTACATTTACTAATGTATAAAAAATAAATAATTCTAAATAGAATGCATTCCAAAGTAGATACAAAAAACCAATATGTCCCGAGAGTTAATCAGGTAGTTCTATAATTATTAAAAAAAAGCTTAAACTTATTTAATTGAAAACAATTGCAGATTGATGCCATAAGTTTGAACAAAGATATAACTCGATTGATAAGGGATAATCTTTTGGAGAATTTACAGGCAATATCGGTATGTTAGTAAAATATTTTAGTATAGTGTAATTTACTAATGCTTATATGAGTTTTCTATCTAGCCCGTTTTGTTCATAAAAATTCAGCCGGAATTGGATTTAATAATTCAATCTGCCATTTGGTTTGGCTCGATTGGTAAACATTGTTCCACTTTTGGTCAACAATTACTTGTACTGGCGTACGATTCGGAACGTTTGACGTTATCAAGGTTAATTTTACATTTTTGCTTAACTGTACTGCCCAGTTATGTAAAGAGTTTGGAAGAACGTAGATTAAATAGACGATATGAATGGTTGAACAAAACTATCGAATATGGAGAGAATGTGGCACTTGTTTTATCCATATTAAATTTCTTTAGATTTCTAAAAACCGGAAGAAAACCAACCTTAATTGATTTCTTTCTGGGTTTAGATTATATAAGTCTACGCCATAATCAACGAAGAGATATTGGATATAAATATTTAACGAGAGAATTATTGTGGGGAGGTTTTATGGTAAGTATAACCTAATCCATTTAAAATATTTATAACATGGAAACGTCTTACATCCTTCTTAGGAAATTTTGGGACTGGTTTTACCTATTATAAATTTTCGTAAATTACAACGTCTTGGTAAGAGTATTTTAGGCACCAAAAAAGAAATAAGTACAACAGATGCTCAACAGACATTACATAAAATACCCAAACTTTTGCCATCTTCAACTTGCGTGTATTGTGGTGAACGTCCAACTTTACCCCACTATATGGGATGTGAACATATTTATTGTTATTACTGTCTGACTGCTAATATATCTACAGATTCGAAGTTTAGTTGTACGGTATGTGATAGTCCTGTCTCTACTGAAGGCATTCAGCCTTTGTGAAAATAGTACCTTGACGGTTTTCCTTGCGTAGTATATAAGAAACAAACAAAACGGGATTTTTTTGTAAAAAAGGTGATTTATATTTACATTACAATTTTTAATCTTAAATGATAATCAGATAAATAGTAATTGTTTAATGCTTATACACTAGGACTACTTTTATTTTATAAATAGATTATATTAAAACTAATCTAAAAGTGGCATTTTTTATCACTACTATAAACGCACCATTGCTACAGCTCATATTTAAATTTAAGAAAATAAATTTCAAATAAAAACGTAAGTATGTAGATCAAAAATACTTTAAATTATTAGTTACCAAGGTAATATTTCATTAAGGACTATTGCAATTAGCTAGTGTTTCTTAACTATAAAAAAAGTTAACAAAAATAGTGTAGAAACGAAAAATGTAACAAATCCATTCTGGCATAATTTCAACCAAATACCATTAGCCGACGAATTCATCCCAGTTCTAGATAATGCTATGATGACGGACTATTAAAATTACTCTAAAACAAATCTAGTTTCCTTCGGCAGATCTCTCCAATTCTAATTAAGAACATAAATTTATTTTAATCAAAAATTATCACTTAAAACTACAAAAAATATGAAAATAAATAAGTAAAAACGAATCAAGTATTCCAGTTTGTTCAAACCATTTTCTTTGCAACACCATAATAGCATGATTGATCGAGGAATTACCATACGCTTTTGGACTCTTTAAATGTTCCATAGTTTGTAGATTTCCGTATTTTTGTCCTCGGTATTTTTTATAAAATAGCATGCAGCTCTAAAAATACTAGGTTTGTCATTGACACTTAAAATTTTGAAAAAAATTATCGTTATGACTTATTTATCCACCAAACCTCTTATACACAAAAAGTTGTGCTAAATAGACCAAATATGTATATTTTTCTATTTCTCTAAGATATGTTACAAATGGAACTTTTTGTATTTATTAATAAAATAGTAAATTTAAAGTAATAATAATAAAATTATATACGTTGTTGTTGTTGTTGTAGCAGCGTGAACAATTATACAATATTTAGTCTGGGGGTTCTGCTATATCAAGTCCAAGAAATTGTGCCACTTCTACTGGGTGGGTCCATAAATCCACTGGATGTAGTGAAGTAGGGGTGGCTGGACAGTTGAAAATGTGGAGGGTGTCATGGGGACCCTGACCACATGCTGGGCATAAGTTTAGGACGGCACGGTCTATGCGGGACCAGAAGGCATTAAGCCTGTTGCTCCATCCTGATCTTAGTTGTGCCAGAATGACTCTTGTTTTGCGCGGCAGAATCTTCTCGGCGTCTGCTATCGGTGGTGGGCGACCTCCAAGTACGACATTCATACGGTATCCTGCTACCGCGGAATTGATGGCGTCTCTATGAATGTCGTTCAAAGCTGTCATATATGTGCTGCGATCAAATGGATCCTGCACATACCTCTGTATGCTCTCCTGGTATTTTCTAAGGTCCTGTCTGACATGCCTCGGGGGAGACTCCAACTGTGTGATGTTGAAGTTTGGATGACTCCTCCGGTGACATCCCAGAAGGAACTGTTGCGTCAGCATGACGTTATGTTCCCTGACCGGTAGAACCTTAGTTTCCTCGTGCAGGTGGTGTTCGGAGGTGATTTGGAGGCAGCCTGTGACGGTCCTTAAGGCTGCATTTTGACAGCTTTGAATATTTCTCCACTGAGTATCACTTAACGAAGGCGACCACACTGGAGCGGCATAGTTAGCCACTGACCGGCCAATCGTTTTGTAGGTTGCTAACAAGGTTTCTTTGTCCATACCCCAAGTGCTGCCGGCTAGTGCCTTGAGGACCTTGTTCCTATTTCGCAATTTATGCGTGATTGCAGTGGCGTGCGCTGAGGAGGTAAAAAGGCTATCAAAAGTGACACCTAAGATTTTCGGGTGGTTCACTGTCGGAATTTGTACGCCGTCGACCATGATGCCTAAGTTGAGTTTTACCTCCTTCGTCCAGGTGGTGAAGAGTGTTGCCGATGACTTCGTTGGTGATAGCTGCAGGTTACGTGCAGTGAAGAAATTGTGGATTTCGTTTAGATAACCATTTACCAAACCGCAAAGCTCATCAACGTTGTGACCTGTCGCCAAAATGGTGCAGTCGTCCGCATAGGTGATTACCTCCACACCCTGTGGTGGTACTGGGAGTTTAGAGAGGTAGAAGTTAAACAGGAGCGGCGACAGAACCCCGCCCTGAGGGACTCCTTGTTTAACTCTACGGGGTTTTGAGCATTTGTCTCTAAACTCCACGAACGACTGCCTGCCACTCAGATAGTTCACTATCCATCTCTTCGCGTTGTTAGGCATTGTGGACTGCAGGATGTCCTGGAAGAGTGTGGCGTGACTGACAGTGTCGAAGGCCTTCGACAGGTCAAGTGCCACTAGGATTGTCCGTTCACAAGGCCTCTGCTGATTCAAGCCCTGTGAGATCTGAGTGACTATGGCTGATAATGCTGTGGTGGTGCTGTGCATCTTACGAAATCCATGCTGGTGACGAGCTGCTGGTAGTTGACGTGTCAGCTGGGGGAGGAGAAGAGCTTCGAGTGTCTTCGCTACAGGTGACAGGAGAGAAATCGGCCTGTACGATTGTCCCTCACTCGCGATTTTCCCTGGTTTTAACAAAGGGATCACTCGACCCATTTTCCAGACATCGGGTATTGTTAAGCTCCTTACTGACAGGTTAAAAACCGTTGTCAGGTACTCGACTCCCCGCTCGCCTAGGTGTTTTAGCATCAGCATGGATATTCCGTCAGGTCCTATTGCCTTTGAAGGCTTAGCTGTGTTGATGGCTTCTGCAACTTCAGTTGGAGTGTATAGTTGTGGTGTGTTCGAGACTGGAAGATCATGCAGTTTGCGTACAATACTTCTTTTCGCCTTGTCTCTCTCAGGGTGCTCAATAAATTGCCGGCAAAAAGCGCGCGCGCACCTTTTAGGGTCGGATATAGTGGTGTCTGCAAACTTGATCGCGACCCTATCATCCTTCTTTGTCGGGTTAGAGAGAGACCGAACTGTAGACCACAACTTGCCAACTCCAGAACTTAGGTTGCAATTCTTCAAATGATCCAACCATTTATTTCGCTTGTCCTCATTTACCAACCTGCTGATATCGCGGTTCAGCTGGGCGATCCTAGGGTCGTCAGGGTTGGTTCTTCGGATGTCATCACGCTCATCTGCGAGTTCCGCTGCTTCTGCTGGGAAGTGCGGTCGCACTACGGATATTCTTCCAGCGGGAATGAAGCGAGCGGCTGCTGCGGTGACGGTTTCGCGAAACTTCCTCTCTGCATTGTGTACGTTTGAGGGAATCGGTAGACCATTGAAAATGCGGTCGGTAAATTCTCTGAAGCCGTGCCAGTCTGCTTTCTTTTGGTTGATGTAAGTTCGGCGTTCAGAGACGATGAAATCGTTGGGTCTATCCAGACAAACGATTATGGGTAAATGGTCTGATCCTAGAGAGATAACTGCACGCCAGGTTGTGCAATTAATCAGACCAGGACTCGCTATGGTGATATCTGGCGAACTAGCGCAATTACCCATAATCCGTGTGGGGGCATCATCATTTAGTGTGCAGAAGGTGGATTCGTCAATCTGTTCCGCCAGTAACGCTCCTCTCTGGTCTTCCCCAAGACTTGAGTGCCAGAGCTGGTGGTGAGCGTTGAAGTCCCCTAGGACCAAACGTGTATCACCATCTAATAAGGTCCTAATGTCGGGATGGTAGCCTGTTGGACAACTGGCTACTGGCGGAATGTAGACATTATAGAGCTCCAACTCCGTATCTCCCGATCTGACCGCAATACCCTGGACTTCAAGATATTGGTCTCTAGAATTCAGGTCGAGAGAAAGAGCTCTATACTGCACGGTGTTGTGTATAATAAATGCGATGCCTCCACCGTTGCCTCTGGAGCGGTCTTTTCGGAGAACGTTGTATCCGTTGCAACTTTGCAGACTGGAGTTACTCGTAAGTTTGGTCTCCTGGACCGCAGCGACCACGATGTTGTGTTGACGCATAAATCGGGTTATCTCCGAAATCTTCCCTTGGAGGCCATTGCAGTTGAACTGCAATATGGATATCACCCCTGGTCTACGGACTGCAATCGATGGTGTGAGCGGCGATGGATGTTGCTGCTGTAGGTGTTGTACTTGCTGCTGTTGTTGTGATTGCGGTGGGGAGGGTGGAGGTGTGGCGTAGGATGACGACGATGATGCCGAAGACGCCGATGAACTACGTCGCTGGCAGCATGGGGCAACGTAATTCTCCGACCACTCCCTTTCATGGGTAAGTCCGGAACAATTCCTGAGGTGACACCAGCCCAAACAAGAGTTGCACCTTAGTTGAGTTGACATGTGGTGCAGTCGATTCTGGCATACCGTGCAGAACCATGGTCCGGGATTTTTTTCAACTCCGGCGCGGACCAGTAAAATTCGGAGCAGCAATGCCGGAAGATGCAGCTCCGAAGATAAAAATTGTATTGATTGTTTTGCTGTGTTGACAGCCCTTGGCCGAAAAACTTCGGGTCATTCCGGTACGTAGAACCGGCTGTCGTGGGAATCATATACGTTACATGTATTTAACTTAAAGTGCGCTTGTAGTTATGCAACACGAAGTTAAATAGGTTTTCCCGTCAAGTATTTTACATGCGGTCAATGAAGTTTTTTTGTGTCATTTCAAGCGTCTTTTGAAAAAGATTGAATATGTTGAATAAATATGTAAAACTATATAACTCATTAACGCCTTATGCTATTGTATTTAGAAACTTAATTTTTAGATTGACGAAATTAACATATTGGCTTAAATATACGACTCTAAATGGCTGCGGAGATGAACACGCCTTCGTCCGCCCATAAACCTGCAACTAAGAAACAAATTATTATGCGAAGCCGATTTTCATAGTCATAATTGATCTCAAGCCTTTTTAAAAGTTATCAAAACATTTGAGATCGAATAATTATTGTAGGAGATATTTAACCCCATGACACAACAATATATGGTAGACTCATTAGAAAATACATTGTAGAAAGATAACCATAATCATGCGTAAAATTACCCATGCTTTTTGGAAAGCTAAATAGTGTCATTTTGTTGACCAATTTAAAATAAACTAATGCTAATTACTTTTTTCAACATAGCTGAAGTAAAAATGCTCGAGTTTTAAATATGTTTATAGGTATATATTATCAGAAAAAACAAAAGAACAACTTCAGTATATTCATCTTAAACCTAGATTATCTTTCTATGGTTAATATTTAGGGATTTAAATGAGATTTATGTATTTAAGTCATCGTAAGTGAGCGAGTGCGATCTTACTCGCTCACTCACGACGTTTTTATTTCTAATGTAATTACGTTCATGAGTTATTCACACGTGACAACAGATAATCAAGTCACGGGTACGCCACCACTTTTATAAATACTAGGATCGCCTGGTGGTCGAAATCTTCGACCACTTTTAAAACCCTTTTTATCACTTTTATGGAAAGAATTTTGAAAAAAAAAAAATTATATTGTGCATATCTAGAGAAAAGAACCTTTTAAACCATATATTGGTGAACAATAACGTACTTAAATGTGTACCACAAAAAAACGTGTGGCCTCTTTATATATAAGATATTACTTTGCTCATCACAAGTATGAGTGCTGCCAAGTTAACTTTAAACTAAAGTCTGAGTTGTTTACCACTGCCACAAGGTGCTCACCAAATTGTTTAAAAAATAAGCAGTCCTTGTATATAAAAAATAATTTAAACTAACTACATAATAATTCTGTGCAAAGTGTACAAATTTAACAAACAATTGGATAATTCTATCAAACGTAAGTAGAAATAATGTAACTTAACAACACGACTTTTGCGCCAAAAATTTGCACTATTTTTTTTGTCATAAAGTAGCACCAAGTTTGTTTAAAATAGCCATTTTTAAAATAACCATAAATCAGCTGTTGGATATTTTGACTTTTGAGTGTTTTTTTCTTTGTTTTCATTTTCTGTAACAAATGAGTGTTGAGTGGGTTTTGCTGTGAGTCTTTTTCTTCATTTATAACGAAATACAGAAAAAATAAAAATTAAGACGACATAAACAAATTTTCATATTAATATAACGAAATTTTAAGGAATAGTTATGAAAATCGCGTTAACGCAAGTTATATACTAAATAAATAATTATTGTTTCGAAAACAAAAGGTAATTATTTGAAAATTGAGTTTGTGAGAAAAGTCATTAAATAATAATTACGTTTCAGTTAAAAAAAAGAAGAGGACCTGTAACAAAGAAAAGTAAAAACAATACAAAAAGCAACAAAAATTAACAAAATTTGCTCATATCAGGGTCAATCAACAAAATAATAATATTATTTGGAGACCTTGCAAAATCAAAGAAAAAATTGATAAGGTTTAAGAAGAAATCTAATCATAACACTGCCACTGTCTGCCAACAGTTTTTTTTAGTTTGTTTTTCTGTTTATCTTTAGAAAAAAGGTAAGTCATTTTAACACAATTGTATATATGATAATTGTGATAAATAATTATTAATGCTGTATGTGGGGTGTGTGTGTTTCAGCTATTGAAGTCAACCTTTAACTATGTTGGATTTGGAAATAGTGCCTGAAATCTCTTTGGGATGTGATGCGTGGGAATTCGTTTTGGGAATGCATTTCTCCCAAGCCATTGCAATAATACAATCTCAAGTGGGCATCATAAAAGGAGTACAAGTTTTATACTCGGATACCAATCCCCTAGGTGTGGACATTATAATTAATTTACCGCAAGATGGCTTAAGATTGATTTTCGATCCTGTAAATCAACGCTTAAAGATAATTGAGGTTTGCAACATGAAATTAGTGAAACTAAAGTATGGCGGTGTATATTTCAACTCGCCCGAGGTGTTGCCCTCGATTGAACAAATCGAGCATTCATTTGGTGCTACACATCCTGGCGTATACGATGCTGCAAAGCAATTGTTTGCTTTACATTTCCGCGGTCTGAGTTTCTACTTTCCGGTGGATAGTAAATTGCATGCTGGATATGCTCATGGATTGGGTTCTTTGGTATTTTTAAGTGGAGCTTCGCCTGTCGTCTCGAAGATGTCGCTATATGCTGGAAGTAATGTATCTGAGAATAAAACTCCACCTTTGCCATTGTCCTGCTATCATCGTCAAATCTATTTGGAATCAGTCACAGTATTACGTACAGTATTGGGCAGTACTAAAGGCTTGAAATTGAAACTATTCACAGAAGGCTCTGGACGATCTCTCGAACCACGTAGACAATGTTTTTCAAAGGAAATTCTATTTGGCGATAGTTGTCAAGATGTGACCACTCAACTGGGAGCACCAAATCGCATATTCTTCAAAAGTGAAGATAAAATGAAAATACATTCCTCCAATGTCAATCGTCAAGCTCAAAGCAAGCGCAGTGATATATTCTTTAATTACTTCACTTTAGGTATCGATGTTTTATTCGATGCTCGGACCCAAACATGCAAGAAATTCATTTTGCACACCAACTATCCGGGGCACTTCAACTTCAATATGTATCATAGGTGCGAATTTCAGTTTCAACTGCAGCCAGAGAGATCCTTAAACGATGGCGGTTCTCGTGCTTCCTACGGAGATACACCCACAAGTCCTGTTACAATAAATGCTTATTCCAAGTGGAATGAAATAAGCGCTGCCATGGTTCCCTCGGAAAGACCTGTCGTTCTTCATAGAGCTTCATCTACCAATACTGCTAATCCATTTGGTTCTACTTTTTGTTACGGCTATCAGGACATCATTTTCGAAGTGATGCCCAACAATCACATTGCTTCGGTTACGCTCTATAGTACGGGTCCCGCCAAACACTCCGAAGACCTGTGGCAACAGCATAAAATGCAAGATATACGCCTTACAGTTGCGTGAAAAGTTTATGGTATATCATTAATTATAGGTTTAGAGTAAATAATCACAAAAAAGCACAAGGTTCATGTATGATTTTGTGTCGACATAGGATTGATTGTTTTCGTATAATGAATACAAACATCCTACCGCAAACATGATGACCATGTTTAGAAATGTAATTATTAATAACATTAATATAAATAAATAGGAGAAGGAGCAACAAATAACAACTCCTTTAAAGTCTAAAATTAAAATAAAACTAACTTAAAATACTTTATCTTTTCTTTAAGTATGCTAAAACGATTTAAACTGATACCTATGGAAATCAATTAGAGCAAGTAACTCAATAAAAAAAGAGCATGTACGTTTAGAAATCATGTATCAGTGATTTAATAATTATATATTTAAAAATATATTATATTTTTGTCATTCTTTAATGTTTTATTAACATATAAAAACCCATAAAACCAAAATAATTTAATAAAAAAATTAAAACTATTACAGCAAATTTTTTTTATTGGTAGCAATGTTCTTCATAGAAACCTTAAGGATAATAAGTATACTATTAATAACTGCAATTATTTCAACTTTTCTTTATTCTATTGCAGCTTTTTCTATTTCTATTACAAATTTAAATACATATTATTCTAAAAATGCCTGAAATGGATGTAGATAATGCCAGCGAACAAATGAATTTAGATCAGCATGCGGAACAACAAAAGCCGTCAACAACAATAAATAATGTGATCTACGATCCTGCAGTTCTACCTGATATGTTACCTGTCTATTACAAGCGTCTATTTCCGCACAAGCCATTCTACAGATGGCTTTCGTACGGTTTATGTAAGTAAACAATGAGAGTTTCTTATGATTAACATAACATGTGTCTGGGTATTTTTGTTTATTTAAAATTGTTTGTGTAATTGCATGATGCTTAAAATAACAAAAACATCACATCCTTTTTATTCATTCTATTTTTAGCCGAACAGGGTATATTTACTAATCGTGAAATATCGTTTACTTTACACGATGATATATACATACGTTATTTATGTTTTGACACTCAAAGTGATTTTGAAAAAGAATTATGCTCAAAATGCCCATTCAAAATTGATATTGGAGCCGTTATGAATACAAGGTACGTTTTACTTTGTTTTAATATAAACATTTATATATGTAAATGATGTTTACAATAGATTTTTTCTGAAAAACATAGAGTTAGATTCGTCTCATGTATGTCCCATAGACGATTTACAAATAAAAATTTATCTGATGCACGGTGTTAGATACGACAATTGCATTTAACAAAATGTTAAATTCCAAGATGACTTGTCTAAAAAAGATAGCCAACTGATTAAATGTTTTGTTATTAAAACTGGACTAAACAATTGTCCATGAAGTTCACCAGGTTAATTTTAATGTCATTCACCATGGTGATAATGGTACATAGTTGGTGTTTGTTGTATCATCAGCTAGAAACAGTATATACAATTTTCAATTGGGGGTTAAGTCCAAGTAATTGTACTACTTCTACTGGATGAGTTCATAAATGCATTTGATGAAGCGAAGAAGTATACAGTTACTTATTTATTTAAACTAAATCGATTTGGATATATAATAAATTTTGACACAAAATTTATGATTTACTAGATATTATTTAGGATAATTTTGATTGTCCGATTTAGATGTTATTGCGGTTAGGGAGCCACAAACCATTCTCATTCTTATAATTAATTTCTATTATCATGAATTATAATATCGTTATACTTTTATTGTATTGTTTCAACTCTAATGTTATCACTATGTAATATTGTTTTTTGGCCATTTAGGTCAAAATTAAATGTTTCGAAATGAAACAAGTAAGAAAGCTATAAGCGGCTGTGCCGAATCTTATATACCCTTCACCAAATTATACTTTAAAATAAAATTAAAAGAATTTTTTTTTTTTAATTTTTTAAAATATTTTTTTAAAATATTTTTTTTCGAATCGAGATATAAATCAAAGATAGACCAAAAATAGAGGTTGTCTAGGATTTTTGATAATATCTCCGTTATTTATGGACGGATTTAGCTGATTTTAAATAGGAAACTTCTCGAAAGCATGTCTGACAGAATTATTGAAGATTTGGATCCCGAAGATATCTGGGGTCTTCAGAAAATTGATTTCAACAGACAGACAGACGAACATGGCTAAATCGACTCCGCTATCTATAAGAATCCAGAATATATATACTTTATACGGAAATTACAAACTTATATATACCCTTCTCACGAAGGTGAAGGGTATAAAAATCAGTCACACATATCGGTAGATAATAGGAAAAAACCTGTTAGTCAGAAATATTAGGTTCCATATCTTTCACGTCTCAAAGTTATGATGATTTAAAAGTTAAAAATTTTAAAATTAGCTAACCTTATAGTTTCTAATTTACAGATTAAATACAATGTAAATTAGAATTGCCGTAAATTTTTCGAAAATTAATGTTTTTCGCGATATTTTAAAAAACAATTTCTTTATAAATGATAACCCCTAGGAACGTTAAAAAATTTCAAAATGCTTAAATTTAAAAATATGTATCTGAAAAAAATTGTGGTGATATATAAAATTTATATCATGATACATTTGCATTTATCTCCAAACACATTTTGATTTCAGACAACAACCGCGATGTATGAATACCGCCAAAATTGGTGTCAAATGGAAGCTTCTATTTTGATTGATACCAAAATCCTATGGATTAAATATTTTAACACACGCAGATAGTTACTAGTTATACTTTTGTTCCTAGGGAATTCTATTGGTATAATTTTAATTTCAATTCAGCAAAAGCTAAATTATTAACATTTTTTTAAAATAATTTTTAACTTTAAACCTACATAACATTTGAGCGCAATGAGAAAAGTTATTAACGCGAACAGTTTTAGCATGTTTAAGTACAACTACAATATGGATTTCGTGTCATAAGGAAAGAAAATTTTAAAATATTTTTAGGCAAATTCTCAAAAGGTATAAAAAGAATTGAATGTCCATATTTTTATTTACTTAAGAATTTTGAACAGAACAAATTAAATCGTGGCAAATACATTTTAGTATAAAGTTTACATAACCTATCTTTAGAATATACCTACATGAGTATAATAAGGTTAGGTTTTAAAATACAAAACTGTATTCCAATAAACTTTAACTTGTATTTGCATTTTCAGACCTAAAAATAATCGCATTTCATCTGCCGCTATGACTCCAGTACAACGTGAATTGGTATTTGATATCGATATGACAGATTATGATGATGTACGTACTTGTTGTAGTGGTGCTGATGTTTGCCAAAAATGCTGGAAATTTATGGTTGTTGCAGCTCGTGTCCTAGATGTAGCCATACGTGAAGATTTTGGATGGGAGCACATACTATGGGTCTTTTCCGGTCGTCGTGGTGTCCATTGCTGGGTGTGCGATTATGATGCTCGACATTTGGATACAGCAGGGCGGTCAGCGGTAGCGGAATACTTTCAGGTCGTTACACATGTCATGATTGAGGGAGTGAATGTTCCCAGAGTTCATATAGGAGAGAAAATGCATCATAGCATTAAGAGAGCATTTAAGATTATAGAACCCATATTTGAAGAAATAATTTTGAACGATCAAAATCTGTTTTGTTCGCCAAAGGGCATAGGAAAACTATGTCAGTTTATTGCTGACGATGCGGCCCGTAAAGATGCTGAACAATTTTTGCTCCACAATGTTCAAGATGGTGCTCCAGCTCGAGGTGTCTGGGAAGCCTTCAAGCGTTATGCCAACTCAATGCGTTGTAATTCAACTGCCTCAGTATGGTCGCGAAGATTAAAAAATATAATTGAAGAAATCCAGTTAGCCTGCTTGTATCCTCGTTTAGATATAAACGTTACGAAAGGATTTAATCATTTACTGAAAGCTCCATTTTGTATACATCCAGCTACGGGAAAAGTTTGTGTCCCATTTAATGCGAATGCTGCAAATAAATTTAATCCAACCGCTGTACCAAACATTGCACAATTATTGCAGGAAATTAATGTATTTGATGAAAAAACCAAAAATAAGGAGGAAACTGATGAAAAACTGCGTATTAAGGATTACAAAAAAACAAGTATGTTCAAGGGGGTGGTGGTATTTGAGGAATTCCTGCGTAAAGTGGAGAATAGTTTAAAGGCAAAAGCTGTGCAAATTAATGAAGATAAATTGGATTTTTAATGAACTATGTACAATAAATAAAACATCAGAAATAAGTAAATAAAGAAAGTCGTTTTTTTTTTTACAGAAAACAAGGTTTTTCTATTGCATTTTATGTATTTTACGAAAGTTTATTAGTTGTTTTAATAAAAGAAAAAATTAAATCTAAAAAAGCATTTCTGAAGGCGTTATTTCCCTTTAACAATCGTGCGTCCTTTCTAAAGTCATGCTTTGATCAATCATATACATCTTAATCGTACTACTGGCACACTGTTTTCCGCCTTTTGTATTTCTGCTTCAAGACGTACAAAGCCCTCCTCAGGTATGCTGGTGGCAGCTTTCTTGATATGTACCTCATTGACTTTTGAACCATAACGCAATTGGAATACTTCGGAATCCAGAGATGTATCCTTTAGTTTAATGTTTAAAACTACAGTTTTGGGCAAAACATCACCAGGAGTTAATAGTTTTTGAGCATTTTCATCGTCTTCAGCGGAACCATGCCATATGGTCACTTCCTCGGCCACACACTCACATTCTTCCGATGGCTCTAAAACTTGTTTTTCGCTGTCCTCCAGGTAAAGGGTTTGTCGAGCACAACCCACTGCTACGACCTCATCGGCAGATATTGAACAATTTATTTCAACGTCTGGATACTTGCTGGAAATCGCAGATTGTAATTTGGGTATCTGGGTAGTGGCACCCAATAAAACAATATTATCGAGTTTTTTCATCTCCGGATGCCCCTTCAAAGCTTTCTCCACACACTCATTCAGTATTTGCATAAATGAATTTATAACTGGCTGTATGAGACTTTCGAAGCGAGCACGACTCATTTGATTATTAAAATCTACACCATCCATTAATGAATCTATATATAGTTGAGTAGATGGAAGAGTTGACAGAATATGTTTACAGTTGGCAGCAGCAGTCCGAATCTTGGCTAATGAGCGACGACTTTCATGAGGATCCAATTTGTATTTCCTTTGAAATTCTTCACAAATAAATTTCACTAACTCCTCCGTGAATTGTTGTCCGCCTATTGGAAATGGACCAAAGCATTCAACTTTTGTGTATAGCCCGTGCTTAACTTCGTACAAAGCAAAATGTGAGAACAGACCTCCACATTTAACAGTTAATACATATTTGGCATCATCGTTGGAGACTTCTTCGCCAATACCATAGGCTAAAACTGCGGCAGTTGGTTCATCTACTATTTGTGCAACATGGAAGCCTGCTTTCTCCGCAGCTTGAGTCAACAAAGTCCAAGAGTTTGCAGGATAGTAACTAGGTATAGAAAGGACAACAACAGGCTTTTGGGCAGCATCACTGTAATATTGTCTGGCTAGTTCTAGTTCGGATTCGAAAAGCTTCACTTGTACTTCAAATGCTGAAATCTCCTTAACAACCTCCTTGTCTTCATCTTCATTAGTGGGCTGCATTGCTTTCAGCATGAACGTATGCTTTTCTGAATCATATTCACATGGTATCGTTTTGCTGGCCTTTGTAATTAATTCCTCCGTTATATCTTCTGCAGCCTTAAGAAACTGAAAGCTATTTGCCACGGCCTGCTTTGGTTTGGAGGACATTTTTTGTTTAGCAGTTAGACCGCATTCGATCTCATCCAAGCCATCCCATAATAAACATGCCTGTGACACACGATCTCCCTGCTTGTTGGCTATAACATCTGGTTTTGTGTCAGACGGTTTAACATGTGCTATGCAAAGGGTGCTATTACCCACTTTTACTCCAAAACGGGGCCACATTTTTATAATTTAATTATTACAATTTAACAAATAAAATATTAACAATTTACTTAAGAAAATTTTACTAAAATACTATATAACCTTCTTTTTTCACGTATGGGTAACTGTCAAAAAGACGCGGCGTGCAAAATGTTTGACAGTAAACAAACGCGAAGTTGCCACATTGGCGAGAAAAGAATTAATTACAAAAAAACAAATACGTTCCAAAAAAAAAAAAACGATATAAGAAAAGAATACATATATGAAGCAAGTGTCAAAATAAATAAAATTAGAATTTTGAACAAAGAAAGAAATCGCAAAAATAGAAAAAAATTTTTCTCTCTACGATAAATATTAAACAATAACAAAAATTCGAAATATTTATAAACAAAATAAGCAAACGGATGTGAATATTGGTAATAATTTTGTTTAATGATCAAAGCAAGCAAAAGGAATAGTGAAAATAATTTTGTAATAAAAAAATTTTTATACGTAAGATTGAAAATTTTACAAACCCCCCGAGGAGTTAATTGAATGTCAACTCATACCCCACTTACATACAATTTTTTTATATTATAACTAAACACAATAGTAGTGAAAATAATAAAAGAGACATTAGGAAGGCGAGCGATTCGTCATCGATTTACCAAAAGGTTGAAAAAAGGAATACATTTTTTAATTCCTCCTTATCATTCCCATTAATAATTATTATTGTGGTACTAAATACAACACAATGAACAAATATTTATTATACATGTTACAAATAATACAAATTGCAAAATAAAATAATATTAGAATTTAAAAGTGAAGAAAAACGTAAAATTTGCGATAAGAAAAACTTCTCCTACCCTTCTTGAGACATACAAAATACTTATTGCCTTTTACGTTTCTTAACATGGATGATAATTTAAGTACGAAATCCTCGGAATCTTCTATAACCACAAGTGGAGAATATGAAATTGTTACCGATAGTAACTTGACAACACCACTTGATATACAACCATCATTGGATATTGCTAATAATCGTAATATTTCGGATATACAAAATGCTATGACTGATGCTCTCAAAGAGTTGGAATCTGATAAAGCAGGCGAAGGTAAATAAATAGTTGTTGCAAATATTACTCTACTATATTTCTGAAGGATTTTTTGTTCAATTGGATAAATAGGTCGATTTAACTTGTACAAATGTGGGTGGAAGTGTGTACAATTTATTTGCAATCCATTAATTGTTGAGTCACCTTATTCAATTACTTACTATGTACCTAACAACAATTGATTTATATGATTAATTTAGTAATTACATTAAACATTTTAAACTTTCTATAGACCAATTGATTTAGAAGAAAAACTTATTTAAAACACATATTATGCACAGATTTAAATATTCTGTAGATATTCTTTTCATTTAATGGAAATAACAAATTTTAACAGTGAAAACTGACCTAATCCTAAACAAACAGACTCTTCAATTGTACTATTAATTTCGTAAAAATTCCCACTTTACATTGTAGATTCCAATAACATTGTTTTTTCATCTTGACCTATAAAGTTTTTTTGAGCGAACAGTTTTAAAAGTATGCTTAGATATTTTACAATAAAATATAAGTTTTTCTATTCTTTTAATTGTAATCATAACTAGTTTCTCCATTAAAATTCAATAATCTAGGTTAAGTGCTCCTAAGTTCGGCATAAACCAGTAGTCGGCATTTTTTAGTTAAAATCTTAATAAATAAGAATAATGAAAATTTTATACAAAAGTAAGATTTAACTTTAATTTAACATACACTCATGTATCTTTATGTAATGTTTAAATTTGGATGAGATGAGTATTTTCAACTATTTTTGACCTTATTCAGTGACCATCTTGCAACAGGTGCGGTAGTGCCTGTTTTTCAAGACATTTTTTAGTGGCAAGGCCAACTAAAACAATTTAGTAACCATATCAATTTAAGTAATATTTTTACCAAAGGAGTTTTAACAGATAAAATGTGAAAGTTTTCAGAAAAAAATATTTTTTTGGTTATTTTATTGATGCCGGCATTAAACAAAAATTTCTATGATTTACGACTTCAGGTAAATTTGTAATTTTTTATATTAAGCTCAAATTCTACAAATCTGTTTATTACTCACCTCTATTGAAAATATATTTGAAGAGAATGAGTTTGAAATGATTTTACCTAATAATTGGCACAGTTTAATTGAGTATTTTAAGAAATACCGAGTATCCTGAATTCGTTAGCAGCTTTTTATTTGACTGGAGATCATAAAACAGAGTAATATTTTGAGATTCAGTAGGTATTATTTGTCCTAGCATTTCAGATTTCCAAATATGGACACACCAGGGAAAAGACCCATCCACCAATATCCTAAAAAATCATTACAAAATGCTCTATTTGAAATAATAGAGCATTTTTTAATACCGATTTCGGTATTAGGTGCCAGTAAAAAAGTATGGAGTTCCCCGTTAAACCATAAATAGTCTTCCTGAGCTATCGGACATTAAGTTAGAATGCATCAATGTATTAGGAATAGCAATTGGCTTTTAATACCGATTTCGGTATTAGGTGCCAGTAAAAAAGTATGGAGTTCCCCGTTAAACCATAAATAGTCTTCCTGAGCTATCGGACATTAAGTTAGAATGCATCAATGTATTAGGAATAGCAATTGGCTTCTCAAGCCAGACACGGGAATTTCCACGGAGTGACCCAGTATCCGTCAAAGACTGGCTTACTATTCTCCTCACTTCTCTACCACGCACCTGCCTGTTAACCTAACCTATCTTAAGAGCAGCAAACCAGATAACTTTTAAATAGTCGACCCGGAAAGAAATAGTATAAAGGTTTTTTGAAACGGTTCTGTCTAAAATAAACATGTTTCTCTAAAATAAACTTGTAAGATACTCTAATACTTTTAATACTGACAACGTTGATTACACTATATCAGTTGGAGTTATTATCACCTACTGATCGATCTGAAAATGAGGAAAGACTTAAAGAAATGGATTTGGATCTTATTTGTTGACTATTTCAATAGCTAGTCAACAAATAAGAAAGATAAAACGAGTTTGGAGCACATATGAAGAAGATTTGGATACAGATATTGAGGATAATGGACTGAAAAACGTAGTGCTTTCACCTCAAATGCACTAATGTTTGTTTTTTATTAGTATTTATTTAAATGGCTGATAAGTACAGTACGGGCTCGATTTGCGCAACCGAAAGGAAATCGGGGTTGTTGCGATATTCGAAATGTTGCAATAAGCGACCACTATATACGCTATTCTTTTTTATTCTTTTTTTTAACAAAAACATGCAACTTGATTAACAAAAAGTAATTAATTCATTTATTAAACAAAACAAAGTAAAAATAAAAGGTGTAAATAAATATAATACTCGTAAAAATACAAAAATATTTTAATATTTTATAGCATAAAATTAGTATTTACTGTTTAAACAAAAAAAATTTTGAGATTTTAGTTTGAACTTTTGATTTTTTAAATTTTTTATTAATTGCAGACTCCTTTATATCCTGAAGTGCGACTATTTTTTCGAATGAAATGCCTGTTACCTATATAAAACATATAGAAAATCAAGTCTTAAGATAAATTTATCAGACACCATACGATTATAATACAAACCTCAGGCACGAACACATTTTTAAACCAATCTTCAAAAATAACGTACGTCATCCAGCCACTTTTGTTTCCTTTGTAATGAACTGGGTTGTTATTAAAGTTTTTAAATGCTCAAGGATCCGATTTCCCAATAACTATGAGTTTCATTTGCATTCATGCAATGTAAAAATGTTATTCGTCGCAATTATAGATTTGATCACCCGTAAATTGTAGTTCGTTGATTTTATTTTTAAACTGATCAACAAATAGATCAACACTTTCTGGCTTATTTGAAAGCTTCTCTCCACATATTTTTAGCCTGCGTATACCATGGCGACGTTTAAAGTTCTTCATCCATCCATTACTTGCATTAAAATGTCCAGTCTTTTCTTTAATTTTATTATGAAAGTACTGGGCCTTCGATTTTAAAATTTCCTCTGAAATTGGAACATTTCTTGATCTTTGATTTAAAAACCAATTAAACTGCGCTTTTACCATTTTTGGATATTCTGCAGACTTAAGGGTTGATCGATTCCCTGGTCCAGATTCAATATTTCTTAACGATTTTTTAATGGAAACTTCTTTTTTTTAATCCTACTAACAGTTTCACAATGTTTTAATTTGTTCAAAATTTCTAATTTTTGTTTTATGGTCAATTTTACAATTTTTTTCACTAATCCCATATTTAACTTATAAAATAATCTTCACTTTACTGAAATATAACTTAAATAAAATCAAAGAAACAGAGACAAAATAAAACAAAAAAATAACTGTAAATAAACAGCCAAAATTCTTTATGAGAGCAGTGTCGTCGTGAAATGATATTTTAGCTGCCTATGATTTGGCAAATAGTTTTGATTTAAAAAAACAACCGGAATAAATAGAGAAGAAAATAGAATAACTTCTAAATAATATTACATCTGAAAAAAAAATAAAGTTGCACTTATCGCGTCTGTTTTTTGAAAAAAGTTGCAGTTATAAAGACTCTATTGTTAAAAAATAGGCTGTTGCTCTAATCGGTCAGTTGCAATAATAGGTAGTTGCACAAATCGAGCCCGTACTGTATTTTAAATACAAAATAACTTGAATTCTTTTAAGATTTTATTATTTTCTTAATAAAAAATGCAATGCGGACAATTGGGTCATAAAATGCCGACGTTAGGAGAAAGGCTCAAGCCGTGCTTTAACTCAGATTTAATATAAACAAATGAATTGAGTCTAAAGTTATAGAAATTACTAAGCATAAATAACCCATTAACATCCTAATACCATGTTCCCTCTTATAAGGTTACCACGTTAAAAACTGAAAAAATTTTAAACTGCGGACTACTGGTCCATTTACCCTATATTTTCCTTTATAAAAGTTTCTGTTTCGGTATTCGATATCGAGTAAGAAATTAGTGCATTATATTATAATTTCCATATCGAAATTATTTTTCAATACGATAGCTCATTCGATTTTTTGCCTTACTCGGTCGGACTCTAAAAAAAATGTATCATCAATCTAAATTTGTATGAAATAAAAAAAAAAATAATTTGGATTAGGATGCATTTACCTTTAACTGCGGCTTGCATGTGAGTATAAGCCCACCTATGCTATTTCAATATCATTATTTTTTTTCTTCTTCCATGTCCCACAGTGAGGTCGACCAGGAAAAAATGTGGTAATAAATCTTCTAAACTACTGAGTCCGAATTACCCCATTCGATATCTAGTAAAACTGATCGCAATTTTCTTATTCGAGATTTTGGCATGCGATATCGAGCAAGAAATTTAGTACATTTTGGTATAATTTCTTTATCGAAATCATTTTTCGATACGATAGCTAATTCGATCACGAATGCGGTAATTCTAACCCTGGTTCGATTGAAAAATGATGTGCGAAAAAATATTACAGGTCAGAAATAAAATTTGTGACCACTATGTTAGCACACATGGAAGCAAAAATTAAAGTAAAGACAATCCTATTTATTTCTCTAAGTTATCTCTTATAATTTTAAAGATATTTAAGTTAAATTTTTTAAATTTTCGTTTTTACCTCGACTTTATATTGTTTTTCGCAAATATCTTCTATAATAGTTATCCGAAAATTGTTTGTCTTATTTTTAATAAACTCCATACTAACAAATTAACCTTTTTTGGTATATCACAATCCGCTTTGTCGTCAAAAATAATCAAAATTTTTAAATAAGTATAAAAAATTTCAAAAATGTTGACATAAAATGAGCTTAATTGGTTTAAAATTTTTTTAATATTTTTACACATTTAATAAGAAATTTACTGATAATATATTTTTGAAATGCACACTCTACTTCACGTAATGCAAATTATTTTTTTTTTGCCAACTCTCCAAAATTGTGTTTCCTCTCTACTTGGTGCATATTTCTAAAAAAAAAATGATTAAAAAAAGCTTTTTCACCTATTTGTGACAAATATTTTTTTCAAAACTTTTTTGATATCTGGATTAATATGTATTTATGTATATGGTGAGGAGTATATAAATTAGTCTATATGTTTGTTGTGTTGTTTAATTTTTGTCAACTATTTTTAATTAGAATTTCAAGTGATTCAAATTCTTTTATTTATTTTTATTTTATTTATTTATTTTCAATAACCTAGCCTATTGGCCATAACCGGTTACAAATTTCTACTTAAACACTTTATAATCATACAAATATTTTAGCTTTAATTGAATTTCGTTTAATATAAGTTGTTTCGCTTACTGCGTCCTAAAATAATCTCCAAAATACTCTGTAAAACAGCTGTGTACATTTTTAAATAAATGCATAAACAGTTTGCTACTATGGTAACAACAAAAAATTAATAACGATCCATCAACTATACGCCCCTCTTTATTTGTTGCTCCAAAAAGTTAAATATTAAACGAATAAGCACGTAAACAGTCATCAAACACATTCTGTACATATACTTATAATTAAATTGGCCTTTACAAGTCAATTGGAACTTTATTGATTTTATTTCGATTTTAGGCAGTGGTGGTGGTGTTTCCAATAATACAAATCTCAAAAACAAATCACTTACATTGCCCTTAATGGGCACAACAAGTCCAGCTTTGTTAGTACCACAAGATAAATCGACAGCACTACTAATGAAAACTCAAACAATACCACGTTTAGCTGTTAAAGATGCCACAAATACACCAACACCTAAAAGTGATGAATCGAATTCAGAACTGAATCGTGTTGGCCAGTCGGTGTTTTATGATTGTATAGATGCAAATACCGGAAACATGCCCACCACCATGACGGTGAAACCAACCGCAGATGGTGTTGATTTGGATGAGAAACAAGATGTCATGAAGCCAGAACGAAATGATACAGACGAGGAAAGTAAGTACAATATTTAATTCGATAGTTATAGTATCCGTTTTATTATGAGAACAAGTATTGATGAACATGATAATCCTGAAAATTTTTGTCGTAAAATTTCGAATAAGATTTCTCTTGTACAGATTCATTGTGATTTATTACTAATTGAATGATTCGATTGTATCCATCGATTTTTTTGATACTAGCAACAGAAAATCAGAAAATTTTTTCTAATAGAATTAGCACAAATTGAAATTTTAAGTTATTAAAGGCATTATTAAGATGCCTAACATTAAAACGTACAACTAATACAGGTTTAAATTTGTTTATATAAATTCAGAATAAAAAAAGTTCTCTTATTTGTCCAAATTCTACTAGGTCCTTCCTCTGATCTCTGATATATTTTAATAAAAATCGTTAATATTCATTGTAACTTTTATGATTCTTTAAATATAAATTATTCTTTAGTTTCCGAAATAGATCAAGGTTGCACCATATTTTCTGGTGTCACGTATTTAGGTGCAGCCAATATAAATGCACCAAAATCCGAACTAGATGTTTATCGCATAATGAGTGAATTAAATAATGGCACTGCTTCGAATGGTCTCAAAATTTCCATCAGTATACCAAATTGTTCGGATGGCTTGGTGGTGTTACATGATGCCGATAGCAATACAATAATAGCCACCTATGAGATACAAAGTATAATTTTATACTTTCGCGGACCGATAGAAACAGTGGAACATGGCTGTTTTGCTTTTACTTGGTTGCACGGTGATTCTCTATTTCAGTGTCATGTTTTTCGTTGCCATATACCCGAAGCTGTTAATCAAGTTAGCGGTAAATATTTGTATTTAAATTAAATGATTGAACAGGTAATAATAACATATTTCCTCTCAGCCTGTTTCCAAAAGGCCTTCCAGACTTATCCACCCAGTATGACTTGCAGTCTTACCTCGGCAGTGGATAGCAATATGATGAATTCCATAACATCGGATATAAGTGGAAATCCTCTTAATACGGCTGGCTATGAATTTTTAGTTTCTTTGGAGATACGCGAAAAGGTGGCTAAAAACTCATATACGGCAGTGCCCCGTGATCGCCATTGCTTTAGGTTACGGGCCAATACAGACAAAGAAGTTTACATAACAGTGAAACAAACACCCTCGACTGTATTGCAACCTTTGTTAATCGAACGATGCTTTGGAGTTTTATTAAGTCCCGGAAAATTGGTGAGACAAGCAGATATGCAATTAATTGATATGCTAACTATGGGCTACATACAACCGAATGCATCTGCTAGTACAAGTGCAAATGTTAGCGGAAACGGTAGTGCCATTACGGCCACAGCTAATGGGGATGCTCCTGTATCTCTCACACCATTATGTTTAAATGCCTACCATATTCGGGCGGAATGGAAGGCCGGTGAAAAAGCATTCGAACAATTTAATGTAGAAACTTCAAAAACTTTCTTAACCGTGGCAGTTGACATTGTTATACGCGGCATACAGGAACCAGTAAGATTTGTTATGGAAACTCCTGTATCTATACATGCTGCTAGTGAATTGCGCCTAATGGATCATTTCATTTCAAAGCGCCTCCCCATGACTTTGCGTTTCTATTTACATTTAAAACGTACAACAGATGAATACAGTTGGAAAGTCAGCTCTATTGATCCCTCAGAAGAGATTACAGAACCACCGCAGCAGTCTACATCTTCTTCATATTTACTTAAATTTGGCATGAATAATCTGTCGCGTATAGTACGCTCAGCTTCTATTGCATCGATTGAAGACGAATGTCCCACTGATCCAGAAGATCTATCAGATGGTGATGAGCCATTATTAAGTGGTACCGGGGAAGTTTCGAAAGATTGCTCTCAAGACACTTTAGATGAGTGGGACCCGGTACTTAAAGAATGGGATGGCGAAAAAAGACCTAAAAATCTAGCATCTTTAGTGCGTCTAGGAGTTCCGGAGGCATTGCGTGAAATGATTTGGAAGAAATTGGCTGGAGTTGATACTAAAACCGAAATGCTCGATATGTATAAGAATTTAATAACCAAAGTAAGTGGCATAACATGTGAAAGCTAAGCCGCAATATTTACGACAAGTAAGAATGCTATATTCGGCTATGCCGAATCTTGGCCCAGAACAGAATATTCATTACGCTTTCTATAAAATTGTGAAAAGCATATCGTGTGTTAGTAGGTTTTTAATATTGTAACATTGTGATCTTAATCCGAAATCTATGAAAAATAAATGAGGAAATTCATTTTTAATATAATTTCCAATGGTGAACATTTTTGTTCAGCATTATAAATTATTGGATTTTTGATATTATTTTAGATTTTTCATGAATATAAACTATTTTTTTTTTTAATTTTAGTTGAAAATATTCGATTATTGGACAATTATTGATCGAAAAATTTTATTAATTCGAATATGAAAAATGTGGAAATTACAATTGAAATGACAAACTTATATATGTATATCCATACCACTCATGGTGAAGGTTATAAAAACACGCATAGTTTCGAGTAAAATGTCTTTGAAAAGAAAATAGCAATGTTCTTGTAATGATTATTGTTATATTGTACTTGTCGCAAATAAGCAATATGTACATGATTTATTTATTCTGTTTCTAAATAACATTTAATATAACTTTTAGGAAACCAAATGTGAAACTGTTATACAGCGCGATATACACCGAACATTTCCCGCACATAAATGCTTCAAAGAAAGTGGTGGATCAGGTAAATATAAATGCACATGTTTTAAAAATATGTATGTATAACAAAACATTTTAACTTTTAAAATTCCTTCAGGTCAAGATGCGCTTTTCAAAGTATCCAAAGCATATGCTGTTTATGATAGTGAAGTTGGCTACTGTCAAGGTTTAAGTTTTATAGCTGCTAGTTTATTGCTACATGTAAGTTTTTTGTGTATGTTTTTTCCCAACAGTTTTAAACTTTTTCTTTATATTTGCACTTCAGATGCCCGAAGAGGATGCTTTTTGTGTTTTGGTATCGCTCATGTATGACTACAGTCTACGTGATCTTTATAAACAGGGCTTTGAGGTATTATATCTACGTCTGTATCAACTGGAACGTTTAATCAAAGACCATTTACCTAAACTCCACGAACATTTTCTAAATTGTGGCATTGAAACTCATATGTATGCCTCGCAATGGCTGTTAACTCTATTCACAGCTCGCTTTCCTTTATGTTTTGTATTCCACGTACTCGACGTGTTTCTTTTGGATGGCATTCCTCTGCTATTTCAAGTTGCCCTCACTTTGCTATCGATATGCGAAAATGATTTGCGCCAGCTCGACTTTGAGGGCATTTTGAAATATTTTCGCGTTACTTTACCCAAAAAATGTCGCAGTTCTAGTCAAGCTAGACGTATTATGAAAATGGCTTGTGATCGTAAAATCAAAAAGTTGAAACAATACGAAGATGAATTTATGCAAAAGAAACAGAACGAAGAACGTTTGGAGAAAGAGGCTCAAATCTATGAGAATCGTTTTGGTGGGGAAAGGCGTAAACTTCAAGGGGAAATTAATGAGTTACAACAGAAGTTAGCAGATGCAAATGAACATGCCATTGAGAAGGAAAAGAAACATACGGGCATTATACAGGACTACAAACAGATCATACAACGTTTGGAGCAGGATATGACAACACTGAATGAGACTTTGGGAACTGTGATGGTGAGTTAATTATATAATAATATATGTACATAGTTTTGTAATTTTTGTAACATGTTACTAAAAAGCTACTTTTTAGGAGCACATTTTACAAAGAAAATATCACAAAAGTACCTTTCTAAAAGAGTATTTCAAATGTCCGTCTGTCTGTTGAAATCAACTTTATGAAGCCCCCAATAACATATAAATCGGATATAGATAAGATTCGGCACGGCTGTATATAGCACTATTACTTTTTTACAATGTTTAATATAAAATTTATTTTCAACGAACCTAATAATATTATCAAATGCTTATTAAAATATCTTTTAAATTAAACACCAAATTTTTAATTGAATTTTTTCAGACCACAGTATCCAAGTGTCAAAATTGTTCTCAACACATTGAACAAGATAATCATGCAAACAGAGTGACAACATCTACCAATGATAATATGTCCCTAATAAACAGCAACAAGAATGCAAACGAGGCACCATTAGGACCTCTAGATCCATTACATTCAGCCCTACATCGTATACGAGAGTTAGAATTAGAATTGGCACAGGCCAAACTGGCACAAGTAGAGGCAGAATGTAAAAATCAAGATTTAAATCATCAACTAAGTACGACTATAACAGAAATGCAATCAAATCGTAACAGTTGGCAGCCATGGTTCTCGAAAACGTTGAATACGTTACAAGAAAAAGTCTCAACGCGAGGCAATCGGGATGCACAACCAACAGCCACATTTCAGTCGTATACAGGAAGTGAATCGAATTCGCCATCAGGTCATCAGGTATCTTAAGTGAACAAAAACAAACCCAACATCCCCAAAAGCTATCAACCGTCCTTTCGTGCATCATAACCATCACATACAAAAACTTTCTTTGAAAAAGTGTTTTTTTTTTTAGTTTTATTTGTTATTTTTTCTGGGCACTTGCTATTTTTATAATTTGAAAAACGTTTGGAATCGATGCTGTTAAAAAGCGTCATAATAATTTATAACTTAAGTTAGGAAAACAACCCTGAATTTTTTTTATTTACCTTCGTATTCTGAACTTTATGATCATTTAGAAATAATATAACAAAAATGTTTTAAATAAGATAGAAATACGAAAATCGTCAAATTTTCAAGTTCAGAATACGGGTTAAAATTAATAAAATTTTTATAAAATATTTTATGTTCTAATAAATTTATAAAAATTAATTGAAAATCTGAGAAAAGTTTTAATACTTTTTAAAATAACTGTATAACAACTGAACATAATGAAAATGAATAAACTTTTAAATTAAACTGAGATTAAATATCATCTTGAAATTCTGGAAATTGATAAATTCAAGTGTAAAGTTTCCAAAGAAAAAAACATTTCGAATAATAAAATTATTAGTGAATTTTATAATTTGTTAAAATGCTAAAACAATGCTTATGTTGAATTTCCAAACGTATTTCTAAATACATATTTAACTTATATTTTATTCCCACATTTCACCATGACAATATTATTATAAATTTGTTTAAGTTTTTTTTTTCTATTATTTAAGTTGTGTTTATATAAATATATATATATTCTTTATAGATTTCTAGCTTTGTAATCATTTTTCTTTCTTTGTTTAACATTGAAATATGCTTTATTAAAACAAAAATGAAATAAAAACAATCATAATTGTTACCATGACCAGTATTTTGACCCTTATTTTGTTTTATTTTCTATCCCTCTTCTATCTATAATTTTTTTTGTTGTTAAACATTTCTTTTCAGGAATTCAAAGCATTTTCAGTTACCAGCTCACCAAAAATGCCAGTGAAATTTCAAACAGCACGTTTACGCAGTAGTATTGATAGTTTACGTAATATAGTGGTTCCTTTGGAAAATTCTGGCAAAAATTTATTAAATGAAACCTTAAAACAACATCAGCAGCAACAGTAAATAATAGAGAACCAGCTACAACAAATGCAGCAACAGTATGAATAACATTCCACATAATACACACACACACACAGATTATAAAAATAAAAAATATTTAGTACACTTAAGGGCAATATTTAATAAATGTGATTAAGTAATTCAATTATCTCCAATAACCACCATATTAAAACATTAAGAAGAACATGCATAAATAGAAGGAAAGAAAAAATATTTAACAAAACTACATAATATATATAGTAAATATATTGTATATTAAGGCTTAATATTCAGTTTCAAACACAAACATGTTGTCCTTTATTTCCCAGCAAAATGCTCAGTTGAAGTTAAAAACACAATTTTATTAATTTTGTTTCTATTACACATGTATAATTTGCAAGTTCTTTATGAGAAACTGGTTGGAAATTATTTTGTACTGTTTTGTATATTGTACTTTACTCTTGGGATAGTTGTTAGTAATTATTAAGATATGTATTTAGAATCAAGGTGTAATTCTTAAAAATCTAAAACTATGACATCATCAAAAGGTCACTTATCTTTTATAGCTATAGATTTATATTATTATTTATATAACAATGGATAGGTTATTTGCTAAACCAAGGTTCCATATAAATGTTCATGTGGCATGTACGGAATTTCACATTTAATTTAAACTAGTCTAACTTCGTTCGATAAGTTGCTTTACTTCTAAAAGCTTTCTAAGTAAGCGAATGACTACTTCGCCAAGCAGTTGGTTTAGTATAAACATTCACCCTTATCGCGGTTAGCGTAGGCGTTTTACGCTATCGACAGTTTTGTACTGGATTAAAGAAACGGGTTGCATTTTATCTTTAATATATTACGAAATTTACCTTGAGGAGTTTAAGTATTTCCTTCTATATAAAGTACATAAGAACAGTTAATAATTTAAGTAGTGGTATAATACATAGCCTTGTCGTAAACATATTCAATTATGATTTTGTAGCTTAGTTTAGTTGTATTTGTCTTTCACGGAACACTCGTGCTAAAATTTGTTTGCTCAATATTTGCACAATCACTTTGTTAATGATAATCAGATAAAAGTTCTTAAAAGATGTTTTGTGTGCGTTCGTAAATGCAGTATCATTGCATCACTACATCATAATAAAAGTTTAGCTTACGATAAATGATATTTCCCATCATTGATTTACGTCAAAATTTGTTTAAAGCCTTATTGAATCATTTAATTTACTGTTGCAAAAGTTTACAGGTCATTGCAGTGATGCACTCCTTCTGAGCTGGTTTACACCAGTGATCGGCAAGAATATTACATGGACTAAGTATTATACGAGTCCTGGTGGCTATGAGTCAAAACTTCTGGTTTACACTCTAATTTTAATTGTTGTTTATTTTAATTATTTTGTTTTCAGTTTTATTATGATTCATTTATTTCCATTATTGCTCAATTTCAAACATTTCAACCATCAGATATACCAGGGTATTTTTTAATTGTATTGTTTTATTAAACGATTTAAGAGGACCCACTAAGTTAAGTCTTGAATAAATGCGTAATTTGTTTGAAAGAGAACTTTTTCAAATCATAACCAGTGCTATTGTCATTATTTTCTCGAAATACGAGTATCCTTATAAGTTTTAATGTCAAGCATCTTAATAATTTCATTAACAACTTAAAATTTCAATTTGTATTAAGTCGAACTACGAGACAAGAAATTTTCCTGTTTTTCACACACAGAAATTAGTTTTGGTTGTGAAATGAATTTCTAATCAATTGATGCAGTATAAATGACGAAATTTTTCTGTTATAGCTAAAAAAATTTAGTTGGTGTGACAAAAATTCGTTTATTTAAATAATAATTCGTCTGTGTTAACTGATTTTCTGTTGCTAGTATCGAAAAAATCGATGGACATTCTGTTATATCTGTGAAACCATGCTTTTACTTTAAGAAGAAAAATTATAAAGAAATTCTTGAAATTTCCTGGGAAATTTTAGTCGTTTATTAACCTAATTTTCATGGATATTAAAAATATGGAAATTTCGTTATATTATCATTTTATATATCTTAACTTTTTGGTTTTACAAACTCGATTCATGTAATCCTAATATAGTCCGGGTCTGTAAATCTAAGTGAATTTTAAAACCTATGATTTAATTAAGCTTATTCAAAATGTTTAAAGTAACTCATTTAAAGAAACTCATCACACGAAAGTAAAATTAATACATGACACAACAAACATGATTTATGGATTTGATTTTTTAATATAAAATCCAAAATTAATATTTATATTATAAATGGTATGTATATTAAATATAGGCTTTCATTATATTTGTTGCGGGTTAATGAATCTTTGGTCTTGGCTAAATGTATATAACACCACAATAATCAAAGCAATTAATAATATTTCTTAATTTTTTAACTTGAAATTTCAATTTATTTTGTGTTAATAAAAAATAAAATGTTTATTCACATATTTTAGCGATGTTTTGTCATATATTTTAGCGATTTAAAAATTTCATTTATAATTTTTATTTCCTATTTCCTGAATAATTTTTTTTTTTTGTACAGTTTATGGACCCCCCAAAAAACATTTAAATGTACTCACATAAGTGTATAAGCATAATTATTTAATCATATATAAATTAGCAAAAATAAAGTTAATAAAATACGATATAATCTAAAAACATTGATTGTATTATTTGACTTTAATTTAATTATTGACAGTGCTCAGATATTTGGGTTAAGCGAGATTTAAGAATAAATATACTACATACAGCCCAATTATGAATAAAAATCCGCGGGAGTTTTTTTCCTTTTCCCATTTTTCTTATTCAAATTCAATGTTAAGAATGGGAATAGGAAAAAAAAACTTCCGCGGATTTTTAATTCATAGTTTGGCTCATATACTTTATTCTGTGATAAGGACGTTTTTTTGGTGGGTATATTATAACTTTCTTTGTAAAAATAAGCCTCGACATAAAAATAATCCATATTCCAAGATAAAAATAACATGTAAGGACTGAGATCGAAAAAATCTTAACATACTTACAGTTTCGATTTTTTTATTTGCTTGAAATTATTATTAAAATTTACAAACAAAATATTTTTTTATAGTTCTAATCAATAGTGATGAATTTATTCTCTTTTAACAAGAGCCCAATATCTCCCCACTGGCCTTAGCTCCAGGTAGTTTGTAGGATTTGCCTCTCTTGGTTCAAATACCACATTACTGTTCTTGTACCACTCAAGACCTTGCCAAATCAGGCCAAAAATAAGTGGACACATTAAGTAGTCTTATGAATGGAAGGATCCTCTTCTGTAAACATTCCTTAATGTAAATTTCGGTACCGTGAAATAACTCCCAAATGAAATAACTCCCAATGAAATAACTACCAAATAAATCCCATCAAAAATGAAATAATTCCGAAACTTGAAAAATGAAATAACTACCAAAGATTAAAATGAAATAACTCCCAATAATCGGCGGTTTCATAATTTTAAAAATATTAGTCCCAAAATAAGCGAAATAACTCCCAATGAATTAAATACTAATAGAAATGAAATAATTCCCAATCCGAAGCAATTTATTTATGTAATCTTACTCCCAATGAAATGAAGAACTACAAAGGTGGAATTATTCTTCGCTCACCAACCATTTTTTCATCGCGGGCTTATGGCGCAGCGCAAAGGTTTCCTCCTCTGGGGTGTTGTTATGCATTGCCGGCCTTCGGCCGGGCGCTACGGTTTTCTCCTCTGGGGTGTATAAAAAACTAGCTTCGCTCAGAAGAGTTGTCTTTCATTGCAGAATGGTTTTATAATATTTCTGAAAGCAGATTTTCATTTCGCACCAGGGTAAGAAATCGTTGCGACCTGACAAAGGCCGACAATTCAAAAATAATATTTTCTGAGCGTTGCCGGTTTTTGATACACCCCAGAGGAGAAAACCTTAGCGCCCGGCCGAAGGCCTGCAATGCAAGAAGTTTATAGTATGCGAAGCCGCTTTTTAATACACTTTAAAAATTACAAAAATGAAATAACTCCCAATTCAACGAAATTACTCCTAATTCTCAAAGTAAAATGAAATAAAACCCAACAAAAAGATCATTGGGAGTTGCTTCATTGGGAGTTATTTCATAATGAAATAACTCCCAACAAAAAATTATAAAATAATACCCTACGCGTTAGGAGTTGTTTCACAATGAATTAAGTCCCAAGTTCTATGAAAAATTTGTTGGGTGTTATTTCATTTTTTCGTGGGAAGTTATTTCACGGTACCGTAACAAATTTTTGGCTTCTTTTGTCGGCATATTGCTTGCCATGCTAAGAACTTTTTGGGAAAATTTTCGGTTTTTGGGTTCTAAACTTTTCTACAACATTCCCTCGAGCATCAGCAACATAAAAATTGTCCATACGTACGTTTTGTCATCCATTATGCAGCAGGTATATTTTTATACCCTACACCACCATAGTGGGGAGGGTATATTGGATTTGTGCAGATGTTTGTAACGCCCAAAAATATTAGTCTAACACCTACCTTAAAGTATACCGATTGGCTCAGAATCACTTTCTGAGTCGATTAAACGATTTCCGTCTGTAAATGTCCATGTATACCTTGTGCGCTGAGTACAGGTCGCAATTTTGAAGATATTTCGATAAGATTTGGTACATATCATTTTTTTCGGCCCAAGGACCAAGCCTATTGAAACTGGCTGAAATCGGTCCATAATTTCACCTAGCCCCCATACAAATGTCCTCCCGAAATTGGACTTTATCGACCATAAATATTTAATTTATATAGGTATCTACACAAGTTTTTCTCTCCAAATAAGTTTTATATATACGGAATTCATGTCACCAAATTTTATTATGATCGGTCTATAATTAGTCATAGCCTGCTTCCGATAATCAATTTAACGAGCATAAATCTCCTAAAGATATTGGTATACACATAAAATGGAACATAAATAACTTTCATATAGACATTAATCACATGACCAAATTTCATGGTGATCGGTCCATAATTTGTCATAGCTCCCATATAAGGGCCACTTCCGAAAATCACTCACGAATATAAATTATTGATATTTTTAAAGAAAAATGTTTTTGCTCATTTACTTAGTGTAGGGTATTATATGGTCGGGCTTTGAAAATGCTTTCTATTTATTGGCTTTAAAAACATCATGTGGACCATTCCTTCTACATGAACCAGGTTTTCTGTCAACGGAAAAGTTCTCCCTATACTGTTTAATAACATTGGAATCAGTTTGACGGCAGACCTTCGATTGTTTGGCCAACTTTTTGTACGGCCAAGTTGGGTTTTGTTGAAAATATTTTAAAATTTTAGTACACACTTTTTGCTCGTCACTCATTTTAATCAGATTAATAACAAATGAACATTAAACATAATAACTGATATGTTTTACAAAGGTAACTGATAAAAAAAAAATCAAATAATACTTGGGTTACAAGTTTTAATGAAAAACGTGTTTTAAGGTTTTTTCGATCTCAGTCCTTATTCAAAGTGATCATCAAATCATAATGATACATTTGAAATTAGAAACAAAATGTAAAAATTTCAGAAAAATGTACATATATTTCAAAATTTCAAGTGTAAATAATATTGTAGAAATTACAAACATTTTAGAAGAAATATAAAGAAATAAAATAAACGTCTAAGTTACTTGAAAATACATATTCAAAATATTAAAATTCAATGGTAAAGTACACAGATTATTACAGATATGAATCAAATGACAGTTCTCAAAAAAGTAATATCTAACCGTATGGTTATTTTGAAGTTCTACAACCACTTTTTGAACTATTTGACAGTGTCTTTATGTTGTCCGTGTGACAGACCTTTTGCTTAGTGTGTGGAGTTGGCACGTTGGTGGTTGCACGACGCTAGCTCGTCGGATTGGGTAGGTTCTTTCCACAACAGTTCGGTCACATTTACATTATTCGTGCCAGGTTGAATAAAAAAAATAGATACAGATAACACTCACGGAAACACTAGGAGATTAGAAATTTCTTTGAATCGGACGGACAAATGACAGCAATGACAGGCAATCTATGCGTTGAACTGATCTTGAGTCTTTGAAGGACAGGTGTTAGGGCCTTCACGGGTTGCCCTCCCCAGGTATGACATTTTGCAGTCATCCTTGGCTCCTGTTCACCCGTATCTGAAATGCTAGGAACCCCTAAAACAAACTTACCATTCACCACAATTCACATCATTACCTCTTTTCTTTTAGCCCTGCATTGTTAAATAATATGCATATGATTTCAGATTTCAATCTTAATAATTAACATAATTTTATTTAGACCAGAAAGAAATAAATGCTAATAAAAATTATCAATTAAAAAAAAAACAATATAAGAATAATATGAACAATATAATTATAGATAACCAAATTTACAATATGATAAAGAAAATATTTTACAAACTTATTAACATAACAATTTTTAAATCAAAAAAAAAAATTTTTTTTTTTTATATATATAAATTAACTAATAAGTTTATGATTTCATCATTTCAATATACATATTTAAGAAAAATTATAAAATAATAATGGTTTCAAGAATATTATGAAATTTGTTTTTTTTTTAAATCTGTTATTTTCAATAATCTTTGTTTATAATTTGTATTAATATGGTTTAATAATATCATTAATGGTTTTTTTAGTTCTATTATTAATATTTTAGATTTAGTTTTATTTAGTTAATTTATTTGTTTATGTATTTATTTATTTAATTATTTATTTATTTATTTATTTATTTATTTATTTATTTATTTATTTATTTATTTATTTATTTATTTATTTATTTATTTATTTATTTATTTATTTATTTATTTATTTATTTATTTATTTATTTATTTATTTATTTATTTATTTATTTATTTATTTATTTATTTATTTATTTATTTATTTATTTATTTATTTATTTATTTATTTATTTATTTATTTATTTATTTATTTATTTATTTATTTATTTATTTATTTATTTATTTATTTATTTATTTATTTATTTATTTATTTATTTATTTAGACTAGTTATTTTATTATTATTAATGTTCATTTAGATTAGTTAATTTATTATCATTAAGCAAGTATATTAATATTTAAACATTATATCCAATATTTTAATAGCATATTCAAAATCTATTGAAATATTTATAATTTTATTTGAAATTTCTTGTATTGTTGAAATATTATTATAAGTGTTTAGATTTAGTTTATTTAAGGATCTCCAACATAACTAAACTAATTCGTATTTAGTAAAATAAAACTTTTGTTATTTATTTAATTAGAAATATCTTTCAAATTTTGTTAATTTTTATAATTATAATTTACGAATTAATTTAGTTACTATTAAAAATGTCTATATAAAAAAAATTATTTAGTAAAAAAAAAGCCTATAACATATTACCCTAAGTTAGTTGTAAGTATGTATGTTGACATATTTGTACACATATATAGATGTATGTACCTATATATATAAAGATATAATATTTATATAATTTTTTTTTTTTTTTTTTTTTTAGGTTTTAATAGAAAATTAGTTTAATTAAGATGAATATAAAAGTTACTAAATATCGTAATATGATTATAAGTAAGGATAAATATTTAGTTTTATATATTTTTTTGTTTTGACTTATATTCTTTTACATATACTTCATATAACATTCAAACAAATAGTACATAAAATACGGTAAATATATATAACGGTTATTAATTTTAGACGTTCAGCATATATGACATTCAAAGGTCATTTGGGTCGTTACAAGTCATCCGTTTAACGTAACGGTCAATTTTTATTTTTTTTTTTTTTTTTTTTAGGCGCTTACCCTGTTCTTTTTTTGTTTGTCGTTATGTGTATGACAAGATTAAAAACCTGTACTCCCAGCCTTGGATTTGATTTGTTTGGTGTTGTCTGTGCTGTTATGGTGAATTCAAAAAGAAGGCTCCTTATGTGTTGTTGTCTTTACTACTCTGAGCTTTTTGTTTCTTTGGGCTTCAACACTAAGGGTTATTGATGACTACCTTGTTTATTCAGTATTTTAAGTCACTAATTTTTTTTTTTTTTTTTTAAAAAAAAAAGGAAAATTATAATTTAAATTCTATTTGGAATAGCTCAAAAAAAAATTATTATTTTAGGACTTGAGATAGAACTTGGGCGAGCACTTTAGCAAACACTTGGGCAAACACCACGCACTTTGCTACTTAACCTTGTAATGATTAATGCAATCTTGAAAAGTGCGTGTTGAAGCCTAGGTTTATGATCATTCCCCACCTCCCCTTTGGTTTTTCATTTCCTAGTGTTTCAATAACACTTTAAGGTCATTCCATGATTTTTTGTCAGGTTAATTATTGTGAATAACCCTTTTACATCACCAGGAAACGCTACTGCCCTCTGTACGTCATTAACCTTTTGTGAATGGCTAATACGAATGTCAAACACAACAAACAGAAACAATAGTGAAGATAAGTTACGAACGCAGCTGATTGTTTGTTTGTTTATGTTTTGTGGCAAATAAGAAAATTTGACAAATTTTAATTCGATTTCCACTGGTTTTTTAAACAAATCCAGTAACATACATGAGATTGTATGTTTAATCAAATTTAGTGTGGTTAAATAATAGTGCCGATAATTTATAAGTGGCGGGTACCATAAAAGTGCTAAATTGTTCCCCCTACGTGATGGTCACTGCCAATAGGACGTGGAAATGTCTATTTTCATTAATAAGACAACGTTACCGTCACAAAGCCTGCTTTTGTTTCGCAGCCTGTGGAGAAACAAAAGTTGGGAACTAGACGAAGTTCGGGAACGTCTGGGGTGTGTAATAAATACACTTCATGTAAAAAAAAATGAAAAAGAAATTAACCCAAAACGATGCCTTGTTTACATGTAATGTGTGTTTATGGCATTTCAAGGTCGTCAAAGAACATAAACAAAAGGCTAACAGCAGGTGATAAGTAAATAAGTGACTTAAAAAATTTTTTTGATAAATTAAGTAAATATTTTATGTAATTGTAGTGTTAATTAACCAAATACGTGGTGGTCAAGAATATTTTGTTTTTCATTAATGTCATAATCGAATCTGGAAGATGTTGAATAATGTTTGAGGTAAGTCTGAGAAAAGTTAATCGATATTTATTTGTCCCTCCTACCTAAACATTCTCCTTTTAATAGATGTTTGCCATATATTCTACTAACTGCTTGGTTTTGTGACGAAAGCTGGATTGAGGTCTATCAGGGCATAGTGACAAATTAAAGTATTGTTTTACTTACTTTCCCTTTTAAAATCTTCATATTTATTCATCTCTGAACATATTTCACAGATATCTACCATTTCTGTACAGATGTGTACGTACGATTTATCATTATGGAATCTACTGGCGGTTTTATTAAATGGTGAGTAATTTTAGATCAAACAGTTCATAAATAATGTTTAAATTTATTTAACTTTGAATTAAGTTAATTGTGATTGTTTAACCATTTCATTAGGGTATTTAATGTGGTCTAATTAATTGAATATATGACATTTTTCTATTGGTAAACTTAGTTATGAAGTTGGTATTTGGTAATCTAGCTAGTCTAACGTGAGGTATTTTATCTGGCTAACTCGAATAACTAACTAAAAATTTCATTCTCAAATCAAAACTAATGCTTGTTAATATGGTCCCTCGATGTTGCAAGGCAGGTCAGAAGAAATGTATTCAGTATTAAGAGAGATATATTTAACAAAAAAAATCTATTTTGAAACCTTTTAGTTTTCCTTTTTTTTTATTGTTTTTTTTTTTTTTTTTTTTTTGTAGTACAAAGTTCTTAAGCTGGTTACCTATAATGCATTCAAATTACTACCACTACTGCTTTAAATGTTGTGCATGTATAACTCCGACAAGTTGACCTTTCAAATTCTCTATCTCATACTGACTTGCTCCAATTTTTTTTCTTATTCGGCATTTTAACCATGGTTTGCAGAGTTTTGCATTAATCCCTTTTGCAAAGTTACTTTGTACGAAATTTTTGCGGAAAACCTCCTGTCCCTCTTTAAATGATGTATCCTTACTCCTTTTGTTATAGGATCTCACGTTCCTTTCATAAGCTTTGTGCACATTATCTTTTATTTTGTTGTGTATGATTTTGATCTGGTCTGGTTTAGGCAATATCAGTGTTTCACCGTCTTCAATAGACTTCAACTTCCTAAGGATTTCATAGGCGTCGGCGTGGGTAACCATATTATAGCCAGTTAGGGCAAAATAAGGGGTAACTCCTGTAGACGCATGTATCGTTGATCGTAATGAGAGTTCGATTTTGCTAAGGTTCTCATCCCATCTGGATTGGTCATTTTGTAAAAAGCTTCTAATGCCACTAATAATAGATTGATTGACTCTTTCGCTAGCGTTAGCTTGCGGAGAGTATATGGGACTTCTAATATGCTTTACACCAAACGTTTTTAATAATTCCTGAAAAGCACTAGAGGTAAATTGTTTACCATTATCAGAGTGTACTTGCTCTGGAACGCCAAACTTATAAAAAACTTCTTCAGCTAGAAACTTGTTAACTGCTTTAGTTGAAGCTTTAGGCAAGGCCTTTAGCAGTACAAATTTTGTCTTATGGTCCAATACAATGAAAATAGAAGTATTTCCAGATTTGCTTCTTGGGTATGGGCCAAGGAAGTCAATATAAACTTTTTGAAATGGTCTTTGTGTTATCACTTCGTTTCCCATTTTTGGTCGTAAAATTTGCTTTGGGTGCTTAATCTCTTTGCACACTTCACATGACTTAACAAAATTGTGCACATCTTTAACCATTGATGGCCAATAGAAATACTCTCTAATGTTGTACAATGTTTTGGCCACCCCTCCATGTGAGGTGTTGTCAATGTGTGACTTCTTTAATATATTAGTTGTTAACGTCTCAGGCATCCATATCTTCCAGCAATTTTCTTCGTTTTCCTCATCTCTGTGAAAGTTTACCTTTTTGTATACAACATTGTCTTTTATTTTTATGTCTGGTAATCTATCCACGTTTTGTTCCACGGTTTCTATTAAAGATAAGTAATCAGGATTTTTAAATTCTTCAGAGTTAAAATCAATTAAACCAATTTGTCCTACTGTTACTTCTTCTACTTCCAATCTTGATAGCATATCGGGCACAATATTTTTATTTCCTTTTCTGTGCTCTATATCGAATTTAAATCCTTGTAATTTGAGACTCCATCTGGCCAGTCTTCCATTCAGGTCTTGTTGTTTCATTAGCCACTTGAGGCTCGAATGGTCTGTGATTACAGTAAAGTCCATTAATTCGACATATTGCCTGAATTTCTCGATAGCTAATACAACAGCAAGGCACTCTTTTTCAGTTGTCGAGTAATTTTTTTGGGCTGTGTTGAGTTTTCTAGAGAAATACTCTATTGGGTGTTCAACATCATCTTCATCTTTCTGGAAGAGAACAGCTCCTACTCCGACATTTGAAGCGTCGCATTGAATGAAAAAGTGTTTGTTAAAATCTGGACTAGAAAGAATGGGGCTAGATACCAAACGTTGTTTTAGTTCCTCAAACGACTTTAAAGCTTCGGGTGTTAGAATGAACTTAGATGATTTTTTGAGGGTATCGGTCAATGGAGCAGTGATTGTAGAAAAATCATGCAGAAATCGGCGATACCAGCCTACGGTTCCTAAGAATCTTCGGACCTCTTTCGGGTTCTTGGGCGGACTCATGTTCATAATGGCCTCAATTTTACTATGATCGGGTTTAAGCTTACCTCCGCCGACTATGTAACCTAAATATTTGAGTTCCTTGTGACAGAACTTAGATTTCTCCATATTTATGGTTAGGCCAGCCGCAGACAACTTTTCTCCTACTATTTTAAGCATCTCCATGTGTTCCTTAAAGTTGGGCGAAACCACTAGAAGATCATCCAGGTACACAAATATTCTATCTTTTAGCTCTGACGGTATTACCTTGTCCATAAGGCGACAAAGGCGTTGCGCGGCGTTGCACAAGCCGAAAGGCATTACCTTGAACTGGTAGTGTGGTCTACCTTGGACAGTAAAAGCTGTCTTGGCTCTGCTAGATTCCTCCAATGGGATCTGCCAAAATGCATCCTTTAAGTCGATGGCCGATATGTAATGTGTATCCCCGAGTCTTGCGAGCAAACCATCAATATTTGGAAGGGGATAAGCATCTTTCTTGGTCACTTTATTAAGTTCCCGTGCGTCCAAACACAAACGATTTTTGTTGGGCTTAATCACCAGTGTGGTTCTGTTGTTCCAGTCTGCTTGTTTTGCGATCTCAATAACATCAAGCTCCAACATTCGATCTAGCTCCGCGTAAGTGAGTTTTTGTACAGCTGGACTCACTGGGTAATAACGCATCTTTTTAGGTTGAGCTTCTCCAGTGTCTATGACGTGTGTTTCCAGTGTAGTTTTACCTAAGCCGTATTTAGTGTAGCATTTAAATGACAATTTCACTTGCTCTAAAACGTTTGCTTCTTGTGCTGACAATATGTGAACCTTATCGTTGTTTACTGCTTCTATTTTGATTTCCTCAATTCTGGGACTTGCTAAACACATTTTAATGCCAATATGTTGCCAGAAGTCATAACCTAATATAAGTTCTTGCTTCAGGTTAGGGATTAAATATAAAACGACGTTTTTATCAGTTGAACCGAATCCTATGGTAACTTTAACTTTACCTACTATTCCGTGATCTGTACCATCTGCTGTTTTAATTGATGATTTAAAATCTAGGATTTTGCATTTCATTTTTCTCACATTTTCCAAGCAATTTTTCCCTAAACAACTAATAGAGGCTCCACTATCCATTAAGCCTTTGAGAAACACACCATTTACCACTACATCCATGTATGGTCTGATGTCAATATCGGATTCTAGTGATGTTGTAGCAATTTCTTTTCTCTCAAACTTTCTTTTTATATACCTCTCACGTGTTTTCTCGATCTTCTTGCTTGTTTTATATTCAAAATCCTTAAATATTCTATCTCGCGTCTTATTGTAATTTTCCAGACGTGCTTCGTAGGACAACAAGTAGTTTGGTTTTGTTTTTGTGCTAATTGTTTTAGATTTTTCGGTTTCGGTTACTTTGTTCATAGGCATGTATTCTTCTGATTTTTGAATGTTATTATTATCTGTTGATGGTATTTGTGCTGTAGTGATTTTTGTTATGATTTTTACTGGTTTAGGTTCGAACATGCCGTACCAGTCTTCACCATGTTCGCCTATTTGTTTCCCGAGCATTTCGGACATTTAGGTGTGATGACGTTTTCGAACCCACATTTGTAGCAAAAGAGGTTACGTTGCTCAGATTCGCATTCTACAAATGAGTGTCCGGGGATCTTACAGTTCCAACAAATTAACTGTCTGGCTGGTGGTACATTCATTCTCAGTGCCTCTATGTTATATTCAGAACTTGTTTGGACTTCATTGAACTCAATCTCATTTACTCTGCGAGTGTTGTACTGCCTATGGTTATTTCTTTTGCTCATGTTTCGTTCAGCACGTCTGCACTCTTCCAGTAAATGATCAAAGCTGTTAATAGGAATTGGGTAAATAAGTTGGTATATTCCGTCTTTTAAATTGTCTTTAACCATGCGGACAAGTTCGTCTTCTCTTACTCCACGACTGAGCTGATTTTTCAAAGCAATAATCTCCCCAATAAATGCTTCTGAAGATTCGGAGGGATGTTGCCTGCGCTCCATGATACACCTCTGAATCTCAGAATCACTTTCAAACCGTCTGAACTTTCTTATCAAATGATGTTTGAGTTGTGCCCACTCACAAAAAGGGTTTTCTCGACGAAAAGTCCAGAACCATTCGTATGCATTACCGGTCAAAAGGTGATGGAATCCTTTCATGAGAGTTGCCATTGGACAATTATAGTCTACTTGCAATGATTCGACCCTAAATACAAAATCCTCCACTGTAAAAGTCTTCCTACTGCCATCAAACTTTATACCCCATTTTTCCAACTCGATTGGTGCTGCCATTCTTGGATTAGGGTACATGTTAACATTTGGGAATGCTTGTTGTCGTTGGTCTCTTACCTCAAATGGTCTTGATTGCGAATTACAGAAAGGTCTTGGCGGTGGATGTGAATTTGAGTCATTTATTGTACCAAAAGAAATATTTCTTTCGGCTCTAATTACGTCCTGAATGATACGAGGTACAAGCTGGTGTATAGTTTCGGTGATTTGTCCTAAAACCTGTGCCTGAGATGCGCCGACCGATGCACTAATATATTCTCTTAAAGTCAGACCATCATTATTAATCACCGTTTCGTTTGCATCCTCTATATTCTGGTTAAGCCTTAGATTCCGTGCCGGTGGATTCGTATTAAATTGTTGTCGAATTTCTTGAGCTGTGACGCTAGCATATTGTGGTGACGTTATGGTGTTATCCGTTCCAGGGGACGTTGTAATCTGATGTCCAGTAATGGGAATTTGCGGAAATGCCAGTGACATCAATGAAGGTATAGCATTAGTAGTTGTTGTTGTTGCTGTTGTTGTTGTTGTTGTCGCTATTGGATTACCTCCCGCGTTTGATGTTTTACCCTTAGATCTCAAACTTCTGCCTTGTTCCATATTGAATTAATAGGTACTGAACTCAGAAAATTCTACTCAATTTACGAAAACCGAAAAAATCTAGTTCTTTGCAAAAATTCTAGAAAAATCTACTGAGTAAGATCCTAAAAGATCCTAACAAAACTATATTAATGTAAAAATTCGATGGAAAATTGAAAGGAAAAATCTTGTGTTACTAAACGCTTTTTTGTTTTAGTAAGTAAACAAAAGAAACAAAAGATTTAAGAACCAAATGTGAAAAAAAAATTGATTATAAATATATGTAAAGGATTAAAAATTATAATTGGAATAATTTAATTAATTCTTATTCAGAGAATATTTAGGTTTAGAAAAAAAATAGATAATGTATGTGTAATAATCTGTTTTATGTCAAAGTTCGTATTGTTTGAGTTTTTCGTTTTAGTTATGTTAAACACAATACAAATAATTACAGAACAAACTCAACAAAATAGCATTAAACTTTTTAGTATAATATAATAGAAAAAATAAGTGTTAGTTTTTTTTTTTTTTTTTTTTATGTTTTACTTGTTAGTTTAGATGTTATAAATAAATAATTTTATTCTTTGTTTCTTAATTTCAGGTTGCTTGATGTGAATCGATGATGATGATGCTGGTAGTTTTTTTATGATTGGTGACTCTTTAGATGATCAGTTATTTTTTTTAAATTATTATTTCAGTTTTAAGAACATTTTTAAATAATATGAGATTAATCATAAGTTAAATGTTTAACTGTTTAGTTTTAAAAAAAAAATAGAAATTTTATTGGGATTTTCCTTTGGAAAATTAAATAAATTTTGTTTGTATAGATTGAAAAGATTATGAGTGTTGTTTTCTTATTGGATTTTGCTGTCATAAATAAAAATCAACTACGTTCACAGGACAATATAACAAAAAGAGAACTTTTCAAATCTCATCAAAAGGAAATTTATTAGAGTCGCAAATAAACTCAAGACTTTTAGTCGAATGGTTTATGACTTACTCTTAACAAAACATTTGGAATTGAATTGATTAGCTCCTCAATATGTTAATGCTTACAAAATAAACGCCGCAACACAGGCATGGTGATATAATATGACACCTTCCGGGACTTGCGTTAATTAAATAAACATTAATATATTGTGTAGTATGGCATTTTAAAAAAAATGCTCGTACGTTGGGCGCCAAAATGTGACAGACCTTTTGCTTAGTGTGTGGAGTTGGCACGTTGGTGGTTGCACGACGCTAGCTCGTCGGATTGGGTAGGTTCTTTCCACAACAGTTCGGTCACATTTACATTATTCGTGCCAGGTTGAATAAAAAAAATAGATACAGATAACACTCACGGAAACACTAGGAGATTAGAAATTTCTTTGAATCGGACGGACAAATGACAGCAATGACAGGCAATCTATGCGTTGAACTGATCTTGAGTCTTTGAAGGACAGGTGTTAGGGCCTTCACGGGTTGCCCTCCCCAGGTATGACATTTTGCAGTCATCCTTGGCTCCTGTTCACCCGTATCTGAAATGCTAGGAACCCCTAAAACAAACTTACCATTCACCACAATTCACATCATTACCTCTTTTCTTTTAGCCCTGCATTGTTAAATAATATGCATATGATTTCAGATTTCAATCTTAATAATTAACATAATTTTATTTAGACCAGAAAGAAATAAATGCTAATAAAAATTATCAATTAAAAAAAAAACAATATAAGAATAATATGAACAATATAATTATAGATAACCAAATTTACAATATGATAAAGAAAATATTTTACAAACTTATTAACATAACAATTTTTAAATCAAAAAAAAAAATTTTTTTTTTTTTATATATATAAATTAACTAATAAGTTTATGATTTCATCATTTCAATATACATATTTAAGAAAAATTATAAAATAATAATGGTTTCAAGAATATTATGAAATTTGTTTTTTTTTTAAATCTGTTATTTTCAATAATCTTTGTTTATAATTTGTATTAATATGGTTTAATAATATCATTAATGGTTTTTTTAGTTCTATTATTAATATTTTAGATTTAGTTTTATTTAGTTAATTTATTTGTTTATGTATTTATTTATTTAATTATTTATTTATTTATTTATTTATTTATTTATTTATTTATTTATTTATTTATTTATTTATTTATTTATTTATTTATTTATTTATTTATTTATTTATTTATTTATTTATTTATTTATTTATTTATTTATTTATTTATTTATTTATTTATTTATTTATTTATTTATTTATTTATTTATTTATTTATTTATTTATTTATTTATTTATTTATTTATTTATTTATTTATTTATTTATTTATTTATTTATTTATTTATTTATTTATTTATTTATTTATTTATTTATTTAGACTAGTTATTTTATTATTATTAATGTTCATTTAGATTAGTTAATTTATTATCATTAAGCAAGTATATTAATATTTAAACATTATATCCAATATTTTAATAGCATATTCAAAATCTATTGAAATATTTATAATTTTATTTGAAATTTCTTGTATTGTTGAAATATTATTATAAGTGTTTAGATTTAGTTTATTTAAGGATCTCCAACATAACTAAACTAATTCGTATTTAGTAAAATAAAACTTTTGTTATTTATTTAATTAGAAATATCTTTCAAATTTTGTTAATTTTTATAATTATAATTTACGAATTAATTTAGTTACTATTAAAAATGTCTATATAAAAAAAATTATTTAGTAAAAAAAAAGCCTATAACATATTACCCTAAGTTAGTTGTAAGTATGTATGTTGACATATTTGTACACATATATAGATGTATGTACCTATATATATAAAGATATAATATTTATATAATTTTTTTTTTTTTTTTTTTTTTAGGTTTTAATAGAAAATTAGTTTAATTAAGATGAATATAAAAGTTACTAAATATCGTAATATGATTATAAGTAAGGATAAATATTTAGTTTTATATATTTTTTTGTTTTGACTTATATTCTTTTACATATACTTCATATAACATTCAAACAAATAGTACATAAAATACGGTAAATATATATAACGGTTATTAATTTTAGACGTTCAGCATATATGACATTCAAAGGTCATTTGGGTCGTTACAAGTCATCCGTTTAACGTAACGGTCAATTTTTATTTTTTTTTTTTTTTTTTTTAGGCGCTTACCCTGTTCTTTTTTTGTTTGTCGTTATGTGTATGACAAGATTAAAAACCTGTACTCCCAGCCTTGGATTTGATTTGTTTGGTGTTGTCTGTGCTGTTATGGTGAATTCAAAAAGAAGGCTCCTTATGTGTTGTTGTCTTTACTACTCTGAGCTTTTTGTTTCTTTGGGCTTCAACACTAAGGGTTATTGATGACTACCTTGTTTATTCAGTATTTTAAGTCACTAATTTTTTTTTTTTTTTTTTAAAAAAAAAAGGAAAATTATAATTTAAATTCTATTTGGAATAGCTCAAAAAAAAATTATTATTTTAGGACTTGAGATAGAACTTGGGCGAGCACTTTAGCAAACACTTGGGCAAACACCACGCACTTTGCTACTTAACCTTGTAATGATTAATGCAATCTTGAAAAGTGCGTGTTGAAGCCTAGGTTTATGATCATTCCCCACCTCCCCTTTGGTTTTTCATTTCCTAGTGTTTCAATAACACTTTAAGGTCATTCCATGATTTTTTGTCAGGTTAATTATTGTGAATAACCCTTTTACATCACCAGGAAACGCTACTGCCCTCTGTACGTCATTAACCTTTTGTGAATGGCTAATACGAATGTCAAACACAACAAACAGAAACAATAGTGAAGATAAGTTACGAACGCAGCTGATTGTTTGTTTGTTTATGTTTTGTGGCAAATAAGAAAATTTGACAAATTTTAATTCGATTTCCACTGGTTTTTTAAACAAATCCAGTAACATACATGAGATTGTATGTTTAATCAAATTTAGTGTGGTTAAATAATAGTGCCGATAATTTATAAGTGGCGGGTACCATAAAAGTGCTAAATTGTTCCCCCTACGTGATGGTCACTGCCAATAGGACGTGGAAATGTCTATTTTCATTAATAAGACAACGTTACCGTCACATCCGTTTTTTTTCAGTAATCAAGTAAATACATAAAAAAATAAATGAAAACACATTTTTTAATATAATTGTTATATAATTTATTAAGTTTTTCTCCATGAACTAAAACTCCATTACAATAATTACAATTGGATTAATTGTCATATATGTATGTATGTATAATGTATGCTTTTTGTTCACTAAATTAAATACAAATTTGCTTTGCTATTATCACTGTACAAAATATCACTATCTGGTCTCAAATTTAATAATAATAAATCGGCCGATGAACTTCGTTTCAAAGTATTGTTTGAACTATTATTACCACGTTCATTACCACTATTTGTAAACGATCTACTGCGTGCATGTCTCCTCCGTATATGAGTACGGCCAACAGCTGTGTATTTTAGTTTAGCATTAACTTTAAAGGGATTATTAACGTTACCAAAACACGAAATATTCTGCTCACCGCCATCATCGCTCTCCATTTCCGACATTATCAGTAATTGAGTGCCACGGCCAACCGACTTCTGTTGACCAGCCGATGTAGATGCGGTGGTGTTGGAGGTGTCCTCCTCATATAGCGTTATATCGCTTTCATTCGTAATGTTATTGTTGTTGTTGCAACTATTTGTACTCTGGGTAGTACTTTTCAGCCTTGTATTAGAGTTTTGACTATCAATACTATTAGCTGAGGGATCTCGGGATAAATCCGATATGAAATTGCTGGTGTTGTTACTTAAAATGAAACTTTTTTCGTGTGGCAAAATGGAGCCATAATTTTGTGAGTCAGCATAAAATGTCCAATCATGGAGAAATGATTCCGGCGACGAGAAAGTAGGTCGCAAACGTTGCACCTTGTACGTTTGACCGCCACTGTTCATAACAATCCAGGATTTTTTCAAATGCGTTTGTTCAGTACAGTTTACTGAACTTTTAGGTCTTGAGGATGCTTAAAATGTTTAAGAGTTTATAAGTTTTTAATAATAGGTTGTTTATATTGAAATAATCCATACCATTTTCGACGTTATTGGTTTCATTTGCTATTCCAGTATTTGTTTGGGGCATGCCTAAAGAAAAGGATATATTTAAGGTGTCTTCACAAAAATCATGGCTACATTCTTCCAATTGGGTTGTGGTATTGCATCTGAAATCAATGTTACATTAACTGATGATAATTTCTGTTATAAAATTGATTTATGTAGTTTTAGAATTTAAGCTAAACAATTTTTTTAAAAACTGGTTAAACATGAAAAATTAATCCAATCTAAACCACAATTCAATTGTTTCTACATTGTGGATACCTAACGCTCATCTTGTCTAATTTTTTATTCCATTTTTCAAAGCAAAAATTTAGCTTTTTGTTGGTGGTGTAGGGTATAAATACCCTACTCACAATCACTTTCTGAGTCTGACTGGCTGTCCAAGTAAACTTGTGCCCAAATAAAATTTTAAACTGGTTAATATCGGTCGATTATTTCATTGGACATAGCTAATAACGCCCACTTCCGAAAATCACTCGTATATAAGGCCATAGTAACTCGGACCTACAATGGGCCAAAATCGGGAAAAATATTTTTTAACCCGAATTTTTTTTACAAAAGAAATTTTTTTGTCATAAAAATTGTTCACTAATAAATTTAAAAAATCTTATTTTTTTATATTAAAAAAAAAAAAATTAAAAAAAATGTTTGGCAAAAAATAATTTTCACTAATAAATTAAAATAAAAAAAAAAAATTATTTTAACGTAAAATTTGGTGAAGGATATATAAGATTCGGCACAGCCGAATATAGCTCTCTTACTTGTTTTTACTAAAACATTCTCATCACTTAGGTTTTTGACAACTGAGTTAGGTATTTGACAGGAGAGTCTACGATATATGTATCTATTTTTAACTATGATATTTACGATTTTGAATTTTCTTTTAGAATTATTGAATTTCAAAAGCATAGAGAAACAACAAGAGCGGAAACTAGAAAAAAAATCAAACATAAATTTTACTCAAAATAATCACACATACGAGTGTTGTTTTTGTTTTCACATGGTTTTTTTTACTAATACATTCTCAGCACTTAGGTTTTTGACAACTGAGTTAGGTCTTTGACAGGAGAGTTTCCGCTCTATGTATATTTCTCTATGTTAAAAAAATTTTCTGTTAAAATTTTTTTGAAAATGTCACTCTTATTTGTAATGATTTTAGAACTGGTTCCAAAATCAATATTTTTTTTGGAAATAGTCTATTAGCTATATGGAAGTGTAGTGCAATATTCGTTTTGAATCTACAGTTCGGAAGCATCTCTGTTTACATCACACAGTTGGTGGAAGTTGTTGCGCCACATTTTGATAAAAGGATTTTATTAAATATTCAGAAGTTTCAACATAAATGTTTTTACACATTAAGAATTGATATGTGATTAAGTTTTTTTCATACCATAATTTTCAAAATCCCGATTTTTCTTAATATATACTTTGATATCCAGATTTTTCAACCTTAATTTGTAACCATCGTTGTGGATAACCCCGATTTGTTGAGCCTGATATTAAAAAATGTATAAATATGTATTGTAAATCTATCATATCGTTTTGAAAATTAACTAAAAACAAGATGCGGTAACTTTCGGAGATGCTTTTATCTCCTATTAAGGATGTACATGTTAAGCCACACTAAACTGGATCTTGCACATTGTAGCGGTAGTATGTAAATCGTTTAAATACGAAGGAAATCGGCTGGAAAGATCATTTTAAAAACACTTATTTTTTCATCGAAAATATGCTAATTTGTATCTATTATACCAAATACAGTGTACTCGCGGTAACGTGAACTAATTAAAACCAAGCGATTGTCGAATTTCATGGAAAAAATATAAATTTTAACACGCTTGAACGTGAAATAAAACAAAATTATTGATTAAAATGCATTACAAAACAAAACGAGATCATGAGAAACTATAAATTGAAATAAAATTATATAGCAAATAAAATTACTCATTCGTTGCCACTAAAAAAATTAATTTAGAGGATACAAACACATTTTTTTATAAGGGGATTCTCAAAACTTTAAAAATTGAATTTAATGTATGTATTGATGTGTTGTCTACATGCTTAGAAAACAAATGCAGTGAAAAAAATTGTTCACGTTATAGAGCTTTCTGAGTTTGTTCACGTTACAGAGTAGTCAACGTAAAAAAAAGCTTGTTCACGTTACGCGGTGTTCACGTTACCGCGAGTGCACTGTATATTAATTTTCCAGCATTGAAATTACTCTAACAAAGATATGATTCAGCTTTGCTTCTGGGTTAATAAACTACACTTAAAATATATAGCATTCCGAGTGAGCGAGAATGAATCGAAATCACTTCCAGCTGAAACGATATTAACTTTATTTGTCTATACTGTCCAAATATGTATTTCTATTTGTCCAAATAATTTATAATTAATTGCTAATGATAGAAGTTATAATATTATTATTATTAACTTACGAATTATTTTGACTTGTGTTTTCTACAATTGGAGATGTCGCTAGGAGCTTCAGTTTATCTTCTTCCGCTTTGCATTTGCAGCGACATTTAATTGTCGTTGACGTTGTCTCTGGTGCTTGAGACGTGCCTGTAATACCTGCAATCGAGATTCTTTATTTATGTTAGAATTTGTAAATTAATAAAATTTATCCAAATCGTTAAGGCTTAATTATACTACTATAAATAATTTTTTAACCCAAAGTTATACTGACAGTTTTTGTATAAAAATAAAAAAAAAACATCATGAAAATAGGATTAAAAATCTGAAGGAGTTGTACCTATCTATTATTTAATATCTTAATTATTACTTAAGACTAACCAGTTCAATACATATGTTCAATTCACAAGGTCTCTTATCATGTCATATTGTCGTAATATTTCACGACTCGGCTTAACTGGCTCTTAGGCGTTCGGTGCAGGTCTCTGCTGGTTGGTTACGTTAACACAATAAACATAGCATGCAGAGTAGTATTATCTTAGGACATTTTTCGCTTAAAAGGAAATAACATTTTCAAACCATTGTGAAATATTAGGACATTATGACAATATGACATGATAGGAATTGACCAATATATTTGAATTTAATCGCTTATTTGGTCATATTTAAAATTAATTCAAATATCCTAAAGGACAATAAAAAATAAAGTAAAACAGATCCGTTAAACATATTTATTAAGCGGAATCATTTACGGAATCTTGATTAATATTCAGAATATGAAGAAAAGATAAGCGTTTGAAAGTAATACAGGTAATTTTCATACTGATTTACCACTCTGAATATTGGCTCAGAAACTAGTAATTCTAAAGCATAAACAAATAAATATGAAAAATATAAAAGTTTCACATCAAACTCAGTTAAAAATTGTATATAAAAATCTATAACAATTCCCTTCTCACACAGAAAAAACGGATTTGTTGTCAATAGAATGATTCGATGGCATACATAGATTTTTTTGGTTGTAGCACCAATATGCAATCGAATGCATAGATGTTGTAAATGATAAAGATACATAGTTTGAATCAAGCTAATTGTTGTTACCTGAATCATTCGATTGGCAACAAATTCGGTTGCCATAACGAATCTGTTTGTTCTGTTGAAATATCTCATGTTGTTAAGAGTAATAAAATGTCGCAGGTTTTGAACGAAAATAAGCAACTTGCTATAAAATGAGAAAGCTAGATTATGTAATCAGATTTTGCATATGGGTGAAGTAGGACCGTACAATTTTAAATGTAATATACATATATTGAGTATTATGGTGCAATTCTCGAAAAAAATATGCTAAAGACAAGTAAAAATATGCATATATCACTTGTAGGTTCGTAATAAAAGACTTTCAATTATTTTGTTCACTTCCGTACTATCTTTCCAACTTACCACAATTTTGAGTAGCTCTTATGACATGCTGACTCAATTCTTGGCAAACAGTAGCCTCAATATCAGCTAAATACACAGACGCTGGTGGAATACTCTCTGCAGCCAATGTAGAAGCTGCTGCCGCAGAAGTTGAAGGCCTATCGCTGCAATTGTGAATGGGAACCGTTGAGGAAACCGTAACATTACTGGAGGCACGACTGCAATCTCGATGACGCCTATGATGTTTTCGATGTCTTTCGCGTGGCTCACGCATTTCATGTTCCATGCCAATTTTAATGACTTCTTCATAATCGGGAGGAGCCTCATAGCTGGGCGGTTCATCGGGAGTAGTAATTTCTTCTTGACGATCTGTATAGCAAACAGCATGAGTAATAAAATCATATGCAGGAAGGACACTGAACAAAATACTGACCCAATAATTCACTTATGGTTTGCAAATGATTCTGCAGTTCTCTCTGATGACGAGCTCTTACACCCATGCGATATAGAATGACCATCCAGCCAGACAGTACAGCAAATATACCCAAAGTGGAGATAATAAAAATGCCAGTAGCTGTTTTAAGGTCAGGATATTGTTCTATTTTGGGAAAATAATAGTTCGGTTTGTGGGAATACCATCTACGATCATTTTGTAAGTTGGCCCAATCATCTTCGCATGAATCCGGTTCATCAGTACCATCACCACAATGATCGAAACCATCGCAATGCAAACGTATCGAAATACAATGATTATTGCCACATAGAAACTCTGAACCAATGTAACAATCTAAATATGAACACTAAATAAGTAAATTTTACTGCCAAAAGCACAACGGATATAAGGAACTTACTTAAATAGTTGAAAACACTATAGACTATGGCCAGTTTGGAAGACATGCCAAAGACTCCTCTTAAACGTATATAGTAGCCAGTTAGTATGGGTACGACATGGGTCTCTTTACTTACGCCATTATTAGGCCATACAACATTTTCGATCTCTAACGAATCGGATGTTGTACCCTGTCTAATGGTGAGATCCGAATGGGAAGCCATGCTGTGAAATTCTTCAACTCTCAGCGATATGTGTGTCTTCATCATCATATAGTTATTGCCGGGCTTAATAATCCAAATGCAATCAAAAAAGCGCACATCGGTAGCATTCTCAATCATATTCATCATAGTTATAGCACCGCCGGGACCCGAAACCAAGCCACCACAATCTATACTCCCAAAAATGCACAATTGACACAATACGCAGTATAAAAAAATGTTGCCAAATAATCAAATATTGCTTTTACCCACCTGTGTAAGGCATAAGACGTTCTTCTCTTTGTTTCGGTGACACAAATGTAACCTCTGCCCGAAAACCACAGCCAGTAACTCCATTACCTCGAAACTGCAATAGCAGTGACTTTCCGGTACTGATTATAATCGGAGGACGAAAATGTTCGCCGTTATATGAATCCACCATTTGACCATTCGAATCGAAGATTTCCAACGTTGACGTTTGACCCAATTGAAAGTCGGTAAAATCTAATCTTACGTTACAGTTATCAGCTTCACAGGTAAGAATTTGTTCTGTGCCATAATCTCGCGGATATGACATGGGGAAATACGGTGTCGATATGATTTGTGGTGTCCCATCGCTACTAGAGCTTTTATAAGGTGAACCGCTAACAATTTTTACATTGCCTAAAGATTATTTAGGAATATGTTATACATAGATCTGATACGACAAGAAATTCTATTAATAAATTATAACAAATATTACAGATTTAGATCATTTAAGATTGTAGAGATACTGACATAGATTTCAGTCTTAAAACGATTTTTATTATTTTTATCTTTTTATACAAAACTAAAATTTTACTATTAAAAAAAATACTTTAAAATAATCTTCTTCACTAATCTGAATCACTTGAATATAAATCAACATTTCTGATATTTTAGTTTGTGACATTGTGAAATTACTCATAACAAAATTACAAGAATTGATTCAAGAAAGGATCCATCATTTTTTAGATCTTGTTAAGCCTTATTGGGAATCAAACTGATCTGACAATCAACTTCTTCTTAAAATATCTCTTCCGAAATAGAGCATTTGGGATCTGTCATTATTAAACTAATATTATTTTTGGATCATATAAAGTACGAATACACTTTATGTGAGTTTAGAACAGAACATCGAATTAAATAATTACATTTGAGCTTAATTCACTAAAATGTTAAATCAGAATTAAAAATTCATATCAAAAATCGAATTCTTTAGCTTCATTCCTAGGCTTAAGTTTTGAATTGAATTCATACATCAATTCATAATGAAATAAATTCATTCAATCTTTTTTTTTGATTTCAAATAGTTTTTCTTCATTCAATTTGAGTTTGTTTTATTTTAAATCATTCACAAAATTAATAAAAGTAAATTTTCTTAAGCATTTTTGAGGAAAAATTTGATTTGATTTTGAAAATTGAATTAAGTGTTTCGATCCTTTGTTTTAAGAATTTTTAACTTGATTTAAGCACATATTCGTACTAGATATGATCCATAAATAAGATAATAGACCATATCCAGGCCGTAGTGAGGAGAATATTGTTGAGTTTGGGTAACGACCGTAACCAATCGATTTGACGCTATGCGTTGCATATTTGCCTCTCTTATGGAACATCGTGGTGAATTATCTGCTTAGCAAATGCAAATTGTTCATGAACTGAAGTCGCTTGGCTTTAATTTAGGCTTTAATTTCAATAAATGGGCTCTACAACAGCTCTTGAAGATCCGCTGTTTTCGAGCCTAATTCTGTTCAGTATCGAGGCTGCTGAGCAACCAAAGAGATTCCCGAAACTACAGGTACATTCAAACAAATTCTCTGTATGGTGTAGTTTATTTAATTAGGACGAACAGAACATAACTGTCAATGGCGAGCGCTACTGCCTCATGATAACAATCGCTTTATTGAGAAATCATATTGGTAAGCAGCTACTTTTGCGTTCTGAACCTGCCAACTGACAGTCTAGATCGTGTGATATAAGACCTATGGATTTTTTCTTTGGAGTTATGTGAAGTCAAAAGTTTTCGTTGATAAGCCAGCTACGATTCAAGACTTGTAAGCCAATAATTGTAGTAATTGGTAGCAATCTTAAAAAATAAAATAGTAGAAATTGATATTTCTGTTCATAATAATGATTCCGATATCCAATTATATTTTAAGTGTTTTATTTAAAATTAAAAAAACCTCTAAATTAATCACCCTTTACTTAATTTTGTAAGTAATATTTGGACAAAAATAAAAGAATACTAGCTTTAATTTAGAATGTATTATTTCGTTCATGTCCTCTCCTGATATATCAGATTTACGTTGGTATTGAAATCAGCAAAATCGGTTCACACTACTACATCGATGGAAATATATCGAATACTTAATTCTGTATATATCACATAAAATGTATTTTAAATGCCTTTGCAACACGATTATCTCTTTTTTCACCAATAAATGTTTTTTCACTAACATAGTTTTTTCCTTAAAATTATTTTTACCAAATTAATATATATTTTTAAGTATACTTAAGGTAAATATATGAATAAACACTCTCACTCTTCTAGATTTTATTGATTTCCTTTTAAAAATGATTGCAAATATCCATGTCGCTTAAACTCAACAGAAACGTTAATTTTACACATTTAAGAACGATAACGACAATATTTCATCAATCTCAATTATATTTTTTGGCGGTCTCAAATCTGTTATATTTGTTAGTTAAAGTATTATCTTACGTTCCGAAAAGTATTGCAATGAGAAAACATGACTATTGGTGGCTCGATAGAAAAATTTCAACAACAATGTACGTGTTTTACTACGAAATACTTTTCCATCACCACAAAACTCCTGTCCCGATATTGTACTATCATAGGGTGGTTCCGAGAACTGCATGTGCTCACAGGGGCACTTTAGAGACTTGCCCAGTGGCGTGTTGCCCATACGTTCGCAATTCTTTGAGAAATTGGCGTAAGTGAATGTTATACGTATAACACATTCTGCACACGTAACCAATTCAAGGTTACACTGATACCAATAATCCAGAGCCGAACGATTTTTCAACGCATTTCCATTTGTCGAGGACGGTGCAAAAAGTGTAGTCTATAAAATCAATCAATAATTTGTTTGTTAAGTTTTGTTTAATTAGATTGTCTTTTGAAAAATACAATTTTACATTTCGTACACGAAATGCTGAAGTTGTTACATTACGAGCATGTAAATCTCCACGTTCGCCCAGTTCCAGGAAATGACGTCGACCATTCCAGTGATTGCAAATATCCAAGTCGCGATAGGTATTGGAGGGATATGGCGTTACGAAAGAATTGAATAAACACAATAGAAACGTTAATTTCACGATAACACAATTACGAACGATAACGATATTGAGTAGTCCTTCAAGGGATGGCGAAAACATATCCGTCCGTTCCAGGGAGTAATAACAGAAATAAAAAATTATTTATGTAGTACGTAGTTTATGTAGAGTGATAGTAGGTAGGGTAATTTAAAATAAAATTATAGTTAACCGTTTTAAATTTTCACTTTTAATTTTTAACATGTTGTCTCCTCGTTAGGTACGTCTCGACTGCGAGCAATTTAAGAACAAAATTAAATAAAGCCAATATTTAAAACAGCAAATTCAAAAATAAACATAAAAAATAAAAATATAAGAAACCTCAAAAATGTCTGTTAAGTATTGTGCACTGTTGAATAATTCCTTCGTTATTTACCTAGTACGCGTTGTGTATTCGCACTACATTTGACTAGCACCTCTAGTGCAGCAAAGTGGATACATTCTTTAAACTATTTGGAAAAAATATTCAAAAAGAGTTTGCTAATATAATACTCTAGCCACTTGTCTTTTTGACAAGTATTTAGTTCGCAGAGCTAAAGTAAAATCTATACTTTTATGTTGACACTTGGGTTAAAGACCTTTTAAATACTCGTTGCTGCAAAACTGGGGGTTGCTGTTATGTGGCCAATTAATTAATTGATGGCGGTTTTTTCTTTTTAAAATGTTCATTTTATAACCTTGAAATTGGTTTTTTATTATTCTTTGTTGCATTACAACGCAGCGCTTGTCGAGAATTGAAGAACACGAAATAACGATTTTGAAATACTTTGACATATTCTAACGAATCAATTTAAAAGTAAATTGAAAACGTGATATTGAAAATACAAAATACATGGTGCAAGAATGTGTAAATAACATTTGTATTAATTCCCCTACACATGATTAGTTTGAAATACCGCATTTAAGAATGTAAATACTAGAAAAGCACAAGAATTCACTATATCAATGGAGCACTACATTTTAACAATCATGTTTGAAAAGATTATTACAAAACTAACTATAAATACCTACAAAGTTAAACGACTGAATCGATAAAACAAATATATGTGATGTTAATTTAATTTTAAGTTTAATGGAAAGAGGTTAGTTATCACTTACATAAAAATATTTAACTTTTTTTGTAATTACTAGTAGTCAGGAAGAAATTACAATAAGTCAAGTTGCTAACTTTTTAAAAGAAGTTAGATTGATATAATCGTGATTTATTTGAATGTTGGCGACCAATACAATTACATTTAGCATAGCAGCAAATTTCAGGATTTCAGCATTCGTTGCTCTATATTTTGCCGCATTCAGAAGATAACGTATTGAATAAGTCGGAATCTAGTTCATTCTTGAATATTTGCAATCCAAGACATTTTCTTTATTCTTTCACAAGACTTTCTATCTATTTTCGACAATACAGACTTTTAATTCCATTGTCATCTAAATCGATTGACAGAATGATGTTCATAAATTTGTAGTGTTGTACTGTGTCAAATGCTGGTATTTTTGAAAAATTTCTACGGTGTAAAAGAACCAGGAGATAAATTAACCTATAAAGTAACTTGACATTAATTTCAAATTAATATCTACGGGTAAAATTTATCAAATCTTTTTACTCCATAAATAATTAAGCACTTATAGAAATCTAGAAGAAGAGAAGACTACATAAGAAGAAATAATAACAAATATTCTGAAGAGAGGCTAGAAGGCAAATAATTAACAAGTAAGAGAGCTGTATTCGGCTGTGCCGAATCTTATAAACCCTTCACCAAATTATACTTTAAAATAAAATCAAAAAAATTAATTTTTAAAAATTTTTTTTTTTCCAAATTTTTTTTTTAAAAGTTTTTTCCAATTTTTTTTAAAAAAAAATTTTAATTTAAAAATATATTGTTTTTAATTTATTAGTGAAAAAAAAGTTTTTTGTGAAAAAAAATTCGGGTTAAAAAATATTTTTCCCGATTTTGACCCATTGTATGTCCAACTTACTACAGCCTTATATACATCGTTGCAATGGACTTTGAAATATCTATCATTAGATATCCATATTGTCTATATTTATGGCTTAGTAATCGAAATATAGATCAAAAATAGGCAAAAAAAAAATTAGAGGTTGTATCGGATTTTTGCTCATATCTCTGTTATTTATGGACGGATTTTGCTGATTTTAAATAGGAAACTTCTCGAAAGCATGTCTGACAGAATTATTGAAGATTTGGATCCCGAAGATATCTGGGATCTTCAGAAAATTGATTTCAACAGACAGATGGACAGACAGACAGACACACGGACATGGCTAAATCGACTCCGCTATCTATAAGGATCCAGAATATATATTCTTTATAGGGTCGGAAAACTGTATTGTGGAAATTACAAACGGAATGACAAACTTATATATACCCTTCTCACGAAGGTGAAGGGTATAATGAATTATAAGATATTAGACTATCGGATTATTAATACATAATGTATGATTTTCGATGGATTCACTTAGGTTAGTTTGATTAGAGGGACCGTTTTACGCCCTATACCCATAAGGGATATACACATATGCTTATCTCGGCATGTTGGGCACTCTTGAGGAAATGAGCTTACCTGATTTTTTAACCCTATCTGTAATTTCTTAGTACTTTGCAATCACAATTACTAAGATGTTTCAGGTTTGGCATGGTATCTGTATAAAACTATTCTTCTCTAATTTAACTAAAGGCAGGACAATGGCACAAATAATGTTCCAATGTTTCGTTCTTTGGCTCACACGCTCTGCTGACCGTGTTGTCGGATAGATGATCTTTCAACTGCACGCAGAGAAAATATATAGTTGTACATGTTTACAGTAACCATTTCCACATTTTTAATATTTTTTTTACAATATTATAGTCACAGTAACTATTTATATGATTGTGGCAACCATAATATGGTTAACATACGATTCACATAATTGTATATGTTTTTGACAACCATTGTTATGATGAATCTTCATATCATAATATGTTGTTCCCAGATTATGATATCAGAGAAGAGAAGTAACACTCAGGCAATCAATGTATCTATATTAATTGTGTTATTTTCTTTGAGAAAGGGTAGATTGGAGAAGGAAAGGTGGTAAAAGTAGAATAAAGCTTTTTGTTTGACAACTCTGTAATTAGGCGTTATATTTGTTATTAGTACAGGTTGCATTGCTTCTGGTGGAAAGTAGGCGCATTATTCAAAGCTAATTAAAGCCATTAATTATCATAAACTGATGTTGTTGATTGACAGCGGCTAGGAATCGATCGGTAAATTCACTTCCTATCTCAATATAACAATTGAATTGACTAAATCGCACAATGAATGTATGTGTAATCCGACGAAGTGAGTTTAGTTGAGTCTGTGGTCACGTGGATCTCTAGGATGATTGTCAAGCTGATTATTTTTTAAGATCATGTACTTATTCTAGTACTTTGTTAGATTCTGAGGTAGAGATGACTCATTTAATGATAGATACAAAAATTTGCTGAATGAGACGGCCCTATTGTAGGGACTTTAAATATTACAGATGAAGTGTTTAAGGAAGTATGAACGTAACAGTAGTAATATTACATCAACAGTTGCATATCTGATTAAAAAAATCACCTGGTGCAATTGTAAATACATGCGAAATATCGAACTTTTTTGCACAGTAGAATCTGTGTTTTCCATAGAACTCTGTCGCTATTATCTAGACTCTAGATTGTAGAGGAAGGCGAAATCTATTAAAAGTTAAAATATCTAAATTTGTTCATGAAAAACTAAAATTACTATTAATCTAAACTTAAAGAAAATGCGATAATATGAGATTTTTAAAAACAGAATTATCTGCGATATCCCAGAAACGGTCTTTAATATGAGAATCTTATCTCACTTTTAATCCTAAGTATTTAGTAAAAAAAAACGTTGTTATTTTGTCTTTTATAATTGAAAGTACAAAAATTAATTTCTTTATTATTTTAACGTTTCTTAAACGCCAATATGGTGTTGTTTGTTATCTATGATGTATAAAATAAAATGAAACATAAAATGCAAAAGATGCGATTTTTAAAAAATAAACATACAAAAATACATATTAAATATGAATCCACTAGAAATAAATAATCTAGAGATGAGACTTCTTATCCTCTTCATTAGATAGTCAAGCCATAGCCTTCTTCAAGTTTTCAGCCAATTTGTCCATGAATTCAAAGGTTTCCATGTAGTCGCTACGTTGAACATTGTTCATGCCCTTAATGCAGATAGCCAAATCCTTGGTCATGGAACCAGCTTCAATGGTATCGACACAGACCTTTTCCAAAGTTTCGGCGAATTTTTTAAGTTCTGTATTGTTGTCGAGCTTGGCACGGTGCAACAAACCACGGGTCCAGGCGAAGATGGAGGCAATGGGGTTGGTGGAGGTTTCCTTGCCTTGTTGGTACATGCGGTAATGGCGGGTAACGGTGCCGTGAGCGGCTTCGGATTCTACAGTTTTGCCATCGGGGCAGATTAAGACAGAAGTCATGAGACCCAAAGAGCCATAACCTTGGGCAACGGAATCGGATTGTACATCACCGTCGTAGTTTTTGCAGGCCCAAACGAAGCCACCCTCAGATTTCATGGCATAGGCAACCATATCGTCGATTAAACGATGTTCATACCAGATGCCAGCGGCCTCGTAGTCCTTCTTGTATTCCTTTTGGTAGATTTCTTCAAAGATGTCCTTGAAGCGACCATCGTATTTCTTGAGAATGGTATTCTTGGTACTCAAGTACAAGGGCATTTTGCGGGAGAGGGCATATTTTAAGGAGGCGTGGGCAAAGTCAACAATGGAGGCATCGGTATTGAACATACCCATGGCAACACCAGCACCCTTGTATTGATGGACTTCGTGTTTGATTTCAGCACTACCATCAGCAGGAACAAAAGTCATGGTCAATGTACCAGCACCAGGAACAACGAAGTCAGTAGCCTTGTATTGATCAGCATGGGCGTGACGACCAATAACAATGGGTTTCTCCCAGCCACTGACCAAACGAGGAATGTTTTTGCAAGTAATAGCTTCACGAAATACAGTACCACCGAGAATGTTACGAATAGTACCGTTGGGACTCTTCCACATCTTTTTCAATTTGAATTCTTCGACGCGCTTCTCATCGGGAGTGATGGTGGCACACTTAATACCAACATTGTATTTCTTGATGGCTTCGGCACAATCGATGGTGACTTGATCTTCGGTCTTGTCACGATGTTCCATGCCCAAATCGTATGTGTGCAACTCAATGTCCAAGAAGGGTAAAATCAATTTATCCTTAATGGATGACCAAATGATACGGGTCATTTCATCGCCCAAAATATCAACAACGGGACCAGCTTTAATTTTAGTTGCCATCTGAAAATGGATTTAATTTTTGTAGTTTAGTATAGAAGATATTTTTGAAAACAAACACAAATGGGTGGAAGGTTGAATTTATTTTTGTTTCTGATAATGAGTGCGAGAATGATGGAAAATAAAAATTGAAAAATTATTGAATTAAATTTCGACATATACTGTTTGATGCACTTTTGTAGATCGTTTGAAGAGATAAGAATATTGAAATAAGAAATTTAATGCTAGGAGATTTGGTTTTAACAAAGTAGTTATGCATGTATCAAAGTTATTTGTCTCAGTTTTTTTTGATAACAAGTGTTATTATATTCTTCTTAGATTAGATATCTATTGCAAAAACACATGAAGTGTGCCAATGGAAAAATATTTATTAATAAAGTAAGTAAGTAGGTAGGTACCTAATAAGTATTGAGAATGTGTAATAATTTAAGGCTTTTAATGACATAAGTTAGAATTTAATTTTGAAATTAAGAACTATAGTTATTTCTAACTTTAATTTAATACACAAATGTTGCTGCATTATATTTTTTAGTTTAACTAATAATATTGAAAAAAAAGAGGCTTACCCCAGCGTAAATTATCGTTCTATTAATTGTATTATTTCTGAAAAGAGTTGGACCGGCAGAAGTCATACAACGAGTTGCTAAACGTAACGAGAACATTTTGCAAATATTTTACTCTTTAATTCGTTTATACAGAAATTAAAAAAGTTTATTTTATGCTGCTGGCAATACTTTTTGGCTTCAAAACGAAAACAAGACTGATAGTAACTTTAAAACAGAATATTTTAAACAAAATTGTACTTTACTCCCGTTCTGTGGTCGTATTTAAGGTTATGCAACGTACACACAACTAAATGGATGAAAATAAAAACAACGGGAGCGGAATTCTACTACAAAACAAGTTTTACTAACAAAATAAAATCACACACCCTGATAACACAATTATTTATTGATAAGATTTCACAAAACAAACGAAAATATTGTAAAATTATTAGAAAATAAAGCAAACACAAATGCTAGATTTGATAAAAGAGATTAATCTGAACCGGCAGCCACTAAATCAACATGAAACGGCCGGCTAGTAAAGCAACTAAAATAATAAAACAAAACAAATTTGAGAAAACATATGGGGCTGGTCTGTCATCTACGTATGTTAAGCTTTTATTTTGGTTTCTACTTTTTCTCTTAATAACTTAGAGCTCTCTTAAAAGTATATAATTAATAAAAACACTGTTTATGAAATTTTAATTATAATTAATTTAAATATACCTATAATTTATTTAATTTACCAAAATATTTCTTTAACAAACCGGTAATTTTAAATGTTTTCTCTCTTTTTTATTTAATAATCAACAATATGTAATACTCTTTTGTTTACTTTTTCTTCTCTGTTATGCCTATTTTCTATTTTCTCATAACATCACGCCAGTTTATCGTTTTCTTTTTTTATTTTTGTCAAGAGAAGCTTTTTAAAAAAAATCTACTTTCTATTTGTTTACAAAAAATAAAATAAAAACCATGTTTTTTGTTAATCTTAATATTGCGCAGACTATTGATAGTGGGAGCAGAATTTATATGTAGTTTTGGGGCTTGTGCCAAGTCATCTTCGTTTGCAAAAATTAAAGAATGACAAAAGCACAGAGAGGAACTGAAAATGTACGGAAAGTTTCAAGATAATAATAACAGCGTTGTCAACTATTTTTAACCAAAACGCGTCGTCCATACTGTCAAAACGCGCTAAAAAGCGCTAAAAATTACATTTACATACAAAATCACTAAAAATTATATTAAATTCAACTATTTGGTGTTTTAATTCTACAACAAATAGTAGATTTTACATTAAAATATTATTTTTAAGTTAAATATTTCAGTTATATTTTTGATATTTTAATTTTAGTTTAGGGTAGCTAAAAGAAATTTTGAAAATTCCCTGAAAATTACTGATTGAATAAAATACGCGTTAAGATTTGCCCAAAAGCAACATTTTATGAAATCACAGAAATGTTGACTGTGCAACATTTCTGATGATTTGAAATAATTTTGGAAGTGATATTACATAGTATTCATAACATGAATCTTTCATTTTAAGTTCATATTTTATATAATCTAAATAAACAAATAAATAAGCATTTCTAAATTTTATTTTTAAATAACTCATCACATTATCGTCTTTTGCTTTAAAATATGGAAAGCATAACAAATTAATAACAAATGCTGAAAGTTTAACAAACGGAATTTTATTTAATGAAATTTTATGCAGAGTTCTTCTATCCAAAATGATTCCGTCTTTCTTTATTGTTTCATTCGCATAATTTTAAAGATGATTTTCCATTTTTTCAAATCAAAAACGAAATAAGGAAAAAACGCGCTGATTTAGCGCCTTTTTCAAAAAAAGCGCTAAGAGGAAAAAATGCGACTTTTGGGTTATCAAAAAGCGCTAAATCTAGCGCGAAAAGCGCTAAATTGGCAACACTGAATAATAATATGGTACGATTTTTTCCGTGTGGATTTGTGTACATAAATAGTTAATAAGGGTGCAAGATAAATAATGAGAACCACATCACACCATTTTTAGTAGAAATAGCAATATTATTTTAAATAATTTTTACTAAACACTACAAAATTCATATTTTTAAACCTTTCATGCCATTTACTTCCGAATTATTAAAGGAATTAACTCTTTAATTAAAGAACCTCTGCGATAAAAATTGCACCTATAAGGTGCACGGGAAGTTTCCAGCTGATCATCAGTTGTTTTACCCCAAATGTCAAAATTTGTGTTGTTTTGTTTTTAAATGTATTATTTTTAAATTCGCCTTTCAAAAACAAAATGCGTGTTGTTTTTGTATAGTTGTATTTGTTGTAGGGACGAGTACACATTGGAATGGACTGCTCAGGATCCAACACGAGACTAACCATGTTTAATTTTTTTAATTTAAAGTAATTTTAAAATTCATTGGGAATTTTCTTCAATTTCAGTCAAAAGTTGTGTAGTTTTACAATTTTTTAATATTTTGTTTACTTTATCTATTGAAAACTTCCAAAGCTAGTAAAAACTTGCAAGCAACCGATAAAAGAAACTAAATCTACTTTGTTTTCCTCCTCATTGTTACAACTTCTACTAGTCAATTCACCGGAATACAATTAGTAATTTTCTTCTACTAGCATCATATATGGGCCACGTCAACACCCCATACTACAATAGGTTTTACAGTTTATGTTGCACTAGCGATCAGTTATGAGAGTAGTAAAATCTTATTGCTATTGTCCTTTATAAAAACCTGTATACCATTATAATGTGCAGCAGGACATCAAAGTATGAATTTCAAAATAGTATAAAACTGTTCTATAGGGAATAACTTTAATTACGAATAACCACAAGTTAAAATTGCCAAAGGAATATACATAAATACTATAAAACATTATCATAAAATGACTGCTATCATTTAATATTCCATTAATCAAAAGTGACACACGCAAGTAATTCCATTTGAATACTGATATCAGTTTTAAAAATGTATAGTACTTTATTTATATTTTATTTAAAATTAAATAAAATAATATTGTTGTTATTTTTATGACGCAATATGTAAATTAAACTGTTGATTTTTGCACATGCAAATTAATTAAGAAAATTTCTGAACAAATTCACATACATATTTATTTCTTTGAAAATACGGAAAATTTGAATCAATGAAAATCGCACGTTAAGAGACATTTTTGAAAAATCGGTTGCAATATTCTACAATATTAAATTTTGTATTGAAAATAATGAAACGAACAGATCCAATATTTTAAGAATTTATACCATCTTAATGAAACAGTTAAACGTTCAAAATACAGTGGTGGCCATGAGGTTAGCACACTTCATACTTGCTGTTTTCTAAAGCAAATTATTTCATTTCATTGCAATTATAAACTAAAATTTTTGGTAATTAGTGTTGTTTATAATGTGATCAATAAATCCCGTTACTTTTTTTTGCATTCTATCGTTATTCTCTTTCAAATTTGCAGTTTAGTGCAGTAATATGTATAATAAGCTGGACACAATTTTAGCACATATAAGTATAATTAAATTTTTTAAAAGTTTTTTGAGGGTATAAATATTAATTGGTAAGTTTAGTTATTATATAATCAATGGGGAAGACAAATTGAATTAATAAACATTATTTAGATATGGCTAAAAAAAGTGGTGTACAGAGGAACAACGAAAGATTATTCAACAAATGAACTCGAGAGGAACAAGTATAAGTGAGATTGCTTATACTTTGGAATGCTCCAGGTAGATGGTTTATAATGCACTAAGACATATTCAGAAGTATAAAACATCTAAAAATGTTACACAGGCTCCTCGGCCCAGAAAAACTTCACGTAAAGAGGACTCTTTAATATATAGAGCCTCTGTCGAAGATCCTTTTAAGAGCTCCACCGTAATCCAGAGAGAAATTTCAGGAAAATATGGTATCAACGTGTCCAGCAGAACGATAAGAAGAAGACTTAATGAAAAAAATTTACGTGGATGCATTTCTCAGCATAAGCCACATGTTTAAAAAATGAACATACAAGCTCGGTTGTGCTTTGCTCGTGAGCATTTGGAAAAGCCGTTAATTTTTTGGAAAAATGTCCTTTGGAGTGATGAATCTAAATTTTGTAGATTCGGATCGGATGGTAAGAGGTATGTATGGCGTCCTCCGAACATGCAACATAATCCAAAGTACACCAGTAAAACAATAAAACACGGTGGGGGTAATGTGATGGTGTGGGCAGCATTTTCTGGGTATGGTGTTGGTCCTATAAAAAAGATTGATACTCGTATGGACCAGTATGTATACCAGAATATACTTCTAAATACAATGGTACCTTATGTAGAGGACAACATGCCACTTAGGTTGCGTTTTATGCAAGATAATGATCTAAAACACACCTCACGCTTAGGGAGGTGTTGCTGGGAATCGAACAATATCGACGTGTTAAAATGGCCAGCCCAATCTCCGGATCTCAATCCTATTGAGAACCTTTGGAATGATGTGGAGCAGAATGTAATGAGAGAAAAGCCGAAAAATTTGGCCGATTTATGAAAAGAAGTAGAAAAAGCTTGGAATGGTATTTCAGTGGATCGCTGTATGGCCCTTGTAGAAAGTATCCCAAGGAGACTAGAAGCTGTGATCAAAAATAAAGGGTATCCAACTAAGTACTAAGTTTTTTGTGAAATAAGTTTTTTTGTTTTGTTACTTTTTTTAATATGAATAAACTTTTTTATTTTGTGCTAAAATACTGTCCAGTGTTTTTTTGAGGTTATTCGATTCTGGACAGAAAAACGCAATATATATATAAAGGAATAATGCTGGACATGATGGGACGTGATCTTAGAAGGACAAGTAACACGCATGCAAAAGATATAATAAAAAAATTAAGAAATATAGGATATATTTGCGTTTAAAAATAGCAAGTAGGTAGTGTGCTAACCTCATGGCCACCACTGTACATTTGAAGTATGAAAATATAGTTTAGCGGTAAAGATTTTAGAGTTTATTTTAATTTATAAATTGTTGTACCAATTTTTAATTTTTTTGGAAAAAATTATAAACACAGATATAAATATTAGTTCAACCATTTTTTTTTTTAGGTATTCAATCAGTATCAATTATTTCGTTATTGAATTAAGTATTATAATACTTGATTCTCATATATTTTTAAATCGGTGTTGTCATAGAATCCAATCATTGTCGGAATCGGTTTTGAAAACGACAAAAAAGGTACATTTGACTTATTAAATCCAACGTAATTTTTTGTTTTATCAATAAAGAATTTAATTTCAGATTGAATATAAAACCGATAAATTTAGATTTTAAGAGACCAATGTACTTTTTCTGTAGTTTTCATAACCGATTTCGACAATTATTGGATTCAATGACAACCCCCAATATGTGCTCAAAAAAAAAAAAATTTTTATTATCATAGATAAATACATAAAGATCGGAAACTAGAAAAAAATTACACAAAATAATCACACATACAATTTTTGACAACTGAGTTATGTATTTGAAATAAGTTTCCGATTCATGGGTATTATCTATGTATGTTTAATATTTTCTACTAAATTTGGAGTTGTTTATAAATATTAATAATAATTGAATATAAAATTTTTGTTATTGGTTGAATTTTAATAAAAAATAACATTGAAAATTACATTCCAAATATTTGAGAGGAAACGGTGTCATTGTTACAAAAGTAAAATTGTTTGTTAATTGATTTTAGTATATAAACCTTATCGCTCGTCTAAATTTACACTATTTTAATTAACAAGATTTTATTAGAATCACATATACCTATATAAACAAGCAGCCCTCCTATATCATATTACAAAATTTATTTGCAATACAATTTCATTACAACTTAATATGAAAAGTTGAATGAAAGAATATAAATCAACGCTCTTAGTTTTTGCTTCTTCCCTTTTGTTTTCCCCCCGCATCAATAATTTTTTTTAGTTACGCCTTCTATATGATTTCGCTGTCTGAACAAATCTATATTACATATTAAAAAACTATTTATTGTACCATAGGATGGAGTTACTAAATATTTAAATCGTACATTTTAATTAGTCAATTTCGAAAATGTTTGAATTTGGTTATTTTATTATTTAATTTATCTGCTTGCAATGATTTGAACTTGTTTGAACATTTTATAAACATTTATTTTAATTGGTATACCTTCGTGTGTACTTTAAACACTTGCAATAAATTGGACTTTAAATTTAGAATTTAAAAAATGAAGTAGATAAGTAAATAATAAAAAAAAACTTTCAATAAAATTGAATACCTACACACAAACATATGAATGACAAAACCGCCTCCCCTATTTGGGTTATAAACGAACGAATAAATAACGAGTGTGCTAATATTTATAAAAATAATTTTTTAACTAAAAAAACGAATAATTACTTCAAATTTATGCATATGTAATGTATGCAAACTGCATATATTTGAGCTACATATTTTTGAAAATAAAAGCATAAATTAAAGTATGTATGTTTAATTAATAATTACCAAACACAACCTTTGTACCTGATTGAATTTCTGAAGTTTTAATACGTATGTATTAAAAAAAAAAAAATTATTTAATTAAAATGTAAATAAGCCAAACAACAAAATGGCAAAAAAGCGCATTCACAAAACGAATTTATATAAGATGTTAATAGCCCAGCAGATTATTTTTTCTCCATTTATTAAGATAAATATTTGAGCTGTAAAATTAACAAGTATTTGTTGTTGCAAAAATCACAAAAAACCCAAAAACCACATAACGACTGGCACAATTGAGTGCCGGTTTGTGCTCTAACCTCAACTGTTTACGTCAACAAATTGTTCCAGGTACTTTGAATCATTGTCCTGTCTGCTCCAAAATCCGCAATATAGGTACAATAAATTTTTAATAATTTGTAATAATTCGTTATTTGTTACAATTATTTAAAAAAAAAAATGTCATGAAATATGTGTGTAATTTAGTAATAAGCCATTTGTAATTTACAATATTTACAAATCTTGTGGCAACACTAGCAATTAATTGCTCTTTGCACTGTATCTTTCTCTTTTTTTGCACAAAAAAAAAAAAAAATTGCATAAAAATGAATATGCAACAAAGTTTGTGTGTTTCATTTATTTTATTGACAGGGGAAAGTTTTCCATTAATTCGATATTCAAATTTGTACTATTTATAGCACATTTAATATTAAAAAAAAAATAATGGGATGACTTTTTAGTATTATAAAATATTAATTTGTTTATATTAGAGGACAACTCACCTTAATCAAACAAATTAAGTTTCTTCACTGCGTTTAAACAAAAATCTAAAAAAATTTCAAATACAACCACTCCCAACGACACACGGTAGAAGACTGACTGACACGACACAACTTGTTTGGTTTTAGTTATGAGAAAAACTTTTTTTTTAAGAACTTGTTAGGAGAAAATGTGTATAAAAGAAAATAAGCAAAAACAAAAACATAATATGTATTATAATACATTACAAATACAACAAATTATAATAACAACAAATAAATAAACTTTTTCATTTGTTATTGTTATTTGCCACTACTACATAATCATTGGTTTATTAATTCGATGAGGTGACCGCAACAAACATTTCTAACACACTTCTGGAATATTTTTTTGTTATTATTTTTTAGTTTTGATAGTACATACATACATACCTATCAGAACTTCTAAGCAGAAATCACAAAGAGTTCAATCTTATTTAGGTAGATCTAATTTCCATGACAATCGCTTATATGCGGAATGACCCGAGGTACCCAGCCAAGTGCTGTTATCACCAGCAACAACTCTTGATCTCAATGGTAGAGACCAATATCTTGAAGCTCAGATTTGGGGAACGGAATTATCGCTCTGTTATGTCTACCTTCCCGGCATAAGGGATTTTGCTGGCAATGGGCGACATGTCGTAGAAGACTTTGAAGCTCAGGCATTTCAACCTAGGGAAATTCTAGAGGTATTCGTTGTTAGCGGAAAAATTACACGCGGATTATGGGTAGCCGCACTTTATAGTCTGATATCAATATAAACTGCGCTACATGGCGAGCAATAGTTCTCCGGATCGACCTAACCCTAGGTCTCTACGTAGCAATTTTTATTGCTAAGCACAAGCAAAAACGTCGGCAGAAAAACAGCACCGCGATTGCTGATTGCATTACTTGGGGGTTACAAGATCAAGTTTTGCCTTTCAAGTTTTAATACACTCACACTCTTTTGCTAATACACTCACACTTTTAAGAATTGAAACGAACCTGCATTCAATTTCTCTTTCAAGTTGGTGTTTCAATTTACAATCAAGAAAACAGCTGATACAATTTTTTGAACAATTTGTATTAAGATTGTTTTCAAGTTGCGTGCATCCTACGTCACAGCTTTCAATTTTTGTTAATTTTGACAAACAGTATATGTAGAAGACTATCAAGAAAAACTTGATCGTGTGGCTGCAGCGTTAGATGTAGAAAACGTTCGTCATAAACACAAAATTTTCAACACGAGAAGATCTATGAAAAACTGAGTTGTATTTTTGTGTTGAATTATTTTTCCACAATTTCTTTGTTTTTTTTTTTTTTACTTTTGGTACATAAATAAATTAAATGTGTATGCATTAATCACACGGAATCATAGAAAGGAGAAATTTTACTTTAATGACAACTGAACTGACAGCTTATTGCTTAGCAATAATTACTCAAGCCATCAGTAGAGCAATCATTGCGCAATGGTTTGCTACATATGGCAATTGCGGTCTACACATCGCAAATTTTATGGACGCCATCAAAATTTGACAATTGCAGCAATAAATATTGCTACGTGGAGACCTAGGGTAACGATTTCATCGCCTCCGTAAGCAGACTGGAACCGCTTCAGAGAATTTACCAAACGCCTTTTCAATGATCTTCCGTAATCATGCATCGTTCACGAAACCGGAGTTCCCAGCAAAAGGCCCTGGTAGATGAGCATGATGACATCCGCAACACCAATCGATGACAGTTCTGTAGAGTTGTGAAATGTCGGTACTTTTGAATTTAAAAATTCTCATTTCATAAACACAGATCCACTTTTTCACTGACATAAATTCAAGATTTTTCCTTATTGTACTAAAAAAAAAAACAACTTCAAAACTTGGGAAAAATATACAGTACATATTGATTATATTTTCACGACTCTATCACTGTGGTCACCGGTGTAGTCTATATCCAATTCGAAAGAGAAATATGTCATGGTTGCGACTAAGTTTGCAGACACCACCATATCTTATCTGAAATGGTAATAGTGGGCATTTTGCTGGTAATTTAGAAAGACATAGTGAAACAAAAGGTTAGGTTTGCCGACCGTTGATGGAATGTAAACGTAATGTTGACTTCACGTAACACTTTAGTGCGATTATAGAACATTAAAAATATGTAACACAAATTTGAGCGGTTTAGCGGTTGAAAGTCCATTTTATATAAAATAATAAAATATAAAACCAATGTTGTAAGCTATTTTTAAAAAAATAAGTATTTTTTAATTTAATTGCTTTTGAAAATCAACCCTGTTAAAAGATGTCAAGTAAAAACGCCTTAGTTTGAGTTGTCAAATTATCTTGTGTTTGTTGCTGCGAACCACATAAACAAACACAAATTGAATGTTGTTTTTGTCAATGTTGTAGAACTATCTTCATCTTATAATAAATTCGCCTTGGGTTATGGTATATTTAATAAGGTGTACTCAATATTCCAGCTGATCATTGCTAATAAAATTTGTGTTTATGTTTGGAAAATGACAGAAAGAAATAAATAAGTGTAAAAAGTAAAAAATCATGCAAATTTTGAAATATGCTTGCAAAAATATGACGAAAAACTAATTTTTTCTATTATTATTTTTGAATTCAAATTAGCGTTACATATTTTAACCGTTACGAATCTTCCTGCTTAAATTGACTAAGTCAAAAATGCCGTTGGTTGATTTTCATTATGGCGATTGTTTTTATGAAGAGTCGACACGGCCATTAATGGGTGATGTTACATGGCAAGGTAATTTCAAATTTGTCATCCTAAAAGTATGCAGTGGTTGGTTGTTACATTAGGTTAGGTGGTTTATGAATTAGATAGAAAACGTTTTATGATAACACAGTTTATTTAGTTGGTTGGTGTATTTACTAATCAAAGTTGTTTGTTTTTTTTACTACATTAAAAACTTTTTACGAAGAGTCGACGGCCATTAATGGCCAATGCTACATGTTTTAATTTTAACATGTATGCAGTGGTTGGTTGTTACTTTATGTTAGGTGGTTTCTGAATTATATAGCAATAGTTTTATGATAACACAGTTTATTTTAGTTGGTTGGTGCATTTACTAATCAATGTTGTTTGTTTTTTCTACTACAGTAAATTTACATTATTATTTTTTATCTTTTGTATTATATGAGAACAGTCTGGTTATTCAAAATGGCCATCGTTTGTCATTTAGCACTACCGGGTTTTGACAAGCCAAGCGTCTATAGCGGTTTTTTCATGCGAAAAATTTTATATTTTATTTGGTAGTTGAAAAATAAGGTTGCCAGATTATTTCACATGTTTTTCACAATAAGAACAGAGTACTGCTTTTGCGAAATTATTTCGCAAATATTTTATTCTAAATTTTTCATATGTAGTTTGACGGTATTTCACACGAAATTTTGAACAGAGTACTAAGCTTATAGTAGTTCTGACCAAGTACATATGAAAATTGCTACTTACAGCATTAGGCCACGCTTTATGAAGTCCAAATTTGGGTGACGAGTAATGCAGACCATGTTCTGTATAACAGAACACAATTTATTCTCATCTGGACTAACAGATGGCCAACCATCAATAGAAATAAAATTGACAATCTTTTTAACCATGTTTGTATTGTTATACACTTCACCATGAGTGGCAAGCGTATATTATATATAGGTTTGTCATTAGATAATATGGATATCTAATGATAGATATTTCAAAGACCTTTGCAAAGACGTATATTACGCCATAGTAATTTGGAACTACAATACGTCAACATCGCACAGTGGTCCAAATGCTCAATCTAGCCGGAAAAAAGTCATAACTCGCTTTTGAAAAGCCGTACCGACATGAAACTTGGTACGTTTATAGATTTCATCAATATAAACAATCTGAGAAAACAATTTTTTTTTGTGCATGACATTCATGTTTTTGTATGTAATTTTTTTCTTTGTGGGTTTGTTTGAACCCTATAGACGGCGAAACGCCTTCCTGTATGTGTGAAAAGAATTAAAGGCTACCCTTCATTAAAAAATTTGAAGTAGGCGAAATGCCACGCCAACCTTAAAAATAAAAATACAGCTCCTTCCTTGTAATGGACATGTTAAACTCTAAATGAAATAAAAATCGTTGAGGCAAAAAGTGGCAGCTAATTTTTTAAACATTAAAAAGGTACATACATATATATAGATGACGACAACATAAAAACTAAAGCTTAACTCTGTTAAATTACCATTTGAAATTCTAATAGAATTTGGATATTGAACATTGATATTGAGTTTTTTATACTAAAACATGATTTTTGGTATAAAATATGACTGATCACAGATTGAGCTTATTTCTCCTAAAATCACAGTATTTACAAAGTTATTAACGATTTAAGATATTTTAGTTTTTCATATTAAAAATCGATTTTTGGTATAAAATATGAGTGATCACAGATTGAGCTTATTTTTCCTAAAATCGTAGTATTTACAAATTTATTAGCGATATTTTAGTTTTTTATTAAAAAAAAAAACAATTTTTGGTATAAAATATGAGTGATCACAGATTGAGCTTATTTCGCCTAAAATCGAAGTATTTACAAAGTTATTAAAGATTTTTTGATTTTTCATATTAAAAATCGATTTTTGGTATAAGATATGATTGATCACAGATTGAGCTTATTTTCCCTTATATCGCGTAATTTAAAATCTTATTAACGATTTAAGAAATTTTAATTTTGTATACTAAAAATCGATTTTATAAAATATGAGTGATCTCAGATTGAGCTTATTTCGCCTAAAATCGCAGTATTTAAAAAGTTATTAACGATTTAAGAAATTTTAATTTTTTATACTAAAAATAGATTTTTGGTATAAAATATGAGTGATCACAGATTGAGCATATTTTCCCCAAAATCGCAGTATTTTCAAAGTTATTAACGATTTAAGATATTTTAGTTTTTTATTAAAAAAATCGGTTTTTGATTTAAAATATGAGTGATCTTAGATTGCGCTTGTATTCCCTAAGATCGCAGTATTTACAAAGTTATTAACGATAAGTGTCGCCGAAGTAGATGTCCTGTATAAGTTCCAAGTCATATTTGTAATACCTTTGATGTATGCAGCTTTCGGAGTAAATTTCGTCCAACTCGGTTCTCCATTAGCTCTGGGAGAACCGAGAGAACCATATCTAGGATGGTCAACTAAGAGTATTATTAAACAATATAACAGCACTATACACAATATTACATGTAACCACTAGCGGCAGCATCGTTCGAAAAATGACGCCTGTTTCCATGCCATATGTTTGTAGATCAAAAAAAAAATTACAATACGGTTTTTTAAACTTTTAATGCGTAAATTGAGTATAAATAACACTTATCAAAAGCTGTAAAGAAGACGCGTGTATGATCGGTACAATTCTTACAATAATATTTGCACCAGAACTTATGATATGACTAGGTAATCATTAAGTTATTATTTAATATTTATTAACAAATAATAAACATATTATGAAATTACAATTTCTTCTGTTTTTGCAAAGTGAAAGGGAAAGGGCATTTTCACTTTTGGCATCAATAAAAATAGTTTCTTTCTGAGTGATACAAATATCATGATCAATAAAAACCAAATACTGATTGATATTGTTATAAATTCACTTTTTAAATTCCTTTTATAAAAAAATGGATCTTTTAATGAAACGCTTCATCCATTAATATGTTAATAAATCTTCTCTCTAGTTAATATTCTTTAGAAATCTTTTGTTCTTGAAAACAAAATTTCACATAAGGTGATGGGTTTTATGACAAATTATTAATGGATTTTGACAGTTAAACATGTGTAAATATGCAAATAAGAAATTAAATAACAATATGCCAATACAAAATACCTAATAATGCCTATCTTCAAATACCACCAATTAACTCTCTTTTCAAAATTACATACACACTCTCTAATGGTAACAATAATTCCTACTTATAACATACGAATTTACACCCAAAAATTATTAATGTTTTTAATTACAAAAAAAAAAAAAAACTTTCAAAAACTCTATCAATCATAACATTTGAGCAAAAAATCGCATAAATAAAAAATGCCGCCATTTGAATTTATAGAAAAAGAACAAATTTGATGTTTAACCCATTTTCCAATAAAAATAATAACAGTAAATCAAAGAGAAAGAAAGAAGTAATATAAAATAAAAGAAGAGCGCACAAAAACCCAGTGTGTGGTTTGTTTATGAAAACAAATTGGCACAAGATAAATCACAATAAACTTAAATTGGTGGCAATAATAAAAACAAAATCACCGATAATGGAGCAACTTAATACATACATATACATAAATATTTTATTTTCGATTTCATTACACACAACAAAAGCAAGCTGCTTAGAGAACAGAAATGAAAAGTAGAATAAAATAAAAACAAAAATGAAACTGACCGATTGACCGAATGCTAATTTTTTGTCGTCATTTAATTAATTTATTGTAGATACCTACAAAATAAACCGCTAAGATTTATGTAAAAAAATGTGAGAAAGATTATCGAGAAGTTTGTTTTGTCTTAATTAGATTGTTTTAAGATTTATGTTAATGTGACAAAAGGGCAATTATCAAACCAGATAATCGGTTGGAAATTATTAAATTATTACTAATTCGCTGGCCAATTAGAGCAAATATATTAAGGATTTAAGATATTTTAGTTTTTTATTAAAAAAATCGATTTTTGGTATAAAATAGGAGTGATCACAGATTGATCTTAATTTCCCTAAAATCGCAGTATTTACAAAGTTATTAACGATTTAAGATATTTTAGTTTTTCATATTAAAAATCGATTTTTGGTATAATTGAGTGATCACAGATTGAGCTTATTTTCCCTAAAATCGCAGTATTTACAAAGTTATTAACGATTTAAGATATTTTAGTTCTTTATTACAAAAATCGATTTTTGGTATAAAATATGAGTGATCACAGATTGAGCCTTTTTTCCCTTAAAATCGCAGTATTTACAAAATTATTAAAGATTATTTGAATTTTCATATTAAAAATCGATTTTTGGTATAAAATATGAGTGATCACAGATTGAGCTTATTTCGCCTAAAATCGCAACATTTACAAAGTTATTAACGATTTAAGAAATTTTAATTTTTTATACTAAAAATCGATTTTTGGTATAAAATATGAGTGATCACAGATTGAGCTTATTTTCCCTAAAATCGCAGTATTTACAAAGTTATTAACGATTTAAGATATTTTAGTTTTTTATAAAAAAAATCGATTTTTGGTATAAGTGATATGAGTGATCACAGATTGAGCTTATTTCGCCTAAAATCGCAGTATTTACAAAGTTATTTAAAATTTAAAGATTTTTTGATTTTTCATATTAAAAATCGATTTTTGGTATAAAATATGAATGATCACAGATTGAGCTTATTTCGCCTAAAATCGCAGTATTTACAAAGTTATTAACGATTTAAGATATTTTAGTTTTTTATTAAAAAAATTAATTTTTGGTGTAAAATATGAGTGATCACAGATTGAGCTTATTTCGCCTAAAATCGCAGTATTTACAAAGTTATTAAAGATTTAAAGATTTTTTAATTTTTTATACTAAAAATCGATTTTTGGTATAAAATATGAGTGATCACAGATTGAGCTTATTTCGCCTAAAATCGCAGTATTTACAAAGTTGTTAACGATTTAAGATATATTAGTTTTTTATTAAAAAAAAAACAATTTTTGGTATAAAATATGAGTGAATATGAGCTTATTTCGCCTAAAATCCCAGTATATACAAAGTTATTAACGATTTAAGATATTTATTTTTTTTATTAAAAAAATCAATTTTTGGTATAAAATATGAGTGATCACAGATTGAGCTTATTTTCCCCAAAATCGCAGTATTTACAAAGTTATTAAAGATTTTTTGATTTTTCATATTAGAAATCGATTTCATATTAAAAATATGAGTGATCACAGATTGAGCTTATTTTCCCTAAAAAGATTTAAAGATTTTTTGATTTTTCATATTAAAAATCGATTTTTGGTATAAAATATGAGTGATCACAGATTGAGCTTATTTCGCCTATAATCACAGTATTTACAAAGTTATTAACGATTTAAGATATTTTTGTTTTTTCATATTAAACATCGATGTTTGGTATAAAATATGAGTGATCTTAGATTGAGCTTGTTCCCCTAAAATCGCAATATTTACAAAGTTATTAATATTGGAGTTTTTTATACTAAAACATGATTTTTGGTATCAAATATGAGTGATCACAGATTAGGATTGTTTTCCCTAAAATCGCAGTATTTACAAAGTTATTAACGATTTAAGATAGTTTTAGTTTTTTATAAAAAAAAACGAATTTTGGTATAAAATATGAGTGATCACAGATTGAGCTTATTTCGCCTAAAATCGCAGTATTTACAAAGTTATTAATGATTTAAGATATTTTAGTTTTTTATTAAAAAAATCGATTTTTGGTATAAAATATGAGTGAATATGAGCTTATTTCGCCTAAAATCCCAGTATATACAAGGTTATTAACGATTTAAGATATTTTATTTTTTTTATTAAAAAAATCAATTTTTGGTATAAATTAAGAGTGATCACAGATTGAAGTTATTTTCCCCAAAACCCCAGTGTTTACAAAGTTATTAAAGATTTAAAGATTTTTGGATTTTTGTATTTTATTTGTTATACTAAAAATCTATTTTTGGTATAAAATATGAGTGATCACAGATTGAGCTAATTTTCCCTAAAATCGCATTATTTAGAAAGTTATTAACGATATTTTTGTTTTTCATAATAAAATTCGATTTTTGGTATAAAATATGAGTGATCACAGATTGAGCTTATTTTCCTTAAAATCGCAGTATTAACAAAGTTATTAAGGATTTTAGACATTTTAGTATTTTATTAAAAAAAATAAATTTTTGGTATAAAATATGAGTGATTACAGATTGAGCTTATTTCGTCTAAAATAGCAGTATTTACAAAGTTATTAAAGATTTAAAGATTTTTTGATTTTTCATATTAAAAATCGATTTTTGGTATAAAATATGAGTGATCACAGATTGAGCTTATTTTCCCTAAAATCGCAGTATTTACAAAGTTATTAACGATTTAAGATATTTTAGTTTTTTATTAAAAAAATCGATTTTTGGTATAAAATATGAGTGATCTCAGATTGAAAGTTATTAATATTAGAGTTTTTTATACTAAACAAAGATTTTTGGTATAAGATACGAGTGATCACAGATTAAGCTTATTTTTCCTAAAATCGCAGTATTTACAAGGTTATTAACGATTTAAGAAATTTTAATTTTTTATGAAAAAAATAGATTTTCGGTATAAAATAGGAGTGATCACAGATTGAGCTTATTTTCCCTAAAATCGCAGTATTTACAAAGTTATTAACGATTTAAGATATTTTGATTTTTCATATTAAAAATCGATTTTTGGTATAAAATATGAGTGATCACAGATTGAGCTTATTTTCCCTTATATCGCAGTATTTACAAAGTTATTAACGATTTAAGATATTTTTGTTTTTTATTAAAAAAATCGATTTTTGGTATAAAATATGAGTGATCACAGATTGAGCTTATTTCGCCTAAAATCGCAGTATTTACAAAGTTATTGACGATATTTTAGTTTTTCATATTAATAATCGATTTTTGGTATAAAATATGAGTGATCACAGATTGAGCTTATTTTCCCTAAAATCGCAGTATTTACAAAGTTATTAGCGATTTAAGATATTTGATTTTTTTATACTAAAACTCGATTTTTGGAATAAAAACAAGTGATCACAGATTGAGTTTATTTTGCCTAAAATCGCAGTATTTACAAAGTTATTAAAGATTTAAGATATTTTAGTTTTTCATATTAAAAATCGATTTTTGGTATAAAATATGAGTTCTCACATTGAGCTTATTTCCCCCAAAATCGCAGTATTTACAAACTGATTAACGATTTAAGATATTTTAGTTTTTTATTAAAAAAATTAATTTTTGGTGTAAAATATGAGTGATCACAGATTGAGCTTATTTCCCCCAAAATCGCAGTATTTACAAAGTTATTAACGATTTAAGATATTTTAGTGTTTTATAAAAAAAATCGATTTTTTGTTATAAGTGATATGAGTGATCACAGATTGAGCTTATTTTCCCTAAAATCGCAGTATTTATAAAAATATTAACGATTTAAGATATTTTAGTTTTTTATTAAAAAAATCGATTTTTGGTATAAAATATGAGTGATCACAGATTGAGCTTATTTTCCCTAAAATCGCAGTATTTACAAAGTTATTAAAGATTTAAAGATTTTTGTATTTTTCATATTAAAAATCGATTTTTGGTATAAAATATGAGTGATCACAGATTGAGCTTATTTCGCCTAAAATCCCAGTATTTACAAAGTTATTAAAGATTTAAAGAGTTTTTGATTTTTCATATTAAAAATCTATTTTTGGTATAAAATAGGAGTGATCACAGATTGAGCTTATTTCGCCTAAAATCGCAGTATTTACAAAGTTATTAACGATATAAGATATTTTAGTTTTTCATATTAAAAATCGATTTTTGGTATAAAATTGAATGATTACAGATTGAGCTTATTTTCCCTAAAATCTCAGTATTTACAAAGTTATTAACGATATACTAAACATGATTTTTGGTATAAAATTGAGTGATCACAGATTGAGCTTATTTTCCTTAAAACACATTCCACGATTTGGAAAGTAAACGTAGAATCTTAGTGGGATAGTGTAAACTGTGTGTCCTGAAGTAATATTAAATTGGATATATTAAGAGATTTATAATGAACTAGAGTTGAAACTTTATTTCTTGTTCTCATAATCGGTCTAAAGCTGAATTCACCCATGTGTTTCTGAAACATATTTTGTTCGGAACATTTGTTTGTTTTATATGTAGTTTGACGTTCTATTTTTGAGAGAGACCTGTTTCAGAAACACATGGGTGAATTCAGCTTAAGTGTATTGAAATTGACTGGAATAATTAATTTCAAAAGCATTCAATAAAATTTCCGACATAACAGTTTAGAATTTGCAAGCTTTCCATTTTAATTAAATGTTATACAATCAATAAATATTTTTAATGTGAATGCAGAAAAATAACATCAACATAGAGCATTTCAAAAAGATGTGTTTTTCTATGTTCAAGTGTTAGTCAGTTTTTTATACAGCTTCTTAAAAACCCCAATTTGAAATTTAATAAATTCCCAATTCATGTTCACAAAAATGTCTGTCAAATAAACATAACCATGCAGATCGATTTACAACTCGTGAGTGTCTGCTGTAAACCACCGTTATTTGAATAATTTACCTAATTCGTATAAATGTCCAATAACACTTATTTTCAAATCTCTTAAATATACATATATTCCCATTCTCCAGCATGAATTCACACAAGTATTAATGAATTCATTCATAATAATGTAAGATATTCGATATTAAAAATGTAAAATAAAAATAAGAAATACTGAAAAGAAATGATTTTCGATGACTAAAGAATTTTATTGTTTATCAACTTACAAAATAAACAAAATTGGCATTTTTATTAAGCGAATGATAAATTTGAATTTACATGAATAACAATAAATATGAGGCTGATGATTATGAATTAAACCAAAAAAAAATGAAAAGAAACTAAACACACATAAAATTATTAACAAATATTAAACAAAAAAACAAAACAATTTATTACAAAGTATACATGATGATGGGATGATCATTATCATGTTAATAAACACGATCATCATTCAGAGATCGATTGCAAGTTCAACGAAAGTGAACTCGATTAACACAAACACACACGTAAATATACATATTCAAATGGTATGTGTGTGATGTGTATGAAAAAAATAAAAACAAAATCAAATGAAATGAAATGAAAAAGAAATGTAACGAATTACTTACGGAGGAACTTAACTGATTTGGACTTTCTCTCAATAAACAATATTAATGCTTTCGTTTATTTTTAAACATTTTTTTTCGTTGTCGGTTTATTTGTTTTTTTTGGCTAAGTTTGGTTACAATTCTATCATACACACGGATTTGTTGGTCAGTTTGAGAATGTGTATCATTTGACCAACAGTTTGAAAGAAGAAAAAAAAAAAAAAAACATATAAAGAGATACACACAAGAAAGAGAGAGTGAAATAATAGACCTACTATTTTTGCATTTCCGTGCTACTTATATTTCTAATAATAAGTATGTATTTGACAAAATAGTTGGAGAAAATCTGGGGCTATTCTAGCATTTATTACACATAGAGAATAGATTTGTTGTGGCAACCGTTTTTATACCCTTCACCTTCGTGAGAAGGGTATATATAAATTTGTCATTCCGTTTGTAATTTCCACAATATAATTTTCCGACCCTATAAAGAATATATATTCTGGATCCTTATAGATAGCGGAGTCGATTAAGCCATGTCCGTCTGTCTGTCTGTTGAAATCAATTTTCTGAAGACCCCAGATATCTTCGGGATCCAAATCTTCAGTAATTATGTCAGACATGCTTTCGAAGTTTGCTATTCACCAAAATCGGTCCACAAATGGCTGAGATATAAGGAAAAAACCTGGTCAACCTCGATTTTTTACCTATTTTTGGATTACTAAGTCATTAATATAGACAATATGGATATCTAATGATAGATATTTCAGAGACCTTTGCAACGACGTATGTAAGACCATAGTAAGTTGGACCTACAATGGGTCAAAATCGGGAAAAAAATTTTAACCCGATTTTTTTTTTCACCAAAAGTTTTTTTTCGCTAAATATTAAAAAAAAAATTTAAATTCAAAAACAAAAAAATTTTTTAATTTTAAAAAAATAAAAAAAATTTGACTATAAAATTTAAAAAAAAAAAAATCTAAAAAATATTTTTTCCAAAAAAAGAAAAAAACAACTGGAAAAAAAATAAATTTTGTTTACTTAAAAATATTTAAAATTTATATTTTAAAGTATAATTTGGAGAAGGGTATATAAGATTCGGCACAGCCCAATATAGCTCTCTTACTTGTTTGTTTTCAATTGAATTCAAGCTAGAGTCGTCAACCATTGATATCTATGTGGACAATATTGCAGCAATCAATGGCACTAAGGTAGTTTATGTCATACTCCTTATAAAATGGAAATGTTTCCTGAACTTATGGAATCAGATTTGGGTGAATTAATTTCCTGGATCTGGGATAATGGTTCGACTTTCAATCCTATGAATACCGACATGGTACTTTTAACCATAAAATACAACATTTCAGTTAGCAGGTTGATATTATTTTGGAATTCTCAAAAGCATTCAAATATCTCGAAGTTTTACACTCTAAGCCCTGGTCGTAAGCGAAAAGTTCTCTGTAACCTCGACTATTATAAGAAGACCTTTGGGAAATAATGGGCTCTGAAGGAATTAATGTGGGGTCAAGATATTTTGATCTGAAATATTTCTCATAAGTGTCTGGCGGACTGATTAGCTGATAGGTCAATCTGAGGGGAAGGGTCAGAAATGTGGTACCCAAAATGAATTTTGACAGAACTCTTAAGACGCGTTTACCGGCCATAGAAGACTGGACCGAAAACTCTGTCCTTCGGCAAAATCAATCTGCACTGATGATTTAAAGAGGTAAATGGGCTCTGGTTCTGGAATTTAATCTGATGATTCCTTTGTAGTATTTCTCAGATCTCAGATCGCCCAATAGTTGCATTCTATTCCATCAGAAAATTTACGCCATAACTTCGGTTCAATCTAGAGTCTTCGACAATTGGTATACATGTGAACAGTCTTGGAGCAATCAAGGTTATTGACTGGATTGCACACATTCTGTAACTCGGATGGACATTGCAAGAAGAACTTTGGGAAATAATGGGGTCTGAAGGAATTAATGTGGGGTCATGATATTTTGATCAGAAATATTTCTTATAAGTATCTGGCGGACTGATTAGCTGGTAGGTCAATCTGAGGGGAAGGGTCAGAAATGTGGTACCCAGAACGAATTTTGACAGAACTCTTAAGACGAGTTTAACGGCCAGAGAAGACTGGACCGCAAACACTCTGTCCTTCGGTAAAATCAATCTACACTAATGATTCAAAGACGTAAATGGGCTCCGGTTCTGAAATTTAATCTGATGATTCCTTTGTAGTATCTCTCAGATCGTTCAACAGTTGCATTCTTTTCCATCAGAAAATTTACGCCATAGCTTCGGTTGCGAAAATGTTACTAGAATTCAATCTAGAGTCTTCGACAATTGATATACTTACATGTAAAAAGTCTTGGAGCAATCACATTCCCTAACACATTCCTTCAAATGGGTTCCGAGACATTAAATCATCTGTGGCAATGTGAATGCGAACGAATGTGGAATAAATGGGTCGTCCTTAGAAGAATCTGTGTCGCGTAGTGACATTCGAATCCCTTTGCTTGGGATACAGAATATGATCGATGAATAGGCATTCAGGTCTACGATCTATAATGCTCTGGCTTTATTTTGGCATGTTAAAGAACCTTTTGCATTATAGTTGGGCACTATTATTGGACATATATCGGGAAGTAAGGGTTACTCACGTACTAACTACTATAGGAGTTGTTAGGATAATGAGAAGCATGAATCGGTACAACAAATTTCTCTACAAGAGCGCAAAATGAAGTACAGATTATCCGTAATGGTCGGGACCGGGAGCATTCTGGATAATCAATTTTCCCGGTTATTTGAGTACCAATTTTTAGTAGTTTTTTAATAATGAAATTTTTCGATAATGACATTTAAAGCTCCATACTTCTCAGACCCATCGCTTGGATTAAAGTCGTCCAATTTGGTGGGAAAAATTTCACAATAACGTTTTCAGCATTGAAACCCTGCATGTTGTCCAATGGCATAATGATTTTTCTTTTAGACCGATTTTCTTAAAATTATCTCTCACTTCTGGTACTAAATTATTGTTAAACCGTTGTCATGGACATTTTTTAAAGCTCTTTCCAATAACTAATGCTTTGGACTTGTGTGTACCAGCAGCATTAACGCAAACTAATGAGGTTAGTCTCTACTTTGAGACCTTGTGTCATTCTATAAAATTTTCATTATGACAAGCCAAACTTCTCCCTAGTAAACACTTTCCAATCTCCATTATCTCATTGGTGAGTTTTTTCATTGATTTGAATTCATTTAATTTTCTCACAAAAATTGTGGCAGCTAATCAGCTGAATATTTTTATGCTGCAGCATTAAGTTTGTGAATACCATGTCGTTCTTTTTTCTCAAATTTTGTGTGGAATATTTTAGACTTTCCTTCAATTTTAATCCAGAAATTGGAGTTCCATTAAATCGTTTCTTCCATTGATAAACTGCAAAAATCTACTTTTAGTTCTTTAGCAGTTTTTAAAGTCTTTCGGTTTCCAAACCCAATAACAGAATCACTTTGTTTTTCATAATGTCTAACACTCCTCATGCCAAAAGCTATCGAAAAATCGATGGCAAAATATAAAAAATTTTTGGCCTAACAAATCGATCGAGGGAATTCCCCTTTTTCGTTTTATTCACATTGTGTTAGATTGTTCAAAATAGTCGAAAAAAAATTATAATCCTGGATAATAGAGGTAATTACGGTTAATCGAAGCAAAAAAATTTAAATCGATCCAAAAACATTTTCTTTTTCTTTCCCGGATAATTGATGTTGCCGGTTAATCGAATCACGGATAATCAAGGCCTCAATCTTCAAAGATTAAGATATCATGATTTGTGCTGCCCCGGGGAAGTGTAGCTTATGGATATAATCAGATTCTTCAGGTCTAACGGATGGCTCTCAAGCGAACCGCATGAGTTACGAACTAAATTATGGTGGACAATTAAATTGAAAATGTGGTACACAAAGCAGAAATATTCATCGACATATTTAAAATGTAATGCAATAAAACTTAAAGGAAATCATCATTCTTTCCTTATACGCATACTCCCCTTGATCTATTTTCTAACCAAAAAAAATTCAGTTCAACCTTCATAATAAGTTGCTTAAACCCCAAATTGTTTTCTTTAAAGCAAGACACACCGTATAACATTTAAGTAGTAGTACGAATATAATTTAATTTCAATAATTTTCTAATTTACTTTCATTCCGACACCAACACCAAATGATAATAGTGGACAAACGAATGATTGGCTATGCGTGTTTGACCGGCCGCAGATGGCAGTCAGTAAGAGAAGTGCTTAATAGCAGTTACACCTGATAAGCTTAACTTTTGCTACCACACAAAAACTTAAAACCAATAAAAATAAAATTAAAGAAACATGTAAAAAAAAAAAACAAATATCCAACGATAGCTCTATGATACACATAAATAAATAAATATCTGTTTTTAATAGTTCATCATACAATAAAAGAACAAACGAACGAACGAACTGAAAGATAAACGTTTTAAAACGTCAAAAACTTCAAATAATGTCTGGCTGCCAGTTTAACCTGCCATACGGCGAGTACTACAATCTACTCGTTGTAAATCTATTGATGTGGATGCGCTGGTTACACTGACAATGATGATGATGACGATCATATTGATATGTGGAGCAAATAACGTTTTCTTCTTATTTCATTTCGTTTGATTTGATTTTTACTTTTATTCATTGTTGTTTTTTTGTTTAATAGAAATCTTTAGAATACATACAAATAAAAGAAACATTTTCAAACTATTTGGATTGGAATCCAATAATACGGTCTGATATTGCACTAATCGCGTTTACTGTAGAAGTATAAAATAATAGGTAATGATATGAAAAGAAATTTACTAATATGTGTAAGTAAGTATTTATACCCTACACCACCATAGTGGGCAGGGTATTATGCGTTTGTGCAGATGTTTGTAACGCTCAAAAATATTAGTCTAACACCCACCTTAAAGTATACCAATCGAGTCAGAATCACTTTCGGACGATGTCCGTCCAACCGTCTGGCTGGTTGGTTGGTTGGCTGTATGTATAAAGATCGGTCCATAATCAGTCATAGCTCTCATATAAGGGCTACTTCCGAAAATCACTTTAACGAGCATAAATCTCTAAAAAATGTCGGTATACTCATAAAATTCAACACAAATAACTTTCATATAGACATAACACGACCTAATTTCATGCCGATCAGTCCATAATCAGTCATAGCTCCCATATAAGGGCCGCTTCCGAAAATCACTTTAACGAGCATAAATCTCTGAAAAATGTTCATGTAGACGTAAATAACATGACCAAATTTCATGGCGATCGATCCAAAAATCATTAACGAAAATAAATTATTGACGTTTTAAAAGCAAAATGATTTTGCTCATTTACTTAGTGTAGGGTATTATATGGTCGGTCTTGTTGTGGTTGGTTTTTGGTTTCGGGATTTTTCTTTCATTTATAAAAATGTTATTTTGTCATGGTGTGTTTTGATGAAATGTTATTAAGTTTCATCATAATGGCAATAATTTGTGTTTCATTGTTTACTTTGTTAACTACACAAAGTCTTTAAATTTATGTTCTGGGTCATTATGAAATGCCCTGCTATTTTACATTGCACAGTGGTTTAGAAACTTCTTTTTTTTTTTTTGGAAATAATTCGGTATCTCGGGAACTATTGGAGATATTGTGTTATAAAATTTCACACGGTTGAAGCTGAGGTGATTTTAAGTTGATTTGCATATGTTCTGCTTCCTAGCCCTATTGAGGGCCAGTGTGTGGCCCCTCAAATTTGTTCAGCTCGGGTCTCAAAATTTAAAAAAAAAATCGCCAAAAATCCATTAATGATCCAAATGAGCTAAAATTTAAAATATATATAGTCCTTAAGAAGATCTACAAAAAATATACTTACATATTTAAGTTATCTCTATTAATTGAAGAGATATTTAGGTTTATTGATTTATTTTTTTAAATTTTGCTCGATCTTTTTATGGTTCTTTAGAGATGACGGGGCAACGGATTGTCGAAATTTATTTTTAAAATATCAGCTATATTGGTGATAAAATTCTAAATGAAATAGAAATAACTTGTTAACAGTTATCTTGTCCCTATAAAAAGTTACACGTATCCAAAGTTGGAACATTTTTTAAATTTTTTCCCAAAAACGTCCCTATATTTTTTCTTTTGTAGAAACAATTTTTCTTCAGGACTATAAACAATTTTTATATAATTCAGAAAGAGAACTTAAAGCTTAAGCATGTAAAGTAAAAGTTGGCTCACTAAAGCTGACACAACACCCCCCTCCCCAGGCCTATCAAAACCTGGCCAATTTGAAAAAATAATTTTAGGTTTGAGTAAAAAATTCTAAAAAGGCAAAACGCCGATCCACGAAGATGTTCCATATTTGTATAACTCTATATGTTACTTAAACACTTATAAAGTTTGTTTTACTTTCACACGGCAAATAACGTCACTGTAGGCACTTTTCTAAAAAAACTCAGTTTTTGGAACACATTTTTCCCGGTTTAGAAATTTCGGTATTTCAAAATGAAAAATGTAAAAAATTATAATACCGTTGTTTGAAGGACATTTGGATCTGCATTAATTCCAAATTTTGTTATGGCATCTTTAACCGTTAAAATTTTACATTAATTCAAATTTTATACTTTTCTTGATGGAAAATCACCATATTATAATTTTTTAGTTTTTAAGGTAAATGAGGTCCCACAAATTTATAAAATTTAAAATTTAACTAAAAAATCAATCTTCATGTCCTAACGTTTTCATCAATATCAAATACATATATAAAAAGCTTTTATTTACACCTTAGAAGTTCCACAAACCTTACCCCCTTTGGAAAATTTGTAAATTTTTTCATATATTTCATGCTATGTCTATGTCGCTATGTCGTCGACCATTGATATCCGCGACCCCTTTGTGAAATCAATCATATCATTCGGAATGTGTGTTAGAGCCAGCTGCTCGAACGGTTCTTGAGTGAAGACGATTTCAAAGAGAGTGGCAATTGCACAGTTTCTCCCAACTCCAATGCAAAACTAAAACGCTTTTGGAATATAGGACGTTCATTGTCTATGGTGTCTAGATCAGATTTGATGTCCATTTACTCTACATGAATGTGTAGCCCAAAACTTCCCCACTCGCCTAAAAACCAATTACTTCTAAACGAAAAGAAAGACCTTCAAAATCAGTCAACAGTGTTGCCTTACAAATGTTACCAAATTTGTATACCCTACGGCCTGTTAACGGTTTGTATATATATGTGTTTATATAGTAAGTCATGTTCACTTCAACTCTTCAAAACGTTTTCGAAAATATTTGACAGACCAAAGAAAAACCAAACTATAAAATTTCGTGATCATAAAACTTGACATGCCATAAAAAGGGCGTTTATAATGCCATTGATTATAATTGTAATTGTAATTACAATTGTGTTTATTGGTGGCACTAACAAAGTCATGCAATTCTACATGTTTTATTTTTAAATTTCTTTTATTTGCCATTGTTATTGTTGTGGCTGCATTTCGTTTCTAACCAAAATGCGGATACAAGTTGTTAGACTCTATCAAATATTTTCAAATGAATGTCAGCAGGAAGATACTTGAAGTCGCACAACAACAATACAACTGCCACAAACAAACAAATATCACAAGTATGTAGGTGGTATTTTCATTGGCATTGAATGTTTGTCTGTCTGTCTGACTGTCTATCGCTACGTCTGCCATAGGAGTACAATAAGTACTAACCAACCAACGATCCACCACACACTCTACCTACCTGTGTACCTGCCAATAAGCTCAATATTTTATTTTATTTACCACATGATAGATGCTTTCGCACATAATAATGCAATTGTGCCATTTACGATCAAATGCAGTCAGTGATGGTTGGTGGTGGTGGTGGTGGTAGCTGGCGGTGGCACACAGTGGTAGAAGAGCTTCTGACTAAGCTGGTGCTTGGTGCTTGGTAGGTTCGATGGTTGGTGTATTTTTCCCAAATGTAGTTAGAGCAATAATGAAAATAAAGAAATGCGTTTTTGGACAATCTAAGTATGCTCTTACAAAGTATATTGAATGCATGAGATAGATTTAAGTAGGAACATTATGCGGGTAGTTCCATAAGTAAGCAACTCTAAATTAAGTTTATTTGGAAGTGTAGGCATTTTGTGTTTAATACCACATGTCTTGCCAGTGTTCTGGAGTCAATATCAGAACAAATATGCTAACCGATAATTCAGCGAAATCGGTTCACATTTTTAAAAGTTACGAGTTACAGTTTGATATCTTAACTGCGGCTCTATTGATAAATATTCCAACAAATATACCAAAAGCTATGTATATACGGTTGACAGATCTGGCAATGTACTCATAATGAATAATTGTTAGTCTGCTTTTACAAAGGCCAAGTTTTCTTGCCGCAAGTCTGAGTTTATAGGAGAGAGAGGCAAGAGGCCTCTCCAATTCTCTTTTGTTTTCTCATTTTCACTATGGCGTCTAATAGGTTTTGACATACAAAATTGAACACAGACTTGCTGTGTGTAAACAGACGAGCAAATTTAAAAGAGAATCGAAGAGACTTGCTTCAAGTAAACTTGCTGTGTGTAAAAGCAGACTTAGCAACAGTTAAATTGTCAGTTCAGACGATAATAAGAAAACCTTACAATTTCATTGCCAGCAAATTGTCAGACACAAAATTTATCTGCCAACAAAAATTGTCAGTTCACACGGTTGTCAGATTGTTGTATGGCAAAGGTTGCCAGATCCGTTTTTAGACATTGTTTTTAAATACATATGCAGAGTGTTGCCAATAGAAATAAATTATCCGACAATGGTCAGATTCGAACATCTGGCAATAAAAAGTGTCTGACAATTATCTTATAATAATCTGACAATGGCAATGTAATGTCAGATGGCTGAAAATATTATTGTTTTACAATGTATGTTACAATGCTTTTTCTGACAATGTTGCAAGACAAAAATTGTAAGTTCACAGAGAGTCCGACTGAATATTCGGTTATTAATAAGTAGAGACCGATTTTTAATAAGTAGATTATAAGATTATTAATAAGTGGAGACCGAAACCAAATAATAGGTTTCGGATTAGAACAAAAACCCATAACGCATAATTTGGCGGAATAACAAAACCGAAACTTTTATTAAGAATATACAAAGAATTTTAAAGGACCAATTTATTTAAAACTCGAGTACATATGCTGCCCTTTATTTGTAATACGGACCAAATTAAATAAATGAATTACAGTATTTGCAGTATGCAACATACAAGCCTAATGCAAACTTCGTTTTATATTTTGGACTGTTTTAGTTAATTTTTGTTTTTCGTAGTGCTATTTTATCTTCTTCTTTGGAGGCATTCACAATAATGATACGGGGTTTCTTCGTGAGAGAGGGAGAGAGGAAGAAGGGATAAGAGCCAGGGATGGAAATTGTATTTTTTCGGTATTAAAATAATATTCGAACAGTACTTTTCCACCGCCAGAGAACTAAAATTTAATTTATTTTCATTACATAATTCTGTTGTAAATAAAATGTTTCTATAGAAAAACTAAACAGAAGATTTTCTGTAGAAAAAACTAAAATACAGAAAAATGTCTACAGAAACCTATAGAAATACCTTTATTAATAAAATTATCTATAGAAAAAACTGTTATATGAATTTTCACGAAGAAACTCTTGAGAATAATCTTTTATACATTTTCTGAAGTAAAAAGTATTATACACAACATTTTCTATAGAAAAATCTGTTATGCACTAAATTGCTTATAGAAAAAAATTTTATACGCCAAATTATATATAGTGAAAATTGTTATATATAAATATATACAATTATATTCAGAATATTTTCAATAAAAATAACTGTTATACATAAAATTTTCTATAGCAAAAAAATAGACAAATTTGTTTAAGAAAAAACTGTTATACGCAAAATTGTTTTTAGAAAAATCACAAAATTTTCTGAAGAGAAAACTGTTATACCCAAAAAACTGTTATACTCAAAATTTGTTGTTATACAAAATTTTCTATAAAATTCGTTTACCGAAAAAAAACAATAAATTGCATGTCTTTTGAACTCGGTTTTTGTTTTTAATAACATATATGTCATTTTGAAGGGTACATATATGTCATTTATTTTCACTTAGTTATTAAACATTAACTAAGTTTTTTGATTCATCCAAAAGCAGGAAAATTGTGATAATTCAAACTTGACAGTGGATAAAGGAAAATTGGTACTTTTTTAATATATTAAATTAGTTAATTTATATACATTAAAGTTGGCTAAGATTCTTCTCAGTAAAGAAATATGATACCAAAAAGGAAGAACTAAACCAAACTAAGGAGTACTTTTTCGTTCTTCAAAATGGTACTTTTTGAATTTTCTATAATATTGAACCTAGAATCAGGAAATTACTTTGAGTTCAAAATTGACCAGGGTTCAAGTGTGGAAAATTGGTAATTTTTCTTCTAATGGCACTTTTTATTATATTAAATTATTTGCTAATATGGTTCTGAGTAAATAATGAGAAATAATCAAGGATAGATGGCTTAATGATATTGAGGTAACAAAAACTATTAGTATTTTTTCGTTCTTCGAATTGTATTTTTTGAAATTTCTATAATAATGAACCTGACTGAGTTAGAATCTAAAAAGTACTTTTTTCCAACTAATAACACTTTTTGAATATTTTATAAGGATTTACCTAAAAAGACGGTTACAGTTTAGTGAATGTGAATTCAAAAGGGATAATCATTGGTACTATTTATTTATTGCAATGGTACTTTTTGAATATTTGATAACAATAAACCTTAAATTAAAAATTTGGCACACATGATTCTGAATGACTTATAATTCACAAACGATGACTTTAGTAGTACTTACCTTTATTTTGCATTCATGATGCTGAATGGGAATGCAAAATGTGGATCTTTATGGAACTGTTTTTTATTCTAATAATACGTTTCAATGAATCAATAAACATGAAACTAGGGACATGTTATCCTGAATTAGTATTAATTCACAAAGGGAGACTTAATAGTACCATTTCTTTCTTCTAATTGGGTTGGAGAAGCGCACCGGGTCAGCTAGTACTCAATACTTTTATCGCATATTCGAAAATAACTAAGTCTTTGTTCCAAAACATTTTTTTTAATTAAATAAATAAACAGTCAATTGAAGTTTAATTGTCAGGAAATACTTGTATGATCAGTATTTTTAAATGAGTTTCTGTCATTCTTTATTAACAGGTTTCCTTGCCTAGCCTGCTAAATCATCTGAAGAAATTGTTGTAATATAATTTAAAAAATTTAAAGAAATCTTAAGATATTTTTACATCGATGTATCATTGGATGAAAAAGTTTGTTTCTCATTTCTAAATTTAGAATTATTCTACTGAAAATAGATTAAAAGTAAAAACCGAAGAATAAGTGTCGGTTTCTGTTTTAGGCCTTAAAAACCGCGGTTTCGGTTAAAACCGAACATGAAACTCTAGCTTGAACGCTATAAAAGAAAATCATTTTTCACCGAATCATTATTTGAAATGAAAAATGCATCCACTACAAAACCCGAAGTGTAAGAGATCGTATGTGAAGCCCGGCCAACCAGTCGAATCGACACAAGACCCAAATATCCATGGCGTTAAGGTAATGCTCTGTATTTGTTGGGACCATATTATGAGCTGCTGAAATCTGGCCAGACCATCACATGGAACCTGCACCGAACTCAACTGATTCGTTTGAAGCGAGCATTGGCCGAAAAACTCCCAGAATATGCGGCCAGACATGAAACCGTAATATTACATCATGACAACGTTCAGCCACATGTTACAATACCTGTTAAAAAGTATTTAGAATGAAGTGGTTGGAAAGTTTTGCCTAACCCGCTTTATAGTCCAGACCGTGCCACGTCTGACTTCTATTTGTTTCGATCGATGCAGAATGCTCTCTCTGGGATAAGCTTCACTTTGCAACAGAGAATATCTGATATTGGCTTGATTCGTTCTTGATCTTAAAAGATGAGCAGTTCTTTTGGATCGGAATTCATATGTTGCCAGGAAGATGACCTTTTATAGCTAACAATGGCCAAGACTTTGAATAAATTTATATTGTACAAATGTTATAAAATAAATACATATGTATATAGCTGACAGTCACCCCTATCGGCAATAAAATGTGAAATTTAGTCTGTTTTTACACAGGGCAAGTTTTCTTGCCGCAAGTCTGAGTTTATACGAGAGAGAGGTAAGAAGACGGGTATACACTTGCTTGTACTGGCAAGTATCTTAAATTCTCCTTTGTTTTTTCATTTTCACTATGGCGTCTATTAGGATTTCACATACAAAATTGATCAAAGACTTGCAGTATGTAAGCAGACGAGCATGATTAAAAGAGAATCGATGAGACTTGCTTTAAGTAAACTTGCTGTGTGTAAAAGCAGACTTATGTTCCCTCGAAGGCTAAATTGCTATCGTGATATTCCCATGAACTTTTCTTCCACAATAGTTGATTTTTCACGTGAACAAAGTTGATGAACGAAAAATAGGAAAAGGGAACATATTTCATGTGAAATATTGATTCGCGATAGGGATGAGTGTTTTGCTTTATTTAGGGAGCATCCTGACTTTAACTAATCCTAACTTCCAACCGATTTTTACAATTCTTTTTCTGTTAAAAAGGTAAAACTCATATCATTCAAATAAAGGAAACAACGGCGCATATTTTGTATTACTCAGTTCAAAATACACGGATTTTGAGTTATAACGTTGTTGCAGCAAATGAGCGATATCTACCCACCGCAAAAATCTTACATCCTTTTCTCTACTCTTTCACCAAAAAAAAAAAAAAAAACAGTTGTATCCATCTTCAACTTTCATTACAATGTATTAAAAACAACAGTTTTTTTTTGTCTCTTCTGAACATTTTTAAATTTTGAGTTGTCTCTCTTTTTTTTAAGTTGTAACTTTAAGAATACCGTTATTTCGCTAAAACGAAGTGATCGAGAAAAACTATAAGACTCCAACAAAACAGAATAGCTACATGAGAATCCCTGTAGTAATTATATTCAATAGCAAAAAAGGAATTCCTGAGACCATACCCGATATGTCGATGTAAATGTCCATTAGTTATTTGGGGGCTTCGCAAAGTGAACTTTAACAAGAGGACATTGTTAAATAGAAGCCCTTGGTTTTAAGAATTCAGAATATATATAAATCTCATTACATTTAACACTAGTTGGTGAATAATAAAAAAAAATTTCTGATGATCTATGAAACTCCACATATGTTTGAACACAAATGCTAACTTGTATGATCAATATGTGAATGTGAAAGCTAAGTCAAGTTGTGGGTAGATCTTAGTCGCTTCTATTCCATGTACATAAACAAATACCAATTTTTTCCATTTCTTTGGCTGCTTTATTTTTTTCTGGTCGGTGTTTGTCTATTATCTCGACAAACAAACCAAACAAAAACTTTTCAAACACGATTGTTATGCTAAACAGGCTGAAAACAAACAAAAAAATCGAAACGAAACGAATGGGTATCGAATAATGCCACCACAATATGATGATGGCATCGAACTGCCAAAATCTGCCTTGACTGCCCTTTTCTGTTGCAGTTGAAGAAAAAAAAGTTTAACAACAATTTCGCAATCGTTTAAATTCATTTAAATTAAAGTGAATTAATTACATACATACACATATCATTTCTGCATTTAGTTTATTTAAGTTTGTTTTTAGTTTTTCGTTTTTCGTTTAAATACCGGAATTTTAATGATGTTTCTTCTTGCTAGCCATATGTTTGATTAAATGATTTTGCTTCAATTTGCGGCAAACGAAAATACTGCACACGTTTTGCTATTGAAAGATACCAACTTAACATACATAAGTGTAACCGTATTGAAAACTAAATTTATTTTACAATGCAGGGCAGGAATTTTAGTGTATTTTTAAAACATTTCACGCATTTAGTTGAACTCGTACATATGTAGCTGATTTTATTTACAAACAAATTATAATTTTTTATAATAATTTTCTGTTTAGCTTTCGTTTTCATTTTGAACATTTCTTTTTTTATCGCTTTTTTAAGACTTTGAAATATGTATTGTATATAAATTGTGTTTGTTATAAACAAAAAAACAAGTGTTTTTCCTTTTTTTTTTTGTTTTGGTTAAAATGCAAGATGTTGTTTATGGATGTTTTGTTGAACTTGGGCCAAAATATATAAAAATTTACTACCAGCCTACCTGTTTGTGCCTGCCAAAATGTATTTTAGTAATTTGTATCCGTCATTTAGTATATTATTATGTGTGTATTTATTATAAGTATTATTACCTCTATTAGTATTTCTTATATTTTCGTTTTTTGTTTAACTAAATATTGAATAAACATTACGACAAGTTTGCACTCGTATCTTCATAAATTTAAAGTGTAACTGAATTTTAAATAGTTTCAATTTGTGTGGTAATTATACAAAGAAATTATTTTAAGAGCCATATTAAAATTTCATAACAACTCTATTAAAAGTAAAACAACTACCTTTCACCGCCATACAAACAAACAAAAATAATAACTGTCACTTTGCTTTAAATGCATTAAAAATTTTATATTGAAATTAAGCAAATATTAAGACGCACATTTAAAGGAACACAGACAAATTATAACTTCTCATATTTTTCGATATTTTAAAAGAATATTTTCTATAGGAAATTATCTCTACAACAGTAGTTTTCAGTAATTCTCAGAATTCTCAGTAATTCTGAGAATGGTATATATAAGTTTGTCATTCCGTTTGTAATTTCCACAATATAATTTTCTGAATCCTAATAGATAGCGGTGTCGATTAAGCCATGTCTGTCTGTCTGTTTGTCTGTCTGTCTGTCTGTCTGTCTGTCTGTCTGTCTTCGGTATCCAAATCTTCAATAATTCTGTCAGACATGCTTTCGAGAAGTTTCCTATTTAAAATCCGCAAAATCCGTCCATAAATAACGGAGACATGAGCAAAAATCCGAGACAACCTCTGAAAATTTCATCAAAAAGCAACAAAACGTATGTTTGGATGTGTGTTGGTTTCATTGCTTTGCGTATTTTTTTATGTTTTGTTTCGTTTGGCGTTGTTGTTTTTATACCCTTCACCTTTGTGAGAAGATTATATATAAGATTGTCATTTCGTTTGTAACTTCTACAATATAATCTGTTCGTCAGCAATTAAATGTAAAATGTTCAAAAGTTTTCTTAATATATTTAGGAAGCTATACGCTGAAAGTGGGCAATTAATTCATCCACAACAAAGGTGAAGGATATATAAGATTCGGCATAGCTGAATATAGCACTCTTACTTGTCTTCGTATAATTTTTTGTATAGAAAATGTTGTGTTTAACAGAACTCTCCATAGAACATTTTGTGTTTAACAGTTTTTTCTATGGAACATTTTTATATAACATTTTATTTCTTCAAACACTTATCTGTATAAGAGTATTTTCTATAGGAAATTATTTGGTGAATTACTTAAAAATTCCGGATTTTTTTTTTAAAGTTTAGCTTTATTTTGAAATATGAAAAATATAAATTTATTTAAACTATTGGCTATTGTTAGCAATGACATTTTCCCACCTTTATCTCAACATATGGATTCCGAGTAGAGTATCCAAAACCGAAACCGAAAACCGGTCAACCGGTTTTTTCGTCTTTGTAAAACCGACCGGTTTCGGTTTTCTTAAACTTTTCGGTTTTTTAACGAACCGGTTTTTTTAAGACGGTTAACCGGTTTCAACGAAATACTTTGTAAAGCTTATAATTATTTAAAAATATTCATTAATTTTTTAGAAAAAACCGCTTAACCGGTTTTAAGAATGACAAAACCAAACCCGGTTTTTTTAGAATGAGAAAACCGAAACCGGTTTTTTTATAAAACACTGTTTTCGGTTAAACCGGAAACCGGTTTTTTGAATTTGCCGGTTTTTTGGACACTCTAATTCCGAGCCAAAAAAACAGCTCATTTGTTTTAGGCCAAGAACGAATCAAGCCAATATCGGATATTCTGTTCCAGAATGAAGCGTATTCCAGAGATAGCGTTCTGCATCGATCGAAATCAATAGAAGTCGGATAGGGCATGGTCTGGAATATAAGGCGGGCGAGGCAAAACTTCCCAACCACTTCATTGTAAATAGTTTTCAACAGGTATTGCATAATGTGGCCGAGCGTTGACATGATGGAATATTACGGCCTGGCTGCATATTCTTGGCCTCTTTTCGGCAAATGCTCGCTTCAAACGATTCAGTTGCGTTCGGTACTGGTTCCATGTGATGGTCTGGCCAGATTTCAGCAGCTCATAATATATATTACACTTTTGCTCCCACCAAATACAGAGAATTAACTTAAAGCCATGGATATTTGGCTTTGGACACTGAGACACTCAAAGTTTAAGGAGTGAGATCGTAAAATTCTTAACACACGTTTTTCATTAAAACTTTTAACCCAATTATTATTTGATTTTTTTTTTTTTTGACCATGTTACTTTGTAAAACATATCAGTTATTATGTTTAATGTCAATTATGTTCATTTGTAGTTAATCTGATTAAAATAAGTGACCAGAAAAAAGTGCGTACTAAAATTATTAAATATTTTTTAAAAAAAACAAAATTGTTCCTACAAAAAGTTGGCCAAACAATCGAAGGTCTGCTAATAAACTCTTTACAATGTTATTAAACAGTACCGGGAGAACTTGTCCGTTGATATAAAACCTGGTTCAGGTAGAAGAAATGGTCCACATGTTGTTTCTAAAGCCAAAGAAATAGAAATCATTTTCAAAAGAGCTCCCAACACCTCCAGTAGGAAAGGTCAGTACTCGGACTATTTGGTACGAAAAGTTAAAACCAATGAAGGTTTAAAAGCATACAAGGCTCAAAAAGTTCTTGACAGGAACTCAGCTAAAAATTTAGAGGCCAAAGACAGAGCACGGAAATTGAACTCAAATTTTATACAAAAAATATACTTGCTGCATAATGGATGATGAAATGTAGGTATGGAACATTTTTCGCAGCTTCTGGGGCAAGGTTTCAAGGTTTCTCGGCTAGAATTCGTATAGTACTCAATTTCCCTGCTTTAAGATGAATTGTGCTGCTGGCAAAGATTTTGTTATTGCTACTTGAGTAGCTGTCAATGATTTTGCAAGCTCTTATTGAGTTTGCCAACAATCTTCATGGAGTAATGACTCCAATTCTTGATCTTCAAACTTTTTTTGCTGTGTCAAAATTACCACTTCTCAACCGCACAAATCATCTCTCGCTCGTTGAAACTGATGGAACATATTCATCATATAAGGCTTTGTTGGCTCAAAATTAGACATTATCGAAACATAAAAAATCGTGACAGATATGTACCCTTCAAAATGACACATAAGATATTAAAACCAAGAACCGCGTTCAAAATATACGCCATCTATTGTAAATCCGGCATTTTGAAGTCGTACACCCTATATTAAAAATTCTATATAACATTTTTAGTATAACAGTTTTCTCTATGGAACATTTTGTGTTATCTCTAAATATCATTTGTTTATAACAGTTGTTTTTATAGAATATTTTGTTTATAACAGTTTATTCTATACAAAATTATTTGTATAACAGTTTTCGCCATTGAGAATTTTATGTATAACAGTTTTGTCTACAGAAAAGCAGTGTTTTCTAACTGTTTTTTCAATAGAAAACCAAGGTTTTCTGTAGATAATTTTATGTAAATAAAATTTTCTTAGACAATTTTCAGTATAAAAGTTCTTATAGAATATTTTGTGTATAACAGTTTATTATAATTTTATGTATATGGAACATTTTGGGTATATCACCTTTTTTATAAAACATTTTGTATATAACAGTTTATTCAATACAACGTTTTCTATAGAAAATTCTGTGTATAACAGTTTCCTCTATGGAACATTTAGTGTTTTCTCTAAAAACCATTTGTGTATAAAAGTTTTTTTTTATAGAATATTTTGTGTTCAACAGCATATTCTATACAAAATTATTTGTATAATAGTTTTCGCCATTGAGAATTTTATGTATAACATTTTTGTCTACAGAAAAACAGTGTTTTCTAACTGGTTTTTCAATAGAAAACCAAGGTTTTCTGTAGATAATTTTATGTAAATAAAATTTTCTATAGACAATTTTCTGTATAACAGTTTTTTTTATAGAATATTTTGTGTATAACAGTTTATTCTATAGATAATTTTATGTATAAGAGTTTTATCGTTAGAAAATGTTGTGTATAACAGTTTTCTCTATGGAACATTTTGGGTATAACACCTTTTTTATAAAACATTTTGTATATAATAGTTTATTCAATACAACGTTTTCTATAGAAAATTCTGTGTATAACAGTTTTCTCTATGAAACATTTTGTGTTTTCTCTAAAAATCATTTGTGTATAACAGTTTTTTATTGAATATTTTGTTTATAACAGTTTATTCTATACAAAATTATTTGTATACATTTTTGTCTACAGAAAAGCGGTATTTTCTAACCATTTTTTCTATAGAAAAACAGTGTTTCTATAGAAAATTTTCTGTATAAAAGTTTTTTTATAGAATATTTTGTGTATAACAGTTTATTCTATATATAATTTTATGTATAAGAGTTTTATCGTTAGAAAATGTTTTGTATAACAGTTTTCTGTATGGAACATTTTGGGTATATCACTTTTCTTATAAAACATTTTGTATATAACAGTTTATTCTATACAATGGTTTCCCTGTAGAAAATTGTTTTCTCTACGGAAAATTATGTGTTTTACAGTGTTTTCTATGGAAAATTTATAGAGACAACTATTATTAACATAATTTTCCCTAAAGAAAACTGATACAAAATTGTCTGTATAGAAAATACAGTTCTACACACAATTTTCTATAGAAAAGTCTGCTAGCTTAAACATTTCTTATAGAGACAACTAATATACACACAATTTTCTATAAGAAAAACTTTATAATGTAACAACAGCTTGTTAAGAAAATAGCATTAAAAATTACTGAATAAATGCTTATTTTGTTTCAATCAATTTTAGAAAACATAAAACAATCATTGGCATTTCGCAGCAGGATTCAACAAAATCTCTTTAACCTTTCTTTTTCCTATTTAAAATACTTATTCATATTTAATACCCTAGTTTATAATACACATATCATAATGGTTAGTTACTTCCTTTCCAATTTCCACATTCATCTCAAAACTGTTGGTCATCAATTACTTTTGTTAACTGCGCCATTTAGTCGCTTAGATCTCGAGGCAGAACTAATTTCTGCCAAACAATCTATAGAAAAGTAATTGATTTTTGTCTGTGTTATTTGTAAAATTTGTATTGAATTCATTTAACATACGACTCGTGTGATCTTGTAATAGGAAGTTATTAATGTGCAAAATCAATTATAAATATTATAATGACCATTAAATAGTTTTTTTGTTTTGTTTTTTTTTTTTCTTTTTTTGGAGGAATAAAGAAGAAATGTACTTTTTATAACAGCTAAACGTGTGAGAGAAAGTTTTTTGTTCATAATAAAACGGGAATTTATAAAAAAAAGATGTACAAAGATTTAAACAATTATCAACACAAAACATTTTTAAACATAAAAAAATTAATATCTCACAGAAAATGTTAATAACTTTAGATACAGCAGATCTCAAATACGTGTGCTAGATTAAATACAACAAAATTTAATTATAACACTTTCAATTCATATTAAATAATAAAATTTGAAAAAGAAGTTAGTGTTACTAAAAATATCTTTCTTAAGAAATGTTTAAAATGTTTTTAAAATCGCAAAGAAAAGCAAAATATTAATTAATTGTTTGGCAAAGTTTTCGTTTTACATACACGTGCTTAGCGTTTCTTTTGTGGGGGAATAATTACTGTCTTTTATACCCACCATCATAAAAGAGTAAAGAGGGAGTACTTATATTGATTTTGTCAGTGTGTTTGTAACACATCGAGATACACATTAGTATATTCTGGGTCCTCATAAGATTCAAAGACGATCTAATGTCTCCCTGTTGATAAGGTTTGTTTGGTATTGAAAATGGGCAATATCGGTCCATGATTTCAACTAGCCCCCATACAAATGTCCCCCCGGAATACTGTTTGAGCTGTCATAAAAATTTTGATTATGCCGCAATCCTGATAAAATTTTGCTCAAATCAGTTCTAAGTACTCTGAAATTATATTTTAAGTATGGCAAAAATCGGTTATCAGCCGTTCCTAGTCAACGTACAAAGTCCCCCTCAGCAAATAACTTAAACATTAATAAATGTCTTATATTAATTAATATCGTAATGAAATTAGACGTAAACAAGTTTTTTATATGAATCTAAATTTATTTACCAACTGTGGATTGGTCCATAATTAACCCCTGTATAAGAAAAAGATTTTATTGTCACATATTGCTGGTGGGGTATACAAGATTCGGCACCGTCCGAATATAACACTCTTACTTGTTTTTATTGTATTTCAACACTATGGTGTTGTTGCATAACCCACTCTACAATTTATGAAAAACTCCTAATGATTTTTAAATTGATGTGTAAAACTGATGATGACTTGTATTAATTGAAAATATTTTTAAAAATTCATATTTCTAATAGTGTTTTCTCTTGGAAAGTAATTTCAGCTACTGAATATCTTTTGTTGAGTTATTAACTTTGAAATCTCAAAAATATATACACTAGAAAACAAACATATTCGAGTGATTAAAATTGTCCTAATATGATTAGTTGGCCGATCGTAAGTGATAATAAATAGCCTGGAAATTTGTGTCAACGGCGTAGTTCAGAGGCATGGGTAAAGGACATATCACTTAACTTATCCAATTGTGGTAAAAATTTGTTTATGTTTTAAAACTAAATTTGTGAAATGTGTTATTAATTAATGTTAATCCAATTATGTTGCAAGTATTATACAGGGTTTTCCAACAAGAGGTGTTATTTTGGTATTCAAAGAAAAATGGCAGTTTTGAGATAAATGATCGGATGTTTATTTCATAATAAAGAGGAAGGTATGCCGTTAACAATGAAAAACAACATCAGCGAAATGGCCACCACGATCACGCTTACAGCACCATACACTTTTCATGAAATTTTCCATAACCAAATCGCAAAGTAGCTGCCCTATGTCCTCGATAGCCTCACGAATTCTATCTTTGGGGTCTTGAATCGACGCTGGGCTGTTGACGTAGACCTTATCATTCATGTGGCCCAATCTGCAAAGACACGACATTGTAGATGATCGGCCTTAAGGCATATAAAGTGTTAACTGAACTTTATATGCCTTAAGACCCAAGTCTTTATGCAAAATACGGTGTAATGGCGTTTGTGGAATGCCCAATTCCAAAGAACGATGAGGAATGGACAAACCTGGGTTTTCTTCAACACTTTGATCTACAGCAGCAATATTCTCAGTTGTTCTTGAGCGACGTGCACGGGTTTTATTCTTCAGAACACTAACTTGTGCCAACATTTCGAATTTTTCCACCAATTTCTGTATTGGGGTCCAACAAGGTGCTTCACGACGGCGCAAAAATGCTTTAGTTTTGCAAACTGTGACTGCAAGATTTTCACAATTTTTGTAATGAACTTTTAAATTTCAATGCGTTGTTTAAGCGTGTATCATTCCATTTCCTAGGGTAATTATCATCAAAACAACTCAGAATGAACTGAACATTCTTTGTATAACAGTATTTTCTATATACAATTATTTGTATACCGATTTTCTCTATAGAAAATTCCGTTTTAGCTAAAGAAAATACAGTTTTTCTTTATAAAATTTTTTGTATAACAGTTGTTGCTGTAAAAAATATTGCCTAAACAGTTTTATGTAGACAATTTTGCGTATAACAGTTTTGTATAGCTTTATTTATCTGTGTATAACAGTGTTTTTAACACAACAGCTTTTCTCTTTCGATAATTTTATGTATAACAGTTTTCTTCTCTATTATACCCTACACCACCATAGTGAGGAGGGTATTATGCGTTTTTTTTAATTATTTTTTTTTTAATTTTCTTTTTTTTTAATTTATTAGTGAATAAAATTTTATAACAAAAATATAGTTTTTGGTGAAAAAAATTTCGGGATAAAAAACATTTTTCAGATTTTGACCGATTGTAGATTCAATTTACTTTGGCCTTTTATACGTCATTGCAAATTTATTAGTGAATATTTTTTTTTGGTGAAAGAAAAAAATGTCGGGATAAAAAATATTTTTCCCGATTTTGTCCCATTGCAGGTCCGATTTACTTTGGCGTTATATACGTCATTGCAAAGGTCTTTGAAATATTTTGTATTGTATTGTAATCCAGATATAGATCAAACAAGTAAGAGAGCTATATTCGGTTGTGCCGAATCTTATATACCCTTCACCAAATTATACTTTAAATTACAAATTTTAAATATTTTTTGGTAAACAAAATTAATTTTTTTTTTTTAATTGTTTTTTTTTCCAAATTTTGTTTTTAAGTGAAAAAAAATGTATGAAAAAAATTTTTTTGGTAAAAAAAAAATTCGGGTTAAAAAATATTTTTCCCGATTTTGACCTATTGTAGGTCTAAATTACTATAGCCTTATATACATCGTTGCAATGGACTTTGAAATATCGTTTTTATACCCTTCACCTTCGTGAGAAGGGTATATATAAATTTGTCATTCCGTTTGTAATTTCCACAATATAATTTTCCGACCCTATAAAGTATATATATTCTGGATCCTTATAGATAGCGGAGTCGATTAAGCCATGTCCGTCTGTCTGTCTGTCTGTCCGTCTGTCTGTTGAAATCAATTTTCTGAAGACCCCAGATATCTTCGGGATCCAAATCTTCAATAATCCTGTCAGACATGCTTTCGAGAATTTTCCTATTTAAAATCAGCAAAACCCGTCCCGGAGCAATGAGCAAAAATCCGAGACAACCTCTGAAAATTTCATCAAAAAAAGACAATTTATTGCATGCTTTGACAAAAAAACAACAAAACGTATGTGTGTTGGATTGATTGTGTGTTGGCTTCATGCTTTGTGTATTTTGTTTTTGTATTTTTTTTTTTGTGTTTCACAAAAAAGCAACAAAACGTGCATATGTTTGGATGTTTGTTGGCTTCATTATTTTGTTTTTTTTTTGGTGTTTGACAAAAAAGCAACAGAACCTACATATGTATGTTTGGATGTGAGTTGGTTTCACTGCCTTGCGTATTTTGTTTTTTTTTTTTTTTTTGGTGTTTCGTTTCGTTTGGCGTTGTTGTTTTTGAGAAGGGTATATATAAAATTGTTGTTTCGTTTGTAACTTCTACAATATAGCAATAGCAATTAAATGTAAAATTTTTAAAAGTTTTCTTGATATATTTAGGATGATATACGCTGAAAATGGGCAAGTAATGCATCCAAAACAAAGGTGAAGGGTATATAAGATTCGGCATAGCCGAATATAGCACTCTTACTTGTTTCCTTATATCTCAGCCATTTGTGGGCCGATTGTATCGATTTTGATGTATGTAAGTTATTTGGGGCTTCGGAAAGTTGATTTCAACATGCAGACGGACATGGCTATATCGACTACGCTATCTATAACGATCCAGTATATACAGTGGTGGCCAGCTAATTAGGGACAAAATTGTTTGCTATATTCCATTTAATTCTCAATTAATTTTTAAAATATTTACACAAATATATATGCAATAGTATTGTTTAAACACACAAGTATGTATTATTCAGTTGTGTCCATTCATACATATTCACCACGAAAACATACGGTTTTCCTTCAACTTGACAAAAATTTTTTTTTAACAAAAATATTTCTTAACTTTTATATAGTTGTATTTTTATTATTAGAAAATATTTAGACCAAATTTCGTATTTTAGGTTCCGTTTGTTTCGGCCAGATCATGTTATTAATAGCGGATGTTCGCTGAGGCGGGCCAACGCATTTCCACATATATCTGTCCATATTTGTTGTACCGATTTTTGTGCAACTAAAAACAGTAATACTAAATTTCATACCCGTAGGTCCTTGATTTGGCACTATCGCACATAATATTCAGTCGATAAAAATAATTCAAATATTTGTCCATAAATAGCTGGCCGCCACTGTATATACTTTATGAGGTCACAAATGAAAAATATAGAAATTACAAACATATATATACCCTTGCCACTCATGGTGAAGGGTTTAAAAATTGATCAAAGACGTCTTAAACAAAACTCAGTCAGTTATTGATGTTTATTAACAATCAACAGCATTGTTGGATAGTAATAAAGGTATTGAACATTTTTAATATCGAAAAAGGTATAAATATCAAAGCGGTAGAAGATAGAATCAGAATAAAAACCATTTTCGACTTGTTATCGCTTTGCTCTCTACATAGGAAAACAACCACATATCGACATGATATCGAATTCTATATCGAAGAAATGTTATGAAAAATTGATTCATTTTCGAAACAATTTCGAATCTGCATACTGGAGACCTTGCCTTATCCTGGAACTTTTAATGATCTTTTAAGTACCTATTTAGAGTCCAGCAAAGCCTGGCTTCGCTCCAATCAGCAAATACTTCATATTTTTGCGTTCTTTTGGAATGTGGATTTTCTTTGCAGTATGGCGAAATAAAAACAATGGAAACAAATTAAAGAAAATATAAAAATAAAGAGAGAAATAATAGCATTTTAAAATTCAGGCACATTTCTGTTCATTTTTAATTTGCAATTTATAATTTTTTTTTTACTCCATATAAATGGCGACTCCCTAATATAATCATATAATGACATTTGTAGAGAATTATAGACACATACTTATGTGTTAAAGTAAGTATGTGTTAAAGTTAATAAGTTTCAAACAGTTTACAATCAAACTGTCAATCAAACTTTCAGTGATAAACCTGTCAAAATAGTTTGTAAATATTTCGATAACTTTAAAGGCTAATGGAATGTCCTCAATTATACAAAGTTTTTATTCAAGCCTTAAAAATGTTTATTGGGTTAAAGAAATCCATATAATTTAATCGAAAATTATGTGAAATATTTTAATTCTCCTTCATCTGTAAATAAATAAATGTATTGGTGCTGCTGCTGCTGCTGCCGCAAAAAAAAAGTGAAATAATAACAATTTAGCACAGCTGTCATGTGGTGGACCACAATGAAAACTATTATTTTTTTTCTATGTATTTTTATAGTGAAAAGTATTAGAAATGAAAAAAATAAAAATAAAAAAACTGCTAAATAATGCTGTGTAATCCAGATGATGGTTAAAATGCTCGTAATGTAGTGTGTGGAGGTAAATGCGCGGATGTAGGAATTGTAAATCTAGACAAAAGAAAGTAAAATCTAAAATTTTAGCCAAGATAATCATACGAGTATTTCTTTTTTTTGTTTTTGTTTTTTTCTTAATGTAAAATACAAATTAACGGTTACTTTTTCGTTTTTTTTAAAGTTATTTGCATGAAGTGAAACAAAATGATTTTCAAATATTTGTTACTATGAAAAGTAAATTTCTTTAAAACTCTGCTAGACACAAAGAAAATAAATATAAAAAAAAGAAGATTGTTTCTTTAGATTTATGAATGCGGAAATTCTTGAGATTTTTTTTTAATGTCTAATTAACGGCTTTTGGTTTTTATTTGTTTTTTCTCATCAATAAGCCTTTGCTGTATAAATTGGCAACCCTAGCGGTTGCATTTCAATTTTGCAAGAATATTTATTTAATTTTGTTGTTGTCGTTGTTACATGTTGTTATTATAGCTGCTGGTTTTTTTTATTTAATTTTTGGTTTTTGTGGTACTGAGTCTCACTGAGTAATCTTTAGATGATTGAAATGTTAAGATGTTGACTGATTGATTGATTGCCTGAATGTATGACTATTAAAACTCTCTAACGTTTTAACTAACTAGTTTTTAGCAGCAATGACTTAAAGTTTAGGATTTAAAACTATCATTAATTTAAGTTATAAAATCAATCGTAAAAATGTGCTGATTTAGGCAATAATAAAAGGATTTAGATGAAAAAGCAATGTTTGTTTAAGTGTAATTAAAAACAAGTAAGACAGCTATATTCGGCTGTGCCGTATCTTATATACCCTTTACCAAATTATACTTTAAAATAAAATTAATTTTTTTATAATTTTTTTTTTCGAAATTTTTCCAATTTTTTTTAAAAAAAATTTTTTAATTTAAAAATTTATTTTTCTTTTAATTTATTAGTGAAAAAAATTTATGACAAAAAATTTTTTTGTGAAAAAAATTCGGGTTAAAAAATATTTTTCCCGATTTTGACCCATTGTAGGTCCAACTTACTATATATAGCCTTATATACATCGTTGCAATGGACTTTGAAATATCTATCATTAGATATCCATATTGTCTATATTTATGACATAGTAATCAAGATATAGAGGAAAATAGAGGTTGTCTCGGATTTTTGCTCATATCTCCGTTATTTATGGACGGATTTTGCTGATTTTAAATAGGAAACTTCTCGAAAGCATGAATTATTGAAGATTTGGATACCGAAGATATCTGGGGTCTTCAGAAAATTTATTTCAACAGACAGACAGGCGGACATGGCTAAATCGACTCCGCTATCTATAAGGATCCAGAATATATATACTTTATAGGGTCGGACAAATATATTGTGGAAATTACAAACGGAATGACAAACTTATATATACCCTTCTCACGAAGGTGAAGAGTATAATGAAACAAGTAAGAGTGTTATATTCGTCTGTGCTGAATCTTGAATACTCACCATTAATATGTACCTGATATAGAGGTTAGGGTCAATAATGGACCGATCCTCACAGAAGTTGGTAGTAAGATTTAGGTTCACATAAAACTTGTTGATGTCCAAAGCAAGTATTTACCCCGAACATATCAAATTTAACTATTGAGTTGCCGCCTGTTGTATCCCAGCCTCTTTGAAGCAGCTATACCACCACGTTTTGAGATTCGAGAGATCGAGAAGGCTATTGTGGATCCAAGAAAGCGTCTGGTATTGACAAAATCAGTAACAAAATGCTTACGGAGCTACACCGGATAGCAATAAAAATAATTCTTTTTATTTTTAATGCTATATTACGCCTTGAATATTAACCTACAGAATTGAAGTTTTCACTGGTTACCATGATACCTAAGACGGCAAAAGATCACAGAAAAGTAGAACCATAGAGCCCCATCAGCCTGTTGCCTAATATATAATAGATCAAAGTTATTTGAGAAGATACTCATAAACATGTTGTATCCGATATTAATTGAAAACAATTGTATTCCGAATCATCAAGTTGGATTAACTATCGAACGAACTCATAGGCCCGTTTTCTCAATGTCTCGACAAACTGCCTGTTACTAAATCTCGACATAAATTTATTAGGCCGATAAACTGCCGTTAACAATTTAATTTTTCTCAATATACCGACATTACCTAACATTACTTATTTTCAGTTGACAATACCTCTCAAAATAGATGTGAAAGTTGGGAACCCTGCCTTCAAGCGACAACATGTTTACATACATAAATCAGCTGTATAATGTGGCCATCTACAGCCGGAATCTTTTTAAAAATTCATTATCCTCCATGTCTGTTAGGCCTGCCATGATAAACTCTTTCAGCATTCACTTGGAACTCATGTTCTTCGAGTTCAATTCGTATTAATTCCTCTATTAAACTTTTTTTTTTTTTATAAAATCTATTTAATTTCTTTTACAAAAACACAAACACATAAAAACTATGAACAGCAGTCAGCTGATTGAATTTATCTGTGCGATAAATTAATAATTGGCAGATGAGGTTGGATTAGCTTTGCGACAGAATAGAAGCAAATGAGACATTGAGAAAACCAAATTTATTTAATCTGCAGTTTTTCGTTGGGAAAAAAGATCACCTAATGAGAAAACGGCCCATAGACTTGTAAATGTTGTAAGAAAAACGTTGCTATCTTCATCGACATTTCCTAAGCGTTTTATAAAGGATAGCATGACGGTTTAATATACAAATTGAGTCAAAATTTACCCGCTAACACACATAAGCTATTGGAAAGTTATTTAACTAGTCGAACATCTAAGCTTAAAGAAGTAGACTTTTTAAGTTCTGCGCAAGGCAGTACCCTGGGACCCTTTTTATACTTCTGATATGCCAACTAACAATCCCACTCATACATCAACATTTTCTGATGATACTGCTATTCTAAGCAGTCATGAAAACTCTCAAGAAGCGTCTCGTTACTTACAGGATGAAATATTTAAATTAGAAAAATGGTTAAAACAAAGAAAAATATAAGTCAACAAGCAAAAATGTACACATATAACATTTACATTACGTAGAAAATCATGCCCCCTATTCGTATCAATAACCAAGCGATAACTCAACTTCATACCTCGTTATACATCTCGATCTTCGCCCTACATGGAAAAGTCATACAGATGCAAAGTTGACTCAAATGAAAATATAAATCAATTTAAATTAATCGGCTCGCCTCATTAGCGGAAACTCTACGCTTACTTTAGATTGCAAACTTTTACCGTACAACTCACCAGCAGTTAAGCAAGTCAATGTATCCCTTATAGACAGTAATCGTCACAAATGTCTTATCACTTGGTTGACTCCAATTTATATATTTTGGTCATTTGACACGTATGTGCTCTTTGTGGTGCAGATAGAAGACAATTGGTTATTTTACACATCCCAGGTAATCTAGCGTGATGACAGTAGTCACTTAAGTGTATCTAAGTAATCTGGAGTGTAGTCACTTCAAACGTTTTGTGAGTAATTCGTTCAAACTGGTATTATGCAAATTGTGCTGATATAATTCTCATACAGTTAATTTTTATTTTTGCTTAAGTATACTGATATCCCATGTAACAAACATGAAGTCAATAATCACTTTAGTGACTCTTAGTAACCTATAGTGAAGTCACTTTAAACGTTTATTTTGTACTGCACTTTAGGAAGTAGTTATTTTACCCAACAGAAGCAATCCATTGGAGAGTTGTCGAAGAAAGGTTTGTTTACAAGCTATCGTCTATTGGACTGTTTATGATATGTCTTTTATCTGACTATTTGAGGTCAATTAGCACTCGTACATGTTAAAATAACTAGTTATGTAGCTGATCAAGTTACCACTTAGGAAATTAGTAAGGTAACCAACGTTTTTTAACCAATATGTGAATCCAATGCGTTGACTATCTTGGACCAGCTATTAGACAGTCTCATTGTAGTCAATAAGGGTCAATTGACCCCCTGCTTAGGACAAGCACGTGTCACGTAGCTATTGAAGTAACTATTTCACACCCTAAATGATGGGTAAAATCACTAGTTAGGGATTGTCTGCTAGAACTGCTGGGTCTATCATAAAACCGATATGGTGTTATGTGATCCACATATGGTGCACGGCCTCAGCCTCAAATGTAGAAAAAAATCCAAAGACGCCAAAACAAGTGTTTAAGAATGATCACAGTTGCCCCCTGGTATATCAAAAACGCGAATATACACAAAGATCTAAACGTGCTCTTTGTAAAAACTGAGATCAAGAAACATGTTGAGAAATACTTAAACAAGCTTGAAATCCACCCAAATCCACTGGCCCGCATTCTTCTTATTTTATAACAGTGGCCACATTCGATTAGAAGCAGGGACACAGCAGACCTAATCCAAAGACTAGGCCCTATCGTGTTTTCAACAGACTTACGTACGGACATAGATCGTCTGAGGACACAGAATATATATAATTTTTGCTTGTACGACCAATATTTCGATATGTTACAAAGGGTAGGACAAAATCAATATACCTTATTTTCCCTAAATTTGATGCTGGGTATAACAAAAATTTATTCGGAAATTGGAAATTTATTGTGAAAAAGTAATTTTTATGTGAAACAGCATTTTTTTGTGAACAAGCACGGTTGGTTAACGTTTCCGCTATGCTAACTTTATCCATAAAAAGCCAGTACCGTTATAAAGGGTATTTCATTAAGCGATTACTGTCTTTAAATTTAAATAAAACAAAGTGTGTGTGAGATATTATCGAAATTTGTTATTCGTTTGAAAGGCATGTCGATACCATTATATTCGGAATATAACATCGTGCTGGGTAGCGCGCATCCGGAATGTCAAAATTTCCATTACTGAAATCTGGCTGAATTTGACCGATGGCATGGGTGGCTTTATGATGGCTTTGGTTTGTGGCAAACACGCATAGACTAGTGACTTAAGAAAACCCCACAAGAAGTCTAACGGGGCCAAATTGCACGATATCGATGGCCAGTATACATCACCTCAACTTGAGATGACCATGGCCTCAAATCGATGGTGCATAATCTCCAATGTGGCATGTGCTAAGTATCACCATTCTTTTGAAACCACTTGTCTTTGGTGTTCATATCATCCAATGCAGGTCAAAAGAAGTGGGTATTCATTGACGTATAGCGCTCGCCATTGACGGTGATGGCTTGGCCAACGTGATGACGACGCCAGTACAAAATCCACACCAAACAGTGAAATTTTGATGCAAGTGGTCGCTCTTGGTTCTCATGTGGATTGGATAAATTCGACAATTTTGTTTGTTGACGTATCCAACTGCCAAAGTTGGGAAGTGCTTTTCGGAATACTCTTTATATCTAATTTTAAACACTATATGGCGTAATAATAAATCTTAATCTTCAAAACTACTGGTCCGATTGCAAAATTAATATCAACGAATTGTAGAGGGTGGACATAGGTTTAAAAAAAAAGTTACAAGCTGTTCAAAGTTTTCTTATCCTAACAGGACAGATTAATAGCTTAGAAGATTTAGTTTTATTACCACTTTTTTTACGATCGATCCCACTGTGAGTCGTTGTAATTTCGAGTAGAGTTGTTAGTTTAGAAACTTTTTATTTTTAAAATAATTCTCGTAAAGCTCGTGAGCGATTCTTAATTTTCCACAGTCAGAGCTGTGGTGTTTCTAAGTAGTATTTACGTAGGTTGGATAGTTGGAATGGGGGCTAGTGGGAGGCATCCTAAGTTGTTCACTTCGGTTCTACAAAATTTAAAAAAAAAAAATCAACAAAAATTCAATTCTTATCCGAATGTCTCTTCCTCAGTATTTGTGTAGATGTAAATGAGCTCATGTTGTATTCCCAAAGAAAATTGAATTTTGCGTTGTTGAGGTTAGGGAGAGTGTGAGCATATTTAGTGTAGACGGTCTGCAGACAGTCCTGCACTTCGCAAAGGAACATCTTGAAGTCTTTTCATCAATATGAGCTGCTGAGACGAACGTGTAATGTTCGAACGTCTTCTGGTGGGCATTGATCAGTATTTTTTTCGACATCTTAAGCCACAGCTGCATTATTATTGCCACGTATTGTTCCAGTATCTTTGAGACGGCTCAAATCCTTAGTCTTTGATATCTACTTCATATTGCGCCATAATCATAATATTCCACGAAAATATTATCACTTTGAGTCTTTTTATTAAGGAATAGAAATTTAACAATATTTTAAGAAAAACTTACTAAAACTCTTAAGAATCCAATATATAAATGTACACAAACCTCAAAGCAACTTTAATTCCTCACCTGTAAACGAAAAATTAGAAATATGTACAAAGTTTTTTATTTACTTTTAATATTTACAGACAAAAAACATTAAAAGAAAATTAACAAAAATATTCAAACATCATATTTTTTCCGGCCGACAGACTTACAACCAGACAAAACTTTAATAAAAATTACGTAAAAAAGAAATGTTTAAAATTTAACTTTGAGAAAAAACAGACAGGCGGAAAGACAGACATGCAGACGGACTTGTTGGAAGAAAAGCACACACACACTCAAAAACCTTTTAAACTTTAACAACTTTTTGGATTTGAAGGCGTGGCTGTTACAAGCCACTGTGAAAAAAAAACGAATATTCTTTTTTTTTTTTTTGTTTAATTTACAGAACAAATGTTAAAATAAAATAATAAATAAATAAATAAAAGTTTTAAAAAATGATTTACACATTTTATGCAATTCATGACGGACTGACGAACGAACGACTAACTGAATTATCTGCACTGCGGATTTGTTTTTGTAGTTGTTGCATTTGTATCTTGTCAGTCAGTTGTAGTAGTAGCTCGAGTGTTTTGTAACTGCACATCAGCTTTCTGCAGTTATTATTTTTATGATTATTATCATTATCATCAGTAACATCAATATGCATTTATATATTTACTTACATACAGTACGAATTATTTGAATATGGTTGGCTCTTAAGGGATACAAATTTTCTTTAAACATTCCTCTATAGGAATAAATTGAGCAAAGTTCTTTTCCAACATCAGTGATGTGAAGATGAAGCTCATACCAAGAAATTTAACAACATAAAAGAAGCATATTGAAATTGAAGACCCATTTTTAAGAGAATGACTACTACAAACCTTGGCTTTACTTAAAAGTGGTCGAATAATGTATTATTTATATATAACTACTTATTTACATGTAGTGAACGTTTTTGCAGAGATTTTTTTTAAAATTCAACTTCCCAGCAGTTTTAGGAGACAGTCACGAACTAGTGATTTTACCCATGATTTAGGGTGAGAACTAGTTACTTCAATAGCTACGTGACTAGTTATTTTAACACGTGCTTGTCCTAAGCAGGGGGTTAATTGACCCTTATTGACTACAATGAGACTGTCTAATAGCTGATCCAAAGTAGACAACGCATTGGATTCTCATACTGGTTAAAAAACGTCAGTTACATTACTAACTTGATCAGCTACATAACTAGTTATATTAACATGTACGAGTGCTAATAGTAGCTAATAGGCAGTCCAATAAACGATAGCTTGTAAACAAACCTTTCTTCGACAACTCTCCAATGGATTGCTTCTGTTAGGTATAATAACTACTTTCTAAAGTGCAGTACCAAATAAACGTTTAAAGTGACTTCATTATAGGTTACTAAAAGACACTAAAGTGACTATTGACTTCATGGTTGTTACATGGGATATCAGTATACTTAAGCAAAAATAAAAATTAACTGTATGAGAATTATATCAGAACTATTTGCATAAAACCAGTTTGAACGAATTACTCACAAAACGTTTGAAGTGACTACACTCCAGATTACTTAGATACACTTAAGTGACTACTGTCTTCACGCTAGATTACCTGGGATGTATAAAATAACCAATTGTCTTCTATCTGCACCACAAAGAGCACATACGTGTCAAATGACCAAAATATATAAATTGGAGTCAATCAAGTGATAAGACATTTGTGACGATTGCTGTCTATAAGGGATACATTGACTACTTGCTTAACTGCTGGGTTATTTTTCATTGTTAAGGTATGAGAGTTTTCTATCCATAGAACAAAGAAAAAATCTGTAATATTTGGTGAAATATTAAATCACATTCATTTAAATACATAATAGTACTTTGATGTGGTACCAAAAGTAACTTTAAACTTTTAATTAAAATATTGTTTCGAAATTGCATTCATCAATTTTATTGTAATGGTTTTTAACGGCTATCTTATATATTCAACATGTTTTTGAAACTAAAGGATGTTTTTTAAGCCGGATAGAACTTACGAAAGGATTAACTGTCAAACGAACTGTCATACTGTGCTTAGTTTTTGACATTTATGATCAGTATACTCTTGTAAATCATCGTGAATAGATTGACGCTTGAACAACTCAACCAAATTATCTAAATTTACTTTGAAAATCAAATCGATTCGCACAACTTTCAGACGACTGTTATATCGCAAAATAGTGTTCAGCGATGAGTCTCATTTTTTTATTAAAGGGTTTGTTGATAAACAAAATTGCCGCATGTGGAGTGAGACCAATACACAGCGAACCCTACAGACCAATTAAATCTAGAAAAATGCATCGTTGGACCTTATATCTTCAACAATTAAGCTGGGGCTCGCGTTACGGTCAATGGAGATCCTTAACGCACCATGATGAATGATTTTTTGTTTGAAAATACAGATTACATTGATCCGGGCGAGATGTGCTTTCAACAGGATGTCGCTACATGCAATACATCGACCGCAACCATCGATGTATTGAAATCAAAATTTTGCGATAGCTTGATTTCGAGAAATGGACATGTCAATTGGCCTCCAAGGTCGGGCGATTCGACACCTCTCGATTATTTCCTGTGAGAACAATGATTTACGATGATAAACCAGCAGCAATTGATGACTTGGAGGCCAACATTGTTCGTGTTATTCGTGACATACGGCCAGCAATGCTCAAACAAGTGGCCCAAAATTTAACGTCCACAATGAGCCGCAATCATTTTCAAATGTTAATAAAGATATTTTTAGATAAAAATTTACTTTTTTGTGCTATTTTTCTTTTATTTAAGTTCTATCGGGGTTAAAAAACAACCTTCACAATGGTAATATAGTTGATAAGAGGAGACTTCTACTTATAAACATTGTTGCGCTGCATGATCCTTCTAGAAGTGACTCTGCTAGAACATGCTGGATATCGTCAGGAGATGCGCCAGCGAGTTGATGAACCAGTCAGAATATCATTAGCAGTGCTTGAGTTAACATCAAACCGTATTACCAGTGTTGTGTATATTTGAAAAAATAAAGAGTTGTTACAATTTTTAAACTACTTGGAGCTTTTATTTGCAATTTAAAAGTATCCGTTTTAAAGGAAAGAAAATAAACCATTGTTTTCTAATGGTAAAAACGTAAAAATATACTCAAAAATATACTCAAAAATAGCTTCCCTTACTTAACTATTGCACACTATAAATATACAAATAGTTACACAAATAATAAAATTAAACAATTTTTATCCCACCTATCTTTTCGTCTAATCTATCCTTTCTCAAACAAACATATTTTGCTGAAAAACACACCACATAGATACGAGTATAACTCTAGATATTTAGATACAAACATACAAAGATCTTAGAATTGTTGGTTTTAAAGGCATGTTTTCACCATAAAAAAAAATCCCGTCGACTTCTGCAAATCGTTAATGAGAAAAATGAATGTGATTTCAAAAGAAATGTTGTGCACATTTTGTGCACTTTTTCGGGCGTTCCTTAAGGTGGAAAGTGAGCCAAGTCAGACTAGTCAGCCAGTCAGCTAGATTGCTAGCTAGCAAAAGCTCTAACGCTTAACAATAAAACAGCAAATATACTTACACATACTTTCATACATACATACATAAGAACAAGCAGTTAAAATGCCAGGTAGTTCTTAAAGTAGCAATTGCCAATGTGGCTTTTGAGATATGTTTTATAGTAGTGTATTAGTCTTATAGGTGGGTCACACGGTATGTATTGCATGTGTTTTGTGACATGTATTGGAAAATTTTTCCATATGTAAACATGTACATACCGTGTGATCCATATGAACTTAGTGTATGTAAAATACATGTGTATGCCTTATGACATTTTTTGCAATTAGAGCATGTACTATTTTCGTGTGTTTAACAGTGTGAATTTTGAAATGCAAAATAAAAAACACAAAACAAAAAAGAGTAGAGAAAAATCATAACAAAATAAGTTTCATTGCATTAAATTTATTTATTGTGATTTAAAAATGTTTTAAATATATATATAGTTAAAAATAACAAACATATAAACTAATAGATGTTATGTCACATGCAATTACATACGTATTTGTGAACGTGGAAATTATGAATCGTATGTATAACGTAAATTTTGACATACACATGGAATTCCATATGTATCGAATACATGTCCCAATACATATGGAATGCATGTCGTGTGACCCCCCTTTTAATGATTAATGTATTAATGCATCAAAGAAACTTTGTGTAAGTTATTTTAAACAAAGAGGACATATCACTTAACTTATCCAATTGCAATTAAAATTTACAATTTATTTAAAATTATCAAATAATTTTAATACAATTTTGTAGCCAGTATTACAATAGTCAAAACAGAACAAGTTTATTTGAGTTAGTTCAGTGAGCTGTCATAGAGTGTCTCGGTTTCTTGCATTGTTACCAGGCGATCGATACAGAAGTGAGACAAATCTGGGAATTTAATCTGTACACGTCAACTATTTATATATATGTAGGTGTATAGGCTTTGTTTTCTTGATTAAATTTAGACAACAACTTGTTGAGTAAGTGCCAAGTGCATCAGGGTAAATTAAATTGGTGACGAATGCGCAACACACGGTTCGTCACTGGTCGAAACTGTGTCCCAAGGAGACATTCATATCCCTTTGAGTGTAGAACGATGACCATTTGTAGAATATCTAAAATAATTGGTTAATTCACAAGGCCTCTTATCAGTCATATTGTCATAATGTCCTAATAAGGACTGAGATCGTAAAATTCTTAACACACGTTTTTCATTAAAACGTTTAACTTAAGCATGTCAGTTATTATGTTTAATGTTTATTTATTGTTAATCTGATTAAAATGAGTGACCAGAAAGTGCGTACTAAAATGTTTCTACATAAAGTTGGCCAAACAATCAAAGGTATGTTATCAAACTTTTTCCAATGATATTAAACAGTACCGGGAGAACTTGTCCGTTGATATAAAACCTGGTTCAGGTAGAAGGAATGTTCCACATGATGTTTCTAAAGCCAAAAAAATAGAAAGCATTTTCAAAAGAGTTTCCAACACATCCGGTAGGAAAGCACCTCGGTTAGGTCAGTACTCGGACTATTTGGTACGAAAAGTTAAAGCCAATGAAGGTTTAAAAGCATACAAGGCTCAAAAAGTTCCTGACAGGAACTCTGCTAAAAATTTAGAGGCCAAATACAGAGCACGGAAATTGAAGTAAAATTTTATACAAAAAATATACCTGCTGCATAATGGATGACGAAATGTATGTATGGAAAATTTTTCGTAGCTTCTGTGTCAATTTTTTTATGTTGCAGATGCTCGAAGGAATGTTGAAGAAAAGTTTAGTAACCAAAAGCAGACAAAATTTTCCAAAAAGTTCTTGGTATTGCAAGCAATATGCAGTTGCGGCAAAAAAGCCAAACATTTATTACAAATGGCTCTATAAATACCGAAATTTACATCAAGGAATGTTTACAAAAATGGTTGTTTCCATTCATAAGACTTCTTAATGTGTCTACTTATTTTTGGCCTGATTTGGCATCTGTCACTATGGTAAAAAGGACTTGAGTGGTACAAGACCAATAATGTGGTATTTGTACCAAGAGAGGCAATTCCTCCAAACTTCCTGGAGCTAAGTCCAGTGGAGAGATATTGGGCTCTTGTTAAAAGATAATTGAAGAGCACAAAAAAGGTGTCCAAAAGTGTGGTAGATTTTAAACGGAGATGGACAGCCGGTTCGAACAAAGTGACATAAAGCGCTATAATACATTTCACAAAATTAACCCCCCAAAAATATTCGTACAAACACAACTGTTAAAAATATAATATTCAAAATTTAGTTTAAAAACAAGAAGAAAAAATGATTTGGTAATAATCAGCAATAAGATTTTAAACTTATAGATGCATTTTAAAAATATAACTAAATTCCAAAGCCTAGCTACTTTCATTAGAAATGATCTGTTCATAGCTAATGTTGAAAATGTTGGATATATTACTGAATGAGTCCTATTTGAAGTACCGAACTCAAATTTATCAGCTAGCTAGGGAGGACAGTTATATTTTTTTGATCCTGTAAAACAAAATCATTTGTCTGAAACAAATGAAGTCTTCAAAATCATAGCTTAGTAAAGCTAATCTATGTCCAGAAACGTGCTCTCTTACTCTGAGCCTGTATATATATCTGATAACCCTATTAAAACACAACTTTAGATTATTTATATTATCACGTGATGTACAGCTAAACATTTCCAATCCATACAGAAATAAAGGATAACATAAAGCCATTCCCACTCTGCGTCTGATCGTCAATGGTAAGTAAGTTGAAACACTGTATAATATTCGTGAGACCACAAAATTTATATGTCGACCAAAGCTCAATTTATTATCTAAATAAAATCCAAGTGACTTATGAACATCAACTAACTCAATTCTTTCATTATTCAAAAAAATATTTAAACGACAATCATTATTCCCAGAAAAAATCATCATTTTACATTTGGTTGGATTAAAATCTAAGAAATTGCGTTTGAACCAGTCAAAAACCCTGCCAAGATCACAATTTATTTTTTCTTCAAATCCTTTCAAGTCATTTAAGCCAGAAAATCCTAATAATTGTATGTCGTCCGCATAAGTATAGCACTTGACTGTAAGAAAAATATCAAATATATCATTAATGTTCAATAAAAAAAGCAATGGTCCCAATATAGATCCCTGTGGAACACCTCTAAAAAGATGCATCCTGATCCGCAACTCCAACAATTTGGGTACGATTATTAAGAAAATAAAATATAAGTTTGCTTGATAGTGGGTCAAAATTATATTGTTCAATCAACTTAATAGCCAACAAATCACTGCTCAAGGAATCAAACGCTTTATGAAAATCTAGAAATATAAGTACACACATCGATTCCCTATCAAGATGGTAGCGTATGGATTCAACGATATTGAGCATCAATGTAGATGTGTTATATCCTTTGCGAAATCAGGACTGAAAAGGATTGATAATTCGTAATTCATCCAAGTGCGACTGAATCTGATCCTTTAAGATAATTTCAAATATTTTTGCAAAACATGATAAAATAGTAATACGTCGAAAATCCTCAACTGAACTCGGATTCCAAACCTTAGGTATAGGTATCACCGTCCCAATTTTCCAATCTGTAGGAAAAACTGACCTAGTTATACATATATATATAGTTTAGTGGTTTCATTTTTATTAACATATATGTATGTTAAACATTTTTCGATCTCAGTCCTTATATCACGGCTCGGCAATTCGGCTTAGCCGACTCTTAGGCATTTGTCGTTGGTCTCTGCTGGTTCGTTACGATAACACAATAAACATAGCATAGAAAGTAGTATTATTTTAGGAAATTTTTTGCTTGAAAAGCAATAATAACCATTGTGAAATGTTAGGACATTATGACATGATAAGAGACCTTATGAATTGGCCAAATATGTTTGTTAATATCATGTCATATTGTCAAAATGTCATAATATTTAACAATGGTTTAAAAATGCTGTTATGGCCTCTCAAGTAAAAAATGTCCTAAAATATACTACTCTGTATGCTAGGTTTATTTTGTTATCATAATCAACCAGCAGAGACTCCGAGTGGAAGTATTAGGACATTGTGACATGATAGGAGACTTTGTGAATTGACCAATGATTTTACATAATTTTACTTTTTTCATTTAATTCTCACATTAAATCGAACGAGTCAAAAAGGTAAAAACCTCTAGAATTTGGGATTCCTCAATGCGGAACTAGTTACACGAACTGCAAGGTATATTCATATAAGCTGCCACACATATGAATGCATATACACTTGCGCACTCGTAGTTAGTCTTGCCAGCACTACTATTCGTACTGCTAAGTGGCATGTGTACTTAGACTTGTGCTGTTTTCTTTTGGCCAACTAGCGACTTAATTACGACGTATGTATGTCTATATGTCTATTTGTCTGTCTTTATATCTGTCTCTCTGCCTGCCTGATTGTTATGATCTTGTGGGCTTTTTTTTTCTACTACTATTTCATCTGCTTCTTCTCTATTATAAAAGCGCCACAGCCACAGACAATGCAACAGAAAAGTTCACATTGAATTCCGTGTGTGTGTGGTTGTGTGGTTGTGTGTATCTGTGTTTGGCTTTTTCAATTTATGAAAGATCTAAGCCTAAGGCCGTTTTTTTAGTACATTTTTATAACATACTCGTGCAATGAGATGTTTTTATTTTTTCTAAACAACTTTAAAATCATTTCACTTGCTTTAGGCTTTATGAAATAAACAATACGTTTCTAAATAGTACATTATGGTACCGGCTTAGATTTTGTTGCAAGATGCTTGCTGTTAGGCAAAGCCTGCGAAAAACGAGGAAAGAATTTTTATTATTATTTTATTAATAATATGAACATCTGTCTGTCTGTTTGTCTGTCAGTCAGTTGTTTGTTTGTTGTGATTAAAATATGTTAGTTTTTGTTTTATTACCAACTGCTTTAACACTCCCAGCTTTGTTAGGATCTAATCTAATTATAATATGTCTGGGGGAGGTCTTTTCAACAGCATTTTTTACATATGTACATATGTATCATGTTTTGGAAATGTTTTAAGAGTTTTTTTGTCATAAAAAGTTCTTAACATTTTTATATACACACATGTACACATTTAAATGTTGTAGTATTTATGTAGCGCTAAAGGTCATTGGGGTCAAATCTATGGTTTCATGTAGAAAGGCCCTAACTCGCATTGAGTTTTTTTAGTCATTGCAATGCATTTCACACAAATACATCTCGTCACAAAAATTTAATGCAATAGTATCAGAAATGACGGGTTTACAAGCAATTGTTTAATAAAGTTACATTTTAACATATTATGTTTCTATTATGTTTTTAACTTCTCCTGTATATTTCAAATTAGTTGAGTTAGAGCCCTTCTATATGAGACCAATGCATTTCCTCAAAATAAAGCTCAAAGCTTAAACAAATAAAGTTAGCTGAATAAACATTGTCATTCTCCGTCTGTCCGTCTATATGTTGAAATCAACTTTCCGTAGCCACCAATTAACTTACAAACATAATTGATACATCAACATATCGGGAATTCTTCCGGCTCGATCGCTATTTATCGATTTTTATCATGATAAACGTCAAAATGGTTGTCAAGATACAAAATTATCAGGTATAGTCTCCATTTGTTAGTATTATTGCTTCGTTATGACAAAATCGTTAGTGCTTTTGCTCAGACAACTTTGTCTTGACAACAAACGTCATTAATTGTTATGAAAAATATTTGTCAAGTATAGACAGGGGGTAAGTCATTAATATAGACAATATGGATATCTAATGATAGAATTTACAAAGTCCATTGCAACGATGTATATAAGGCTATAGTAAGTTGGATCTACAATGGGTCAAAATCGGGAAAAATATTTTTTAAACCGAATTTTTTTTTTACCAAAAGAATTTTTTTTCGCGAACCGAGCCGGATGAATTCCCGATATACTGATGTATGAATCATGTATGTAAATTATTTGGGAGCTACGGAAAGTTGATTTCAACATACAGACGGACAGACAGACGGTCATGGCTATATCGACTCCGCTATATATAACGATCCAAGTGAAAAATGTAGAAATTACAAATGAAAAAGAGAGTAATGGTTTTGCATTGATATTTCTCTCTCCTTCTGTTCTATGCTTTTATTCTATGATACTCCTAACCTTCAATATTTAGGTGGAATGCATTAAAGATTCGGCACAGCCTAATATAGCACTCTTACTTATTTTCAATATTATTATTATGAGAAATGTTAAAAAAAAATGTTTGGTTTTTGGCTGTGCTAGTTCTATTCGAATTTATCTTCTAACGCAAAGCAACTAAGCCATTAAAATTCTTTAAAACCTAAATAAACAACAAATTAAACAAACTTATAAAATAAACAACATGCCAATGACATTCAAGCTTTAAAATTAATAAAGAAAATAATGTGTATATACTTTGCGTTTAAAATTTTTCCCAAATATTTATTTAGCCCCATTTTAATAAGTTGCCTCCTCCTTAATTTCCTCTAGATTAAATAGATTCTAGTCACAAGTTGAACGCCAAACACTGATACTCAAACACGGAGGCATAAAAGTATTTCTTAAAGAATGTTGCTGCAGCCAGCCAGCAACAGTTGGTGTTTGTGAGCCACTTATCGGTATTGACATCATATGCCATGCCATGTTATTGCGGCTTAATTTTTGTGTTTTTTTTTTTGTTGCTTTGTCTCTCTTTTCTCTTATTTTAAGACATATTTTTGTCGGCTTGTGTGTGTGTGTGTGTTTGTACTTCCATTTGTGCCAAATGACTTAAAGACTTTTCTAACAAACGTTTTTAACAACATCTATTGGGACTGGCCGGATGGGTTGGAGCTGGGAGTTATAATAGAAATTGTAAATAGTACCAGCCAATTTGTGTACTTTTTGGTATTAAAAGTACCAATGTACTATTTTAGATGCTACCATTTAACTGAATAAGAAATTTCTAGCAATATAACTATTATAATATTCAGAGGTTGCTTATTATTGAACTTTTGATGACAAAACTCCGCAATGAGTAGTTTTGATTGTGGTCATCGATCGCTTCAGTGCAAATTTCGTAAATTTAATAGCGGCCTTCAAAATCTGCTGTTTAGGTTAGGTTTCCAGGCAGCCGCGAAGTTGGAAAGTAGAAGAATAGCTCGCGTTGATCCAAGAAATGATCCCTTTGTGTTACCTGAAATTAGAAGTTAGAAAGAAAGAGGGGCAGATAGAAATGAAAAGAAAGAAGTGGAAGATTGAGTAGTTAAGAAGAAGGAAGAGAGAAGGAGATTTACAACAGTTGCATATCAATAAGATAGCGTTTATTAGGTTACACTCGAGAGGTTCCCATATCTGGTCCTATTAACCAGTTACTACTCCTTATAAAGGCGTTGATGCCCTCAAGCCTCATATTAGAGAGCTCAGAAAGACTATTTATGGAACGGTGTCCCAGAAACCGTAAGCGTAGATCACCTAATGCCGGACAGTGACAAAGAAGATGAAAAATGGTTTCATCCTCCTCCTCGTTTTGACAACTTCTACAGAAGTCGTTGTAGGGCAAGCCAAGTCTCCTCGCATGGTTGCCAAAAGTGCAGTGTCCGGTAATGACCGCCACTACGCCACGCAATTGTGCGCGTGACAAGCCAAAAAGATATGTTGTTCGCCCACGATTCAGTTGGGGCCATATCATTCTGGTTATAGTGCATGTGGGTTCACAACCCCATCTTGTCTGAGCGAGCTCATAGTAGAAATTATTAATTTGTAGCTTGCACTTGGATAGCGTCAGGTAACGCTGATGCCTGTAGTATCTCCGGATTCGAGTCGTACTCGAATATCAGTTGTGGTACCTAAATTCATTGATATCTGAATTCAACCATGGATTGACAATGCAATTTGAAAGAAATTTCTAAAAATTACATCAATCATTGGCAATAACTTCTCAAATAAATCAAATTCATACGCAAAATCATTATTTGCAGACAATTTGATTAAAATTGGAAAAAATTAAGCAATTACCACCGAGATGAAAGATTAAATTGTAGAATATTTGGGAGAAGGTAACTTAAATATAACTAATTATGTGCCTGGTTCTTCGATGGGTTAGGTTAGGTTCACAGTTAGCCATCCAAAGCCTTTCGTCTTGTGTACAGCTCACGTGGGCCTATTGATTGTTCTCATTGTGTTACCTGAGGAAGAGAAAATAAAGAAGAGAAGAGAGTGAGAATTAAAAGAAGAGGGAGGGCGATAAGTTAAGTAAGAGTCAGTGTTGCCAGAAAAATGTTACCTCATGTCCCCAATCTTATAATAGATGTCCCCAAAAATCCCCATTTCATAATTGAAATCCTCAATTTTGTCCCCAAATTTTTTTATTATAGAAAAAAAAGTTTCTAACTGAAAAACTAATATAATGAAAAACCTATAAACCGTTTTTTCACCTAAAGCCGTATTCAAATTATTTCTATTGTACAAAATTCAGTTTTTGATAATAAGGGGGCATTTACATTATGTCTTTAAGTCATGACTTAAAATAATGGACTTTTTTTTGTACTAGCAAATTGTAACGTCTAAAGAAAAGGCAAGTTTTCTCTTTTAAGGCTGGAAAACTTAATTTAATGAAAGTAATACTGTTTTCGTTGGTATAAATAGGTCAAGTCGCAAAACCAAGAAAAAATAAAACAGTTACAGTCCCATCTTTTTGTACTTACCATTGATCGTACTGTCCTTTCTTTTTGTCCTAATAACTTCCATTTGTCCTAAAAAATTGATAGGGATACATTTAAAATAAAATCAGTGTCGAAAATCCATTTCATATTGGGTGTATGACTTAAAAATCCGGGATTTTTACAAATTTTTATTTTTTATTTTGAAACTTTTGTACAATATAAATTTATAAATTTAAAGTATTGTCCATTGTTACACGCAGAAAAAAAATATAGTTGTACATTGTTACTGTAACGATTTCAAATTTGTGCATGGTTACTGTAACAATATCAAAATTTTTAACAATATTATAGTCACAGTAACTATATATATGATTGTGGTAACAATAATATGGTTAATTTACGATTCACATGAATATTTCAACCATATATATGGTTACAGTAACCATGTATATGTTTGTGACAACCATTTATATGATGAATAATTTTATCATAATATGTTGTTCTCAGATTATGATATGAGAGCATCATAATATGGTAAGTCCTTCATCATATAAATGGTTGTCACAAACATATACATGGTTACTGTAACCATATATATGGTTGAAATATTCATGTGAATCGTAAATTAACCATATTATTGTTACCACAATCATATATATAGTTACTGTGACTATAATATTGTTAAAAATTTTGATATTGTTACAGTAACCATGCACAAATTTGAAATGGTTACAGTAACAATGTACAACTATATTTTTTTTCTGCGTGTAGCTATGACCTTTTCCCATTTTTCTGGCAACATATGAATTCCAAGCCAAAAGAACTGCTCATCTTTAGAGGTCAAGAATGATTCAAGCCAATATCCCATAGTGTGCGTTCCGCATCGCTCGAACAAATATTAGTCGGATGGGGCACGGTCTGGACTATAAAGCGGCTGAGTCGAAACATCCCAACCACATCATTTTAAGTACATTTTAACAGGTTGTTGTGGCCTAGCGTTATCATAATATAATATTATGGTTTCATGTCTGACCGCATATTCTGGGCGTTTTTCGGCCAATGCATGCTTCAAACGAATCAGTTGAGTAAGGTACATGTTCCCTGTGATGTGATGGTGATCAGATTTCAGCAGCTCTTATTAGATAAGACCCTTTTTCTCCCACCAAATACAGAGAATTAGCGCCATGGATATTTGTTTTTGGTGTCGATTCGGCTACTTGGCCGGGCATCACATACGCTTCGGGTTATGGTAATGGATTAATTTATCATCCTTCAAAAATATTGCTCTTTTTCAGCCTAAAAAATTTGTTTAAATTTTCTTAATATTTAATTCAACAACAAGTCAATGGTTTTGACTTAGTCACATTCAAATATGAAAAAGTGCAATATTTTTAAAGGACGCAGTTTTAAAGTGGCATATTTTTGAATATAATTGAGATATTGACTTGAAATTTTGTTTGTAATATCAGAAATTAACTTATCTTAACAAAAAAAATTTGTTCGGAAAAATGTGGACCAAATTGTTCCTAATATTTGCAATCCTATCAAAATTTTGATAAAAATTTTAGTTTAAGAGCTCAATAAATATGTAATATGTAATAAAATCTTTATTTATTACCAAAACTAAACCAAATTTGCAGGATTTTTTAAAATTCTCATGCCAAATAACAAAGTGTAAAAAAACTTGTCAAAAGGGAAAAAGAGTTAAGTCATCTTTTCGTCCAGAAAACAGCAAAAATATAAAAATTTTTGAATTTTTAAATTGAAAATCGTTTATTTTCGGATCCGTAATTGATATTGCTCTGAAATTTTTTGCATATTATTGGTAATTTTGTTATCTAACTAATGAATAAATTCGAGTTCATTCGGTTCAAAAGTACGCCCTATATTTTAAAAAAAGCGGACCAAGGTATGGCAAAATTTGATAATTTCAATTTTGAAATGCTTATAACTCGGAAATTATAAGAGATAAATAGCACACGCAAGCATGTACAAGACCTAGCCGAGCGCTTCCCAAAAATTTAAAAATCTTTGAAATCGGATGGGAAACAAAAAAATTACACGTGTTAAAAAATTTTACATGTCGAAGGTACCCTACTTTGAGCCCCCATAGCGCCGCGCCTGGAGCATTTGTTGGGTCCATTTTAATAACTTGAACTCGAATACTCCTTGGCTACTCCCACGTCAAATTTTGTCCCGATCGGGCCATCCGTTTAGAAATGCCAGATTTATTTCCAAAAAATTTTGATTCTGCCCCACTGTGCAGTATAAAGTTAAAACTAAAACTGTTTAAACATTTAAAATCTCTAAATTGATAAAATGCATGTAATATCTCCAAATTTTGATAAAATCCCCCAATCCCTCCCCACGAAATTTTATCCAAAACTTATTCACGAAATCCCCAATTTGGGGAGAAATCCCCACATCTGGCTACATCTTACTAAGAGTAGAGTTAATAAGAGAAATTATAGATAGAAGTTAGAGGAGTCAGAGAAGAATTCAAAGAGTGCAGACAGATACAAGCCACTATGAGATGTCATTTGAATATCCGGTGTTTTTAATCATCTGCTTTTCCTACTAAAGTCATATATTCATTACCGCATCTTGTTTGGGCAAGTTCATAGTAAGATGAAGTCTATCTCATCTTCCGACATCTAGGATCCTCTTCTCCCCATGTTATCAGCAATACAATTGCCTTCATTATCCATGTGCTCACGTACCCAAGTGAGTACAACTGTTGAGTGTCTCGCCATTTCATTCAAGGATGCCCGGCATTCCTGGACTATACTTGATTTGATTGCACCTTTACTGTCAGAATATATACGAATATCCCTGCCAGATACCTTGTAATATCTGAGCCAGTTGGCCCCTGTCCTAATGGCCGCTACATTGACCTGAAGAATACTACATCCATTTGGGAGTCTGAAGGACATTCTTATCCCAAATTAAATAATGTAGACACTTCCGCCCACTCTATCCCCTTTTTTGCCCAATTAAACCAAGGCAGGTTTGGACCAGTTTTAGTTATAACACTTTATATGAAAGGACCTGTCAGTTTGACAGGACGATAAATTGACATCTTCTAGACACTTATAAGTCGTAAAAGGTTTTATTTTTTTTAATAAAATATATCTTCGTTGTGGACTTAAAAAGTAAAATTGGTTTGAATTGTACCAAAAAAGGTACAATTGTAACCAATTTATTCCGACCTAGACTAAATGAAATAGTAGAACAATTTTGTGTGTGAGTGTGTTTGGTTTTTTTTTTTTTTTTGTTTAAACTAAAAATTGAGAATTGTACATGTATGGAAGATCGGTATGTGTGGTTGAGTGTGTGTCTATATATTATTGAATGTTGAATGTATGTGGGGAAGGCTGAAAAGAATGCATTTTCTCTTTCTACTTTAGCTTCATTTGTTTCAATGACAGTTAATGTCACATGAATGCAGTCAAGTCATTTAACCAACTTTAGCAACTTTATCCGGTAAATGTGGACTTTGCATGTTTGACTCTTTTTTTCTTTTTGAATTTTTTTTTATAGCATTTTTCATTTTTGGTTTGGTTAGCGTGTCGATGCCAATTGTTTTTCTTACACTGAGTGTGTGTATTTAGTTTTTTATTTTTATTTTTTGGAATTTTTTTCATTTTATTCTTGACTATTTCTCATTCATTCTTCTCCTTTACATTTTCTTCGTTATTATTGTTATTATTAGTATTTGCATTTCTCAAATTCAAACCAAAACAAGTAAGGTTGAAGTATGACATCGGGTTGAGGTCGAATTTTGGATACCCAACAGCAAAATATTTTAAAACAAGAGTGGAAATTTGATCGGCAGGGAATTGAAAAAGCGAGGATCTGATGAAAATTGTTGAAAACATAACTTATTCTAAGATATATTTAGATACAATGGTCAAAATGTTTTATTTAATCCCACTTCAAACGAGTTTTTTCAAACGTCGAAAGCCTTTTAAGCATATTCGTTTTTCTATAATTTTGCCATAATATTTTTGTAATTTTCTCAGCCTTAATAAGATGATCTCTTGATCATATTGTTAAGGCTCTATTATGATTTCAATCGGCAAATAAACAAAAAAATGAATATAGCTAGATTTATTTCTTTACCGCAGTGATCGGCAATCATAGCCACCAGGTGCTGAACCCAATCTACTATTTAGTTCTTTCAACTATTTTTCAAAACACGAATGTGGTCAGTGGTTAATATGATCAAATTGAAGATTGTGCACTAAAAAAAATCACAAAATTCCAAACTTTTATTTTGCTCCAGTGTTACAAACGAATTGACAAGTGCAATATTCCTCCCATCATTTTGGATGGTGGGTATGAAAAAGCAGCATCAGCATCAACAATAACAAATAATAGTTACACACAGTAGAATTGCAGTTACAATTGGTTACTGGGAAAATTGTATTGGCATGGTGCAACTGCCAGCCAGGCAACGAGCAAAATAGAAAAAGAAAAAAAAAAAACACCAACTACAAACTAAGTCTAAAAAAGAATTTACAACATTTTACTACTTACAACTTGCGTGGTCATAAACTTCACCTCTTTTCCTTTGTTTATTGTCAAAATAAAAGAACGCACTATAAATCATCTCCGGCTTAAACTAATGCTGCCGCTCTGTAACTATGTACATGAACTTACCTACATATCTACCGCATTGTATGGCTGTCTGCTATTTACGCTGTACACACCATACCACACCACGCCGCCACACAGCTGTGGCAAGCAAGTGCAATTCATAGTTAACTAGGAATAATTTTTAAATACATATTTATACACTATGGGTTGGGTGATCTTATATGTATGTAGTTGGCTCATTCTCCATCTTTCTATATTCAATTCCACACTTCAATATTTTGTGTACTCGTTTTAATGAAGTCCATTAGTTTGGATTATATACTGACTATATTGCTCCACGAAGAAGTCTTAAGCCGATTTCTTTACTGGAAAAAAAAAAGTTGCCCTTTTTTAGGGTCACCACCAGTTACAAAATTACCTATGCGATTAGTTATTTTTACATGTTCGTGTCCTAGGCGGAAGTCAATTTACTCTTCATACAAATACTAAACTTTGGATTACAAAAGGACACTCCAATAGATGTCAATTGTCTGGTGGATAATTCCTTCTTATGTGCAACATACAAAAAGTTTAAAGTGACTCCACTATAGATTACTTAGAGACACTAAAGTGACAATTGATTTCACTCTAACTTATCTGGGATATATACAGAATTGACGTCAGTCCAGTAATTAGACATTAGTGAAAATTACTGTCTAAAAGGGATACATTACCTACTTTAATAGTTAATGTACAAGGTGGCGCAAAAGTAATCCTCCTATCAGAAAATGCTATAAATTTTGCGATTGGACCCTAATGTCAGTTCTGTTTTGACATTTGTGTAGTAAACACATGCGAAATACACGTTAATAAACAATGTAACGTTACACTGCTCCAGAACGCGGAATATTGCTGACTATTTATTTGACCAATAATCGGTCGGTGACTTTGGCACAACGTGAATTTCGGCGCAGATTTCCTGGCCGTCCAACGCCTACTGGTGAAACACTGCGACGTTTAGCCGCTCGCCTCGAAGAGACTGGCACAACACGAGATGCTGCCAGGCGTGGCAGACCCCGGAGTAGCCGTTCTGCAGAGAATATTGCTGTTGTAGCCGAGGATGTCATGGAAGCGCCGTCGACATCGACCAGACGACCTGCCACGCAAATGGGTATCAGCCGACGGTCTTTACAGCGAATTTTGGTACTAGATTTGAAGAAGTTTCCGTTCAAAGTCCAGATGGTGCATCAGCTGTTAGCTGCTGACCGCCAATCGCGTCTAACATACGCTCAAGCCATCCTTAATCACCACCAAGAGGAAGATGATTTTTCATCAAAAATAATCATGAGTGATGAGGCCCATTTCCATCTTACCGGGTACGTAAATAAGCAAAATGTACGCTTCTGGGGCACTGAAAATCCGCGTGTAACCCACGAAGAGCCATTACACCCGCTCAAAGTCACTGTATGGTGTGCTGTTTTCGCTGGAGGAGTCATCGGACCTTTTTTCTTCGAAGACGTCGCGGGCCAAACGGTTACTGTGAATGGTGAGCGCTACAGAGCAATAATCAACGAGTTCTTTTTGCCACAACTTGATGAATTGGGATTGGAAAACATGTGGTTTCAACAGGACGGTGAAACGGCACACACTGCACGTGCCACAACCGATATGCTGAAGGATGCATTTCCCGGGCGCCTAATCTCCCGTTTTGGCGATTTGCACTGGCCAGCAAGATCGCCTGATTTGACCGCTCCTGGCTTTTTGAAGTCGGGGGTTTATGTCAAAAAGCCTCAGACTATTGCAGCGCTTAAAGACAATATCCGTCAAGAATGTGAGGACCTATCGCCGGAAGTTTTGGCCAAAGTTATGGAAAATGCCATAAAAAGGGCTCAAATGACAATCAACTGTGGCGGCGGCCATTTACATGACATCATATTCTCGACTTGATGTAAAAAAAATTAAAAGACCAAATAAAAATAATCCACAAGAAGAATCAAAGTTTTTCATTTTTTTTTTTATTACAGCCAAAAAACATCGGAAGTTTACTTTTGCGCCACCTTGTATGAGATTGTCATTTCTACAATATAATCTGTTCGTCAATATATTTAGGATGCTATACGCTGAAAGTGGGCAATTAATGCATCCACAACAAAGGTGAAGGGTATATAAGATTCGCATAGCCGAATAAAGCAAAATATCCATGGCGCATAGGTAATGCTCTGTATTTGGTGGGGGAAAAGGGTCCTATCTATTATGAGCTGCCGAAATCTGGCCAGACTATCACGGGGAAACTTGTACCGAATACAACGGATTCGTTTGAAGCGAGCATTCACCGAAAAACGCCCAGAATATGCGGCCAGACATGAAACCGTAATATTCCATAATGAAAACCATCAGCCACATGTTGCAATACCTGTTAAAAAGTATTTAGAATGAAGTGGTTTTGAAGTTTTGCTTCACCCGCTTTATAGACCAGACCTTGCCCCGTCTGATTACTATTTGTATCGATCTCTGGGATACGCTTCACTTTGGAACAGATTATTCGATATTGGCTTGATTCGATCTTGTCCTCAAAAGATGAGCAGTTCTTTTGGCTGTTGTTGTCGGCTGTGTTGCCAGAAAGATGGGAAAATATCATTGTTAACAATGGCCAATACTTTGAATAAATTTATATTGTACAAAGGTTTCAAAATAAAAGCTAAACATTTGAAAAAATCCCGCATAATTTCGAGAAATTATCTTAAATAGATCGACCGTTACTTCTGGAGTCAAATATAGTAAATATCGCTATTTTTGTAAACTGATCACAATATGCAGCGAGCGGCAATTCTTTTTGAATTGGCTCGTCTTTAAAATCCGTACAGTTAACTCTATGATTCGTAGAATTTGAGCATCTTATAGAAATATTCATACAGCCATATGAATTGTTGTTTGGGTTTGGGATTATTTATTTTTTTTAAGAAACACAAACTGCGAAGCATTTTGCTTGTTTGCAGATACACCCAGAGTCTCTGGCGGGAATCGGACTCACAACCCAGGTCTTTTTTGCAGACACAAGGACACAGGATTCAGAAATCAAGAAATTAAGAAATAAATGCTAATTAAATGGGCACACATTAGAAGGCCTGAAAAGGAAAGCTTAATAAAAAGACAGCTGAAGTAGGTCTTTCAAGAGGACTGTTATAGAAAATATTCTGAACGAATTGAGCACAAACTCTTAAAGAATGATCTTTAAATTAGGACATTTAAAACTTTTAGGAAGGAAAAATCGAAGTAAGTGATAAAAGATATCTAAAAACCTTATTTGCTTTCCAAACATCTTCTTCTTATTAATACGATTTTTGTCCGAATTCTGAAACTCTTATACACTATCAAAATGTTTGATGTCAAATTCGTGTACGTGTTTGATGTTTTGTGGTACACTTGCTGGTGTAAATTTATACACTCAATTTTATAATGATAGGAGCTTAGAAGCTGGCAGTCTACCCTGAAAAACCTTACCAAAACGTTTCCCAATTAAACGTGTCATTATGGATGTAATGCCATTTATAAAAGCGTTATAGCATCCCTATTGGTGTGTCATAATGACCAAAGATATTAAGATATTATGACACCCCACCTGTAGCATCGGAATCGTGACTAGTTCGGTTTCAACTTCCTTCCCTCTACGATTATTTATTCATTCTATTTATAATTGTCCTAATACTTGCTTAAAATAGTTCATACAAATCCCACTAAAGTTAAAAATTAAAAAGTATTTATAACAATTTGTTTCTCTTTATGAGTGTATGTGTGTTTGTAAAGGTAGATAGATAATCATTAAAAAAAGAAGTTAATTAAATATGAACTTGCTAGCATATGTGATTAGTTTGCATGTGTGTAATAATGCTACAGTTTAAGTCATTTTATTAGTTTTGTTTTTTATGAGTTTAAAAAACGAAATTTTTTTGTGTGTGTGGTATTTTACAACCGCAAATCACGCGTGAAAGTTTATGTACTAAACATTATTAACATTAAATATTACACGTTAGGTATCCATTAACTTTATAAAGGGTGCTTTTTTAAGCCCGATAGAAATTAAAAAAAAATTACACAAACATTTAAATTTTAGTAAGAGAGCTATATTCGGCTGTGCCGAATCTTATATACCCTTCACCAAATATACCCATCACCAAATTATATACCTTAAAATAAAATTTAAAAAAAAAATTTTTTAATTTTTTTTTCAAAATAGTTTTTTCCAATTTTCTTAAAAAAATTTTTTTTTTAATTTATTAGTGACAAAAATTTGTTGTGATAAAAAATTCGGGTTAAAAAATATTTTTCCCGATTTTGACCCATTGTAGGTCCAACTTTGTATAGCCTTATATACATAGTTGCATTGGACTTTGAAATATCTATCATTAGATATCCATATTGTCTATATTTATGACTTAGTAATCGAGATATAGGTATAAAAATAGAGGTTGTCTCGGATTTTTGCTCATATCTCCGTTATTTATGGACGGATTTTGCTAATTTTAAATAGGAAACTTTTCAAAAGCATATCGGACAGAATTATTGAGGATTTGGATCCCGAAGATATCTGGGGTCTTCAGAAAATTGATTTCAACAGACAGACAAACAGACGGACAGACAGACACACAGAGAGACAGACGGACATGGCTAAATCGACTCCGCTATCTATAAGGATTCAGAAATATATACTTTATAGGTCGGAAAATTATATTGTGGAAATTACAAACGGAATGACAAATTTATATATACCCTTCTCACGAAGGTGAAGGGTATAAAAACATTTTTTATTTTGAAGATCACTACATGGCATTAGCATTTGAAAATGATTTGGGCTATATGGCCACCGTGGGTGTTCTGGACGAAGCGTATTCTGGTCGTCCAATTTTGGGCCACTTTTAAGAGCATTGCTGTCCGTATGTTACGAATAACACGAATTATGTTGGCCTTCAAGGCGTCAATCGTTGCTGGATTATTAGCATAAACCAGTGACTTTGTGTGGCCCCACAGGAAATAACAAGTTATAGCCAAATTTTAATTTCATAAATCGATAGTTGCGGTCGCTGTATGACACGTGGCGCCATCCTGTTAAAATCACATATCGCCTGGATCAATGTCATCCATATTTTCAAACAGAAAAATCAGTAAAGAAGGTGCGGTAACGATCTATATTGACCGTAACCTCAGCCCCGGCTTAATTTTTGGTGAAGTAAGGTCCGATGATGCCACCAGCGTGTGCCCTGATAGACCAGACGTGCCCCGATAGACTATAAATCTGAGGGTTGCGGGTTCGATTCCCGCCAGAGACTCTGGGTGTATCTGCAGACAAGCAAAACGCTTCGCAGTTTGTTAAAAAACCCTACCTTGCAGTTTTCTGAATATAATGGAGTCTGTAGAATCTGTTGTGGATTGGTCATACTCCATATGCGGCAATTTTGTTGATCAACAAAGCCGTAAGGGCAAAAATTAGCCTCATAGCTGAACATAATGTCAAAAACTGAACGCAGTATGACAGTTCGTTTGATAGTTAACCATTTCGTAAATTCTATCTGGCTTAAAAAAACACCCTTTATATAATTTATATACTAACTATTACAATTATTATTATTATCGTTTTAAAACAAAATTTACGAGAGATTTAAGTTACTGTTTAATGTATTTCTAACATAGTATGAGATTTCTTCCAGTATCAAAATCTAAACAAGTTCACTAACATCCGTACAGTTATAAATAGAACATGTCACGTGACTAGTTTTGCGTTAAATTCCTTCCCTCAAGACATATTACACTCTCATCAAAAGCTTATAACATAAGGACTGATATCGAAAAATGTTCAACATACATATATGTTAATAAAAATTAAACTACTAAACTTACAGTTTTGAATCTTATTTTTTTTTTATTAAAAATATTGTTACAATTTACAAAAAAATTATTTTTATAGTTCTAATCACTAATGATGAAATTTTGAACCTTTTTCGAAAACCCTTCCATTAGGGTTTTTATAGTGCTTTATGTCACTTTGTTCGAACAGGTTGTCCATCTCCGTTTAAAATCTACCACACTTTTGGACACCTTTTTTGTGCTCTTCAATTCTCTTTTAACAAGAGACCAATATCTCTTCACTGGACTCAGCTCCAGGCGTTTGGAGGAATTGCCTCTCTTGATACAAATACTACATTATTGTTCTTGTACCACTCAAGACCTTTCTTACCATAGTGACAGATGCCAAATCAGGCCAAAAATAAGTGGACACATTAAGAAGTCTTATGAATGGAAACATCCTTTTTTGTAAACATTTCTTGATGTAAATTTCGGTATTTATAGAGCCCTTTGTAACAAATGTTTGACTTTTTTGCCGCAACTGCATATTGCTTGCAATACCAAGAACTTTTTGGGAAATTTTGTCTGCTTTTGGGTCCTAAACTTTTCTTCAACATTCCCTCAAGCATCTGCAACATAAAAAAATTGACCCAGAAACTGCGAAAAATTTTCCATACGTACATTTCGTTATCCATTATGCAGCAGGTATATTTTTTGTATAAAATTTGACTTCGTAACGTAACTTGATCATCAAACAATACTTGGGTTAAAAGTTTTAAGGAAAACCGTGTGTTAAGAATTTTATGATCTCACTCCTTAGATGACAACCTAAGTCTGTTGTCAAAAACCTTATTCATGAGAATGTATTGCCATGTATTTTGTTGTTGTATCACCCGTATGTGTGAATAGAGAGTAATTTTGTCCATAGATATTTCTCTCTCCTTCCGTTCTATGCCGTTATTCTATGGCTTATAATATTATTATATGTATGATTTCACCCAAAAATTAAAAAAATACCCGTTTTATACACTAAAATCTAGTTCTCCTCAACATTTCAGGAAAAATGTAAACAATTTCAATTGTTTTTTTTTATAAATATCTAAAACCAAAGGCCTTCAGTCAATAGAAATATTCAAAACCGTTGTCCAGTTTAAAACAAAAAATGTAAATGAAGCAAATCAATTTGCTATGTATCCGTCAGTTTAATGATGATTAAACCAATTATTTTGTGGCATAAATAAATTATTACAGCAATTTAAATAAACTAAAGAAAACAACAAAATTAAATTTAAATTTGAATTTGTTTCTTCAATCATACATGCAGATGAGGTTCGATTGTGTGAATTGTAAGTAAACAACAACCACTACCGACAACAAGTGAATTATATTTGATGGATAAGTTCCAAAAAAAAGCATTTCACTCTCATACCTATGTATACTGATAATGTTGTTGCTGTTCAGCTTACAACCAACCAACTTTGATGAATTAATAAAAAGTGAAAACGCGCAAAAGTGCACATGTATGAATGTACTTAACTCGTACATACATACATACGTACTATGTAGGTATTTATTTAGTACGTACGTAATACCAACACAAAAAACCACAACAAACAACACAAGACGTATGGGTCAACAGAAACAACAACAATAGCAACATACATCCATACATACATATGTTACTGGTAATCATCCATAAACAACATGAATCAAATAAAACCCACAAAAATGCCAAGAAAAATCCAACAAAATAGTTAAAATAATGAAACAAAACAATTAAATAAATAAAATGAAATAAAAGAAACAACATTTAAACGGGAAATGCTTTACAAATCGTCATAATCAAGACACAAGTGAAAACAGCAACAAGAACAACAACAACTATTGTAAAAGACAGCAGCAGCAACAGCAGCAACAACAAAAATCTATAACATGCGTCGTACAATTTGTATGAAAATTAAGACACACACTCTCGATTCGATCACATGCAACACGCGTTTACAAACAGAAATACATACAGAAATGCGTTTGCCAGAATGTACACGGAGAAAAAAGCTATTTATGTTTAAGTAGTCAACTACTTAGTTTCCCAGCAGTTCTAGGAGACAGTCCAGAACTGGTGATTTTATCCATCATTTAGGGTGGGAACTAGTTACTTCAATAGCTACGTGACTAGTTATTTTAACACGGACATGTCCTAACCCTTTTTGTCTTCAATGAGACTGTCTAATAGCTGGTCCAAAGTAGTCAATGCATTGGATTCACATACTGTTAAAATAGCGTCAGTTACTTTACTAGCTACCTAACTGGTAACTTGATCAGCTACATAACTAGTTATTTTAACATGTACGGGTGCAAATTGACCTCATATAGTCAGGTAAAAAGCTTGTAAACAAACCTTTCTTCGACAACTCTCCAATGGATTGCTTCTGGTGTGTAAAATAACTACTTTCTAACACGCATACCTAAATTGGAGCGTAAGGAGTTTTTTACTTGTCAAAAATTCTCATGCCCATACAATTTGTATGCAGCATACCGAAATAACGCGACGGCAACGCTTTGCAATTGGAAAATCCGATTTTAACAGCGCGTATAATAGTGAATTTAGTTGCAAAACACAACAAATGTAAACACATACATACAAAAGGAGAAACAAATATGCAAGAAACACATTTTTTAAACTTTAATATTTAGTTTCTTTGATAAAATTGTAGTTTACAAATCACGAAACAAAAATCAGAAACACCAATACTGCAATGTACTTTATTATTTAAATAATCCGGGTTGTTATATTAATTTTTTTGATAACCTTGTTTTTATTGTTTGACGTAGCGTTGGCGCTCTTATTTAGGTATGACATTTCAGCGTAAAGAAACGTTCCGCCTTACGCTTTTATTTAGGTAGGCCAGTAAAGTGCAGTACAAAATAAACGTTTAAAGTGACTTCACTATAGGATACTAAGAGACACTTAAGTGACTTTAGACTTCATGCATGTTACATGGGATATCAGTATACTTAAGCAAAAATAAAAATTAACTGTATGAGAATTATATTAACACAATTTGAACAAAACCAGTTTGAACGAATTACTCACAAAACGTTTAAAGTGTCTACACTCCAGATAACTTAGAGACACTTAAGTGACTACTGTCTTCACGCTAGATTACCTGGGATGTATAAAATAACCAATTGTCTTCAATCTGCACCACAAAGAGCACATACGTGTCAAATGACCAAAATATATAAATTGGAGTCAGCCAAGTGGAAAGACATTTGTGACGATTACTGTCTATAAGGGATACATTGACTACTTGCTTAACTGCTGGGTTATTTAGGTTAGATTTTCTCATCGGAGCCCACATAAAGACAAACCTGATGGCTACCAACAGCATTTAAACGTTAAGCCTCATTTTCTCAATCCCTGGTTATCGTTTTTCGATATACTACATTCAATTAATATAATTTTTGTATTATTGTATCGTCACAATAAGAAATAAACAGAGATTGAGGAAATAGAGTTAAGACATTTTAACCCTCTAACTAGCAAGACCGTAAAAGTAGTTCAGGTAGATGTAGTCAATAGAATCGTAAGTTTTAATTTTCAGAAGAAAATATCATTCTGTAGGCGATCTTGCCAGTTTACGTGTAATATGACACCAAAGGTAAATTTTATATATGAACAAATTTTATTGAGAGAAGGGAACAAACCAAGTTAAAATACGCATTATTTTCGATGGTGGAAGTTCCAGAAACAATTTTTATCAAATTGACCGCATAAACCCAGGGTGCATTTGGAACAAACGACATGGGTGTCACATTTTTTTGCAATATCGCACCATTTTTGGATTTTCTCTCCACCCAAACAATAAGTCAACATCGAACTGAACATCAGCTACTTGATGAGCAGCTCTTTTCCCAAAACCTGATATGTCAGGCTGTTGTTGGAAGCATTGGCCTTATCGGCCTGCAGACGTTGGAATAAAAAGAATTCGTTTGTAAAGACCATGCCTACAAAATAGTAGAACAACCTAATTATAATATTGCGAGTCTTAGTTCAAATAGGATATCGACTCAGGAGACCATCCATGAGATCTACTCCATCCAAGCGATCATTGTATTCTCGAATAATTTGAGGGCAGTTGATTTCGATGAATTTCTTCTGCTTTCTATCATACCGAGGAACCTTTGATTGTTCTTCGCCAGGATTGGTTCTTCTGAATCGGGAAGATATATTTGTTATCCTTCCATAATACAGTATTCACATCGACTACATGTATTGAGGTCATGTATTCTATGCAAAATCATCTCTTCTCTTGGTTCATTTCACAGTTTACACAAAAGCAAATCATGATCAAGAAGAAATATGACAAAACAAAATTAGTACCTCTCATTGTGCCCAAACCATAAATTTCTTTGGCTCGTAAATGGACTAACATCGGCTTCTATTTGTAAAAGTTATCAACATACAGGATGTGATGCATGAAATTAGGAATCTCCAAACATTTTAGGTAGCTCCAATGTCCGGTATAACACGTAAAATGATAATATCTTCGTACCCATTGTAGATTTAAAACCGGTAGGCAAAACCGTTTGAATCACAAAGCACGAACAATTTGATCCCTCTTTTATGCGGCTTATTGGGCATGTATTTTCGAAAATGGTGTTTCGTCTTTGGAACATAAGTGGAATCAGGAACACTGTCATCGCTATCAATACTTTCATATGTGCTGTCTACAGAACTCTACAGAATCGATGAACTCGAGAAATTGTTCATCAGACATTTGCTCCAAATTAATATTTTTCTTATAAGGACGTTTAGTAATATCCTTCTATAACGCAATAGTAAAATAAAAGGAAAAATAATAGAACCATAAGCAAATAAAAGAGTTTTGTGAATAAATGGAATAAAATTTGCTATAGACACTTAGTAGTAGTACTAAATATGGACATGTTTGTAGTTTTCACAAAATTGGTCCAAGGATACGCCCATGGTCCCCATACATAGTGAAAATGTGGTGAATTAGAGTATATAAGGGTCTTCCAATAGGGACTTCCGAACTTTGACAGTTGATAGTGGACATATTGTTGAAGCTACATCTGTCGAATTGGCTATCATTTACTCTGATTGTTTTGTCAAATCACCTTGGAGGTTCATATTACAATATTGTTCACTGGCCATCCATGTCGTGCGATTTAACACCGTTATAATCTTTCTAGTGAGGTTTTCTAAAGTCGCAGGTCTATACGAATAATCTACAAACTACAGTGGACCTTAAAGCCATGGGTCAAATTCAGCCTAATTTATGCCAGAATCTAGAATCATGGAAAATTTAAAATTTCGGATGCGCGTATTTTATTCCATAAATAATGCCATCGATAGGCCTATCAAACGTAAAAACTTTGATGACATTCCACACACACATTGTTTTATTTAAATTTAAAGATAGGAAGGGCTTAATAAAAGACCCTTTAAAAAATATATAATCAAAAAATGTTATTCAATGTCGAAGCCACTTCCACTTAAAATTGATAATTAGAATTATTTAAAAAGTTTTACTACAATCGTAACTAGTTTTTAAAAACCGCAATTTCTTTGTCATTTATAGACCGATATGGACGACTCTTTCAACACAGACAATTCAGAAGGATGATTTAAAATTAATATTGTAGTGAGATATTGGATATTATCTCATTAATGCCATTGGAACCAATTATGAAAATATTAAGTTAATTTTCCAAAAATCCATTAAATTCTGTATTATTACATTGCGGAAAGTCCCTGTAAAGAAATCTGGTAAGTAAAATACTATTACGATTTTGCAATAGCGATTAGAATTTAACGGTCTGTAACGACTGCCTGCAGCATTCATCATGTTTATAAACACGGTTATCAGTGTTATTAACATTGTTTATAAGTATGGCAACACTAAATGTTTAAGCTGCTAACATTGACATCGAAAGCTCTAGAATTCGAATATACTAGTTTGTCTCTTAAGAGCATTGTAGAAGATTCCCGAAAGATGGCATTTGTATAAATAGTGGCAGAGGTTGCAGTCGTGAGTGAGTTCATCATTGGCGCTGTTAGAGTTAACATTAACTGTCGTGTACATTTGAGTTTGTAAAACGTGTATAAAGACACTGAGTGACTATTTGAACTGTTGTTGATGTACATTTTAAATAAATAAAGAGTTGTTACAAATTAAAAACTACTAAAACTGCTTTTATTTGCAATCAAAAGTATCCGGTTTATTTAAAGGAAATAAACCAACGTTTTAAAAAGGTTGAAAAGTAACAATACTTATACTTGTCTTATTATCGAGATTAAAAATAACTTTATTCTAAGTATTATAACTTAAAAATGCGGAATTTTTTAAAATTTTTAGCTTTTATTTTGAAACATTTGTACAATACAAATTAACTCAAAGTGTCGGCCATTGTTAGCTATGACATTTTCCCATCTTTCTGGCAACATATGGATTCCGAGCCAAAAGAGTTGCTCATATTTTGAGGCCAAGAACGAATCAAGCCAATTTCGGATATTCTGTTTTGAAGTGAAGCGTATCCCAGAGGGAGCGTTCGGCTTCGAAACACATAGAAGTCGGTCGGGACACGGCCGAGCGTTGTCATGATGTAATATTATGGTTTCATGACTGGCCGCATATTTTGGGCGATTTTCGGCTAATGCTCGCTTCAAATGAATTAGTTGCATTCTGTACAACTTATGGTCTGGTCAGATTTCAGCAGCTCCCACCAAATGCAAAGATTTACCTTAGCGCCATGGATATTTAACTTTGGAGTCGATTCGACAGGTTAACCGGGCTTCACATACGATATCTTACGCTTCGTGTTATCGTAATAGATCCATTTTTCATCGCAAGTAATGATTCGGCGCAAAACTGGTTTACTTTTATAGCGTTCAAGCTTAATTTTGGACATGCAATATCGTTTTTCATGGCCTCTCGGCTTCAATTCGTATGGTACCCAATTTCCTTGCTTTTAGATGAATCCTGTTCCTCGCAAATATTTTGAAATTGCTGCTTGAGTAGCTCCCAATGATTCAGCAAGTTCTTGTTGGGTTTAACAAAAATCTTCATCGAGTAATGCCTACAATTCTTGGTCTTCTAACTTTTTTGGCTGGCCTGAGCGATCTTTACGGCACTTTTTTTTCAAATTAAAGAAGTAAAGCAAAACTTCCCGCATATGACTTTGTCGGCAGAAAATTCGACATTTTCGAAGCAAAAAACTTTGTTGTTTGCTCTATAATAATTAATAACACTGTGATCAAAATTGACACTTTTTTTCTGTCAAGTGAGGCACCCGGCGGGTTAAAATGATTCGAGTACGCTGAATCCAGTGGTGGTAACCGTTTTTTTAGGTTGACTCTTGTTTTCGAGATATACCGTTATATCGAAAATGGAGGAGGTTGCACGACATATATTCGCGTAACTCTAAAATGATTTAGACAATAAAATTACCTTTAAGTAAGACTGGAACTCTTTTTAATCTGCACAGTCGCTTTAGATATATAATTTTTTTTGAAAAAAAAAAAAAAAAAAAAAAAAAAATTAAATAATTTTTAGCAAAATTTCGAAATTTTTGTTTTTTAAAACGGCATAAAAAATTGTAAAATGAAGATACGCTGCTAATTTTTTCTAAGCACAGAAAACAATAGTCCAAACAAATCAAGCTCTAAATGATTAAGATCTATTCACAACTTTTGATTTTATAATTAAAAGATAAAACAAATATCCCCTAATCACATTTTAACATTTGTTCCCAAATTTTTGCAAAAAGTTTTCTAAAAATTTTTTAATTCTTAAAAATTGTATAAATTTTTGAAAAGAATACACAATTTCCTATACGTTGATGTATAATCTAATATATAAAAATCTCGTGTCACAATGTTTGTGTTTGAACTCCTCTTATACGACTAAACCGATTTTTATGAAATTTTGTATGTATATTTGGGAGCTATGAGAATAGGTCGTAAAGTATATATCATACCGCTAGGTCATGAGGGTGCCCCTATCCCGAATTTGTATTTACAATTTTTTTCTAAAAATATCCACCCATTTTTTTAAATATTTTTGGCCAAAAAATTTTGTTTTACTTCGAATACATTCGTTATTTTTTATTTAACAACCAAAATATTCAGTAGAAATAATTTGTATGGCAGGACAACGTTTGCCGGTTCAGCTAGTATATATATATATATATATATCTTATATTTTCCACTAGTCAAATTTATGGATTCAAAATCAACAACAAACAGAAAATTTACAGAATCTTGCCGTTTTTTTTACTATTGCAGTACTAAACATCAAAGAACACTGCACGATGTAGCTAATTATTACGAGTTATGAATGAATTTTTTTTGTAGCCAATATTTTTTTTTTTTTAAATATGTAGCCTAAATAGCTTCCAAATGAATCTTAAATAACAAAAAATCCGACATCAGCTTCAAAAGATTCTGTCAAGATTTTGAGATTTTCAAAGTTTGAAAAAATTAAAATGGTAATAATCAAATGTCTTTAAAGATTATGTGTTTACCGAATATGAACAAAATCGGAAGACCCAAATACAATTTGTTAGCGATGTCCAATGGAATTCATGATAGATAACTGACCTACCAACTTTTCTTCTACTCGAAATAATTAAACTAAAACGATCGTAGAAGTAACTATGTACGTACATACATAATACGAGTAAAAAAAATCATTGAAATTTACATCATAAATCATAATTATGCAAAAATTAAACAAACATACAACAAATCTACTTAGTACTCGTATTACGAAATCACCGCTGTACGAGTTCAAGTATTGAAGTATCATTAAAACCTCAAAAGAAAGACTTTCTTCTTTTAAATGTATTTATGGCTCTGGTTATTTGTTGTTGTTTTTTTCTTCATCATCAATTAATGAATGAATGTTGTTGAGGCACTTTTGAACACATGTATGTATTTGACATAAGTATGGCTATTTATGAAAATGTATGTGTGTAAAACTATAATAATGAACACTAAACTCATTTAAACCGATTTCATAATTTCCTAATACTTAGTAGTAAATACTCATGCTTATACGTGTGTAAATAAACGATTAAATAATAATTTTTGTAGTTTATAATTTGTATTTAAGAGTTACTAGGTAAGTCAAAACCGACATAGGATTTGCAAATTTTAATAATAAAATCCAGAATTTGTTTACATCAGTGGTCGGCACTAGGGTTTCTAATTTTTATACTCTTCACCTTCGTGAGAAGGGCATATAAAAGTTTGTCATTCCGTTTGTAATTTCCACAATATAATTTTCCAACCCTATAAAGTATGTATATTCTGGATCCTTATAGATAGAGGAGTATATTTAGCCATGTCCGTCTGTCTGTCTGTCTGTTGAAATCAATTTTCTGAAGACCCCAGATATCTTCATGATCCAAAACTTCAATAATTCTGTCAGGCATACTTTCGAGAAGTTTCCTATTTAAAATCACCAAAATCCGTCCATAAATAACGGAGATATGAGCAAAAATCCGAGACAACTTCTGAAAATTTCATAAAAAAAATACAATTTATTGCATGCTTTGACAAAAAAGCAACAAAAACTATGTTTGGATGTGTGTTGGTTTCATTGCTTTGCGTATTTTTTTTTTGTGTTTCGTTTCGTTTAATACAACGTTGGTTCAACCTTTTTAAGGGTTTCTAATTTAATAGTGGCCTTTGTTTGGTATTTTCACATTCGTAGTTTTAATCAGTACAAATTCAAAAAATTGTTTAATTAAAAAATTTAGGAGTTAAATCTGTAAAACATGCGTGGTTAGTTTCGAAAGAAAATTTTTCAAATTGGATTGTAGATAAACAAATATTATTGTTATTATTTTATCTAAATGTGAATATCCTTAAAAGTTGTAATGTTAGACACCTTAATCCTGTTCGCTTAGAAACAGACTCCGAACTAATCAATAATAGTAACGAAGATGTTCAGAAAATCATAAAGAACAATCTTAAAACAAAAAAAAATCTCCGGGTTATGATTAAGATGTGGCAATTATTGTGTGCTCAGAGTATTATTCAATGCGATATTGTCTCTAGGAGTTTTTCTGAACGATTGGAAAATCTCCCAAAATTTGAAAGGATTTGATATTGGCATCATCCTACAGACCGATTAGCTTATTGCCTAGCTTGTCTAAACTATTTGAGAAAACAATCCAATGGAAAATTTTAACATTCTTTAATAGTCAAAACATTATCCCAGATCATCAATTCGGATTCCATGAGCACCACGGAACAATTGAGGAAGTTAACCGCCTAACTGGAGAGGAACGTTAATTTTTGGAACTAAAAAAGAACTGTTCGGCAATATTTCTAGATGTTGCTCAAGCTTTCGTCAAGGTTTGGCATAAAGGTATAATACAAAATTTGAAATGCCTACTGCCTTCTAGTACACACAAAATACTAGAGTCTTACCCATCGGATCGCTTGTTTATAATTAAATGCGGCGATTATGTGACAAGAGACTATGCGATCAATGCTGGTGTACCTCAGGGAAGTGTTCTAGGATCAACCCTGTACCTATTATACACCACTGAATCCGGGATTTAGAATAGATGGCGTTAATTTTGAATGCGGTTTTTGTTTTTAATAACTTATATGTAACTTGTCTGTCACTTATTCACTTAGTTATTGAACATTATAGTGTAAACAACTAAGTTTTCTTGCTTTAAAAATATCAAATTTTGTACCAACAAAACGTCATATGCGGGAAGTTTTGCTTTACTTCTTTAATTTGAAAAAAAGTGCTGCTGAAGTGCTGCGAAGCTTATGGTGAATGTGTTTCATCGGTTTCAACGTGCGAGAGATGGTTTGTGCGGTTCAGAAGTGGTGATTTTGACACGGAAGACAAAGATCGCCTAGACTAGACAAAAAAGTATGAAAACCAAGAATTAGAGGCATTAGTCCATGAAGAGCTTGCAAAATCATTGGGAGCTACTCAAGCTGCAAAACGTTTGCTAGCCGCAGGATTCATCCGAAAGCAGGGAAATGTGGTACCATACGAATTGAAGTCGAGAGACCTTAAAATACGATTTAGCATGTCCATAATGATGCTTGAACGCTTTAAAAGAAAATCAATACTTTCGATCAAAAATGGGTCCATTACAATAACCTGAAGCGTAAGAGAACATATGTGAAGTCCAGAGTATCCGATGTGGGAGAAAAGGGTCCTATCTACTATGCTAAAATCTGGCCAGACAAAAATCAAAAGTTTTTGGAAATTAATCTGGCATTTCTAAACGGTTATCAAAATGGACCCTACAAATTTTTGGGAAGCTAGGTCTTGAAAACACATGCTTGCGTGTGCTATTTATCTCTTACAATTTCCGAGTTATAAGCATTTCAAAATTTAAATTTTCATATTTTGCCATACCTTGGTCCGCTTTTTTAAAAATATAGGGCGTACTTTTGAACCGACTTTTTTTCATTAGTTAGATAACTAATGTATCAATAATATGCAAACAAATTCAGAGCAATATCAATTACGGATCCGAAAATAAACGGTTTTCAATATAAAAATTCAAAAATTTGTAGATTTTTGCTGTTTTTTGGCCGAAAAGGTGACTTAAATTTTTTTTTTTATTAAAATAAAACTTTCTTTAAGAACATATAACAGTTTTATGTTTTTCTGTAAGATATCTTTACGGAGAATATTTTGATATAAAAAACATGTCATATTTTTCGAATATGTTGCCCCAACGCCCTTCGGAATTTGACCCATTTTTTATCAAAATTTTAACTTTGGACCACATGTTCTAAAATCCAAAAACTGGGATCAGAAAAAGCAGCTTTGGAAACCTTGATGTGATTCCTATTTATTTTGAAAGCATTTTCCCAGCCCCGAAGGAAATGTAGAACCTGTGGGCAAAATTGTAAAAAATACCATTTTTGGGATTTTCACTCCAGTTTTTAGGAATTGCGGGATTCCCTTTGACTGTTTGACAAGTTTTTTTACACTTTGAATGAGAAATTTAAAAAACCCTGCAAATTTCGTTTAGTTTTGTTAATAAATAAAGATTTTATTACATATTACATATTTATTGAGCTTTAAAACTAAAATTTGTATCTAAATTTTGATAGGATTGCAAATATTAGGAACAATTTGGTCCACATTTTTTCCGAACTAACTTTTTTTGTTTAGATAAGTTAATTTCTGATATTACAAAAAAAAATTTCAAGTCAATATCTCAAGTATATTTATAAATAAATATCGATCGACGCAGAACGCTCTCTCTGGGATACGCTTCACTTTGGAACAGAGTATCCGATATGGGATACTCTCGGAATCCATAGCTATGGCCAATTATGAATCGATCCGCTCAAAATTTCTAGGTGTGCTTTATTTGTATATAAAACTTATTTGTGTAAAAACTTGTGTGGATGATTTATATAGATATCCACACATTTATGGACGATAAAGTTCTATTTCGGGAGGACATTTGTATGGGGCTAGGTGAAATAGTGAACCGATTTCAGCCAGTTTTAATAGACTTCGTCCTTGAGCTGAAAAAAATTTATGTGCTAAATTTTATCGAAATATCGCCAGAAAGTGATTCTGAGTCGATCGGTAACTTTAATGTGAGTGTTAGACAAGAAAAGTAATATTTTTACGAAACTGCCCCAATAATGTCTCTAAGTGCAAAAGAAGCTCTTTTAAAGTATTTGTTTTTGTACCTGTTCTTACATCGTGTAATAGAAAACAGAAATTGAAAGAAAACAACAACAGCAACAGCAAGCAACATCATTCATTTAAAAGTTCACATTGATGACTGGAAACCAAGTGCATCACATCATACGGAATGAAGAAGGCAAAGAAGTAGAAGAAATAATAGAATAAGAGGCCTGATGTTATGATGGCATGGGGAGTATGGCTGGCTATGTACATAGCTGGTCATTCATTCATTGTACGGAATGTACAATGAATTTTGATGAAATATGTAATAGTTTGGCACTTGTTGGACTCTTTATTTATTTATTTTTATTTTTTATTTCACTTTTATCTGGTATTTCTTTTTAAAAATGTTGAATTTTGTTGGTGGGTAAAGTGTGTGTGTGTAAGATTTTAACAGCAGCCAGCTAATTTGTATGTGTGCGCATGCGTTTTGAAAGTATAACAATTAAAATTTCAAACACTATTTGTTAAGACCTAAGACTGGAATGACTAAAAGAAGTGATTGATAGCAAGAAATCTTTATAGATTTAAGAAGGTAAGTTTTCTTAACAAAGACGTAGTAAGAATAATATAATTCATTAATAAAGAGAGTGGCAATTTATGCAGCCATTCAGGTATTTGAAATAAACAGGTGTAGAATTGGATTTTCTACAAAATTTATATTAAAATATTTGAATAAAATCTAGAGCAAATTTACAATTTAAGTATGTAATTCAATATGCGGTTTAAATATAAGAAAGTTCTCTTAAAATCTAAGTGAAACTGTTTAAAGTTCATTTACCCTCAAAATGTTTTTATTGATTGTGTAGACATTGTTGTTATTTAAATTATTTAGCGAAAGAAATTATATTAACACTTCCTGCGTTTATTATTTAATATTAATTTTATAATAAATTGTCCCATAAAGGTTTCATTAAACTCTTTTACGTTTTTGTAGTTTTATAAGAAAAAACAAAAACAAAAACTAACTAAATGTGTGAAATTTTAAGAAGTAGCAATTTCATTTAAGTACAATAAAATTTCACAAGTAAAATTACTTGTACAATTACAATGCTATTATAAACATTAACTGAAGTACATGGGATATATAAAATAAGGTATTTGGTTTGCAACACTAAGAAATATTATTAATAATATGAAAAGAGAATGAGAAAAATTATGAAATTCAAATTAATGCCTATTGAGAAATTAAAATTTGTATTTCATAATAGCAAATTAATATTGAGAAAACCTTAATTGATATTAAGTAATCCAAACTAATATTGAGAAAAAACAAACTGAAATTAAGAAATCCAATTCATAGAAAAAATATACATATAGCGGAAACTAGAAAAAAACTCAAACAAAAATAGTACTCAAAAAAAAACTCTTCAGCTCAGAAAATGACTAGATATATAATTAACAAGTAAGAGAGCTATATTCGGCTGTTTCGAATCTTATATACCCAAATTATACTTTAAAATAAAATTAAAAAAAAATTTTTTTTTCGAAATTGTATTTCCAATTTTTAAAAAAAAAAAATTTTTAATTTAAAAATTTATTTTTTTTAATTTATTAGTGAAAACTATTTATGACAAAAAAATTTTTTTTGTGAAAAAAATCGAGTTAAAAAATATTTTTCCCGATTTTGACCCATTGTAGGTCCAACTTACTATAGCCTTGTATACAGCGTTGCAATAGGCTTTGAAAAATCTATCATTAAATATCCATATTGTCTATATTTATGACGTAGTAATCGAGATATAGATCAAAAATAGGCCAAGAATAGAGGTTGTCTCGGATTTTTGCTCATATCTCCGTTATTTATGGACAGATTTTGCTGAGTCCGATGCAAAATAACTGAATACAAATTCATAAATATTGACTTTTTATATATTGAGATCGACTTTACTAGTACACAGAAAAAAAACACACCAGTTATTAAGTAATTAAAAAAAATGTTTGATATGCGATCAAAATTTGTAAAAATTTTTGTTGTTAATATGTTTTTAAATTATCATATTTACAATTTTTCTTAGTTGGAAAAAATACATAAAAATATGTGTCAAAAAAATTAATTTAAATAAAATTTGAATTCAAAAAGAAATAAATTGTTATCAATGTCTATAGAATTGATGCAATATATAAGCCATGGTAAGCAAATATAATACATATATCGAATACAATTTGGACATAGATCTATATAACAACTTTTTTTGAACAGGTCACTGATGCTGAATGGATTCAAGAATCGATTTTTTAAATGTTTGTTCAATTTACACAAGGTCTTGACCGGCTCAACAATAAAACAATTGCATCTAAAGTAACTAATTGGACATATGTTTCAAAATGTAGATAACTGCTGCTAGCGGTTCTCAAAAACTAAGCTGAACGAGATTATTCCTAAAAAGCTATTGCCCGCAATGCACACCTATTTATGCCGTTATATGTTTAGTGTATATCGTTGTATAACTCTAAATAAAGCTATTTAAACAAAATGTTAATTGCATTATTTTAGTATTTAAGGGCAGAAAATTTACAGAAAAAGTATTAACTAATAACAATATAATTGTTCAATATGACGAAATCATTGTTAAGATATAATAAGTTGATTGTTAACAACTTTTTTATTCAATATTACAAACTCATTGTTAAAAAAAATTGTTGGGTGTTAACAATTTTAAGTAACAAATATATTGTTTGTATTTACAAAAATGATTGTTGGTGCCTTTTTAATTAAAAAATTAATTGTATTGACGAATTTAGTAATTAATATGACAATTAATTTGTCGTAATTTTTTTCTGTGTACATATATATAAAATATTACATTTCTTTGCAGATTAAACATTTTTATATCAATAAAAATTTGTTCCTTTTTGATAAATTAAACAAATTTCTGGGCACTTGTAAACAAATCCGATCCATTAAAGAAATGTAAAATTGTTTTTTGAATATGTCTGATGTTTTTGCTTAAGAAACATTTTCGCATCCTGTTTTCATAAAACCAATAATATTCTCATCAAATCATCTACAGCCGAATACATATGAATTTTTTTCTTAAAAAAATACAGTTTCTTTGTCATTTGATAAAAAATATTGTGTTATTTTAAAAAAAAATGCAAATAAAATGAAGGCTAGAACTTCCGGCTAGATTAAATCTAGCCATTTTTATGGCTAAATGAAAATAAATTCGCTAGATCTAGCCGGAAAATGGCTAAATTGCCAACATTGGGGTTTTCACATAGTTTTTATACCCTACACCACCATAGTGGGGAGGGTATAATGGATTTGTGCAGATGTTTGTAACGCCCAAAAATATTAGTCTAACACCCACCTTAAAGTATACCGATCGACTCAGAATCACTTTCTGAGTCGATTAAACGATGTCCGTCCGTCCGTCTGGCTGGCTGGCTGGCTGGTTGGCTGGCTGTCCATATAAAGCTTGTGCGCAGAGTACAGGTCGCAATTTCAAAGATATTTCGATAAAATTTGGTACATATCATTTTTTCTGCCCAAGGACGATCCCTATTGAATCTGGCTGAAATCGGTCCATTATTTGACCTAGCCCCCATACAAATGTCCTCCCGAAAGTGGATTTTATCCGTCACAAATGTTTAATTTATATAGGTATCTAAACAAGTTTTTGTCCAAATAAGTTTTATATATAGGGAATTCATGTCACCAAATCATGGCATAAATCTCCTACAAATGTTGGTATACACATAAAATTCAACATAAATAACTTTCATATAAACATTAATCACGTGACCAAATTTCGTGGTGATCGGTCCATAATTTGTCATAGCTCCCATATAAGGCCCACTTCCGAAAATCGCTCACGAACATAAATTATTGAAATTTTGAAAGAAAAATGTTTTTGCTCATTTACTTAGTGTGGGGTATTATCTGGTCGGGCTTGACCGACCATACTTTCTTACTTGTTTTAATTATACCTTCTCACTACTTAGGTTTTTGACAACTGAGTTAGGCCTTTGACATGAGATTTTATATCAGAAAAATTTAAATTGAGCAATATTAATATTCACCCCCAGTAACACGAAGTCTGGTTATGTGTTACTGGGGGTCAGAAAATTAAAATTTAAGTTAAGAAAATAATACTCGATGTTGAGTAAACCTAAATTATTGGGTGTATGACTTAAAAATGCTGAATTTTTAAAATGTTTAGCTTTTATTTTGAAACATTTGTACAATATAAATTTATCCAAAGTGTTGGTCATTGTTAGCTATAACCTTTTCCCATATTTCTTTCAAAGTATGGATTCCGAGCCAAAAGAATTGCGCTTCTTTTGAGAATCCAGCCAATATCGGACACTCTGTTCCAAAGTTATGCGTATTTCAGAGACAGCGTTCTGCATCGATCGAAACAAATAGTAAGTAGTCTGACGGGGCACGGTCTGGACTATAAAGTGGGTGAGGCAAAACTTCCTAACCACTTCATTCTAAATAGTTTTTAACAGGTATTGCAACATGTGGCCTAGCGTTGTCATGATAGAATATTATGGTTTCATGTCTGGCCACATATTATGTGCGCTTCAAGCGAATCAGTTGCGTTCGGTACAATTTCCCTGTAATGGTCTGGCCAGATTTCAGCAGCTCATAATAGATATGACCCTTTTGGCACCACCAAATACAGAGCATAACCTTAGCGCCATGGATATTTGACTTTGGTGTCGATTCGGCTGGTTGGCCGTGCTTCTAAGAAGATATCTTATGTTTGAAATTGCTGATTGAGTAGCTCCCAATGAATTTGCGAGCTCTTTTGGAGTTTGACAACAATCTTCATGGAGTAATGCCTCCAATTCTTGGTCTTCAAACCATTTTGGCTGGCCTGGGCGATCTTTGTCTTCCATGTCAAAATCACTATTTCTGAACCGCACAAACCATCACTCACACGTTGAAACCGATGAAATATATTCACCATATGTTGTGAAAACCAAAACCTCGTTCAAAAGATACGACATCCAATTGTAACATATTAAGTCATACACCAATATATTTTCTTAATATTAATTTAAAATTTTTTTAATTTTTTATGTTAAAATTTTTCGGTTTCGGGGTGGAAATTTATCTCCCCCCCTGGATTCGTGCTGCTTTAATGAAATGAGTCAGGGGTAACATGAAACAAGAGCTTGTGAGAACCTCTGATCTTGTCCAAAATTACAAAAACCGCACTTTAAAGTTCACTACAATCTAAATAAAGATTTAACTTTTTTTTCCATACTTTTACAATATTTTTTTTGTATAAACATGTTGCTGCAACATTTTTTTATTTAAACATTTTGCAGCAACATTTTGTATATAAACATGTTGCAGCAACATTTGTTTCTATAAATAAGCTTCTGCAACATTTATTTGTATAAACATATTGCTACAATAATTTTTTTAAAAACATGTTGCAATATTTTTTTGTATAAACTTGTTGCAGCAACATTTTTTTATTTATTAACATGTTACAATATTTTTTTTATAAAGATGCTGTAGCAATATTTTTTCTATAAACATGCTGTTGCAGCAACATTTTGTTATAAACAAGTTGGAACAACTTTTTAATTTTTTAAACATGTTGCTGGAAAATTTTTTGGTATAAACATGTTGCTGCAATATTTTGTTCTATGAAAATGATGTTGCAATATTTTTGTATAAAATTGTAGCTGTAAAATTTTTTCCCAAAAAAACGTGTTGCTGGAAAATTTGTTGGTATTAACATGTTGCCGCAACATTTTACAAGTTAAATAATAACCGAAATTAGCCGTCTTATGCATTTCAAATAGTCGGTGTTAATTGCTGACTATGAGCCAAACGGTTTAATTCAGTTTTGACTCAACAATAACAGCTTTTTAATATATTTTTTGGAGGCTTTTTTCGGTTTGGGGTGGAAATTTATCTTCCCCCCTGTATCCTTGCCTGTTTTAATGAAATGGGTCGGGAGTGACATGAAACAAGAGCTGGTGAGAACCACTGATTTCGAAGATATTCAATTTATGTTTCCAATGTTACAAAAACCGCACTTTTAAGTTCACTACAACCTAAATAAAGTAAACTGTTTAAGATTTCATTTTATTTCCATACTTTTACGGGCAGGCAGACTCTTTCGTTTTTTGTTTTTTTTTGGCAATTGTTTATGGGATTTTAAATGAAAGCAACAGTAATTTTCTTTATTAAATTCAATAAAAAGTTGACAGCGTTAATGAGAATGATGATGTACATGATAATAAGGCTGAAAATGATTATTTGTAAAGATAAAGCCGACATAAACACAATACGAAGTAAAAAAAATTAAAAGCTTTAAACGCATTTTTATGTTTAAAACATTTATACGAAAAAACATTAAACATTGTTTGTTTAAATAAAAAAAGCATTACATACATATACATTCAATTAACTTAACAAATTGAGCCAAAACAGTAAAGATTATTTTCTAACATTTATCAAATTTAATTAAAAGAAATTGGAATTGGCTATTATTTGTTTGTTTCAGATTTTTTAAACATTTATTTAAAGGTGGAGTTGGGGCCAAAATATTTAAATAATTGTTGGTTTTGAGATGTTTAAGGAAAACAATGGACAAGGAATGCAGAAAAGAAAGCAGTGAAATAAACTCATACGTACTCGTTACAAATTTCTACAAGTTCATACTCGTATTTGTAATTGTTTTTAAAGTTTTGGATTTGTATGGAAAAGCAGCAAACCTTTGCTTTAGAGAGAGGAGTATGGGAAAGGGAGTTTGCTGGAGCAAGTTGTATTCATATGGAAAAGGAGTGATTATGAATTTGTTACACGTGCCGCTACGTTTTAGCTTGTTTTGTTTTGCTGTATTATCATGTCACACATAACAAACAATAAATATGTTTGCTGGTTTACAGGCAAATAATTAACATTTATCTTTGTCTTTTGCAGAGGCGTTGGCAAGAAACATTTTTGTTTCTTTATTTTTTTTTTTTTAATTTTTTTCTTAAATTAAAAACTACTTTAGTTGCAAAGCATATGCCGTTGTTATGTAGATCAAATGATAGGATAAGAATAAAAAAAATTCTGCAATCTGGGCAGGTTTTTGTTGGAGTTTAATTTTATATTTAGAGGGACAACTTGTTGAACAAAAAAAAAAAAAAATCAAGATAATTAAGAGATTTTCATTGATGTGGAAAAACAAGTGAGTTAAGTTAGAAATTAAATGCAAAGAAAAACTTTTTAGTTTATTTAAGAAATCATTATCTAAATTTAGCATAGAATTGTTCTAAAGAAATGAGTTTGTAAATTATAATCTTAAATCTCCCACCTTTTATTGTTAAACGCGAATGGCAAAAATATGATGATGATCTGACATCTTTAACTGCCCATGTATTATGCCTTAATTTCTAAAATGTTAAGATAGTTATTGCTTCTCCAAACCAATGTTATGTAGGCGTCAATTAGTAACCTTTGCATTACCTTTCGCCAACAAAATCCCTAGTCCGATATTTGTATTTATCAGAAGCAGACAGCGAAATCAATGTAAGAAACATTCAACATTTCTTAAAAAAAAATTGGCTGCAACATTTTTTCTATAAACATGTTATTGCAATATTTTATGTATAAAATTATGTTGCAATATTTTATGATGCGGCAACATTTTTTTTCTATTAACATGTGGATGAAACATTTTTTTCTATAAACATATTGCTGCAACATTCTTTCTATAAACATGTTGCAGCATAATTTTTTTCTATAAACATCTTGCTACAACATTTTTTTTATAAACATGTTGCAGCAACATTTTTTCTATAAACATGTTACAGCAACATTTGTTGCTATAAACACGTTGATGCAATATTAATTTCTATAAACATGTTGCAATATTTTTTTATAAACTTGTTGCAGCAAGATTTTTTTTATAAACTTGTTGCAGCAACATATTGCTGAAACATTTATTTCTATAAATTTGTAACAGCAATATTTTTTTCTATAAACATTTTGCAATATTTTTTTGTATAAACTTGTTACAGTAAAATTTTTTTTTTAAAAACATTTTGCAGCAATATATTTTTATAAACTTGTTGCAGCAAGATTTTTTTTATAAACATGTTGCAGCAACATATTTTTTCATTAACATGTTACTGAAACATTTATTTCTATAAACTTGTAGCAGCAACATTTTTTTCTATAAACATGTTGCAATATTTTTTTTGTATAAACTTGTTGCAGCAACATTTTTTTTATAAGCATCATATTTTTAAATAAACATGTTGCAGAAAATTTTTTTTTATAAACATGTTGCAGCAACATTTTTTTATAAACATTTTGCTTTAAAATTTTTTTATTAAACATGTTGCAGCAAAATTTTTTATTAAACATGTTGCAGCAACATGGTGCTGATATATTTATTTCTATAAACTTGTAAGCAGCATGTTATAAACATGTTGCAATATTTTTTTTGTATAACCTCTTTGCAGCAACATTTTTTTTATAAACATGTTGCAGCATCATATTTTTTATAAACATGTTACAGCAACTTTTTTTATAAACACGTTGCAGCAACATTTCTTTTTAAAAATATGTTGCAGCAACATTTTTTGTCATAAACATGTTGCAGCAACTTTTTTATTTTTTAAAGTAGCTGCAACAATTGTTCGATAAACATGTTGCTGCAACTTTTTTTTCTGTAAACATGTTGCTGGAAAATTTGTTGGTATTAACATGTTGCAGCAACATTTTTAGAATAATTTTCACATCGTAGATTAAATAATAGCCGAAATTAGCCGTATAATTTGAAGACGTCTTATGCATTTCAAATAGTCGGCGTTAATTACCGACTATGAGCTAAACGGTTTTATTCTGTTTTGACTCAACAGTAACAATTTTTTAATATATTTTTTTGGAAGCATTTTTGGCATTCACCGCACTAAATGGTTAATACATATTTCAATAAATTTGTTAATTCACTTAAATTCAAATCTTTTAGTTTAAATCTTCTAAAGAAGTTGTATTCATAATTTTTCGGTAAATGTAATATGTAACAACTTCTATTTGTATTTTCTGATATTGTAACGCCTCTGAATCTAATTTAAATTTCAATGGCTTTGTACTGCAGTAGTAGCTGCTTTATTCATTCATTCATTCAGTCAGTCGTTCATTCACTGGCTCATTTGTTTAAGCCAAAGTTCAAACTTTCGTTAATTTCCATTATGGCTGTTTTGTGTTTTATTTGGTTGAAATGAAAGTGCAAATAAGAAGATGAAATGGAGTCACATTTGAACAAGTAATAATGGAATATATATGTATATATAGAAAAAAAAAAAAAAACAGAAACAAAAAAAACGAAAATACCTCACTTACCCATTCAGTCGTAGACAAATAGATAATAAATGTGTGTTGTGTACGACAAAACAAATGTAAATGTTGGTACTCGTAAAAAGAAAAAAAATAAAGTTAATTTTATTTGCATTCTACTACTTACATTTCACATAGAAAAGTTATGTTGGACAGACCGACAACAACAAAGTAAATATGTACTCCTCTTACACTAATGCTAAATGACAACAACAATAAAAAAAAAAAATTCAAAATAATACAATAATCATCATCATTATAATAATGGCACAAATCATTATGTTGTTAATGTTTTTGAATTGCAAAAAAAGGAAACAAACGAACCACCACTGAAACCAAAATGAAAACATCTTTAAAAATTATGCAGCTGCAATTGAATTAAGAACAACATAACAATATTCTCATGATAAAGAACGTATTTTTTTTTCTTGTTTTGTTTTTTTGAGAAAATTAAATGTAATAAATTTTGAAATCTTTATTAAAGTGAACAAGTCCAAGTCAGCGGCGACAACAGCATTATTGCATCTTTTGCGAAACTTCATCGTTTCATTTATGAGTATTTCCTCACAATTGTTGTATGTGAGATTCCCTTGATGATGCCTGCAGATTTGTGGCGACTTTCGCCATAGTTTTTTTTTTGTTCACAGTTTTTTTTGTATTTTTGGTTTTGAAGTCTTTTTGTTTTTGCTGCTACTGACCTTGTATCAAAGTCAAATGCAAGAGGCATTTTTAACCAAGTTAAAAAAAACTGACAAAATAATACAAACTGTTAAGTATGTGTGCATTAGGGTGCATATTTTACCATAATTCGGAAACGATTTAAAAAAATATCATATCATCCATATACTAACATCAATTTTAAAGATGTTCAATAGTTTCGGAGATATTAAGATGGTGTTGACGAAAAAAAAAATTTCAGGCAAAAAAAATTTAATTTCTTTTCTTAGCACTCATGAAACATTGTTTGTAAACATGTTGCTACAGCATTATTTGGTAAACATTTTTCTGCACCTTTTTTTACATAACTTTAAATAACTTTTTTAAATAAACATGTTGCTGGTCTATTTTTATTTCTAGATTTTTTTTTAATTCTTGGTTTATTTGTGTATTAAAGCTGTTATTTATGTGTATATCGCTTCAACATTACTTTTCTATAATATGTTGCTGCAATATTGTTTTTTTACAAGGTGGCGCAAAAGTAATCCTCCTATCAGAAAATGCTATAAATGTTGCGATTGGCCCCTAATGTCAGTTCTGTTTTGACATTTGTGTAGTAAACACATGCGAAATACACGTTAATAAACAATGTTACGCTACACTGCTCCAGAACGCGGAATATTGCTGACTATTTGTTTGACCAATAATCGGTCGGTGACTTTGGCACAACATGAATTTCGTCGCAGATTTCCTGGCCGTCCAACGCCTACTGGTGAAACACTGCGACGTTTAGCCGCTCGCCTCGAAGAGACTGGCACAACACGAGATGCTGCCAGGCGTGGCAGACCCCGGAGTAGCCGTTCTGCAGAGAATATTGCTGCTGTAGCTGAGGAAGCGCCGTCGACATCGACCAGACGACGTGCCACGCAAATGGGTATCAGTCGACGGTCTTTACAGCGAATTTTGGTACAAGATTTGAAGATGTTTCCGTACAAAGTCCAGACGGTGCATCAGCTGTTAGCTGCTGACCGCCAATCGCGTCTAACATACGCTCAAGCCAACCTTAATCACCACCAAGAGGAAGATGATTTTTCATCAAAAATAATCATGAGTGAAGAGGCCCATTTTCATCTTAGCGGGTACGTAAATAAACAAAATTTACGCTTCTGGGGCACTGAAAATCCGCGTGTAACCCACGAAGAGCCATTACACCCGCTCAAAGTCACTGTATGGTGTGTTGTTTTCGCTGGTGGAGTCATCGGACCTTTTTTCTTCGAAGACGTCGCGGGCCAAACGGTTACTGTGAATGGTGAGCGCTACAGAGCAATGATAAACGAGTTCTTTTTGCCTCAACTTGATGACTTGGGATTGAAAAACAAGTGGTTCCAACAGGACGGTGCAACGGCACACACTGCACGTGCCACAACCGATATGCTGAAGGATGCATTTCCCGGGCGCCTAATCTCCCGTTTTGGCGATTTGCACTGGCCAGCAAGATCGCCTGATTTGACCGCTCCAGACTTCTTTTTGTGGGGCTTTTTGAAGTCGCGGGTTTATGTCAACAAGCCTCAGACTCTTGCAGATTTTGAAGACAATATCCGTCAAGAATGTGAGTACCTATCGCCGAAAGTTTTGGCCAAAGTGATGGAAAATGCCATAAAAAGGGCTCAAATGACAGTCAACTGTGGCGGCGGCCATTTACATGACATCATATTCTCGACTTGATGTAAAAAAAATTAAAAGACCTAATAAAAATAATTCACAAGAAGAATCAAAGTTTTTCATGTTTTTTTTTTTTTAATTACAGCCAAAAAACATCGGAAGTTTACTTTTGCGCCACCTGTATCTTCAATATTTGTTTTATAAACATGTTGCAGAGTTATGCTTTCTTCTTTTGCTGCAACATTTTTGTCTATAAACATGATGCTGCAATATCTTTTTTTACAAATATGTAGCTGGCAAATTTGTTTACCTAAAGTTTATTTTTTTCTATAAATTTGTTTCTATAAACATCTAGCTGGAACATTATTTCTATAAACTTGTTGCTGCAAATTTTTTTTCTGTAAACATGTGACTGTGTCATTTATTTCAATAAACATGTTGCTTTAAAAATATTTCTATAAATAAGTATCTGAAACATTTTTCTATAAACATGTTGCAGAAAATTTTTGTTGCTATAATTATGTTACAGCACTATTTTTTATTCTATAAACCTGTTGCTTTAACTGTTTTTCTATAAACATGTTTCAGCAACATTTTGTCCATAAACATTGTGCTGCCATAGTTTTATTTGTAAACAATTTAAATGCACATTTTTGATATTAACGTGTTGCTGGAATATTTTTACTTATAAACGATTTGAGGCAACAATTTGTTCCTGAAAAACCTCTAAAAAGTTGCAAAAAGTTTTTTCCTAACAAACAACATTCGCCCTAATAAACATACATGTAAAATTTGCCAGAATAATATAAACGACACAAGTTAAAATTTTTTATTTAGCTGGACCAAATTTCCAAAAAAAAATTTCAAGCTTGAAATAAAAAGAAAAAAAATAAGAAAACTGCCCAAAAAAATAAGACAAAATAAAGCAGTTGTATTTTGAATTTCGTTCAAAATTTTTAATTTCGCCTTTCGCCACTTGTACATGCTCCAAACATATTTACGGCTTTTACAGCCTTCTTTTAAATTGGGTTAGATCTGCCCATAGGTCAATCAACTATACCAAAATAAAAAAACAACAACTAGCAAACGAACAAACCAATACGAAATATAAACTATATTTCATGTTGGTTAAACATGTTCCCATAAAAGAAAGGTAGTGAGTGTATGGTGGAAGGTATGTGTGTACCTTTCCACTGCATATGTACTCGTATAAGGTAGTGAGTGAGTCAGTGTAGTATGTTGTGGCCGAGGTTTTGTACTCATGCAACCACATACATATACAAATAACTACTCCCATATAATACCCCTGGTACATGGGGAGTAGTAAGTAAATGTGTTGCTTTGAAACCTTTTTACATTTTTATTTTAAAGTTTATATTTTTTCTTTTGATTTTCGGATTCTGGCGGAAACATACAAACAAACAGCCAGTGAAAAGGTGTGTGAATGAGAATCGTACGAATGTGTGTATTTTTTGTTTTTTCATGTTGATAAACATTTATTTTGTGGCATCCTGTGCAATTTCTGTTGAATGTTGGTAGGAGATCATTTCTTTATTTTTTATTTATTTTTTTTGGTTTTATTTGTTGCGTGTTTAAAAATTCTTATTCTGTTGCATGGTTTTGATTACGTTTAAGAGAAAGTTACAATTTCTCCTTGTGATAATGATCAACAATATTTCTTTCCTTTTTAATGTTCAGCCACACAGAGGAGTGTAAGTTGTAAGTTTGTTCGTAATATAATATGGAATATAAATCTTTTTCCTTTTTTGTTTTTTTTTGTTTTTGCTCTCTCTCAACAAATGGGTCAACAAAAATAATGGTTGCAATTATAATAAAAAGAATTTACAAGATTTTTATATTTTGTTTGCCTTTGGGTTCTTTTGTTGCTAAATGAATTAACAGTTTTTGTTGGATTATTAATCAAATGTTCGTTTAAAATATGTACTTCATTTATCATTTATCTTAAGGATTATACTTAATGCTTATTATAGTACCAGTTCAAAGTATTCCCAATTAACTGTTAATTTTAATATTGAGATGATCAAAAAACCTTAATACCATGATCTCCTAACAAAACACCCTTTACTCCATACAATGTATCATCATATCTTATCTTCGTTTGCTTTAATATACCACATATGTATTTGTATTAAATATTTTTATTTTTTTTTGTTTTAACAATAAAACAACAAAAACTTCATCTGCCTTGGCAATACCTAACGGTTCTTTTGTTAAATATCCACTTGTCCACTACAACAACAAGAACAAATACACCAAGAACAACAATAATAGTCAACCGCAACAACCACATTATACAATAAATAAATATTCTTTCTTACTCATACTTAGTACCCAGTAACTTAAACATATCGTCTTCATAGATACTTTTCCATACCTCCACCTATACAAACACACAAACAAACATTCTTTTAGATACTTATACGTACTTGTTCTGCTAGCTACACAGTTATCGTTAGCAATATGTTTGTTGTACTTAATGTCTAGTTATATTTACTAAAAACGTAAGAATAAAAAATAAAAACATATATACAAATCCGTCGTTAGTTTATGTTTAAACATTTTGCTATTTTAAAAGAATGAATTCCAGATACAGTTACTGTAAAGCAGGGAATCTTTGTGGTTTATGTTGCTGTAGCGTATTTTCTACAAACTTCAACATTTTGTCTATAAACATGTTGCAAAATATATTTATAAATTTGTTGATAAATATAATTTACAATATTATTTCTATAAATATGTTGCTGCAACATTTTCTTTTATAAATATGTTGGTGCAAAATTTTTTCTATAAACATGTTGCTGCAACATTTTTTTATAAACATTTTGATGTAATACTTTTCTCAATAAACACGTTGCCCAAAACATTTGTTGTATTCATGTGCTGGCACATTTTTTATTTTAAAAATGTTGCTGCAACATGTTTCTCTAATAACATGCTGCCGCAATATATTATTTTAAAATATGTTGCTGCAATATTTTTGTTTATAAACATGTTACTGCAACATTTGTGTTCATAAATATGCTTCTGCAACATTTTTTCTACAAACATGTTGCTGCAAAATGTTTATCTATAAACATTTCTGTATCTATAAATTCTTCTTTATAAACACGTTGCCCAAAACTTTTGTTGTCAACATGTTGCTGGCACAATTTTTTTATTTTTAACATGTTGCCGCAACATGTTTCTCTATTAATATATTTTCTTTATTAATGTATTCCTGAAACATTTGTTTCATTAAACATGTTGCTCCAAAATTTTTTTCCATAAACATTTGCTGCAACATTTTTTCTATATTAATTTTTATTTAAAAATCAGAAACATTTTGTTCCATACAAATATTCTTCTATAATCATGTTACAGCAAATTTTTTTTTATAACAGTTTGATGTAATATTTTTCTCTATAAACACGTTGCCCAAAACTATTGTTGTCAACATGTTGCTGGCACATTTTTTATTTTAAACATGTTACCGCAACATGTTTCTCTATTAACATGCTGCCGCAACATTTTTCATAATTAATATGTTGCTGAAAAATTTGTTTCTATAAACATAGGGTTTCAACATTTTTTTCCATTAACATTTGCTGCAACATTCTATAAACATTTTTATCTAAAAACAGAAACATTTTGTTCTATAAAAATGTTCTTCTATAATCATGTTACACCAATATTTTTTTTCTATAAATATGTTGTTTCAAATTTTGTTCACTACATATGGATCAACTTTGTCTTAAAAAAATTTCGCTTTAAAATTTCACCCTTTATTTGACACAAATTTGAAAATCAAATCAACTTGGTAAAGTGACTATTCCGACTGAATTTCAATAAAATCTCATCATATCTATTATTTCAACCGTTAGATATCTAACATCCTAATATGGACAGAAAAAGATTTTGGCATTGAAGGTGCAATAATTGGTAATTATCAATTATCACTTTAATTACGTTATTCCCTTCCAATCTATAGCAGCGAGTATGGTTAGGTTAGGTTCCATGGACAGCCGCTCCTCAAGCAGCTCACTTGGGTCCATTCAGATCTGAACCCATTGTGATACCCACGGGGTAGTCATCAGGGTATTTATAGTACTTCCGTTGACTCCAAATTAAACCAGACAGATTCCCGGATGAAGGAATAGATTCGTATCAGATTCATCCTTGATAGCTCGTCCAAACATGATAGGAACGGAAATCCGAGGATGCGTTCCCTCAGGTTTGTCAGAGCCGGACATTGGCAGAAAAGGTGATACACAGTCTCTTCCTCTTCTTCTTTATGGCAGCTTCTACAGTAATCATTGTACCGTAAGCCCATTCTTCTAGCATGTGTCCCGATTAAACAGTGTCCTGTAATAAAGGAGACAATTAGCCTTATTTGCTCACGACTGTATTCTATAAGTAGACTCGTCCTGCTGGCATCATATACGGGCCAAGTCGACCTCGCTGTAGCACAGAAAGGTTCATTTGTCCAGCTGTTTTGTGCAGTCTCATATAGTTTCTGCTGAACAGCCATCTTGCATTTAACAAGGGAAATACCAGAAAAGGGGTCGATCGCCTCCTCACTCATTATCGCACCCATTTTGGCCAGATCATCTGCTATATAAATTCATTGGAATGCAAAATTATCAGAATAAATCACGAAAATGGGTAATTGTTTGCAAAAATGTGCTATAAAAATTTTGTTATAACATCTTGACACTTACGACAACTAATAAGTGAGATATGTATGTATTTGCACAAAATAAATTTTAAAATGATTATGGAATAAAGAGTTATGTGCTCATTTCATGCAAATGCCCTTGCAACTCTAGGACGAACTAAAATTAAAATTTGTTTCTACATAAATTGCTAGAAGAAAGGTAAGAGAATTTTTATGGAATAAACTTTTGAATGATATAGCAAATTGACGAAAATAAACAATGTTTTTTGCTCTCCTAATAAGTTCTTCAAAAACATATGACACTTTTTGTATGCGCAGCAACGAAGATATGTTGGTGCAAGTGTAGATTGAAGATTTAGTTCGTAGTTTTAGCTCTACAGCCTCTAGTTGTTGAGTTATACATAATTTTTATTTTTTTTTTTCATTTCGTTTGCTGAAACATTTTTCTCTACAAAAATATTTTCCCAACTCTTTCTCTCAATAAACGTTTCTGCAACATTTTTCTCTAAAAATATGTAGCTGCAATATTTTTCGTTAAAAACATATTGCTGCAATATTTTTTGTCAACTTTTTTTCATAAACAAGCTGCTGGAAAATTTTCTCTATAAACATTTAGTTTCAAGATTTTTTTGTAAAATTTTTATATATAAATTTATAAATTTTTGTATAAATAAGTTTCTGCAACATTTGTTCTGTAAATGTGCCAGCTATATTTTTTTTGTAAAGATGGTTCAGCCACATTGTCTTGACAAAATGTTTCAGCTGCTTTTTTTTTTGGTAGACTTGTTGCAGGTCATCTTTTTTGTATAAAAATGATTGCATTATTTAAGATTCTAATAACTAGCAATGAAAGTGATTTTCGAAAGTGATATAATCCGATCATTTTTAAAGTCCGACCGAATTTTCGATTTCAGATTAGACCAATAATCGGTGTAATACCAGTATTGGATCAAAATTAGGCCGAATACCGAAACTTTTATAAAGGAAAAGCATTTTCAAAAATAAAATTACTTTTTTGTAAAATTTCTAAGCATCCTGATACATGATCTAAAATTATTATTTTATTTTTTTTGGAAATTAATAGAAACTTTACAAAGTTCTTGGCCGAATAATAGGTTAGGTTTTGTTTCGACCTCAAAAAAAAAAAAACATTTTCTGGTAATTTTGTGAAATTCTTGAAGTGTAAGTTGGATTCGTCTTTTGGCATTTAACTTTTTGCGATTGGGTGGTTAATTTACTAAGCACATTTTCTATAGTCTTTAAAACATAGTTTATTGGCATCTGTTGCCATTCATCTTTTATGATTTGCCATCAGGGTGCTCTGGTTACATAAATATATTAATTTGAAAATATTGTAAAAATAAGTTTTTTTAAGAGACGCTCACGTATTCAATAAAAAAGCACATAGTGTTTATTGTTCATCGAATTCAGTGTTACTTTGATATTTCAGTTGGTTGGGCAGAAAAATTAGTCAAAAATATTCGATTTAAAAAAAATGTAAATGTAAAAATGTTTACTAACCGCCACGGTGGTTAGTAAACTAACCACTTCACTTCAGAAAACACCTTGGAATGGGGTGGTTTTTTCATGTTCTCATTTATTTATTTTTTCTTACTTTTTATAATAAACTAACCTTGATTAAAGTAAAAATGCAACTTATTCACAAAAAAGCGTTTCTGAAAGAGTTAAGTATCGAAAAGTTTATAAATTGTTTATTATACCCTTCACCATACGTTTGCAACGCCACAATGTATATATATATTCTGGATTGTTATAGATAGCGGAGTCGATATAGCCATGTTCGTCTGTATGTTGAAATCAACTTTTTCGTAGCCCACAAATAACTTACAAACATGATTGATAATCAATATATCGGAAATTCTATCGCCTCGGTTGCTATTTAAAATCGAGAAAATCTGCCCACAAATGGTCTATTTTTGATCTATATCTGGATTACTAAGTCATTAATATAGACAATATGGATGTATAATGATATATATTTCAAAGTCCATTGCAACGACGTGTATAAGGCTATACTAAGTTGAACCTACAATGGGTCAAAATCGGATACATATTATAAAATATTTTTTTAAACCAAATTTTTTTTCTACAAAAAACTTTTTTGGCAGAAAATTTTTTTTTACAAATAATTTAAAAAAAATAATTTTAAAAATTTCAAAAACAATTTCGAAAAAGAAAAAAATTTTTTTAAACAATAAAAAAATAAATTTTGAAAAAAAAAATTTTAAATTTTGTATTTCAAAAAATAATTTGATGAAGGTTATATAAGATTCGGCACAGCCGAATATATCTCTCTTACATGTTTTTTTTATTTTTTTAACATACAAGTACAAATTTAAAGCACTATTTAAAGTTCTGCTTTTAAGTTAGTATTTTTATAGTAATTCTCTTATTTCTATTAAAATTGTTAGGTATTCTAATTAGATTATATTGTTTGATACAAAAAAAATATGTATGTGGTGGCATTTTTCTTTATTATAAAATAATTAGCAATGACTCTGTCTAGTGCTACTAACCGCTAACTGATTTATTAATAAATATATGGAAATCTTACATAATTAAAATTTCATTGAAAACTTTTGTTAAAAAAATACTAAATTGAGAAATATGTTTTAGAACTCCAAACATAATTATGTAAGAATTATGGATTCTAAAGTGATTTCTATATTCATATGTATGTTATAAATGAAGATGTGAGAAATTAATAAATGAATTTATTATGAATCAAAATTTAGTTTAAAATATTAATTTTTGTCGAAATAAAAATTTCTACAACTTCCTCAATTTAGGGTACTTCCATAACCGGCTTTACTAAATGTAGCACTTTGAAAATATGCAGTTTTCCTTTATTCTGGTCTTTTTCAAAAAATTTTCTTTTCTCTGGATGTATGTATGTATTTATTTATTTTGTTTAACATGTGCATTCAGCTCTGCGTCTATTCATGATGCATTTGCTCAAACCAACAATAACAATTTCATACATACGTATTACAACTCCTCGTCATCATCATCATCTTTATGATTTGTGTTTTTTTATTTTGTTTTTGTTACTTTGCCTCCCAACTTTTATTATTTTCAAATAAAATTTTAGCATTTTTTAAAGCCCTTCTTGGAGATTTTAAGTGAACAAAAAACCAAAAAAAAAAAAAAAAACATGAAAAAGAAGCAACAGAATAATAAAACGACAAGAAGATAAAGTTTTCTGACCTCAACTTTACACAGATATACTTACTGGGTACAAAGATGCACAACAGACATGGACAGCAAGCATAACATGATCATGATCATCAACAGGCCAACAAACGCCTACATTAATTTTTTAGTTAATATTTAACTAATACATGGATACATACATGTGTACATATGGATCTGTGTGTGTTCTTGTGCCTGTTGATTTTTCTTTCAGTTTTGAATAATTGAATACTCGTCCGCATCTTTTTGTAGGTAAATAGATGTAGTTGTGTCCGTCTGACTGTCTGTCTGTCTTTCTAAGTGAGTATCTGTGTGTCCGTGTATATCAGCATGTATTTATTGTCACATTAAATGCTGTTTACATATTTGATTAACACTAAAAGATTTTTTCTTTTCTTTTCATTTATTTGTTTAGTTATTTTTTTTTATTATTAATTTTCAAATATTTGAAAAGTTTTTTTTTGCTTTTGCTGCCTGCTGACATTCTTAGTTTAACGGACATTCTTTTGGTTTGTTTTTCTAATAACATTTACAATAATTTTAAACAATAACGCATTTTTTCTATTTTCTTAAATCTGTGTTTATTTTTGTGTTAAAACTGCTGGGGGCTTTTTAATAGATGCTTGTTTTTAAAGATTAATACTATTTTCTAACATTTTAGCGAAATAATAATTGCATGATTTGTAGACTTTTTTTGCCTGTAACATTATTTATTGTAAACATATTTCTACAGGTTTTTTCTTTACATCTATACATGATGCATCTTTTTTCTATAAACATTTTGTAAACTGTAAACATTTTTCCTATAAACATGTTCCTGCAACAATTTTTTCTGACAACATATTGCTTTATTATTTTTCCTATAAACATATAACTGCAAATTTGTTTCTGTAAATATTAAGCTGTAAATTTTTTTATATAAACATGTTGCTATAAAAATAGTTTCTATAAGCAACATTTTTGTTATAAACTATAAAACATTGCTGTTACTTTTTATGCCCTTCTTCATGAGTGGCAAGGGTATATATAAGTTAGTCATACATTTTTCATTTGTGACCCCACAAAGTTTATATATTCTGGATCGTTATATATAGCGAATTCGATATAGCCATGTCCGTCTATCCGTCTGTATGTTGAAATCAACTTTCCGTAGCCCCCAAATAACTTACAAACATAATTGACACATCAATATATCGGGAATTCTTCCGGCTCGGTCGCTTTATAAAATCAAGGAAAAAACCGGGACAACCTCGATTTATGGCCTATTTTTAATCTATATCTGGATTACTAAGTAATTAATATAGACAATATGGATATCTAATGATAGATATTTCAAAGTCCATTGCAACGATAAGGCTATAGTTATTTGGACCTACAATGGGTCAAAATCGGGAAAATAAGTTTTTAACCCGAATTTTTTTTCCACTAACATTTTTTTTTTCACTAATAAATTTAAAAAAAAGTTTTTAAAAAACTTAAAAAAAAAATTTTTAAAAACAATTTGACAAAAATATTTTTCTTTAAATTTTGAAATTTTGTTTACCTAAAAATATTTAAAATTTTTATTTTAAAATATAATTTGGTGAAGGGTATATAAGATTCGGCACAGCCGAATATAGCTCTCTTACTTGTTTTCAATAAACATGCTGCTTTAACATTTTTCCTATAAACATGATGCTGCAACATTTTCTTTATGAACATATTGTTGCAGCATTTTCCGTGTAAACATATTGTTGCAACATTTTTGCTATAATCATGTTTTTCGAAAAAAGGTTGCTGCAACATTTTGTTATTAATCATTATGCTGCAGTATTTTTATACCCTCCACCACCACAAGTGGTGAAAGAGGGTATATATACGTTTGTCATTCCGTGTGTAACATTGAGAAATATTCATCTGAGACCCAACAAAGTATATATATTATTGATCCTTATGAAATTCTAAGTCGATTGAGCAATGTCCGTCTGTCTGTCCGTCTGTCCGTCTGTCCGTCTGTCTGTCTGTCTGTGTAAAACACTCTCACGCCCAAAATACATAAGCAAAATTAATAAAATATATACCAAAATGTTTATAATTTTTCTAAGCAGTTTGGTATTGAAAATCAGCAAAATCGAGTTGGTAGAACCAGGGTTATGGATCAAAATGTAAGACAACCTCCAAAAATTTTGATAATTTTCACATGATTTTTTGTGACTTTAGGTAAATTCATTGCAGAGAATACCATGAAATTTTGCTCTCATTATTGATATGATAAAAGGAAAAATTCTGTTAAAAATGGAAAGAATCGGTCCATAATTTCTCGTAGCCCCCATACAAATTTCTTCCCGAAATATGGTGCTATGGTATATAAATGCCCATAGAATTGCAGTAGCCATACAAAATTCAGCCCAACTATGTTTCGTGCAAACAGAAATCGCCAGACCAATTTTTTTTTTGGATCGGGCACTATTTGACCCTAGCCCCCATATAAAGTTTACTTCCGAAAATAATTTAAATACACTTAAATATCTTATATATATCGGTATCAGGTTGAAATTCAACTTACATAATCCCCATACACATGAAAATCGCTGTAGGGAGTTTCATTAAGATCGGCCCATAATTGGTTATATCTCCCATATAAGGACCCACTTCTAAAAACCACATTAATTTTCATTAATATCTGAAAAATATCGTTATCGAATTAAAATTTTACAGAGATCGGTAGTATTAATTCACAAATGATACTACTAGATTGTATGAATATCGGTTCATATTTGACCATAGCTCCCACATAAGGTCCATTTCCGAAAATTACTTAAATGCTAATAAATCTCTTATAAAAGCTTCTATCTGGTTAAAATTTCAAATAAATATTCACATTATATACGAAAATCAATGTGTTGAATTTTATGAAGATCGGCCGATGATTGGTCATAGCTCCCATATAAGGACCACTTCCGAAAACCACATTAACCTCTATAAATATTGTAAATATATGGATATCGAACTAAAATTGTATACAGATCAATAGATTGTATTCAAACATTATACTACTGGGTTTTGTGAATATCGGTCCATATTGACCATAGCACCCATATTAGCTCCATTTCCGATAATCACAATAATACCCATAAAATTCTTGTAAATAATGTTATGGAGAAAAATGTCAAGCAAAATAGGCCTCAAGTACATAGAAATCATTTTTAATCAATATTTAATAAATACATTAACGCATATATACACTCATATCGGTAAAAACTGTAACAGAAATAAGTTTCAAGTAGATTTGGTGACTATGGGTTTATAATTATATATATAAGGCTCACATCCGGAAAATTCATTAGAACAGAACAAAAATATACTTTTGAAGTTTGACTAAATATATTTGTTTACACCTTTTTATACTCATTTACTTCACTTGTGGTGAATAAGGAAATATTGAGCCAATCGGTAATGTTAACCAATTATTAAGTATATAAATTGTTAAATAGTACATTTTATTCCTATAATAAAATTATAGACTCTGTTGGATATGGTAGGAATATGTAGTTATTTCAATTATAAATTGCTGAACTAGATAACATTTTTATACATTTGAAATAAAATATCCTCTGCGTAAACTAGTTTTTCTACTATATTTTAAATAAACTTTTATTTTGTTAAAAAAAATTGTTTTTATTGAAGAAAATACATAATTTGTATATAGTCCAAAATGTGTATTATATCAGTATTCATATATAATCCATAAAGTGGCTTAAAAAGAAATTCGGTTATAGTCCTAAATCGCTCATAGTCCACAAAAATTGTGCAACTGTATTTGTAGACTATAAGCGAAAACTACTGTATTACATTATCATTCTACTATTCTTCATAATCGGAGCTAAGTCCCAATAACGAATACTGAATATGGATATTAGAGTGTTTATACCAATGTAATTTGTATAATTTTCATCTAATTTAGGTGGAGGGTATTTAAGATTCGGCATAGCCGAATATAGCACTCTAACTTGTTTTCAATCAAAATGTTGTTGAATAAACATGGTACTACAAAATTGTTTTTCCATAAGTATGTTGCTACAGAATTTCTTTTTCATAAACATATTGCCGAAACATACTTGCATAAATATGTTGCTGTTCCATTTTATTATAAATATGTTGCTGCAACATTTTTCTATAAACATGTTTGCGAAAAATTTATCAATTAACGTGTTGCTGAAGCATTTTTCCTACCAACATGTTTCTTAGTCGCTCTTCGTATAAACATGTTGCTGCAACATTTTTATCAATAATCAAAATATTGCAGGAATTTTTTTTAGACATGTTGCTGCGTCATTTTTCTTATAAACATGTTGCTGCAACATTTTTCTATAAACATGTTTATGAAAATACATCTATAAATGTGTTCTGCAACATTTTTTCTATAAACATGTTGCTGTATCATTTTTTCTTTAAACATATTGGAGCAACATTTTCCTATAAACATGTTGCTGAGTCATTTTTCTTTTAAAAATGTTTAATGCAGCAACATGTTTATATTTTTCTTATAAACATGTTGCTGCATTATTTTTTCTATAAACATATTGCATCAACATTTTTCTATAAACATGTTTATGAAAATACATCTATAAATGTGTTCTGCAACATTTTTCCTATAAACATGTTGCTGCATCTTTTTTTCTTTAAACATATTGCAGCTACATTTTTCTATTAACATGTTTATGAAAAATTTATCAATTAACGTGTTGCTGAAACATTTTTCCTATCACATGTTGCTGCAACATTTCTATCAATAATAAAAATATTGCAGGAATTTTTATTTTTATAAACATGTTGCTGCAAATTTTGTTTCAAGAAATATGTAGCTGAAACATATTTTTCATAAACATGTTGATGCAACTTTTTGTTTGTATAAACACGTTGCTGAAACATTTTTTCTACAAACATGTTGCTGCATCATTCTGAGATTTTAAAATGGTGTATCTTATAATATTAAATATATGTGCAATCATCCTTAAATATAGAAAAATATTAGTAAAGGTAGTTACTCGTATATTCAATCCTTAACACCTGTATACGTATGTTAATCTAAAATTTGTAACACTTTTTTTTAATCTCTAAACCATTTAGGAACTTAAGAATTTAAAAGTCAACATTGTTTGGCTCTCCTTAAGTATGGAGAAAGTTTTGTTGAGCAAAAAAAAAACAAACAAACAAACAAACTGTCATTAGAACCAATTTTGTGTCATTGTCACTTTTTTAATGCAAAAACAAAAAGAAAGAAAAAAAAACTTTCATGAATTGTGGATTAGACAAAACGATCATGTCCAAAACTAAGAAACGCCATAATAATTTAAGGAAATTAATAAAACGGAAAACCGACTACCAAAAGAAAATGCTGTCAGTTGACAACAATTCATCACAGATTAATAGAAAATTACAACAAAAATACACATTTTCCCATTTATGGTTAACATGATAATAAAAAATAAAAAACTGAAAAATGTTGAAAATTTCAAACTACTCTTTGGTACGTACACTTGTGCAAAAAATGAAAAAAAAAAAAACAGTCAAATAATCTAATGGTATAAAATGCAATGTTTTTTTTTTTTTTTTTTTTTGAAACTGTTAAACAAATAATGATAAAGATGATGATGATAATCATGATATGATGCTCTTTGCTAAGGAGTTTAGCTTAAACAGCCATAACAGCAACAATTAATAAAACATATTCTGCTGCCTCTCTTAAGCGGGCTTTGAAGTATAACAAAGTCTGCAAACTTTGACTAGTAGCCTACTTAATAATGAGATGAGTACGAGTATAAATTAAACTTCATTAGTATATATGTATGTATATGTACGACATTATGATGTTCCTAGTCTATGTAATGAAGTTTAAAAAGTCATTTATTTAGAGAAATAAAACATGCTGTATTATACTCTTGGTATTCGTCTGTAAGCATGAATGTATTACTCTATGTTATTGTACAGCATATGTATGACTCCCATACTATGTCTGCTTATACTACATACACTCCTTGTCTGGCTGTGTGTCTGCCTGTATATCTATTTGTGTGTGCTTTTAAGTATGTTGTAGTAAGTACGAGTACTTATTTAGCAGTAATGTAGTATTTTCGTTAGTTTTTAGTATTTTTTATGAAGTTCGTCTTAGGCAGTGACTTTGTTTTTGTGAGTTGAGGTTATTTGAAAGCCGGCCACTACTAAATATTAAAACACACGACGGCAACTGCCTTCCAGGGATGCGAATGCCAACATTGAAATTTGTAACAATGAAATAGAAAGAAATTTCCATTTTTGGCTAAATGCAATAAATATAAAAATACTATTGGGTGTATGACTTAATAACTTATACTCACTTAGTTTTTGAACATTATAGTGTAAATAATAAAGTTTTTTTCCGATTCGAAAATATCGATTTTTGAAAGTTTTACCTTACTTCTTTAATTTGAAAGAAAAGTTCCTCTGAAGCACACCGATTACTTAGCAAAGCTTATGGTGAATGTGTTCTATCGGTTTCAATGTGCGAGAACTGGTTTGTGCGATTCAGAAGTAGTGACTTTGACACGGAAGTCAAAGATCGCCCAGGCCAGCCATAAAATATTGAAGACAAAGAATTGGAGACATTACTCCATGCATATTATTGTAAAACTCTTGCAAAATCATTGCGAACTACTCAAGCAGCAATTTTAAACTTTTGCGAGCAACAGTATGATGAATGCATGTATGAACGCTATAAAAGGCCATCATTTTTGCACCGAATCATCACTTGCGATGAAAAATGGATCCATTACGATAATCCGAAGCGTAAGAGAACATATGTGAAGTTCGGCCAACCAGCCGAATCGACACCAAAGACAAATATCCATGACGCTAAGGTAATGCTCTGTATTTTGTGGGAGCAAAAGGGTCCTAGCTAAAAGGTGGCGCAAAAGTAATCCTCCTATCAGAAAATGCTATAAATTTTGCGATTGGCCCCTTATGTCAGTTCTGTTTTGACATTTGTGTAGTAAACACATGCGAAATACACGTTAATAAACAATGTTACGCTACACTGCTCCAGAACGCGAAATATTGCTGACTATTTATTTGACCAATAATCGGCAAAATTTATAGCATTTTCTGTTATTATGAGCAGCTGAAATCTGACCAGACCATCACAGACAACCTGCACCGAACAAAACTGATTCGTTTGAAGCGAGCATTTGCCAAAAACGCCCAGAATATGCAGCCACACATGAAAACGAAATATTCCATCGAGACAACTTTCGGCCACATTTTGCAATATCTATTAAAAACTATTTAGAAATAAGAGGTTGGGAAGTTTTGCCTCACTCGCCTTATAGTCCAGATCTTGACCCGTTCGACTACTATTTGTTGCAATCGATGTAGAACGCTCTCTAGCATACACTTCACTTCAGAAAAGAGTATCTGAAATTGACATGATTCGTTCTTGACCTCAAAAGATGAACAGTTCTTTTGGATCGAAATCCATATGTTTCCAGATAGATGAGAATAATTTGGAATATATTGTACAAATGTTTTAAAATAAAAGTTAAACATTTTAAAAAATCCAGCATTTTTTAATCATACACCTAATACAAGGTGGCGCAAAAGCAATCCTCCTATCAGAAAATGCTATAAATTTTGCGATTGGCCCCTAATGTCAGTTCTGTTTTGACATTTGTGTAGTAAACACATGCGAAATATACGTTAATAAACAATGTTACACTACACTGCTCCAGAACGCGGAATATTGCTGACTATTTAATCACCACCAAGAGGAAGATGATTTTTCATCAAAAATAATCATGAGTGATGAGGCCCATTTCCATCTTAGCGGGTACGTAAATAAGCAAAATTTTCGTTTCTGGGGCACTGAAAATCCGCGTGTAACCCACGAAAAGCCATTACACCCGCTCAAAGTCACTGTATGGTGTGCTGTTTTCGCTGGAGGAGTCATCGGACCTTTTTTCTTCGTAGACGTCGCGGGCCAAACGGTTACTTTGAATGGTGAACGCTACAGAGCAATGATCAACGGGTTCTTTTTGCCGCAACTTGATGAATTGGGATTGGAAAACATGTGGTTCCAAAAGGACAGTGCAACGGCACACACTGCACGTGCCACAACCGATATGCTGAAGGATACATTTCCCGGGCGCCTAATCTCCCGTTTTGGCGATTTGCACTGGCCAGCAAGATCGTCTGATTTGACCGCTCCAGACTTCTTTTTGTGGGGCTTTTTGAAGTCGCGGGTTTATGTCAACAAGCCTCAGACTCTTGCAGCTCTTAAAGACAATATCCGTCAAGAATGTGAGGACTTATCGCCGGAAGTTTTGGCCAAAGTGATGGAAAATGCCATAAAAAGGGCTCAAATGACAATCAACTGTGGCGGCGGCCATTTACATGACATCATATTCTCGACTTGATGTAAAAAAAATTAAAAGACCAAATAAAAATAATCCACAAGAAGAATCAAAGTTTTTCATTTTTTTTTTTTTTAATTACAGCCAAAAAACATCGGAAGTTTACTTTTGCGCCACCTTGTATATACAAATGTTTCAAATCCGATTGAGAACAATAATTGTATCAGTGTCTTAAAATGTGGTTGTTTATATAAAATAAAACAATAGTAGTTAATGAAATGACTTCTACTCAAGTTACTTTTATAAATACCTAACTCATACTACCAAGTTTTATGACGATCGGTCGATCATTATCCATAGCGGTACTTAAAACATGTTTTTAAAATTCCGCAAGCTCAAAATCCAGTTTTGGCCTATGGTTTCTAGGGCAAAGTTGCTAAGAAGTCTTCGTAGAAAAAAAATATAGTTGTTGTGCATGTTTACTGTAACCATTTCAAAATTTTTAACAATATTGTAGTCACAGTAACTATTTATATGATTGTGGTAACAATAATATGGTTAATATACGATTCGCATGATTGTATCAACCATATATATGGTTACAGTGACTATAAAATAGTAAATAGTTACTGTGACTATAATATTGTTAAAAAAAAAAACTGAAAAAAATGTGGAAATGGTTACTGTAAACTGATGAGGGTATGTTTCAAACGATTTGTCATTAAACTTAAATTTTTGAAGAGTTCAATAAATTTTGTAAAAATAATCTAATTTTGAAAAAAAAAAATTTCATCTCGGATTTCATGTAAAGTTTTTTTTTTCAAAAATTTTGCAAACACTGTACAAAAACCTTGACTTTGATCTTACATTACACTTTTCGCATTTGTATTGTACCAAAAATACCAAAAAGCACAAATGTACCAGCAAGCAGCAGCAGCAAGCAACCTTTTCATCCCCACTTAAAACGGTGAGTGAGAGCTTTGCAGAAGACAGAGCATGTAGTGAGTGAGACTAAAGAGTGTGAGTAGTAGTCGTAGTAGTTGTGGAAGTAAAATAAGTATCTGTGTATTTGACTCTTTGCCTTTTGTGGTTACCGATGCTTTATATTTGTTTGTTTTTTTAAAAACCAAAAAAAAATAAAAAAAAAACAATAAAAAAAAAAGCAGCAGCCACAAGTTCGTTAACAACATTTATGGTTGTATTTGAGTTTGTCTTGGTCTCGGTCTCGGTCTTGGTCGGTCGTCTTCATCGTTATTGTCTTAGTTTGTGTAGTAAATATAACTACAAGCTGCTGTTACTAATGCTTTAGCTGTAGTTGCTGCTGCTCTTGTCGCTGCTCTGAAATTTCTGCTGTTAGCTTTGTGGCAATTTGGTATTTGTAACCATGACCGTGGCTTTTAACTGATGTTCTTAAGTCCGTTGTGGGTCTGCATCTCTTCAGTTAGTAGCTGACCATCGTTTCGTGCAGACGTGTTTTGGTGGCAAAAAAAAAAAATTAAAATATAAAATATAAAATAATATACAAGAAAAAATTTAAGCAAAACTAACCAATTCACCAATACGTTCGGAGTCAAATTATTTAAAACAAAACTTATATTAATTTTCTGTGGAATTTGAACAAATTGTTTAAATAAATAACAAAATAAATAAGTGATTTTTAAAACAAAAATTTCAAAATCAATTACAAAAGTGTGGCCATTTGCAGTGGTTAAAAGAAACCTAACAGATAAAATGTAATAAAGTTTGTTAATAATCATTTAATATATCTAGTAATTAGAAGAAAAGTATATTTATAGTAATTCTAAATAAATATGAATACATGTGTGGCAAAATTATGTTATTTCAAAAAATGTTTTTTTTTTTTTTTTTTTAAAAAAAACCTAAACAAATTTAACAAGGATTAATAATAAAACATTAAAAGAAATCAGGACAAAAGTGTTGCAAATATTTACAAAATCAATAATTTAACATTTTTAAAAAAGAAAAACAAGGATTTGTATAATTTATAAATTAAAAATAAAACAAGCATACAAATTTATCATGCTTTATGAACTTTGAATATTTTAGATTTTAATAATTACGATGAAAGAAATTTAAGAAGTGTTATATTTTACAATTAACTATATTTTAGGGAAAGATATATTTTAAGGACCTTTATCAAAACATAAATACAACATAAATTTTATATATTTTATTTGTGTAGATTTAATGTAGTTTAACCCTAAAACTATACTGGGTCTTTTTCCGTTTTTTTTTTTTATTCAAAAATGAACAACAATCTCGATGTTTGAGTGATATTTCTCTTATCTTTACTAAATTTATTATTTCCGGCAAAGGATTTTGCTCTGTTTCTACACTCATTACTCATTTTACACAAAAAAAAAAAAACTTATATTCTAAATACTAATGGCTGAATCTGGCCATATAAGTTATCAAAGAAATACTTTTTCAATATCTGTCACAATAAAATAAAATTATGGCATATTACTTAAGAAATTTTATACCAAATTAATTTGCAATAGATAAACAACTTAGTACAAACAAAAATAACATGTAAGAGTTTTATATTCGGCTGTGACGAATCTTGTATACCAACCACCATAATATGACAAAATATTTTTCTGATATAGAGGTTATATGGATTGATCCCCACAAAAGTTAGTACAAGTTAGTTAGGCTCATATAAAACTTGTTTGCGTTCAATATCACCACAATATTAATTATTATAAGACATTTATTTATGAATGTTCAAGTCATTTTCTAAGGGAGACATTGTATGGGGAATGGAAAAAAATGTTGCCCGATTTTCACCATACTTTACAGTATAATTTCGTAATAAATATATTTATGACTGCTCAAGGTGAAATCATGGACAGATATTGCCCATTTTCAATACCAAAAAAACCGTATCAACACAAAGTATTTGTGGAAAATTTCGTTTGGGCCCTATCGTGTGTTCAACAGACAGACAAACGGACCGACGCACAGTGGTCCAAATGCTCAATCTAGTCGGAAAAAAGTAATTTTTTTAAATGTTTCAAAAGCAAATTTTAAGTATGGTAATACGTTGACAAGTGTCCATAGTAGATAACGGCATATTGTTTTTATCTTTAAATAGCTACACTAGCATTGATACATTGCTTCAAAAACAAGTAATTGCTTCTTTCTTAAAAAATTAATATCTCAAGTGACATTTAACAGTGCAAGGGAAATTGTCGTAAAAAATAATAAGAACAATTAAAAAAAAAAGTTTGTTGGTGTAGTTAATATAACAAAGGTAAGAGTAAAAATTACTGTTTAAATTTTTCAGAAAATATGTTTTGTTTAGAAAAAACAAAATGCAATTATGTACATGTGTATTTTAAATGTGAAATTTTTGTTCAATGTCCAAATTCTATTAGAATATCAAATGGTAATTTAACAGAGTTAAGCTTTAGTTTTTATGTTGTCGTCATCTATATAGATCTGGCTTTCTAATGTTTAAAAAATTAGCTGCCACTTTTTGCCTCTTCGATTTTTATTTCATTTAGAGTTTAACAGGTCCATTACAAGAAAGGAGCTGTATTTTTAAGGTTGGCGTAGCATTACGCCCACTTCAAATTGTTTAATAAAATTTAGCCTTTAATGCCTTCCACATATACAGAAAGACGATGTGAACATTTCAGGAAAATCGGTCCAGCCATTTCGCCGTCTATAGTGTTCAAACTAACCCACAAAAAAAATTTACATACAAAAACACACATTCATGTAAAAAATTTTTTTTTGTTTACATTGATGAAATCCATAAACGTACCAAGTTTCATGTCGGTACGGCTTTTCAAAAGCAAGTTATGACTTTTTTCCGGCTAGATTGAGCATTTGGACCACTGTGTGACGTCTTAGAATTTCAAAAGGACCCAGAATATATATACTTTTTTGGATATTTGGATGAGTTACAAACGGAATGACGACATCAATATACCTCACATCTTTTTTGATGGTGGGTATAAAAAGTTGTTTATAAAATAGGGGCCAGCAAATTGGAAAACTTGTAGTTATAGTCCAAAATGTAGTTTTTTTTTTTAACCATGAGCACTTAACGAATCTTAAAGCACATATTTATTAAGCGATTTAAATAGCTTTTAAATAATATACAGTGCACTCGCGGTAACGTGAACTAATTAAAACCAAGGGTGTTCATGTTAGTGAAATTGTTCACGTTAGCGATTGTCGAATTTCATGGAAAAATTATAAAATTTTATAATATAAACCTGTGTTTTACACGCTTGAACGTGAAATTATTTTATTATTATTTTCATTATTAAAATATAAAACAAAAATGATTGATTGAAATGCATTACAAAGCAAAATGAGATTACGAGAAAATATACTTTGAAATAAAATTACATAGCAAATAAAATTACTCATACGTTGCCATACAAAAAATATTAATTTAAAGGATACAAACGCATTTTAAATTTAAGGGGATTCCCTAATCTTTAAAAATCGAATTTAACAAATGCAGTGAAAACAAATCGTTCACGTTATAGAGCTTTCTGAGTTTGTTCACGTTACAGAGTACTCAATGTAAACAAAAGCTTGTTCACGTTAGACGGTGTTCACGTTACCGCGAGTGCACTGTATATACATTTGTATAATATGTTTTCTCTGTGAAGTAAAAATTAAAACAAACGATATCAAAACGCCGCCCTCCGTGGTTTACATAAAGGGCCCATAGCTTGACTTACGGGCTTTAGAGTGAGTAGAAAAATCGTAGTTGCTAAAAATACATTTCCGTATTCTCTCATACACAGAGAAAACAGATTCGTGATAGCAACCGAATTTGTTGCCAATTTTACAAAACTTCACAAGGGGTAACAAAAGTTTAGTTGCTTCAACCGAAATTCTTCTTTATCAACTGACTTTTTGTTGATTCTAGCGTGCAACTGAATCATTTGATTGGCAACAAATTCATTTACTACTACGAATCTGTTTTCTCTGTGTATTCCTTACCTGAGTTCATTTGAGGATAGTTGTTAGGTGGGAAGAGTGAAGCTTGTCAATTTGTGAATTATGTTAGATCACAACGGCATATTCTTCACTCTCCTGTATAAAATATTAAAAATTTGTGTACAAATACTTACTTATCCAACATATAAAGACTGAGATCGAAAAATTGTTAACATACTTACAATTTTGAATCTTTTTTTTATTTGATTGAAATTATTGTAACAATTTACAAAAAAAAAAAAAAAAAATTTATAGTTCTAATCACTAGTGATGAAATTTTGAACCTTTTTCGAAAACCCTTCCATTATGGTTTTTATAGTGCTTTATGTCACTTTGTTCGAGCAGGTTGTCCATCTCCGTTTAAAATCTACCATATGTGCTCTTCAATTCTCTTTTATCAAGAGCCCAATATCTCTCCACTGGACTCGGCTCCAGGCAGTTTAGAGGAATTGCCTCTCTTGGTACAAACACCACATTATTGTTCTTGTACCACTCAACACCTTGCTTACCATAGTGACAAGATGCCAAATCAGGCCAATAATAAGTGGACACATTAGGAAGTCTTATGAATGGAAACATCCTCTTTTGTAAACATTTCTTGATGTAAATTTCGGTATTTACAGAGCCCTTTGTAACAAATGTTTGGCTTTTTTGCCGCAACTGCATATTGCTTGCAATACCAAGAAGTTTTTGGGAAATTTTGTCTGCTTTTGGATCCTAAACTTTTCCTCAACATTCCCTTGAGCATCTACAACATAAAAAAAATTAACCCAGAAGCTGCGAAAAACTTTCCATACGTACATTTCGTCATCCATTATGCAGCTGGTATATTTTTTGTATAAAATTTGAATTCAATTTCCGAGCTATGTCTTTGGCCTCTATATTTTTAGTAGAGTTCCTGTCAGAAGCTTTTTGAGCCTTGTATGTTTTTAAACATGCATTGGGTTGAAGTTTTCGTACCAAATAGTCCGAGTATTGAGCTAACCGGACTGATTTCCTACCGGATGTGTTGGTACCTCTTTTGAAAATGCTTTCTGTTTTTTGGCTTTAGAAACATCATGTGGACCATTACTTCTACATGAACCAGGTGTTCTATCAACGGACAAGTTCTCCCGGTACTGTTTAATAACATTGGAAAAAAGTTTGATAGGACCAAGTTGGGTTTTGTTGAAAATATTTAATAACTTTAGTACGCATTTTTTTCTGGTCACTCATTTTAATCAGATTAACAACAAATGAACATAATTGACATTAAACAATGTAACTGACATGCTTTACAAAGGTAAATTGATCAAAAAAAAAAAAAACGTGTGTTAAGAATTTTACGATCTCAGTCCTTATTTGCCTTCATATATACAAGATGCAGGAAAGTCATCTATTTTTCATTATGAAGCACAAAAATTCTTTCCAAGCTTTTATGTATTTCTTAAAATTATTTATTTGATAGCTAGAAATACCAAATTTTTAAGTTATTCACCCAATATATCGGGTGTATGACTCGTCATTCAAGATATGTTACCCAATTTCCCTGCTTTTAGATGAATGCTGCTGCTCACAAACATTTTAAAATTGCTGCTTGAGTAGCTTCTAATGATTTTGCAGGCTCTTGTTGAGTTTTACAACAATCTTCATGGAGTAAAATGCCTTCAATTCTTGGTCTTTAAACTTTTTTGGCTGGCCTGGCGATCTTTCTCTTCCGTGCCAAAATCATTACTTCTGCTCCTCACAAACCATCTCTTGCACATTGAAACCGATGGAACACATTCACTATATGTTTTGCAGAGCCATCGGTTTGCTCCAGCGGTACTTTGTTTCAAATTAAAGAAGTAAAGCAAAACTTCCCGCATATCACGATTCGTTGGTACAAAATTCGAAATTTCCTCAAAAGAAAACTTTGTTGTTTGCACTATAATGTTTAATAACTAAGTCGGAATAAATGACAGATATGTATCCTTCAAAATGACATATAAGTTATTAAATACAAAAAACCGGGTTCAAAAGATACGCCATCTATTGTAAATCCCGCATTTTTAAGTCATACACCCAATAAATTACTAAGAAACCACTCCAATTTAGATAGTTTCAAAAATGTTCCTTTTTTGTTTGTAATCAATTTCGTTAGAATTTTATTCTAAAAAATGTCTTTAATTTAGTAATTTTCAATTCTTCTTATTCTTAATTTTTGTAAGTTTTCTTCCCACAATTTACATTTAGCCTTAGTTTGTATGTTGAGTCTTTCGTTTTAAGGGTTTAATACAAATGGCTCAGCTTTTACTCAAGGTTGGTTCCATAAGTCTTTTGTTTTTATCAATTTCTAATTTGATTGTATTTTAAGTCTTTTGTTTCTGCACAATCATTCATTCATTCATTCAAATCAACAATTTCAGAAAAAAAGATAAACAAAAACTCATATATTGGGTGAAATCTGTTCAAAATCATTTTGTATTTTGATTTAATTGAAAAGATTTAAAGATTCATGCTATAAATGCGATTGTTGAATTATGTCTAAAAAAAATATTTCTTTGTTTAATTACAAAACAACCAAGACAAAAATTCAATTTCCATATTCCTGCCCCAGCAGACATCTATCCTCTATCCCCTATCCTGATGTTAAATTGTTGCTGCAAAACATTTCAAGGACACACACATAAATGTCAATCAATCATAAAATGTTTAAAATGGTAAACTATTAATACATTTTTGAAAAGACTTTAGCATAAAGACAGTAAGACAGACAGACAGACAGAAATACACAGAGACAGACAGACAGATAGACATAAAGAGCTAAAGTTTTATGACAATAACAAGTCATAACTTTTAACATCATTTAAAAAAAATCCAAGTTAAAATGCAACAAATATAACCAACAGACACACAAATACATGAAAATATATACAGCAGCACTGTTTGAATATTTTTCTATTTTTGTTATTGTTGCTGGTGGCTTACAAAAAGGAAGAGAAACAAAAAAAAAAAAAACTTGCAGCAATGACGACCCACCGACCGAAAGACCCAGCAACAATATCAAACAAATACAACAAAGTACAAATTGAATAGACAGTGCAACAAAAACAAAAAAACAACTGAAACAATAAATATGTAGAAATGCTTGTTTTTTTCTTTTTTGCTTTAAAAGGAAGATGAGGAAAAACAGAAATTGATAACAAAAAAAAAAAAAAATCAGCTTAAATTATGTATTGCAGTCTCTTCTTTTTTTATAGAGCCATGAATGCGGCTGTCTCTGCTGCTGTTGCTGCTGTTGTTTAATACATATTTACACATTCATAAAGCGTAAGACAAACACCGTTGTTTTCGAATGTTTTACAAACTCACTTTAAAGTTTAATTCATTCACTTCATACCAGTTTAGTCCAGCACTCATTCGCTTACTACTTATGTTATTTAGTTTTTTTTTTTATTTTTCAACTATTTAATATTCTGCACGGTGTTAAAAGTGTTTTTTTTTTTGTTATACTAAAATTTAAAAATAGCCTGAGAATGTTTAGAAAGCCCAACAGTTCTGGTAAGCTCCAGAATTGTCATACAAATAAATATTACTCATGTCGTTTTCTGTTCTGGGCAACATTTGCATAAGTACTAAGCGTTGAAACTAACCCTAGAAGGTACCAAATCAAAATTCTTTCAAAAGCTATCATCAATAAACTTTAGAATTATAAAATCTATTTTAATATGTAATATAAATACATATAAATCTCATAAGAATTTTATAAATCATATAAATTTATTTTGGTACCAAAAATTCCATTTAATAATGCGAAAAATAAAGTTAAGAAAAATCTCTTACACTTCACATAATTTATAGGTTAGTTTCCTAATTAGTGAAAGAACCACAAACTCTGACATCTGACAATCAATATAAGTTAAGAATAGCTCTTTAAGTTTGACTTTAAAATAAAATTTTAAAGTCGCCAAAGTTGAGATATTGAGAAAAAATTAAAAGAAAAAATGCTACGAAATGTACAATAACTTTGAAATTTAATAATAAGTCCATGACTTTTTGAATAAAACATAGATTTTTGGATAAAAAATTATATTATTTTTCAGCATAGTCTTCTTTGAGCTTTATAAATTTCGTACAAAGTTTCTCATATTTGTTTATCCCTTTCAAAAAATAAGATTTGTCGAGGTCATCAAAAGAGTTATTTTTTAAGAGATGATTTCATCATTGGAGTCAAATCTCTTTCCGTAGAGACATTTGTTCCGGTTTGGAAACAAGAAATAGTTACTTGGGGCTAAATCCGGAAAATAGGGAAAATTTGTAGACTAGTTCGAAGATTTTTGCCATGGAAACTGAACATGTGTGCACCCTTTCATTTGTGGTTGATTGTGAGCAAAAGCAGCAACCATCTTGCGGAAAGCGTTATCATACCCAAGTGATCATTCAAAATTGAATCCACTGAGCCATGTGAGATGCCTATGGCATCCGCAATATCTCGCACTTTCAATCTCCGATCGGCCAATACCATATCATAAATATTTGCAATTGTTTCGGACCTCCAGAACGTTCGCCATTTCGCCATTTCCTTTTTTCCAAGGCTGTCAAACACAAACTAAATGAAGCAGTTTATTTAAATGTTGACAGGAGACAACTGACAGATGCATGTTGACAGCTTCAGTGTTGTCCTTACAGTTAAGATGCAGGAAATTCAAGAGTTCACCCGTCCTCGTAACTTGAGTTATTCAAAATAAGTCTGTCTTTCAAATAAAGTATTCGAATTATGATATTTTCAAACAAAATTTGCAAATAAAATGCCGACAAAGTTTAAAAAAAAAGATAAAAAATTTCAATATCCTACTTATATAAAGTAGCACAACTTTAAAATTTAATAATCAATTTGAGTTAACTATAACCTATTTCATTTAGAATAAGACTGGGTTTCAAAAAACTTATTTAAATTATAGGCATTGCGAACAAAATTTGGAAATTAAATGACTTTATAGTTGAACAATTTAATTTCATAACTTAGGAAAAGTACCACAACTTTTAAAATAGCAAACCTATTTAGATCATATACAGTATTGGCCATAACTAAAGCACCCCTTCAGTGAATTTTTTTCATATTATATTTTTTTGTATAAAAAAAAAGTTTTAAATTTGTATTATGTATTATTTTTAATTGTTAATATATTTACTATTGATAAACAAATACTTTTAAAGTTAATCTTTCTATGAGAGGTAACATTAAATCAAAATATATTTAATGCTGGTAAATAAAACGGACAAAACTAAAGCACCCCTTCATGGATATAATTTAAAAAAATTTTTAATTTACATTTTGTTGCAAATCGTTTGTTTTTATGAAACAAGCACATCTATTAGGCATAGAAGATATTAAGTTTTTATGGTATCTTGCGATATTCCTTCCCAGGATATAATAACGCATTGAAATTAATCGTGAAAATTGCCGATCCATATTTCTGCAATTTTCACTATTTATTTTCATGTTATCAATCTCCCAAGAGTTCTCAATAGGATTGAGATCGGGAGATTGAGCAGGCCAATGAAGAACTTTAATCTTATTGCTCTGTAGCCAAGTCTTACAAACTTTGGAGGTGTGGTTAGGATCGTTATCCTGTTGGAACCTCCCTATAAGTGGAATCTCTTCACTGGCATAAGGCAACATTACATCTTTCCATATATTACGGTACATGAACCGATACATAATCCCATTAACTTTATGATTTGGCCCAATTCCTTGACCAGAAAAGCAACCCCAGACCATTACATTGCCCCCTCCATGTTTAATTGTTCCTTTGAAATACTTAGGATTCAGTCTTTCTACTTTTCGTCTACGTACACGCCTTATTCCATCAGAACTTTTTAATTTGTATTTGGATTCGTTATAGAACAGTACTGTCTTCCATTTTTGGACACTCCAGTCGATGTAGGCTTTGGCAAACTCCAGTCAAGCTTTCTTGTTCTTAGCTGATATAAACGGTTTTTTGCTGGTCATCGGCTGAATAAACGTGCTTCTACTGCTCTTCTACGGATTGTTCTTTCGCTAACGCATAATCTTAAACTTGTTCTTACTTGACTAGCATATGCTGTAGGATCCTTTTGCATTGCTCCTTTGATCAAGGAATCATCATATCGTGTGGTTTTACGAGGACGTCCTCCAGGATGTGCCGGTGATATACGACCAGTCTGCAAAAACTTTGGAATCAGCCGGAAAATAACTGATCTGTTAATTGAATATTGTTCACTCAATTCATGCCGTGATAAGCCCGGCTTCCAGTCTTCAAATAATTTAATTTTAAATTCACTGGAGTACTTGTTCCTTGCCATCCATTGTTTTTTCACAATAAACTGTATAGAACTTAAATTATACAGACTACGCCTTCCATTATTTTTATCTTCTGGAATTTTTAAATGCATCCGTTGTGAGTCCCGTTAACTGACATTGCAAATATGCAGAAGAATAGTAAAATTTTTAAACATTTTATAAGGGGGTGCTTTTGTTTTGTCCGTCTTGTTTTGTGTTTTTGTATGATTAATCATTTTAAATTAGTTGTTCATAAAATTATCCTTTCCTAAATGAACACAATATGAACATTAACAATATAAGTTAATAAAATATATACAAAATACATCCAAAAAATCCTTTTTTATCCAAAAAATTATGATATGAAAAAATCCATTGAGGGGGTGCTTTAGTTATGGCCAATACTATATGACTTATTTTATTTAAAACAAGAATGGCTCTCAAACCTTGTAATCAAATCATAGTATTTTCAAATAATTTTTTTTAATTAAACGCAATTTAAAAACAATTAAAAAATTTAGAAAAAAATTAATAATTTTTATTTTCTTACTTAGGAAAAGTACTACATCATTGATGATTGACAAGTAATTTAAGTAAAATATAACTTATTTCATTCAGAATAAGTCTGATTTTAAAAAAGTTTATACAAATAATAGCAATTTCAAACAAAAATCTTAAAAAATTTAGAAATTGCCCTACTTAGGAAAAGTACCATTACTTTGAAACTTGATAATCAATTTAAGTGAAATATTGAATATTTTATTCAAAATACGTGAGCCTTTCAGAAAACGTTTTTAAATGTCAATCACTTAAAACAAAATTTTTAAATAAATTTAAAAAAAATTTAAATTTTAATGTTACGAAAATTAAAATTTGATTATCGATTTAGGTGAGTTATAACTTATTATATTCACAATAATACTATTTCTCATAAAACGTATGGGTGTAGAATTCAAAACTGCGGAATTTTTTAAAATTTTTAGCTTTTATTTTGAAACATTTGTACAATATAAACTTATTAAAATTATCGGCCATTGTTAGCTATGACCTTTTCCCATCTTTCTGGCAACATATGGATTCCCAGCCAAAAGAACTGGTCATCTTTTGAGGCCAAGAACGGATCCAGCCAATTTCAGAAACTCTGATCTGAAATGATGTGTGTCTCAGAGAGAGCGTTGTGCTTTGATCGAAACAAATAGTAATCGGACAACATCGTACGAATACATGATAAGTATGGATGTTAAGATTAAGCGAAATTTCACAATTTCGCAAGAGTAAAAAGTGGTGAGGTGAATTACTCTAATAATTAAAATCATCTATAGAACTAAATTTTCAAAATTCTGTTAAAAAGTGCAACATTGTCGCTATCAAAATTACAGGGCAGTGTGTATATGTGATCTCCTCCCTACTACAACTGATCGATTTAAGTGTAACAGCTTTTTGTTATTTTTTTTTTTTATTTTAAAATTTATTTTTGTTTAATGGCCGGTTACCCGAACGAGTATCAGTGCGTTTATTTAATACTTCCTCTCTTTGTACGTTGAATTATTTTCTATTCTTGGCTTAGTTTTTTTTTCGTGGCTTTGCCATCGTTAGTAATTTCTTTTGATGTTTGCTTGAACAGTGGTTTAAATTGTAATTTATATGGAAATTAACTATTTTGGGTGTTGATTTATTTATTAGCTTAATGATTTTTTCAATATTAAATGTGGGACATGTGAAATTTGATTTTACTTTTGGGAAAGCATTCACAATATATTTGTATGTCACAGGTGTGAAATTGATGATAAGGTGATAGGGAATTTTTGAATTAATCAATGAAAGTAAGTACAAGATATTTTCGAGCTATGACTTAAATTGTATTTTAGATCATAGCACATCTTTGATATTTAACAAATAATTTAAGTGAAAGATTGCCTGTTTTATTTAAACGATCAGGATTTTAAAACTTGTAAATGTTTTAAAAGGTATCAAACTTTTTCGTTAGCCTTTTCTATAAATTGTTCTAATGTTTTTTTATTTTTAATTAAAATTTCTTTTATTCCTCTTGAAAACACTGTCCACAATATTAATCAACAAAAATTCTACCCATATACTTATAATATTTTTTTTCTAAATTTGTTTATTCACTTAATAACATAATTACTAATCAAATTAATAGCATACGGTTATTAATGAATTTATGCTAAAATATTGCTATAATATTAAAGCTGTAAATTTGCAAAACATTTAATTCAATTTACCAAAAGAAATAAAAATTCCCAGGGGTCCTAATAAACATGATTTAACAAAGATAATTATTTATGGACAGGAATGATCTAATATTCTATTAGATAAACTATTATATACATGTACTAAAATAATAATAAAACAGCATTTTTATGTTGTTGACTTAACATAAGTTATTAAATTATAAAGATGTGATGATGTTCCAACAAACCCTCAATTTTAAATTTCCTTGTAAGAAAAACATCATTAAAATATTGCATTTTTTTTTGCCGTAACTGTTGCTTTATCTTTATGTTTAATTATTTGAAACTCATAAAATTTAAACATTTTGTAGCTCTAACGGTTTTGGTTGAAAAATACCAAAAACAAATCATTAAAAAGAACAAATGCACCTGCTGTTTCTTTTTTTTTACATCAGACATTAATTTTTGTGTTTAGAACTGGGGAGAGAGTTTATGTAACATGTACATATAAGTATGTAAATTTCTAAAAGAATTTTATGTGAAATTTTCTAAAGGATGGGGAGGAATTTTAGTGTTGAAAGAAATTTTTAAAATAACAACGGATATTGTTAGAATTACTCTTGTGTTTAATTAGAATGTTGCCGACTATTAAATTTAAAATTTTTAATAGACATTTTATGTTTGAATTTTTTTCTATACTAACATCTTGAACCCAAGTCTTGCTTCCTGCTTACATTTTGCCAAACATCGGCAAAATAATATCAGGAAGTATTGAAGAATTCTTTTTTTTGTGAAACTTTAGAAATAATATTGGATGTATGACTTAAAAATGCGGGATTTTTTAAAATGTTTTGCTTTTATTTTGAAACATTTGCACAATATAAATTTATTCAAAGTATTAGCCATTGTTAGCTATGACCTTTTTCCATCTTTCTGGCATCATATGGATTCCGAGCCAAAAGAGCTGCTCATCTTTTGAGGCAAACAACGAATCCAGTCAATTCTGTTTTTTAGTGAATCGATCGAAACAAATAGTAGTCGTACGAGGCAAGATCTGGACTATAAAGAAGGTGAGGCAAAACTTCCCAACCACTATTTTCTAAATAGTTTTTAACAGGTATTGCAACTTGTGGCCGAGCGTTGTCATGATGGAATAATATGGTTTCATGTCTGGCCGCATATTTTGAGTATTTTTCGGCAAATTGTCGCTTCAAATGAATCAGTTGCGTTCGGTACAGGTACCCTGTGATGGTCTGGCCAGATTTCAGCAGCTCATAATAGATAGGACCCATTTGCTCCCACCAAATACAGATCATTACCTTAACGCCATGGATTATTGGCCAAATGATGAATGAGAAGGCGATCGACCCATTTTCTGGAATTTCCCTTATTAAATGCAAGATGACTATATGAGATTGCACAAAACAGGTGAACTAATGAACCTTCCTGTGCTACAGAGAGGTCGACTTGGCTCGTATATGATGCCGGCAGGACGAATCTACTTATAGATTATCGTCGTGAGGAAATAAGGCTAATTGTCTCCTTTATTACAGGATTGTTTAATTGGGGCTTATGCTAGAAGAATGGGCCTACGGTACAATGATTACTGTAGAAGTTGCCATAGTGAAGAAGAGGAAAAGACTGTGTATCACCATTTCTGCCAATCTGAGGGAACGCATCCTCGGATTTCCATTCCTATCATGCTTGGATGAACTATCAAGGATGAATCTTAGACGAATCTACTCCTTCATCCGGGAATCTGGCTGGTTTAATCTGGAGGCAATGGAAGTATTGTAAATACCCTGCTGTCTACCCCTTGGGTATCACAATGGGATCAGATTGAGAATGGACCCAAGTGAGCGGCTTGAGGAGCGGCTGCCCTTGGAACCTAACCTAACCTAACCTAACCTAGCGCCATGGATAATAGGCTTATGATATCTTACATAGAGAAAACAAATTCGTAATAGCAAACGAATTTGTTGCCAATCGCTTGATTCGGTTGCACACATAGAATTTTTCGGATCTAGCAACAGAAAATCAGTGAATAAAGAAGAATTTTGGTTTAAGCAACCAAGCATTTGTACCACTTCTCAAAATGTTGTAGCCACAACCGTAGAATTCAGTAACTAAGGCAGAATCATTCGATTGGCAACAAATTCGGTTACTACTACGAATCTGTTTACTCTGTGTATGCCTCAGGTTATCGTAAGGTATCAATTTTTCAACGGAAATAATGATTCGGTTTAGAAATGATTTTCTTTTATAGCGTTCAAGTAGAATTTCAGTCATACAAAATCGTCTTTAAAGATCTTTCAGTTTCAATTCATATGGTATCCAATTTTCCTGCTTTTGGGTGAATCCTGCTGCTTGCAAACGTTTTGAAAATGCTGATTGGGTAGCTCCCAATGATTTTCCAAGCTCTTGTTAAGTTTGACAACAATCTTCATGGAGTAATGCCTCTAATTCTTGGTCTTCTTACTTTTTTGGCTGGCCTGGGCGATCTTTGTCTTCCGTGTCAAAATCACCACTTCTGAACAGCACAAACCATCTCTCGCACTTTGAAACCTATAGACCACATTCATCATAAGCTTCGATGAGCAATCGAGCATCAGCGGCACTTTTTTCAAATTAAAGCAAAACTTCCCGCATATGACGCTTTGTTGGCACAAAAGTAGATATTTTCGTAGCAAAACAAACTCTCTTGTTTACACTATAATGTTCAATAACTATGTGAGAATAAATTTCAAATATGTATCCTTCAAAATGACATATAATTTATTTAAAACCAAAACCGCATTCCAAAGATACGCCATCTATTGTAAATCCCATTTTTAAAGCATACACCCAATAACATACCTGGTAATAGAAAATTAGCCTCATCGCTGAACACAAATTTGTAATAAAACAGTTGTCTATAAGTTGTGCGAATCGATGACTGATTTTCAAAGTAAATGTGGATAATTTGGTGGCGTTGTTCAATCTATGATGATTTGCCAGAGTATACTGATCATAAATGTCAAAAAGTGAGCGCAGCTTGATAGTTCGTTTGACAATTAACGCTTTCGTAAGTTCTATAGGGCTGAAAACACACCCTTATTTATAATTACAATTGAAATTTATAAGTACGTTTTTGGAACATGGTAATGAAGCAACGTTTTTGATATCAGTAGAAGAGAGGATAATACATAGTTAAAATTTCTTAAAAAAAAATTAATGATTTTTTTTTAACTCTTTCAGCCATGTTATAAGTTTAAAATCAAAACAATTGCATTTTTACTTTAATCAAGTTTAGTTTATTATAAAAAGTAAGAAAAAATAAATCAAAACATTCCAAGGTTTTTTGTGGTGTGGGGTGGTTAGTTTACTAACCACCGTTTTTTTTTTTGTTGATAACTAATAATTTTGACTAAATTTTCTGAGGAAATAGCAAAGTAACACTGATTTCGATGAACAATAAACACTCTGTGCTTATTTTATTGAATGCTTGAAAGTCTCTTTAAAAAACTGTGGTTTACCTTATTTTCAAATTAATATATTTATCTAAACAGAGCACCCTGAGAACATAAACCATGACTTTAAAAAATATAATTGTTTACAAAAATGCCAATAGATGCCAATAAACTATGTTTTAAAGACTATAGGAAAGGTGGTTAGTAAAGTGACCACTAAAACGCAAAGAGTTAAAATGAAATGAATAATGTAATAATGAAGACAATTTTATATATTTAATAATGTAGTGATATTCAGTTGTAATTGACTGAGATAATAATTTTGAAATTTTGACAAAATGAAAATAATAAAAAAAAATGGACTTAGCTCATTACTTAGCACAGTATAATAACGAAATAATTGTAAATATTTTTTAAGCAAACATTGTAGTTTGACTTATTCTAACTGTTTTTGTTAATACGTCATTAAAAAAAGGGCTTAGCATGTTTGCTCACTAAGCTAACGATATTATATACTTATACTTATAGAATTTCTTCTCATATCTTATCAGTGATGTTAACTTTTTTGTTTCGATTTCCGTACAGCCATAAAAAATTACAGCTTTTTGGGTAAAATTACCGTATACAAAGTTTTGTACAAAAATAATAATATTTTCTTACAATTTTGTGAAAATGAGCGAATTCACTTAACTGTGAATAAATTCGAAAAGAAGACCACGATTTTTATGATCGATTTCTCATTTTTTTCCTATTACATGTGGCTTTGCGATAAAGCCATAAACCTGAACAATTTCTGTCGTTTTCGATTTTTCATGATTTTTTTTTAAAACAAAAAAATTGCTATATGCACTTAAAAATTATATTTTTTGCTTCAATTTGTTATTATAACTCGGAAACTATTGAGCCGATTGAAACGCAATATATATGTAAAAATTTATACATTGCATAGGGAAAATGTTTTCAAAATTTAATCAATCGAAAGAAGAACTTTAACTACTCAATTGTATGTATATCAAATAAAAAACTAAAATTTTGTGAAAATGAGCGAATTCACTTAATTGTGAATGAATTCGAAAAGAATCCATAGATTTTTATGATCGATATGTCATTTTATTCCTATTAAATGTGGCTTTGCGATAAATCCATAAACCAGAACAATTTCTGTCGTTTTCGATTTTTCATGATTTTTTTTAAACAAAAAAATTGTTATTTTCACGTAAAAATTATATTTTTTGCTTCAATTTGTTATTATAACTCCGAAACTATTGAGCCGATTGAAACGCAATATATATGTAAAAATTTGTACATTGCATAGGGAAAATGTTTTTAAAATTTAATCAATCGAAAGAAGAACATTAACTACTCAATTGTATGTAAATCAAACAAAAAACTAAAATTTTGTGAAAATGAGCGAATTCACTTAATTGTGAATAAATTCAAAAAGAATCCATAGATTTTTATGATCGATATGTAATTTTATTCCTATTAAATGTGGCTTTGCGATAAATCCATAAACCAGAACAATTTCTGTCGTTTTCGATTTTTCATGATTTTTTTAAACAAAAAAATTGATATTTTCACGTAAAAATTATATTTTTTGCTTCAATTTGTTATTATAACTCCGAAACTATTGAGCCGATTGAAACGCAATATATATGTAAAAATTTGTACATTGCATAGGGAAAATGTTTTTAAAATTCAATCAATCGAAAGAAGAACATTAACTACTCAATTGTATGTAAATCAAACAAAAAACTAAAATTTTGTGAAAATGAGCGAATTCACTTAATTGTGAATAAATTCGAAAAGAATCCATAGATTTTTATGATCGATATGTAATGTTATTCCTATTAAATGTGTCTTTGCGATAAATCCATAAACCAGAACAATTTCTGTCGTTTTCGATTTTTCATGATTTTTTTAAACAAAAAAATTGATATTTTCACGTAAAAATTATATTTATAGCTTGAATATTATAACTCCGAAACTACAGAGGCGATTGAATCGTAATATATAAGAGGATTAAAGGTTATGTAAATCTCAACTTTTATAAGTTTATTTTAATAACAATGGACTGAGCCTGACCTTTTTTGTGATAACATTCATTATGTGGAGAAACATCTAACAAAATTTATTATTTTACTTAAACATTTTTTTTTTAAAAACCTATCTATAGAATTGAAAAATTTTACAATTTTCGTACTTAGATAGCAAATCCTTATAGTGCTTAGTCAAGCCTTTTTTTGCAGTTGACCTGTGTTATGTGTAGACACATTATAAAAATATAACTTTTGGGGTCGAATGATTAAAAATTTAAACTTTTTCAAATTACCTGCCTACTGTTCGGAGGTCTAAATTACCGTACAATACGGTAATTACCGTACGGTTAACAACACTGTATCTTATTAAGAATTTAAAATCGATTAAAAAATTACGTTATGTGGGAGAATTTAGAAAATAAAGTATTTTTGATTTAAACAAATATTTCAAAGCAAAGTTTTTAAAATGATTAATTTATAAAACACAGAACTTCTTAGCACGTTTACACACTAAACTAATGATATGTATATATAATTAATGTTTGTGAATTTGTCTAACCCACTGATCTAAATTTTTAACACTCTGCCTCCCCCTTAATTTCGGTAAATGTAAAAAGGTGACATAGATTTCAGCCGAAACTACCAAATTTGTGTATTTTAATGATAAAGAAAACAAATTATCCGCACATGTCACAGTAATTGAGAATAAAATAAATGACTTTATTTCGTTTTGTCGACAGTCATAAATCAGGTATGTGACTTTAATCTTTTGTTTTGTGGTTGACAGAACAGAACAGAATAAAACAATTTTAAAACAAATAAATTAAAGTTGGTAACATAAATCTTAACATTTCTTTCATCATATGTTTTTTTTTTTTTTTTTGCTAAATAATATTGCTACTTAACATAATTTTAGCAAACACTTTATTTGTGTTTGGTTAAAAATGGAATAATAATCTTTTTTATCTAGAAATAAAAACTTTAAATGTTCTTTTGTTTAATAAACATTATTTTTTTCTTTAATCTTTCTTTTAGTTAAAATTTTGAAAAGCGTATAGAATTACGTGATTGAGTGAGTGTGTGTATTTAAGAGGGTTTCTATGCATGTTTGAGCGTGCATAATTTTTGTTTTTACCCTAAATCTAAATAAACAACAGCACAGCAACAAACGGCAACAATAACAGCAACAACAACAACAGCGTCATGGAGTATAATATATTGAAACACATGCGACAAAGGCATCAGCAGCTACAACCCACACATCATTTTTTAACGGTTAAATTCTACTTAGCGGTAAGTGTTGTTTAAGTTTATCTTTCTTTCATTTTATTTATTTCTTTCTTTCTCTCATTCATTCTTTATTAAGTATTTTCCTGCTTTCAATTTATTTCAATTAATTTTTAAATGAATTGTTTGTAACTTTAAGTTTTTTTTTTTTTTTTTTTTGGTTTTGTGGGTTGTGACAAGCTTAAATTGTAACAATTTAATGGTGTTTTGTTAAAAATTTCTTTTTTCGTCTTTCTTGGTTTAACTATAGTTTAATTGTTAAACAAATTATGACTTGCAGTTTTATTTTTTCTTAAGAGAAAGAAATGAAAAGGTATTTTGCAAATGATATGGCAAAAAAATTAATGGTTGTGTTAAATATCTTTAGTGAGAAAATGTAAAGTGTTTTTAATTGAATGAAAGGTATTTTTTTAGATTTTTAGAAATTACCAGAATTAAAAATTTATGAGGAAAAAAAAAATATAAATAAATCTTTAAAAAATTATTCACTTAACTTTAAAATGAAGGAAATTTAAACGCCAAGTTACTAGAGTTTTGAAAAACTTTTTATTTTTCTGGTTTTAAACCCTTATTTGTTTTGTTTGAAAAATAGTGTAAATTTTCAATGCTCCCAGTATATAATATTGTTTTTCATTCTCTAGAAACCAAATGCTGAACATTTTAACAAAATCTGACAAGGTTTAGACTCTTATTTTTAAAAAAAAAAAAAAAATACATATGTGTAAAATAAAACATTACCACACACATAAATGGTTTCAGCGGCTTTCTTTGAGCCGGCTCAGCTTTTAAGTCGATTCAAGTCGGCGGCGGCGTGATAATGAAACATAACATTTACATTGGCCGCCGATTTTCAGCCGATCGGCTTGGTTCTCTGGTTTAGAGGTTGTACAAGGTGGCGCAAAAGTAAACTTCCGATGTTTTTTGGGTGTAATTAAAAAAAAAATTAAAAACTTTAATTCTTCTTGTGGATTATTTTTATTTGGTCTTTTAATTTTTTTTAACATCAAGTCGAGAATATGATGTCATGTAAATGGCCGCCGCCACAGTTGATTGTCATTTGAGCCCTTTTTATGGCATTTTCCATCACTTTGGCCAAAACTTCCGGCGATAGGTCCTCACATTCTTGACGGATATTGTCTTTAATAGCTGCAAGAGTCTGAGGCTTGTTGACATAAACCCGCGACTTCAAAAAGCCCCACAAAAAGAAGTCTGGACCGGTCAAATCAGGCGATCTTGCTGGCCAGTGCAAATCGCCAAAACGGGAGATTAGGTGCCCGGGAAATGCATCCTTCAGCATATCGGTTGTGGCACGTGCAGTGTGTGCGGTTGCACCGTCCTGTTGGAACCACATGTTTTCCAATCCCAATTCATCAAGTTGTGGCAAAAAGAACTCGTTGATCATTGCTCTGTAGCGCTCACCATTCACAGTAACCGTTTGGCCCGCGACGTCTTCGAAGAAAAAAGGTCCGATGACTCCTCCAGCGAAAACAGCACACCATACTGTGACTTTGAGCGGGTGTAATGGCTCTTCGTGGGTTACACGCGGATTTTCAGTGCCCAAGAAGCGTAAATTTTGCTTATTTACGTACCCGCTAAGATGGAAATGGGCCTCATCACTCATGATTATTTTTGAAGAAAAATCATCTTCCTCTTGGTGGTGATTAAGGATGGGTTGAGCGTATGTTAGACGCGATTGGCGGTCAGCAGCTAACAGCTGATGCACCGTCTGGACTTTGTACGGAAACATCTTCAAATCTTGTACCAAAATTCGCTGTAAAGACCGTCGACTGATACCCATTTGCGTGGCACGTCGTCTGGTCGATGTCGACGGCGCTTCCATGACATCCTCGGCTACAGCAGCAATATTCTATGCAGAACGGCTACTCCGGGGTCTGTCACGCCTGGCAGCATCTCGTGTTGTGCCAGTCTCTTCGAGGCGAGGGGCTAAACGTCGCAGTGTTTCACCAGTAGGCGTTGGACGGCCAGGAAATCTGCGACGAAATTCACGTTGTGACAAAGTCACCGACCGATTATTGGTCAAATAAATAGTCAGCAATATTCCGCGTTCTGGAGCAGTGTAGCGTAACATTGTTTATTAACGTGTATTTCGCATGTGTTTACTACACAAATGTCAAAACAGAACTGTCATTATGGGCCAATCTCAAAATTTATAGCATTTTCTGATAAGAGGATTACTTTTGCGCCACCTTGTACTTTTAAAAATGGTTTTTGAATTTCATTAACAAAAACATTTTCTGTCCATTATATCTTGATACAAAATAAAAAATCAAAGTAAAATGAAATATATATTAGACCGGCGCCCTCCCTCCCACAAAACCGAAAAGTTTTTATATAAAAGAGAAGAAAGATTTAGAAAAAATTGAATCCTAGCCTGATATTGTGTGTATGACTTAAAAATTGGGGATTTTCAATACATGACTTATATTTTGAATGCGGTTTTTGTTTTAAATAATTTATATGTCATTTTGAAGGATACATATCTGCCATTTATTCTAACTTAGTTATTGAACATTATAGTGTAAACAACAAAGTTTTTTTTTGCTTCGAAAATTTCGAATTTTGTTCCAACAAAACGTCATATGCAGACCATCACAGGGAACCTGTACTAAACGCAACTGATTCGTTTGAAGCGAGCATTGGCCGAAAAACGCCCAAAATATGCGGCCAGACATGAAACGGAAATATTCCATCATGTCAATGCTCGGCCACATGTTGCAATACCTGTTAAAACGTATAAAGTAAGAAGTGGTTGGGAAGTTCTACCTCACCCGCCTAATAGTCCAGACCATGCTCCGCCCTAGTAATATTTGTTTCGATCGATGCTGAACGGTCCCTCTGGGATACGCTTAACTGTTTTTTTTCTTCTTGAACCAGCACTCAGAGGATGACCCCTTTTCATGCAATGCATTGTGTTGGAACTAGGGAAATAGGTTATGGGAGGGAGGAAAGAGGGAGTAGTGTTTGTGGACATTCGATTTGAACTTTCCCACATTGGAAATGGCAGGAAACACTTCAGCGGGTAGTTTGTACAGTACGACTAAAGAACGAATTTTCCCTGTAATGTGTTGTGCGGTCCTCTGGGCAATCGACCACAAAGGGATGCGGTCTTGACGAAAAACGTGTATTACGTAAAAATCTGCGGGTATCAGGAACAAGTTACCTAATTTCATCAGAACACATTACATTGTAGTACCGATAGAACAGTGAAACGCAGCCCACGTTAAGATGGTGCTCCAGCGAATCAATAGAGTTGGACAACCTACTGTCACCAATAATCACCTTCACCCTCTCCTAAACGTCGAGTAGCTTCAAAATAGCCTATACATGGGAGTTGTATTCCATTTTCGGTCGGATATAGGTGGTGTAAATAGTGAGGAGATCAGATGTAGTGAAGTAATTCCTACACCGTTTCAAAAAACCGAGACACTTGAATGCTTCTTTCGACACTTGAAAACTGCGTTTAGACCAGCGGACATTACATTGTATTTTCATGCCCAAAATATCAAGAGCGTCTGATTCCACAATATTTACACCATCCATAAATACAGATGAAGCCAAATTGTCTGTCGTTCATTTTTTTGTCAACATGTAACACTGAGTCTGGCGGGCATTCATGTTTTGCCTCATTGCTCCAATCTCCGACAGGCTTGGTCTATAACCAAATGAATATGAATGGCAAATGTTGCTGTCATCTGCAAAAGAATAGATAGGGTTGGAAGTTTGACGTAGATGGTCATTTAGAAAAATAAGGAATAGATTAGGAGAAAGAACGGAGCCTTGCGGTACCCCTGAATATATCTTGAACTCGTTTGATCAGATCCCATCGCTCTCAGTTGCATGATAAGATTTCATCAATGAAGGTAAACTTCATACACTGCTCTAAAATACTGATACATTTTGAGACAGTTTTGGGTACAATTATCTTTTTAACCCACCAATTCATTGACTGAATAATAAATTGAACTTTGAATCAGACAATAATTGAAATAACACTTTCAAAATTGTACTGATGGCAAGCTCTTCATTCCAGTTACATCTAAATGTTTTTGCCTGAATTTTCATAAGATTTTAAAACCAATTACGCCTTTTTGTTTCTTAAGAACTTTCTAAAACCTTTCACATAATACTTGCATATACATAACAGTAAAAATAATAATTTGAACTTTATTAGAATTAACAAATATCTATTCAATTCCTTTGTAAGCATATAAGTACTACATAATTATATGATGCCACATTGTTGCTAATTCGAATTTAAGTTTTTTTTTTTTTAGTTATTTCAATTACTTATTTGTATTCTTATACTAAGTTTTTTGTTTAATTACAATGTATAACACACACATGTTATTAGAAAAAGCGGCAACAATAGTTAAAATATTTAAAGCCATGATGCATAGAAAAAGTCAACCGCCCAAAACATAAACTTCTTGAATTTAATTTTCGGTTTTGTTGCTAAACTTAAAGACGACCAACATGTAGCATTGAGATGGTTGGTGAGCAGCAGCTCTATAATTAATTTTTTTTTAAAAAATTAAAAATAAACAGCAACGAACAGACTTATGCATAGGTTTTATTTGTGTATTTATTAGAACTTTTTTTCTTCTTAAATTAAGCAAAATAAGCAATACCTTACAGTGGTTCTGAGGTTTTGTTGGTTTCATTTTAATAAGAGTTTAATGACCCCCCAGCGTTTTTTTTAAAAACGAAGCAGCTACTTAAAAGCCTAACGTTTCATGCCACATATTTCGGTATAATTTAAAAGAAATTTGCTTAGAAGATTGCCCAGTAAATCATTATTCATTAGATGATTAATTTTATATCAAAAGCCTTAACATTTAAAGCTTTTGATATGTTGTGTTTGAAAATTAATTTTTGTTTAGAATTTTTAGCATATTTCTGTAGGAAGTTATTATTATTTTTTGGAATTTTCTCACCTGTATGTGAAATTATCTTCCTAATAAAATTTGTTTTTTTTTTTATAGAAAGTTTTGCTTATTGATTGGCATTTTATTTGATTATTTTTATTAAGAAATTTTCTTTTTTATGTTTATTGTTGAATTTTTAGGTCAGTTATCATAAAAATATTCTTAAAATTTAGCTTGAGATTTTGTTTATGTAATAAAAAAAAATCTAAAATGAACGAAGTCAAGCTGAGATTTTAATTGTTCATTGCGGGGTTTTCATTAATGATTTAATTGATGATTTATTTAATATTTCTATTGTTTAAAATTCGTTTTTACATAAAGTTTGTAAAGATGTTGTGAATATTTGGAATATTTTTCTAGGTTTATTATAAACAAAGCTTCCAATTAATTAATTAAATTTTAGCTTAATTCTGAATTACAAATGTCATTCCCGACAAAACAAATTCTTTAGCTTCATTCATTTGAATAGAATTCATTCATTGTTGAATTAATTCATAATAAAATTCATTCAATAATTGAATAATTCAATTTGATCCTCCGAATACTGTTTGAGCTTTTATTTTGAAACATTTGTACAATATAAATTTATTTAAAGTATTGGCTCTAGATACTTCCAAGGCGTTTGATAGAGTGTGGCGCGGTGCACTATTATCGAAACTTATTGCTTTTGGTGTCGGTAATAACTTCTCTCGATTTATATCGATCTTTCTCAGAAATCGCACTATACGTTGCCTATTCTAATAACATGTGTGTGTTATACATTGTAATTAAAAAAAAATTAGTATAAGAATACAAATAAGTAATTGAAATAAATAAAAAAAAATATAATTATGTGCTTACAATGGATTTGAATAGATTTGTTAATTCTAATAAAGTTTAAATTATTACTTTTACTGTTATGTATATGCAAGTATTATGTGAAAGGTTTTAGAAAGTGCTTAAGTAACAAAAAGGCATAATTGGTTTTAAAATCTTATGAAAATTCAGGCAAAAACATTTAGCAGTAACTGGAATGAAGAGCTTGCCATCAGTACAATTTTGAAAGTTTTATTTCAATTATTGTCTGATTCAAAGTTCAATGTTCAATTTATAATTCAGTCAATGAATTGGTGGTCTAAAAAGAGCTGTGTATGAAGTTTACCTCCATTGATGACATCTAGACACACGCAGAGAAAAATTGTAGTTATGCATGTTTACATTAACCATTACAACATTTTTAAAAGTTGTTGTTGTTGTGATTATGGTAAATATAATATGGTTAACTTAAGATTTACCATATTATGTTGCCGAGAGCAGCATAATATGGTAAAACCTTAATCATAAAAATGGTTGTCACAAACATATACTTGCTGTAATCATGTGAATCGTAAGTTAATGATATTATAGTTACCACAATCAGGTAAACTTTTAAAAATGTGGAAATGGTTACTGTAAACATGCACAACTATATTTTTTCTCTGCGTGCAGGCAACTGAGAGCAAACACCTAAAGTCTGTTGTCAAAAATCGAATACATGAGAATAAATTGCCATGTATTTTCCCAGCAATTCTAGGAGACTGTCCCGAACTAGTGATTTTACCTATCATTTAGGGTGACAACTAGTCAATTGTACCTTTTGGATTACAATTAGAGATTTTCTGTTCCAAAGTAGTCATTTGGGTTCACATACCGGTTACATAGAGATATTTATCTGCTGGTTGACCTTAAATAATCAGTTAAAGAGACATCTCATAGATAGTTCAATAACTGATTGCTTGTAAACAAACCTTCCTCTGGCAACTCTCCAATTGATTACTTCTGGTGGGTAAAATAACTATAAAGTGCAGTACGAAATAAATTACACTTTAGGTTACTTTACAATTGACTTGAATGCTTACATGGGATGTTAGTATACTTAAGCAAAAATAAAATCAACTGTAAGAGAATTGTATCAACACAATTTGTAGGAATTACTCAAAAAAAGTGCCAAACAAAATAAACGTTTAAAGTGACTACACTCTAGATTAATTAGAGACACTTAAATGAGAATTGACTTCACGCTAGATTTCTTTTTCTTGGACCAGCACTCAGGGGAAGACACCTACTCATGCAAAGCATTGTGTTGGAACTAGTAATATAGGTTATGGGAGGGAGGAAAGAGGGAGTAGTGTTTGTGGACATTTGATTTGAATTTTGCTATACTGAAAGTAACAAAAAATACTTCAGGAGGAAGCTTATTTCACATATGTATTGTGCGATCCACTGTCCAGTCGACAACGAATTTATGAGCCCATGCCGAAGAACGTGTGTTGGGTAAAAAAATAGGGGTTTTGGGAACAAGTTCCCTAATTTCAGCGGAGCACATATCATTGTAGTATCGGTAGAACAGTCGGTAGCTACATAGCGGCGATGTTCGAGTGAGTCAATAGAGCTGGATACCCTACTGTCACCGAGAACGCGAAGGTCTCCTGTACGCGGTCGAGTAACTCCAAAATAGACTTCCGAGCACCGGTCCACACATGAGAGTTGTCTTCCATTTTAGGTCGGATATAAGTGGTGTAAATACTTAGTAAGGAGATCAAATGGAGTGAAGTATGTCTTACAACGTTTTTGAAAACTAAGGCAACATGAATGCTTCTTTCGACACTTGAAAAATGGGGTTTGTCCAGTGGACATTGCACTGAATACTCATGCCTAGAACATCAAGAGCTTCTGATTCCTTAATACTTACACCACCCATAAAAACTGATGGAGCAACATGATCTGTTGTACGTTAGTGTGTTAGCAGACAACATTGAGTTTAGCGTGCATTAAAATCGACTCTATTCAGAGATTGTCACAAGATCTTGGTTAAGCGTATCATTCATGTTTTGCCTCATTGCCCCAATCTTCGACATACTTGGTCTATAATTAAATGCATATGAATGGCAAATGTTGCTGTCGTCTGGAAACGAGTAGATAGGGTTGGAAGTTTGACGTAGGAGGTTGTTTATAAAGATAAGAAATAGAGTAGGAGAAAGAACGGAGCCTTGCGGTACCCCTGAATTGATCCTGAACTCGTTTGATGAGATTTCATCTATAACAACTCGTACAGTGCGATCTCTGAGAAAGCTCGATATAAATCGAGAGAAGTTATTACCGACACTAAAAGCAATAAGTTTTACTAAAAGCGCATCATGCCATACTCTATGAAACGCTTTAGAAATATCTAAACCCACCACTTTACTTACACCAAAAAGGTGTATGGAACGACACCATTTTTCCGATAGGAAAGGTAGCAAGTCTCCCGTAGAGCATGCTCAAGCTATAATGCCGGTCGAAAGCTGAGTAAATTGTTGGACTCTAAATATTTCACAAGATGGTAGTTAACCATACTCTCAATAATTTTGGAAAGTGCAGAACAAATTGCTATTGGGCGATAGTTTTTAGGGATGTTAGCCTCTCCTTTTTTAGGAATTTGCGTTACATTAGTAACCTTCCAACATACAGGAAATTTGCCGGCGCGGTATAAAGTGCTGAAAAGGTTGGACGAGCTAGCGTCGAAGAACACTGCTTCAAGACCAGTGCTGGTATACCTGGAGACTTACCCTTTTAACTGCGCGACCGCGAAATAATAAGGGATACATTGACTACTTGCTTAACTGCTGGGCTGGTTGAGTAAAATATGCCAGTTTAAGGTATCGTGATAATTTTTGAAATTTTTTGTGTTGTTAATGAATAATTGAAAAGATAATTGTGAACAAATAAATTTTAGTTACTATTTTCGATGCCTGTAGTAGGTTCTTATCAAATACGTAAAAATATTAAAAAAAAATTAAATCGTTAAGAACAATTTAAAACAATTTTCAAACGGACATAATTTTCATAACATCCTAATATATTATGATAGTTTAAACAAATTGTTGCTGTGCTGCAGACAAAAAAGTGTTATTTTATGACAAAACAATAAACATAGTTCAAAAAGTCTTATTAGTTTAGAACTTTTTTGTTTGAAACACAGCAACAATTTGTTTAAACTATCATAATATATTAGGACGTTATGACAATATGACCTAAAAGCAGACAGTTTGAATCCCCCAAATATCTTCTAAAGTATAAGATATAAATTAAATTTATTATTCCTTGCTCTATTTCTTGAAATCTGTCCATATTTGTACAAGTTGCGAGTTCTACAAAGTTTTGCACACCAAGGTGGTGAAAAATTTCATTTTCTGAAAGCTGTAAGATTCGTTCGTACATTATTTTGCCTAGTACTTTAGAAAATACAGATATATTATTAATGGGATAAGTTTAACGATTTCTAAGCTCATTTACTCTAATTCTATGCAAACGATGTCAGGAAACCGATTAAAGTAGACTTCGAGTGACTAATTTTGGCTAGCTTTGTGTTACTTTCAAGATTGATTCAGAGCTATTAGAAATATTTAAGAGTTGTCACATTAAGCAACAATAATTTATTGCACTCAAATGTGATCCCTCAACTCTATCAGACACGTTTTTATGTGTATAAGTTTCAGTTAGTTTATTATTAGTTTAAGTCAAGGTTAGTTTATTATAAAAAGTAAGAAAAAATAAATTAAAACCTAAAAAACCACCCCATTACAATGTTTTTTGTGGAGAGGTGGTTAGTTTTCTAACCTCCGTGGCGGTTGGCATATCTAATAATTTTGACTAAATTTTCTGACCAAATAACGAAATAGTACAGCAACACTGAATTCGATGAACAATAAACACTGTGTGCTTTTTTATTGAATGTGAAAGTCTCTTAAGAAAACTGTGGTTTACAAAATTTTCAAATTAATATATTTATCTAACCAGAGCATCTTGACGGCAAAGTTTTGCAAAAATACATAAACGATGACTTCAAAAAATATAATTGTTTAGCGAAATGCCAATTCATGCCATTAAACTAAGTTTTAAAGACTATAGAAAAGGTGGTTAGTAAAGTGACCACTAAACCGCAAAAAGTTAAGCAATTTCGTAGTCATTACAGTAGCGATATTTAGTACAAAGATTATGATTGAGGAGAAGAAGAATAGTGAAATAGGAGAAGAAGAATAGTGATATACCTTTGGAAAAATATACTACTACTTATGCGTGAAATGTTACTAACTAAATGAGAATTATATTGATTTTTTCTATGGCATGTTATATTTTTTTGTTTGAGCTTTAAAGTCTTTCTTTACATATCTAATAAATAAGAACTTATATATTCGATTTTAATCCAGCCATTACTAAGCTACTTCTAAGTAATGCAGATGATAAGGACTGAGATCGAAAAATTTTTAACATACATATATGTTAATAAAAATGAAACCACTACACTTACAATTTTGAATCTTCTTTTGTTTGATTGAAATAATTGTTACAATTTACAAAAAAAAATTATTTTTATAGTTCTAATCACTAATGATAAAATGTTGAACCTTTTTCGAAAACCCTTCCATTATGGTTTTTATAGTGCTTTATGCCACATTTTTCGAACAGGTTGTCCATCTCCGTTTAAAATCTACCACCCTTTTGGCTACCTTTTTTGTGCTCTTCAATTCTCTTTTAACAAGAGCCCAATATCAATCCACTGGACTCAGCTACAGGCAGTTTGGAGGAATTGCCTCTCTTGGTACAAATACAACATTATTGTTCTTGTACCACTCAAGGGGTTGTTTACCATAGTGACAGATGACAAATCATCCAAAAATAAGTGAACACATTAACAAGTCTTATGCATGGAAACATCCTTTTTTGTAAACATTCCTTGATGTAAATATCGGTATTTATAGAGCCCTTTGTAACAAATGTTTGGGTTTTTTGCCGCAACTGCATATTGCTTGCCATACCAAGAACTCTTTGGGAAATTTTGTCTGCTTTTGGGTCCTAAACTTTTCTTCAATATTCCCTTGAGCATCTGCAGCATAAAAAAATTGACCCAGAAGCTGCGATAAATTTTCCATACGTCTTCATCCTTTATGCAGCCGGTATAGTTTTTGTATAAAATTTGACTTCAGTTTCCGTGCTCTGTCTTTGGCCTCTAAATTTTTAGCAGAGTTCCTGTCAGAAACTTTTTGAGCAGTGTATGCTTTTAAACCTGCATTGGCTTTAACTTTTCGTACCAAATAGTCCGAGTACTGACCTAACCGGCCTGCTTTCCTACCGGATGTGTTGGGAGCTCTTTTGAAAATGTTTTCTATTCTTTTGGCTTTAGAAACATATTGTGGACCATTCCTTTTACCTGAACCAGGTTTTATATCAACGGACAAGTTCTCCCGGTACTGTTTAATAACATTGAAAACAGTTTGACGGCAGACCTTTGATTGTTTAGCCAACTTTGTGTGGGAGCAAGTTGGGTTTTGTTGAAACTATTAATAATTTTAGTACGCACTTTTTTGTCGTTACTCATTTTAATCCCATTAACAACAAATGAATATAATTGACATTAAACGTAATAACTGACAAGCTTTACAAAGGTAACTTGATCAAAAAAAAAAAAAAAAAAAAACAAATAATTTTTCGATCTCAGTCCTTATTAATGACTTAGTCATCCAGAGATAGTCGTGTCGGCCATTAAATAGCAACCGAACCGGAACTATAGCGGATATATTGATGTATGAATCGTGTATTTATGTTATTCGGAGGCAACGAAAATTTGATTTCAACATACAGACGGACATGGCTATAACGACTTCGCTATCTATAACGATCCATAACATATATATTTCATGGGGTCGCAAATGAAAACAGAAACGACAAACTTATACTATATGAACTGGCCACTCATGGTGAAGGGTATAAAAATTAAATAAAAAAAAGTTTAAACTTAAATTACATTAATCAGTTCAATCATGATTCATGAATTTTTGAATAATCCATAACGAAATTATTGAATAAATCATAAATATATGTGAATAATAAAATGTTGATTTATACAGAAATTTATTTAAACAGGATGTTTGATTAATTAATTAAACGCACTTCCCTAATCTAAACATAATCTCTCTATTAAACATACTATAACTGACATTCTTTAAAACTACATATATTTAGAAAATATGCATTTAAAAAAGAAATTTATGAAATCTTAGTATTTACATTTTTATGGCCACTAATAAAAACGACAAAACAAGATTTTTCTCACAAAAATTAATTTATTTAATCAATAAAAAAAAAATCCATTTCCTTTTAAAATTTCTCTTTTTTATATGGGTCTTTATGTATGCCATACGTTTTTACAACTAATTTTTTATTACATTTTTAAGCAAAAAAAAAAAACTTTCAATCAAATTTCAATGCACATTCTATTTTTAAAAGAAATAATGACAATTACTTATACTACAGGTCTTTTAAGAATCTAAATGATTTAATGAAACCTAAATCCATAAAATTGTATTGAATTTCTGAAGATATTTAATAGACCAACAGCATATCTTTCTAAAATTTTAATGTCAACACTTTTAAAAAGTATTTATTTATATTTAGAAGTAGTAAAAGAGATAAATAAAAAACCAGCAATTGCAATTGCTTTCTAAACTAAACCTAATTTTAATGTTTACGATTCAAAAAATTTAAAAAAAAAACCCCAGCATATTTATAGATACAAAAAAATTCAAAGAAAGAATGAAAGAAAGAAAAAACCAACCAGCCAACACACCAGAGCAATTAAGGCGAATTAAATGGCAACTAATGAGAAGACACGAAAGTTTAAACTTTACCATCAAACAGCGATCGATACAGTATGTTTCAATAGATACATATGTACGTTTGTATAGACGTGATCACACAGTAGCAACATTTACATTAAATAGAGATTGGACAGATGGATTGCTTGGTAAAATCGAGTAAAAAGAAATGAATGAGCATTTTGTCAAAAAAAAAAAGACCTGAAATCTAAACATTAAACAAATCTTTGAGGCTTTTTTTTATCACATTTTTGTTACAAATCGTCTTTTTATTACTTGTTCTGTTTTTCCTTTACACCCATGAATTTTTTTTATTTTTTGTTATGTTTTCTTCTTTATAACATGTTTAATTTGTCTGCTTTTTTTTTTGGATAAAAAATAGTAATAAAATGTCTTTAAAAAGAACGAAAATGAAGTACATTCAAAAACTTAAACTTGAAGATAAATTACCAAGTTTAACAAATAAAAAAACGATAAAATAGCCACCAAAAAATACAACAGCTTTAATAGTGTCGAATAGTTTTAATTTTATGGTTGGTTTTTGGGGAATTTACTGCTGCTGTTTTCTTGGTGGCTAAGTGTTGTAGAGCAAGTGGAGTTTTTTACAAACAGTGGGTTTGAAGAGGGAAAATTAAGTAAAAACTAGTAACAGAGCTATATTCGGCTGTGCTGAAGCTTATAAACCCTTCACCAAATTATTCTTTAAAACAAATTTTAAATATTTTTAGGTAAACAAAATCAAAAAAAAAAAAAAAAATTCAAAATTTTTTCCAAAATTTTTATTGAATTATTAGCGAAAAAATTTTAAGACAAAAAATATTTTTTTAAATTTTTTTTTTTTTAATTTAAATTATAATTTGAAAGTAAATTTTTTTGTGAAGAAAATTTAAAAAAAAAAAAATTTTTTGTGAAAAAAAAAATTCCGGGGTAAAAATATTTTTTCCGATTTTGACCAATTGTAAAGGTCTTTGAAATATCTATTATTGGATATCCATATTGTCTACATTAATGACTAAGAAATAAAGATATAGATCAAAAATAGGTAAAAAATCGAGGGTGTCCTAGTGCGCCGATTGTGTCGATTTTAAATATCAACCGAGCCGGAACAATTTCCAATATATTGATGTATGAATCATATATGTAAGTTATTTGGGGGCTACGGAAAGTTGATTTCAACATACAGACGGACATGTCTATATCGACATTGCTATCTATAACGATCCAGAATATATATACTTTGTAGGGTCGTAAATGAAAAATGTAGAAATTACAAACGGAATGACAAACTTATACCCTTGCCACTCATGGTGAAGGATATAATAATTAGGAGACTTAAGGTAGGGTCACACATGGCAAATATTTGACCAAAAAGACGTAACCACTAAATAAAATATATTTAAATTCTTATATTTATTGTCAAAAACTCATTTTACTTAGGAAAATTCAAAGCAAATATTCAGTTTTATTTTATTTGATGCTATTTGATCTTAAAAAAAACTCGTAAGAGTAAACAACGTCAAACAAATTTGTACTTAAAAAAGTGGTTACGCTTTTTTGAGTAAATATTTGCCATGTGTGACCGTACCTTTATTGTATATCAGGGAATAGGAAAGTTATAAGTAATTTCAAGTGAGTGTAGTGAGTTTTTTTGTAAGCATATAATCAATGCTATTAAAAATAGTTTTGTCTGGCTGACATTTCTTAAAGATTATAAAGAATTCAACGAGTGTGAGCAAGTATTTTAACAAGCTTAAGATCTGATACAGGCAGAAATTTCTCATAATTTGAGTTCAATTTTCCATAATTTGAGTCAATTGTCAGCAGGTTGTCGATAGTACTGAATAGACTGTTGGCGATATAATGATTATGTGCAGCTGGCATTTGAAACAAATTTTAATTATTTAATCGAAAGCCTATTAAAAAGTCGTGTTTTGGGAGGCATTTTTTTAAAAATTCTTCTTAGGACCATTATTACAACTTCCCTTTAAATTCGTAATAGTAAAAGTTAACTTTAAGGGTACTTTTTTCTATTGCTTAAAGTTAACTTTTACTATAGAAACTTAAAGGCAAGTTGTAATAATGGCCCTTAAAGTTACAATATTCAGATCCGTTTTGATGACCTAATTTGTTGTCAATCGAATGATTATTTACAGCCATAGAGTTTTTTTCAGTTCTGGCTCAAGAGACAGTTGGTTGAAAGTATTGAATTACCGAATTTTTGTCACTCCAACTAAAATTGTTCATTCGCTCCAACAAATTCAGTCATTAAGATTGAATCATTCGCTTAGCAAAAAAAATATCGGATATCACGACCAAACGAGAAAATTTTGACTACAAATTGATATTGTAAGTTCTTAAAGGTATTATTAAGCTGCCTAACATTACAACTAAGTAATCTTGGTGTAACCCTTTCAGCCACGGTTTTATATGTACAAGTTTAAAATCAAAACAATTGCACTTTTACATTAATCAAGGTTAGTTTATTATAAAAAGTAGGGAAAAATAAATCAAAACATAAAAAAAACACCCCCATTCCAAGGGTTTTTGTGGAGAGTGGTGGTTAGTTTACTAACCACCGTGGCTGGCATTAAATTTTCGTAGCATATACATTTTTTTGAAATCTAATAATTTTGTAACACTGAATTCAATGAACAATAAAAATAAACACTTTGTGCTGTTTATACCCTACACCACCATAGTGGGGAGGGTATATTGGATTTGTGCAGATGTTTGTAACGCCCAAAAATATTAGTCTAACACCCACCTTAAAGTATATCGATCGACTCAGAATCACTTTCTGTCCGTCCGTCCGTCTCACTTCCTTACTTGTTTTTATTTTGTTTTTTTTTTAAAACTCTGGTTTACAATATTTTCAAATTAATACATTTATCTAACCAGAGCACCCTGACGATGACTTCAAAAAATGTTTAGCAAAATGCAAATGATGCCAAAAAACAATGTTTTAAAGACTATAGAAAAGGTGGTTAGAAAAGTGACCACTAAACCGCAAAGAGTTAAATACAGTCTGATTTGAAAAAATTCTGTTTGGAAACGAATTAAGCAATTTTTGGCAGATTTAACTTGTCGGATCTCTTAAATCTATTTATATACAATATACTTATAAAAGAGTAATGTTACAAAGTGAATTTGGTCTAGAGGTTCTTCCACTAAAAAGGGATTTTTTGAAATTCAAAGGTTTAGGGGGCAAAAACGGTTAAACTGGGTAACCTTATTTCATCTAAGCTATTACAGATTCCAAGCATTTTTAACTAATTTTTTGCACTTCTTTTTTGAAATGCGAACTCTTTAGGGGAGAAAACAGGTAAAACCTAGGTTTTGGTACTTTTTGGCACGTTATGTATCTTTTAAACCAATATACAAATATTTTTTTTTATTAAATTTTTATTGTTTCAATAATATATTAGTTACAATAATTTGAAAGCTTATAAGTATTTAAGAGATCAATTAATATAAATTTTTCTACTTAATTATTGATGATTCAAATTTGGATTTCTTATAAATTCGTTTGTAATATTTAGATTACGGGAAAAGAGCTATAAAAACCCTGAATATTGAAAAAAAAAAAAAAAAAAAATGTTTATAGGTAAAAACATAAGATAAATTTTTTATCAACATATTTCATTTATGTGTGGATAGCTAGAGTATCGACAACGATCAGAGAAGTTTTTAGACGCGATGCTGAGTTTTTCTTTAACTAATTTTATTTTTGACAGTACGTGTAACGTTGATGTCGAAAAATAAATTGGCAGGTTGTACATCATTTTAAGTAGCTTGTTTTGACATATTTGTAGTTTTTTTAGGTGACATTCAGAAGCGACAAACCAGACAGGTGCGGCATAGAACATTATTGAATGAAATATGGTTTTTAATATTAAAAGTTTATTATTGATGGATAATTCTGACCTCCTGTTTATTAAAGGGTACATAATTTTCGTCGTTAAGTTAATTTTGTGGATAATGTAGTTAATGTGTTCATTAAATAACAGCTTTCTATCCAGAATTACACCCAGATATTTTACTTTATCTACCCAAGGAATATTCTCGTTATCGATAATAATATTAGTTTGCGGAATAAAGCTATTTTTTCTTCTTCTTGTAAAATAAATCGATTGTGTTTTTGTGGGATTTATCATAATTTTCCATTTTTTAAAATACTCGATGACAGTCCTAGCTGCTGTTTCTAAATTGTTTATTATATCTTCTGATAATATTTCCGAACTGAGAATTGCTGTATCATCTGCAAAAATTGAAGAGTTGCAACCACGAAGAACAGGAAAATCATGTGTAAAAATGTTATATAATATAGGAGACAAACATGATCCTTGAGGACATCCAGCGGGAATATCGTAGGTTTGTGAATAGATTTCTCCAATATGTACTTTAAATGTTCTGTTAGACAAAAAGCTTCTAATTATACGTATGAGAGAAATATCCATTCCTATAGTAATTAATTTGTAGATTAGAGCATCATGCCATACAGAATCAAATGCTGCCTTTATGTCAAGAATTATCATTCCAGTGGATTTTCCTTGATTGAAATTGTTTTTAATGATATTTCTAATTCTCACGAGGGGTTGAATCGTATTATGTTCTGTACGAAATCCAAACTGTTCTGGTGGTAATATGTTATTAACGTCAATAAAGGTAACCACTTTACGTTTAATAATTATTTCAAGAATTTTACTCATTGTGTTTAGCAAGCTAATTGGGCGATACGAACATGGACTGCTACGGTCTTTTCCAGGCTTAGGAATAGGGATTATTTTCGACTGCTTCCAAATTAAGGGAAAATAACAAAATTTAAGGCACGACATGTAAATACGGCATAAAACTTTTAAACCCTTTAAAGGCAGTTTTTTTAGGCAAACATTTGAAATGCCATCGGCACCTGGTGATTTTTTGTTTTTAAAACTTTTTATAATATCTTTTATATCATTAACACTAATAACAATGTGGTTTATGAGTTGATCATTATCAATCATATTTATTGTATTACTGACCAAACTTTCTGTATTTCTATCACTTAAATTTGAAGAAATAGTGTGATTCAAAACAAAATTTTGAGCTAGTATTTCTGATTTTTGGTCATTTGTGATATATATGTTATCATATTGTTTGAGTGTAGGAATACAGCTTGCTTTCTTCTTAAGAACTTTGGTTATCTTCCAAAACTTAGAAGAAGCTTTATGTAAATTTTTCAAAACATTATTCCACTGTTGATTTCTAAAATTAAAAATTTGGTCACCAATAACATTGTTTAAGAAGTTCATTTGAGATTTAAAAAGACAATTTTTAAACCTTATCCATTTTCGTCGTGCGTAGTTTCTTAATTTAATAAGTTTTAAAATTGATTGTGGTAATCTTTTCACGAAAATATTTGCTATGGGTATTTTTGGAACGCTAACGTTAATAGCATCCTGCAAAACTTCCGTAAATCGTTGTATAAGACAGTCGATATCTTGTTCTCCATTAATATTCATTTGTAAAAGTACATTAGTGTTATTATTAATATGATCCATAAATGTGTTCCAATTTGTGTTCTTATAATCATATTTGAGAGAGTCTTGACGGTTACAAGTAAAGTCAATTGTTGTATGTACCGGTAGATGGTCAGAATTTAATCTGTTAAATGTCTGAGCACCGGAGACTTTATCAGGAATATTAGTTATAAAAAAATCCAGTACTGATGTGTTAGCTGTACTACTTGTAGGAACTAAAGTTGGGTCAGGTGATATACAAATATAAATAAATTTTAAATTGCATTATTTTCTTATAAAAAAAAATTAAACATGAATTTGGTATGTTTTGGAAATTCGAACCTTTTAGGGGTAAAGCCGGTTGGTTGGCTTACGTGGTAGTTGACTGTGTGCGAACAATCAAGTAGAGTCGAACCTGTAGCCGTGAGATAAAGCCGGGAAAATACATTTTATTAAAAATTATTAAGCCAATACACAATTTAACTAACATCATTTTATTTGAAACTCGAGTACGATGTTTAGATTGTACCAAATACGAATAGACAGTTTGGTACTTTTTTAAAAACATATTTTTTCTATGAGTCGTTCAAGACATATCTGTGTCGTAAAAATGTTTGCCAAAATGGTGTAATTTGAAATTTTATACTTGACGGGAATTCAAGAGAGAAAAGGAAATTTGGTACTTTTTCTTCTAATGGTACTTTTTTAATATATTCAGGTATTTAACTTATACACATAATAAGTAGTTAACTGACATGCTTCTGAGTAAATAACGAATCTAGTATAGTGGGCTTAATGGTATTAAGATACCAAAAACGGGAGAACTAATGGTACTTTTTCGTTCTTTAACAATGAATCTAGAATCAGGAAATTAAACACATATAATCCAGATGTATACAGTTAGAACTCTTAAATGGGGACTTAATCTGTTTTCTAATTATACTTTTTTAATTTTCTATAGTAAGTAATGTACTCAAGGGGCACTAATAGTACTTTTAATTTATTCTAAAGGTCCCATTTTAAATTTCTATTCTATTTCTATAAAATTTACTGAATTTTTATTGATTAAAAATACGTGTTTGAGAAGACCCGTCAACTACTATTATTATATTATAAGCCCTTAATAAGTAGAGCACAATCACTTATTTTAAAACGCTGACGGGATTTTATTAAGACTTTGATGATTTTTGGTTTTATTTAGTATTAAAAATATCCCCGTTTGCTGGAATGAAACGATTTTTTATTTCCCGGATTGGAAAAAACGTCCAGGAAATTATGCACCCTTTAAAAAAAAAACTAGTCGCCCGAAACCTAGATATCGCTACTAAAACTAGAAGTACACAAATTACACGTCCCAGCTGTTCTAGGAGACTGTACCAAACTAGTGATTTTACCCTGTCCTTAGCAGGGGATCACCCTTTTGGTTTACAATGAGACTGTCTGATAGCTGATCCAAATAAGTAAACGCATTGGATTAACATACTAATTACCCCACTACTTAACTTGTTACTTGATCAGCTACATAACTAGTTATTTTAACATGTACATGAGCTAATTGACCTCAATTAGTCAGTTAAAAAACATATCTCATAGACAGTCCAATAACCGATTGCTTGTAAACTAACCATCCTCCGACAATTCTTCAATATATTTACTTATGGTGACTAAAATAACTACTTTTTGAAGTGCAGTACAAAATGGCCGTTTGAAGTGACTACACTCTCTATGCTACTTATGACTAAATTGACAATTGACTTCAGGCTAGGTTACGTAGGATGACAGTATAATTAAGCAAAAATAAAATAAACTGTATGAGAATTATATCAATACAAGTTGTATAACACTAGTTTGTACAAATTACTTCAAGAAAAGTGCAGTACAAAATAAACGTTCAAAGTGACTACAATCTAGATTACTTAGAGACACTTAAGTGACAATTTTCTTCACGCTAGATTACCCAGGATGTGTAAAGTAACCAATTGACTTTTATTTACACTACAACGAGCTCATACATGTCAAGTGGCCCAAAATATATAAATTGAAGTCAGCCAAGTAATCAGACATTAGTGACAATTACTGTCTATAAGGGATACATTGATTACTTGCTTAACTGGTAGGTTGTTTCAACATTGACGACCATTCTCACACATACATGCTAACACATTCAGCTTATGTTATTGCTTTTCCTAAATAGTGTAAAAATTATAACTATAACAATGATTGCTTATACACATACTTGTTGTTGTAAACAACAATAAACATTGTCGAAACTAGTTTTCTTTAAAAATATGAACATTTTGAGATTGTTTTATACTTTGCTTCATAATTTGTTAAATACTGAACCGATTTTGCTGATTTCCAATACCAAACAGCTTAGGTCAATGATTGACATTCCAAGAGAATTCCATTAATTTATATTGAGTATTTTGGACGTGAGAGTGTTTTACACACACATAAAAATGAACATAGCTAAATCGTTTTAGAATTTCTTAAGAATTTATAATAAAAGATCTTACATGAATATTTCTTTGAATTACGTAACTATAAACCCTCATAATTTCCCTTTACTAAGTCAACGCCATATGGAAGTGGCATGTCGCTTCTTTATAAAATTATACAATTAAAAACGTTCTCTGTCTCGAAGTACAAGTGAACCACAAGAAAGACTAACATCTTATGATTTGACTTTAAATTTTCTAAAAACCCACATCACTACATATTTCTTTTTGTCCACATACGAAATGTTTAACTAAAACTTTTGTTGATATCACTACTCATTTTATTTGAATCATGATACTCAATGATACCTTATTTTTTAACCACAGTTACCACTTCTTAATGTTTGTGGCTGTGTGTTTTTGGGAAAGTAGTTTAAAGAAGGCTAATAGTACTTGACACTCATCAAATTGTTCAAATTCAATAGCATGGATCTTGTTTTGCTTTTTATTTATAGTAGCTGTCTGTCTGTCTAACTGTTTTTCTTCTGGTATTTTTCGCTTATTTTATGATATTTTTTTTTTTTTTAAGTTTTATGTTCAATTTGTAGATTTATATTTTTCTACTGACAAATTTTTTAGTTATTTATTGAAAGTCTTTTATGATTTTTGCAATTAAAAATATGTAATGTATTGTATGTTTGTTCCTGTCGAATTTTATTTCTTATTATTTTGCGGTTCAGTAAACAAAATCATTAAAATTTTGTTAGACGAGAGAATTTAGGTCATTAGATAATTGTTATTAAGGTAAATAAATTGTGAGGTTTTAAGAGATGTATTGGAATAATTATATTTTGTTAATTTGCAAAGAAAATTAATACATTTTGAAATTTATCTTGCTATAATGATTTCTCAATGATTTCATCAAATAAAACTGTCTAAATCTTGTTATATCATTAAAGAATATAGTATAAGATTTGCCTATATTGTTTGTAGACAGCTTATTTTGAATATTTTTTAGGTTATTTAAATAAAGGAGTGAGATCGAAATATTCTTAACTTCAATTTCCGTGCTCTGTCTTAGGCCTCTAAATTTTAAGCAGAGTTCCTGTCAGGAACTTTAAGGTAATAACAAATCTTAAATACCCTTAATTTGAAACCAGAATTATGTCAACATCCTGGAATTTCAGAGCAATTGCATTACTACAGCTAGATCGCTACATAAATAGTTCTTAATTGTTACTAGTAGCTTTCTAATATATAGTAATGCAGATGATATCAATTGGTTCGCTTTCGCATTACCTTTCGCTAACAATATCAACATTCGTTAGTGAAAACAAACAACAAATTAAACAAAATCTGTGGCTGCGTTTAGCTACATATAACAATATGAATTTTGAACTAAAGAAAGTCAAGGCTTTCATCAAAATATGATACCCTGTATCTTACCTTGTGTTCTAACAGAGTGGTAAAAAATGTCATGCCCTGAAGCCTATGTTTTCCTATACGATTTGTTTGCAAAAGTAAACTTCCGATGTTTTTTGGCTGTAATTAAAAAAATGAAAAAAATGAAAAACTTTGATTCTTCTTGTGGATTATTTTTATTTGGTCTTTTAATTTTTTTCACATCAAGTCGAGAATATGATGTCATGTAAATGGCCGCCGCCACAGTTGATTGTCATTGGAGCCCTTTTTATGGCATTTTCCATCACTTTGGCCAAAACTTCCGGCGATAGTTCCTCACATTATTGACGGATATTGTCTTTAAGAGCAGCAATAGTCTGAGGCTTGTTGACATAAACCCGCGACTTCAAAAAGCCCCACAAAAAAGAAGTCTGGAGCGGTCAAATCAGGCGATCTTGCTGGCCAGTGCAAATCGCCAAAACGGGAGATTAGGCGCCCGGCAAATGCATCCTTCAGCATATCGGTTGTGGCACGTGCAGTGTGTGCCGTTGCACCGTCCTGTTGGAACCACATGTTTTCCAATCCCAATTCATCAAGTTGCTGCAAAAAGAACTCGTTGATCATTGCTCTGTAGCGCTCACCATTCACAGTAACCGTTTGGCCCGCGACGTCTTCGAAGAAAAAAGGTCCGATGACTCCTCCAGCGAAAACAGCACACCATATAGTGACTTTGAGCGCGTGTAATGGCTCTTCGTGAGTTACACGCGAATTTTCAGTGCCCCAGAAGCGTAAATTTTGCTTATTTACGTACCCGCTAAGATGGAAATGGGCCTCATCACTCATGATTATTTTTGATGAAAAATCATCTTCCTCTTGGTGGTGATTAATGATGGCTTGAGCGTATGTTAGACGCGATTGGCGGTCAGCAGCTAACAGCTGATGCACCGTCTGGACTTTGTATGGAAACATCTTCAAAACTTGTACCAAAATTCGCTGTAAAGACCGTCGACTGATACCCATTTGCGTGGCACGTCGTCTGGTCGATGTCGACGGCGCTTCCATGACATCCTCGGCTACAGCAGCAATATTCTCTGCAGAACGGCTACTCCGGGGTCTGCCACGCCTGGCAGCATCTCGTGTTGTGCCAGTCTCTTCGAGGCGAGCCGCTAAACGTCGCAGTGTTTCACCAGTAGGCGTTGGACGGCCAGAAAATCTGCGACGAAATTCACGTTGTGCCAAAGTCACCGACCGATTATTGGTCAAATAAATAGTCAGCAATATTCCGCGTTCTGGAGCAGTGTAGCGTAACATTGTGTATTTCGCATGTGTTTACTACACAAATGTCAAAACAGAACTGACATTAGGGGCCAATCGCAAAATTTATAGCATTTTCTGATAGGAGGATTACTTTTGCGCCACCTTGTACATCATTTTGCATTTGGTAGTGTTGCATAAAGTTGGCATAGCAATGCTTAGGACCTTGTTTGAATCATCACAACGTATCAGAACATGAAATGTTAGAAAATAACATTTCATCTGCAAACATTTTTATGACTATTGAAAATTTTATCCTGAACATTTTTTTTTCGAGATTGTCTCACATTTTGGTTTATATTTGTTTTGCCACTAGACTAATGTTGCTGATTTTCAAAACCACAAAACCTAGAACAGTAATAAACATTCTAAGTGAATTTCATAAATTTCTAGTTAGTAATTTGGACAAGAGCGTGATTTACACACACAGGCACATGGACTAAATTATTAAGTATTACTAAATTATTAAGTATTACAAATGCAACGACAAACTTTTATATAACTCCCTTGATCAAAAGCGGTTTAATCTCTTTACTGCATACAAATGACTGAAAACACAACAATGCTTTTTAGTGACTCAACAACTAAACTAAAATGTAGACAAAATCAAAAGTCTTGAAACACAAAACCATAAATAACACTTCAAAATGTCACACTAAGTTAAAAGAAATAAATAAAAATTCAAAAGCTGTTCCCAGAATTTAAAAGAAAAGAGTTTTTATTTAAATTAATGTAACAACTAATTTCCATATTTAGGCTTAAGAATTCTTTCTTTCTATTTAACAACATTGGTAAACGTTATTTATTTGCTAAACTAATTTATAAATCTTTCTTTTCCACATTTACTTTAAATTACAGATAGTGTTAATTATAACATTACACACAACAGATGTGTTAGGTTCAACACTGGGTGCGAAATGTCAACACGATATGGATTGTACAGATTTCATTAAGGGTTCATCATGTTCGGCACAGGGCTATTGTGAATGTGCACCTTATTATGTACAATATAATACAACAACATGTTTGTCATGTAAGTAACTTTTTTTCATTAACCATATGTATTTTCCTAAGCTAGTTTTCTATTTTTATAAAATATAAAAAAATCTTTAGAAATCTTTTTCTTCTAAAGATGCAGTCATAAAAAAAAGAAAAAATAAAAAGAAATATATAATTTTTTAACACTTTTATGACAGGTTTCCGTGTTTGTTTTGTAGTTGTGGCTGATCTTTAAATATTTATTTCGCATAATTAATGAATGAATATTATAAAAAAACAAAAAAAACTAACATGTGTGCTTTTCTCATTTTCCATTTGCAGCTCAACTTCTGGGTGGTGATTGTACACTCAACGAACAGTGTACCATGAAAGTGTCCAACAGCAGTTGTCTAGATGGTGCCTGCCGTTGTGTAGAAGGTTTCCTACAATTCCGCAAACACACATGTCTTGGACGTAAGTACGCAGAATTTACTAAAAAATACAACTAAAACTGAGAAAACTAAAATAAAAATTGAAAAAAAGTTAAGCTTAAGCTTCGTCAGGAGGAAGAAGATGATGATGATGATGAAGTTGCAATTAAGAAATCCAGTTGATTTTTTTTTTCTTTTAGAGATCTTGTGCAAAGATTATCACAAGATATTTTAGAATTTATATTTTTTATGTATTTATTATGTGTTGTAAAACAGTTAAAAACTGTAAGAAATTTTAATAATTTATATACATGAGCTACTAAACAAATAGTGTTTTAAACACTTTACTTTTTAAGTCAAATTTATTTTATGAAATAAAATGATATATTTAAAGGTCAATTGGGAGAAAATCATCAAAAAAATTCAAGTGTTTTTAATAAAAAGGAATTGGTGCAATAAATTATAAAAATAATAAACTATATTTGGCTACACTGAGAGAAAAAACATGGTTGGGCATGGTTACGACAACTATACTGTGTTCTTTGTAACAATATTATTGTTATGCTTATCACAATTATTAATTTCAGTATGGTTCACTGAAACATAATTATTTTTCAAACAACTATTTAGAATTATTAATTAGTGGATTCCCAAGGTATCTTATTATGTCATATTGTAATAACATTCTAATATTTCACGACTCTGCGGTTCGGCTTATCCAGCTCTTAGGCATTCTGCGCAAGTCTCTGCTGGTTGGTTACGACAGCACAATAAACCTAGCATACAGAGTAGTTGTATTTTAGGACATTCTAAGCCTGAAAGAAAATAATAACATTTTTAAACCATTGTGAAATATTACAACATAATGTCAATGTGACATGATAGGATATCTTGTGAATCCATTAAATGTTAAGTTTCTGTATGTTTAAGATGCAAACAAAATATGTTTACTTTTAATAGTATTTTGTTCTCACCATTTGTAGAAAGCTGTTGCCTTAGTGTGTCATTTAAGTGTCTGTAATTCTCATTCGGTCTATAGTTTTATTTGTATAATATCTTTAGCTATCCTAAAGCGAACCACAGTAAATTTCAGTGAACGAAAACCTATTAAAATTAAATTTTGTATTCCCAAAAATGACTTTTAAGCTATTGGAATTTACAATAGATAGCAAATCTTTTGAAGGCGGTTTTTGTTTAGAATAACTTTTACATATGTCATTTTGAAGGGTACATACTAGGGATGCCAAACGGGACTGGGTTTTACAAATCCCGGGATTCGGGATTTTAGAAATGTAAATCCCGGGATCCCGGGATTTTTCGGGATTTCGGGATTTTTCGGGATCCCGGGATTTTTCGGGATTTCGGGATTTTTCGGGACTTCGGGATTTTAGTTTAATGTCAAAAAACATCAAATTCAACAATAAAAACTATTTCGTTAATATATTTAAGTAAAAGTATAACAAAGCAAAAACTTATGCAAAATACTAATTAAAATAAATTTGACACAAAAGACATTACTTATTTATACCCGTATTCTGAACTTTATAACAGTAAGAAATCCATAACAAAACTAAAAATTGTATAACTTTTGTATTGAGTTTGTTTCCTCCCTATATTAATATTTAAAATGAAATATAAAAGTATTGTTTTATTTTATAACTGTCTGTCTGTTTAAAACATGATAGGGCACAAACACACAAAGACTTTCTGTTGATAAATTTTGTTTGGTATTGAAAATGGTCCATGATTTCCCCTAGTCCCATATAATAATGTTTGAGCAGTCATAAGAATGAAAATTTTGCACAAAATAAGTTCTAAGTACTCTGAAATTATACTGTTAAGTATTGCAGAAATCGGGCTACATTTGTCCCTAGTCCCCGTATATGTCCCCCTCAGAAAATAACTTGAACAGTCATAATTCGTGATGAAATTGAATAAACAGTTGTATATGAAAATAAATCCTGTCAATAAATAATTTGTATATAATAATATTAACATAAATTTCGATATACGTCATTCATTCATAAATGGTGATAAATGGCCCCCATAGAAGGCCAAAACTACATATAAGATTCGGGTGGATATACAAGATTCCGCACATAACACTCTTACTTGTTTTATATTCATCATATAAACATCGTTCATAGTCAACGCGAATTTATTAATAAACTTGTGTACAAGTCAGTCAATGCAAGGGAGACCTGCTGCCCCCTGATTAAAATTAAAAAATCTGGATCGGTTTGGATTTAAAGCGAGATTAGTATTATAATTTAGCTTTCTAGGTATTTTGGGAGCTTTAAAAATCTTCCTAAAATATCAAAAGTCTCGTAGTTTTCCGGGATTTGTTAATCCCGAAAAATCCCGGGATTTTTTTTCACAGATCCCGGGATTCGGGAAATCCCGATCCCGAAAAATCCCGGGATTTTCGGGATCGGGATTTCGGGATTGGCATCCCTAGTACATACCCAACGGGAAAAAGATGAAGTAAAGAGGTCTTCCTAAATGCCTTATTTTGCAGACACAAGCACATCCAGCCGCATTGAAAAATCGTTTCAATTTTACACGGCGTGTCATTGTGAGCCAAGGCCTTGCATACTCGCTCCTGTTAGAGGGCATAGAGAAGGCCTTCTTAAGAAGGCATATTAGAAAGTCTTCCATTAAAGAGACCTACCCCGTAATGCCTCGCAGAATGTCTACATATTAACATCTATTAAACTGAAAATTAAAACATAATTGAAGCAAGAAAATATTTTAAATGAATTCAGCATAAAACCTAAAGAATGGACTTTAAAATATCTCGTATGTAGTATTATATATAAATAAATCTCCTTCACGCGAACTGCACAAGATCAAAAGTTATAAACGACTAAATTATTTAGAAGATTTCGCTCTCTCTTATGGTTTCATGTAACAGTTTATAATAAAGAGAGCAAAATAAATAGTATTATAGGGAGACAATAATTGCAAAACCAATCATGTTTGAATATTAAATAAAGGTTTGTTAGACCTTATTTTGCAATGAAATTTTGATTGTGTATGAAATTTTGTAGAAGAAGAAGCATATCCCTTCTAGAACGTCTTCTGCGAGCAGGCAGAGTAGAATGAGTATCGCTTTTTTTAGAATGTGTAAACAGATCTTTTAGAAGGCCTACAAAGTGAAGACCTAGAATTTTTTCCCGCTGGCAGATACCCAGCGGGAAAAAATTCATTTATTCTCTTTGTTATTGAACATTTTTTTTTTTTTTTTGCTTTGGAAATGTCGAATTTTGTGCCAACGAAGGTTTGATTTACTTCAATGTGCGGGAGATGATTTGTGAGGTTCAGTAGTGGTGATTTTGACACGGAAGACAAATATCGCCCAGGCCAGCCAAAAAAGTTTGAAGACCATGAATTGGAGGAGGCATTACTGCATGATGATTGTTGTCAAACTCAACAAGAGCTTGCAAAATCACTGTGAGCTACTTAAGCAGCAATTACAAACAAGCAGATGGGTTCATCTAAAAGCAGGGACATAGAAGCTGAAAGACCTTAAAAGACAATTTAGCATGTCCGTAATGATGCTTGAACGCCATAAAAGAAAATCATTTTTGCACCGAATCATTACTTGCGATGAAAAATGGATCCATAACGATAATCCGAAGCCTAAGAGATATTATGTGAAGACCGGCCGACCAGCCGAATCGATACCAAAGCCAAATATCCATGGCGCTAAGGTAATGCTCTGTATTTGGGGAGAAGAAAAGGGTCTGGCCAGACCATCATAGGGAACCTGTACCGAACGCGACATATTCGTTTGAAGCGAAAATTGGCCGAAAACGCCCATAGTATACGGCCAGGCATGAAACCGTAATATTCCATTATGACAACGCTTGGACACATGTTGCAATACCTGTTAAAAACTATTTAGAAATAAGTGGTTGGTAAGTTTTGCCTCACCCGCCTTATAGTCCAGAGCAGACATCGGCAGAGCGTAAAATTGCCTTTGCACACTAACACCACTTCATTTTGTATTTGCGTTTTTTGAGTAGCGCTCTCTGACATTCAGTGCACTGAGACAAAGGTTTGTAAAGTTTTTGTATGTTTTTGGTGTTGTATATTTTTTGCCAATTACGTACGTGTGAACCAGAGAGCTCTTAAGGTGGCTCTTTGCGTATGTTTGGTCCAGACCATGAATGCAATATATTTCTTTATGGGTCCAGACCTTGTTTTTTATCGATGCAGAACGCTGTCTCTGTGATACGCTTCTCTTCAGAACAGAGTATCCGAAATTGGCTTAATTCGTTCTTGGCCTCAAAAGATGATTAGTTCTTATGGCTCGGAATCCATATGTTGCCAGAAAGATGGGAAAAGATCATAGCTAACAATGGCCAATACTTTGAATAAATTTATATTGTACAAGTGTTTCAAAATAAAAGCTAACAATTTTTAAAAATCCCGCATTTTTAAGACATACACCCAATATGTTTAGCACTACCATGATTTTACCAGTGGATGCGACAAATCCCAGCAGTTAAGCATGTAGTCAATGTATCCCTTATAGACAGTAATCGTCACAAATGTCTTATCACTTGGATGACTCCAATTTATATATTTTGATCATTTGACCCGTATGTGCTCTTTGTAGTGCAGAGTTAAGACGACTGGTTACTTTATGCATCCCAGGTAATCTAGCGTGAAGACAATTGTCACTTAAGTGTCTCTAAGTAATCTGGAGTGATAATTCGTTCAAACTGGTTTTATACAAATTGTGTTGATATAATTCTCATACAGTTTATTTTTATTTTTGCTTAAGTATACTGTTATACCACTTTAGTGTCTCTTAGTAACCTATAGTGAAGTTACCTTAAACGATTATTTTGTACTGCACTTTAGAAAGTAGTTATTTTACCCAATCTATTGCAGAGTTGTCGAAGAAAGGTTTGTTTACAAGCTATCGTTTATTGGACTGCCTATGGTATGTCTTTTAGCTGACTATTTCAGGTCAATTAGGACTCGTACATGTTAAAATAATTAGTTGTAGCTTATCAAGTTACCAGTTAGGTAGATAGTAAGGTAACTGATGATATTTAACCATTATGTGAATCCAATGCGTTGACTACTTTGGACCAGCTATTAGACAGTCTCATTGTAGTCAATAAGTGTCAATTGACCCCTGCTTAGGACATGCACGTGTTAAAATAACTAGCCACGTAGCTATTGAAGTAACTAGTTCCCACCCTAAATGATGGGTAAAATCACTAGTTCGGGACTGTCTCCTAGAACTGCTGGGATGCTACTTAACAATGAATACAGCAACAATAGCAATAATTATTCATGTTGCAACGACACAACATGACAATGTTTTAGAGAGATTTTGAGTCTTTAATATCTGAGTATAGCATATTTTTGCAGCATGATATTTTGTGCCAAGCTAGCCAGACTTGTGGATTGTTTGTCCCCAAAGCTTTTGTAAGCCAATTGAGGAGAGAACATTTCGTTTGGGAATAGGGGATTGTCCTGGGCATATTTAAAAGTATGTTAAGAATAATGAGAATTTATTATAATGAGCTGCAAGTCAAATCGTCTATTTGTAACAAAATCTCTTGAATAAATTTCTATAATTTAATACATCAGTTTCAAGAAACCTATATACATATAAGCTAAAATAAAAAAATCTTCTAAAATTACAAAATTTCTCCTCTACTCCAATTTGCAAATTTTGTGTAGAAAAATTAAAAAGTCTTAAAACTAATTAAATATTCCTTAAAATTTTCATTAACTCTAAAAAAAAACCCAACAACCAAATAGTGCATTACAAATTCACTATGGTCTGGCATTAAATTTATTTTCCCAAATCATGATGTGATGATGTGAGCTGCTGTGAATGAAAACATCAAGCAACAACATCTGCCTCCAACAAAAAAAAAAAAACAAGCAGCTTAATTGCATTGTTCACAAAAAATATAAAAGAAAACTTAAACAAAAAAAACCAAATGCAATGTGAACCAGCTAAATTCATCTGTAGCCGGGCTTTTATCAAGCTTAAAAATCTTCAAACTCCTTTTTTCTGTTCTTCAAGTTGTGGCTTTCACATGTGAGAACACTCACAAACAACTAATTATCATGGTAATTGGTTAATTTCCAAGAAAAAATTCATTAAACATAAAAGAAAATTATAATAAAACTAAAAATGACGAGTGAAAAAAAACGTCAACGTCAACTACAACTTTACCTACATACATATGTATGTATGAACACGAAAGCCACAATGAAGATGGTGGCTCTTTTGTTGTTTGGTTTTTTTCTTTAACAAGTTCTTGAACAAACAATCACCTAAAGGCAACAACATCATTAGCATTAACTGCAACAACAACTACAACAACATCTGAATTATCAACAAAACATGATCACCATCATCCTCCTCATCAACAGCATTATCATCATCTGTCTATCTATATACGTAGAGTATCTTTGAATCTATATCAATGAACACTTTTTTTTAATCACACCTTTATTTAACAAACAACCGGCCCGGCTTAATCAATGGTGGTGCCTTTTTTTATTATTATTATTATTGTATAATTTTTTTTGAGGCTTTTGTCTGCTCTTTATACAAGACACTATCTATGCTGCAAATGAATTGATCGATAGCTTGATCGAGTTTCGTGTGTCGTTTATGAAAAAAACAAAAATGTGGCCGGCTACCACAGGAAATTTATAGATTAAAATAAACAAAATGCAGGCAACTCCACTGCAATGCACTTGACTGAATGACTGACTGACTGCTGCAGTTGCCGGCATTTCACTTGACTGCCTGACTGCTGGGGCGTTTCAAGTTGAAAAGAGCATACGAACGAACGATCGAACGAACGCCTTGTTACTTTTAGGCGCCATTCAAAACACGTTAATCACTTAAACAAACAATCTATCAATTTTATTAAGATTAATTTTCCTCTTTTTTTTTCAAATTTTATTTCTATTTTATTAAGAAGTGGGTATATAATTTGACAAGTTTGTTGGTAATTATGGGTTGTTGGAGCAACAATTTAGATAGAGAGAGAGAGGGGGGGGGGAGGTTAAGGAAAAGCAATATCAAACATATCATAACAATTAGTAGTGGCATATAATAATTTGAACGCTTACAACAAAAGATATAAAATATATTTTTCTCCTACATGAATTGTGAATCTTTTGGATGTAATTACATATTCTTAAAACATGTTAAAATTTTAGCCATTCTCCACAGCAAAAGTTACAATGCAGGTGTCAAAAGTATTGTATAGTATACGTTTACTACTGACAGCAAAGATCCGGAAAATGAACTTCATTCTGCTACAAATATTTGTCTTGTGCATTTTTAAATTAGTTTAATAACTGAACTAAAGGAAATAAAGTTTTTTCAATAAATTTGTAGATTAAAAAAAAAAGAAATGTAAATCACGACTATTCTGATGGGTATTTATCTATGATTCTAAGTGCTTTGTTTTTCGAATTTTCGAAATAAATATTACGTTTTTGAAATAAATTAATTAGCAAAAGCAAAGCGACAGACATTTTGCTAAACTGTCAAATTCTTTCTATTTACTAGTGATGTATAGATGGTTGTCAGATCTGGCAATGTGCTGGCAATGTACTGACAATGAATAATTGTTAGCAAAAGGTAAATTGTCAGTTCAGAGGATTGTAAGAAAATCTTACAATTTCATTGCCAGACAATTGTCAGACAATGAATTTATCTGGCAACATAAATTGTCAGTTCACACGGTTGTCAGATTGCTGTAATGCAAAAATTGCCAGATTCGTTGTTAGCTATTGCCAGAACTGTCAAATCATTGGAAACAAACAATTTGAAATTGTTCATCAGTGCCTTGGCCTGAATTTTTCCTTCTGAATTTCAACATAACTTGGATGGTATCCGATACCTCTTTCCATAAAATATCTTTGGGAAGTTTATAGTCAGCGCAACCAGCATTCCATAAACTTCGCCGTGCCTCAACTTCCTCAATAAGTTTGATACAAATTTTCTCTTTTTGCGGTATGATTTTTGTTTGGGCATTGAACGCATTCAGAGCCCGTTGGCAACTGGATAAGAAAAGTCAAGTCAATTGGCTCATAACTGCAATCTATGATGCAGGTTTCATTAACCCTCTAATGCTTAAGCATGCCTCAGGGCACTTATTGCAAAAATGCCAATAAATGCAAATATAACTGATTTTTCATTTCAAAAACTCTTGTAACAGTTTCTAAAAAATGTCTTAAAAGCTCTCTCCTTTCTTATTTACTGCACTTTTTACAAACTATGTGCATTAACAACCAAAAAATATGGGAATTCCATATCAAACGTTGATTAAAGTGTTTTAAAGTTTCCCGATTGCAATCATATTTTTTTCTTAAAAATTACATTTATATGTTATACTTTGGAGTCAAGATTTATGTAAAAAAGGTAATCTTGATTCCAAGAGTGCCTGAAGGCACTCATCAAGGCTTCAGGCACTTTTGAGCATTGCAGACTAGTTTTGCTGCCTTAGTTCTCCCTCATATAGCAAAATATTGTATGATTTTCTTTGCTTTGATCTGCAATTTTTTACATAAAATTTTAAGAAATGGCTGGTCGAGTGAACAAACGTTTCAAATTATCTGATTTGAGTATTGAACTTAGAAAAGTTATTTTCAATAAAAATTTACAAACTATACTAACTAAAACCCGACTATGTTTCAATCTCTAACCCTTAAATGCATGATTTTTACTTTTATTTTTCTATAAAGTATCAAATATTTATTTAATTTTTATTCATAATATTTCCTATAGCTTTAGTTTGATTTAGAATTTCTTTAGCTGGAACTTATCGTACTCCATTTGATTTTGCTGAAAGAGAATCTGAATTAGTATCAAGTGGAACTGGAATGTAGACAATTGGCAACAATATGCATTTAAGGGCTAAAGCCCAAAGGGTGCCTTAAGGCACTTATTTAATGTTTCTCATCTGGCAGGTAATCCATTGATTGTACAAACTTTTAAATATTGTTTTTGAAATCATATGCCCGAATTTACCATAAAAAAATTATTACCAACGTTTTTAGCCATTTTATTAGAAATTGGCATTAGAGGTTAATTGAAATGGCGCTATCCATTTTTTATTTAGTTTGTTTTCTAATTTTGTCTCACTGTTATTTGTTTTTGAAATTGTCTGACAATAGTGCCATTGTCAGATGCATAAACTTCGCACATCTGACAATGAAAAGTGTCTGACAATAACCTTATAATAATTTTACAATGGAAACGTAATGTATTCACACGCTTATCAGATGTCTGACAATATTATTGTCCTACAATGTACGGACAATGCTTTTTCTGACAAAGTTGCAAGACAAAAATTGTAAATTAACACGGTTGTTAGACAAGTTCTGAACATTTTTCTGACAATATTGTAAGTTCTGACAACGTAGCTTAATATATAATAAGTAATTTATAATTTTTCCGATAAAAATTATTGTAATATAACTATTATAAGCACAAGTAATTACAAAGTTTTTTAGTTATTCTTCAAAATGTTAGGTAATTTTTACTAAATGTTTCTTATCCCGAGATCTCCTCATGGTGCCACTCTTAATTTTGTATGTGTTGTTAACCTTATAATTGAGGAAAATCATTAGAAAATGGAAGATATGTACCTTTTTTGAGATATATTTTATTTAACAACAATTTTTTAATATCCTGAGTTTTTTGAGCAACTTCAAATATTGTATGACCATAAAGAACTTGTGTACCCTGTCGAAAATGTTGTTTAGCTCCCAATACCCTGCAGGAAATACCAATAGTGGAATTGTAGTGCTTTTCTAGCGATATTGTCAATAGTACTACTTACCAGATGTACCCCCAACCAATCTTCTGTTGACATTTAACATTAGCTTGTTAAGGAAAACCCACCAGTAGAATGTAGCACTACTGAATAGGTAGTTAAAATGTCTACCTGTTGACTGCATAACATAATAATAAATAAAATATATATCGACGTGTTCGCTGTTGTCTCTAACGTATCTCTACACACACTTAAAGGAAAGTTGTAGACATTTTAACTAAAGCAATTGTCGCTGGTGAAAAGAGTGTTGACATAGAAAAATTTGGTTCTAGGCTCTACAGGGTAGTAACATTTTTTTATTAGCTACAATCAGTACTTTGGACGGAAAAAGTTTTCGACATATTTTTTGGTATCCAGGATCTCTAATGCTGACAAAACACGTATACCCTTTTATAACAAGGAAAGTCCCAATAGGAATTTTAAATTTGTTTTACTAATCTATATGATTTAACGATGACTTTAAGTTTACAATGAAATGGAACAGTATTTCAAACTGTCATACCCACCAAAAACATGTTACTGACTTGATACTGACTACTACACACCATCTAAGAAGTAGTACATTAATGACATCGAACATTTAAATGAGCATCTGTAAGGCAAATGGTCGTCACGGCTTTGCTGGCACATAAACACTCTTTAGCCGAAACTTTCCATGACCATTTTGCATAAATATGGCAGAATTTCGTTGATATAGCGTTGAATTTCACCCTTCATTCCTGGTTGAGTACTTGATGACATAGACCTTTGACTAGAAATAGCTTTAGAAAAAGAAATCCAATAGTGTTAAATCACATGTTCTGGGGTGTAAATTATGTGCACCGAAACGTGAAAGTACGGGACCAGGAAATGTCTCACGAAGTAATTGAATTGGTTCAAGGCTGTATGGAAGGTGTTGTAACCTTGTCGTCCAATATCATTCAATTTAGGCAGAAAGAACTCTGTTGACATATCGCAATGTCGAGTATGAGCAAGAGTCAATGATTGATCATGCTTATTACCGCAGATATATGGTCCAATGATGTCTCCAGTACAAAATCCTTAAAAAAAAAAAACAGTGACACCTTGTGGATGCTTTTGTTTTTCGACAATCTCATGCGGCTTCTCTGAATACCAAATGGAGCAATTTTGCCGATCAAGGAGAAAATTTGCTAAATTGCTTAGGTTGATTAAGCTTAAAGTTTTGCTCGCCAAATTAACATATCTTTAGTTACCCTAAACACTCAGCTGTCATACTGCTTTTGTGCTACAATGTACCACAACTTTTAACATTTAACCATTGATTTATGAGAAAAATAATTTATTTTATTTTAAATACTTAAGTCAGACTTCCAAAGAATTTTTTCAGATAATAGAAATTTTAAACAAACTTTTATAATTAATTTTGCATCCAAAGTTGAATACTTCTAATATAACACTGCACAGTGGGACAAAATCAAACTATTTTGGGAATAATTTTTAAATATTCTTACACCGAAAAAGGGTCACAATTTTAATATTTGACCATCGATTTAAGTGGAAGATTTTTTATTGTATTCAGAATAAGTCAGACTTTCGAATAATGGATTCAAACGGAAGTCGTTTTAAACAAACTTATATAATTAATTGCATCCAATATTGAGACATTTAAACTAAAATAAAAACTATTACAACAAGTAAGAGAGCTATATTCGGCTGTGCCGAATCTTATATACCCTTCACCAAATTATACTTTAAACTAAAATTCCAAAAAAGAAAAAAAAAAAATTAATTTTTTTAAACAATTTTTGTAATTTTTTAAAAAGTTTTTCCCAATTTTAAAATTTTTTTTTTTTTATTTATATTTTTTTTTTTTTAATTTATTAGTGAAAAAATGTATGACAAAATGTTTTTTGTGAAAAAAAAATTCGGGTTAAAAAATATTTTTCCCGATTTTGACCCATTGTAGGTCCAACTTACTATATATAGCCCTTTATACATCGTTGCAACGGACTTTGAAATATCTATCATTAGATATCCATATTGTCAGTATTTTTTGACTTAGTAATCGAGATATAGATCGAAAATAGGCCAAAAAAGAGGTTGTCTCGGATTTTTGCTCATATCTCCGTTATTTATGGACGGATTTTGCTGATTTTAAATAGGAAACTTCTCGAAAGCATGTCTGACAGAATTATTGAAGATTTGGATCCCGACGATATCTTGGGTCTTCAGAAAATTGATTTCAACAGACAGACAGACGGACATGGCTTAATCGACTCCGCTATCTATAAGGATCCAGAATATATATACTTTATAGGGTCGGAAAATTATATTGTGGAAATTACAAACGAAATGACAAACTTATATATACCCTTCTCACGAAGGTGAAGTTTAACACTGCACAGTGGGTCGGAATCACAATGTTTTGGAAATAAGTTTGAGATTTCTAACTGGCTGTTCTAATTGGCATGGAGTATCGAATTAAGTTTTGATCCCTTAGTAGAAGGATTTGTAAGGTCTTAAAGTAGGGCATCTCTGACATATATAGAACATTTAAATAATCCTACTCCGAAAAAGATCCACAACTTTAGCACTTGACCTTCAGCTAAGTAAAAGAAATTAAATACTATTCAGCTAAAAAGTCAATAGTATTTACATAATAGCAATTTGAAAAATACTTTTATAATTAAGTGTATCCAAAGTGGAAACATCTTTTTTATATTTGGTCAATTCACAAGGTCTCTTATCAGTCATATTGTCATTATGTCCTAATATATCACGACTCGGCGGTTTGGCTTAACCGACTCTTAGGCATTCGGCGTTGGTATGTGCTTGTTGGTTGCGATAACACAATAAACATAGCATAGAAAGTAGTATTATTTTAGGACATATTTTGCGTGAAAAACAATAAAAACCATAGTGAAATATTAGGATATTATGATAATATGACATGATAAGAGACCTTGTGAATTGACCAATTGTTAAAATATTTGTCATAGTTTATACCTAAAAATGTATTCATTCATACATCATTTTAAAGTCAAAAGGATTAACTTTTCTCCAACAGCTCTAAAATTTATCTAATTACATTTTGAAAATCAATATGGAAATTAGTGTATTGCAGGGCTCAAATTTGGCTGAACTCTTAATAAATTTATTTTTTCATAATTTTAGCAGTCATTTGCTTTTTCAAATGAAAGTTAATCTTTTAAATACAAGTAATTTCTAATTTCGAATAATTTTCTTTATTTTTATTTTTGTATTTTTGGAAAGGTTTATTTTTTATTCTCTTCCTTGGACAAAAGATTAAATGGTTTTTTGTATATACTTTTTTTAAATACCAATTTTTTTTTTGTTGGTTTGGTTTGAAACCTCATTTAAAACAGTAAAATCTTTTGCGTGAATGGCTTTCACCAGACAACAAACAACATGTTCATATAGAATACAATACGACAGCCATACAGCCAGCCAGTGAGCAACAATACACAAGAAAAAGTCATACATTTTTACAGTCATTTTGGAAATGTGAAAAGTTTTTTTTGTTTTGTTTAGTTTTTTTTTTTTTTTTTTTGCTATTTTTAAACACAATCATTAAAAAGTAGCAATAGCAAATAGGAAAAATAAGAAATGTTAGATTTTTAGAAGGAACAACCAGCAACCTTTCACTTTGAGCTAAGAATTAGAAATAGAAAGAAAATCAAATTCAATTAAAGCTGAAAACTGTAAAGATGGGTCCTGTTTATGGCTAATAATGATGTGGTGGTGCTGGCTTGAATTGGCTTTGCAGGGCAATTAAACAGTTTTAATTTAGTTTCTGGGTTTTTCAAATGATTAACATCTAAAGAACAGAAGGTTGTGTTTTGTATTGAAATAAACAAAAAACCAAGCAGCTTAATTGCTAAATATATTTTTATGATTTTATACAGATTATAAGGAAATTGTTAGACAGGTGTTTTGGAATATATTTCTTAAATTTAACTTCCCATGACCTGTAACCCTTTTACATTTTTGTTGGCTGGCTACTTTCTTAGTTTTTAAGCTTTACATGTTGCTTTAAAAGCTGCTTGCTTTTTAAGGTGTCACTTTAATTGCAATTTAAATATTTTGAATTTAAAATGTTACATTTTTTTTTTTTTTTTGTTTAAACCACAATTTACCGGTTCTTTAAATAAACCAGTATTGTTTTTTTGTTTGTTAAATTTAAATATCTGTGCATAGAAAAGAAACGTATAATAATAACATGATGACAAGATTAGAAAATAAAATCATAAATGTTTTTAATGAAAGTAACAGTGTGAAAATGTTTATTTATTTGTTGTTTTTTGTTCACCACTCAAAGAAAAACACCAGCCACAAACAACAAACTGGTAAATAAATAATATATTTTTTTATAAGAAAAAAAAGTAGAAAAAAACAAAGTTAAGGAAAAAGTATGCCATTAAGTCATGGCACATTGGAAAGTGCATTTATGAGTAAATGAGTTAGTTGGTGATAAAATAAAAAATAAAATAATTCAAACATAAAAACAAAACTAATATAAACTAATACAAACTGAAGGCATTAGAAGCAGTAATAAAAAATGTAAAATGATACACATACCAAGCAGCTCTAAGCTATAATACAACACACCTGACATAAGTCATAATAAATATACAATAAAAATAATAAAAACTATAACAAAAAGAATAATACTCCAAGTCTAAGACATTTTACCACAGCACAGTGGCTCGGAATTACAATTAGTTTGGAAATAATTTTGACATATCTAACTGGCTGTGCTGCTGGCCATGAAGTTTTTCAAGCGTTCTGCTGTACGGAGTATTTGAGTTTATGTATAAGATCGAAAGACCTTACAGACCCCTCAGGAGCTGGGGCATCTAAGGACTGAGATTGAACAATTTTTAACTGAAACCACTAAACTTACAGTTTTGAATCTTTTTTTATTTTATTGAAATTATTGTTCCAATTTACAAAAAAAAAAAAAAAAAATTTTATAGTTCTAATAATCACTAATGATGAAATTTTGAACCTTTATCGAAAACCCTTCCATTATGGTTTTTATAGTGCTTTATGTCACTTTGTTCGAACAGGTTGTCCATCTCCGTTTAAAATCTACCACACTTTTGGACACCTTTTTTGTGCTCTTCAATTCTCTTTTAACAAGAGCCCAATATCTCTCCACTGGACTCAGCTCCAGGCAGTTTGGAGGAATTGCCTCTCTTGCTACAAATACCACATTATTGTTCTTGTACCACTCAAGACCTTTCTTACCACAGTGACAGATGCCAAATCAGGTCAAAAATAAGTGGACACATTAAGAAGTCTTATGAATGGAAACATTAGTTTTTGTAAACATTCCTTGATGTAAATTTCGGTATTTATAGAGCCCTTTGTAACAAATGTTTAGCTTTGTAGGCTTTAAAACCTGCATTGGCTTTAACTTTTCGTACCAAATAGTCCGAGTACTGACCTAAACGGACAGCTTTCCTACCGGATGTGTTGGGAGCTCTTTTGAAAATGCTTTCTATTTTTTGGCTTTAGAAACATCATGTGGACAATTCCTTCTACCTGAACCAGGTTTTATATCAACGGACAAGTTCTCCCGGTACTGCTTAATAACATTGGAAACAGTTTGATAGCAGACCTTTGATTGCTTGGCCAACTTTTTGTAGGACCAAGTTGGGTTTTGTTGAAAATATTTAATAATTTTAGTACGCACTTTTTTCTGGTCACTCATTTTAATCAGATTAACAACAAGTGAACATAATTGACATTAAACATAATAACTGACATGCTTTTCAAAGGTAACTTCATCAAAAAACAAAATCAAATAATACTTGTGTTAAAAGTTTTAATAAAAAACGTGTGTTAAGAATTTTACAATCTCAGTACTTAGGGCATCTCAGTCATGTAAATCTATCGAAATGCTTGTTAATTTTTGCACAAACATAAAAAAAGTTTTTAGTAAAACTTATTGCTTTTGGTGTCGTTAATAACTTCTCTCGATTTATATCGAGCTTTCTCAGAGATCGTACTATATGAGTTGTTATAGATGGAATCTTATCAAAGGAGTTCAAGATCAATTCAGGGGTACCGCAAGGCTCCGTCCTTTCATCTACTCTATTTCTTATCTTTATAAACGACCTTATACGTCATACTTCCAAACCTATCTACTCGTTTGCAGACGACAGCAACATTTGCCATTCATATGCATTCAATTATAGACCAAACCTGTCGGAGATTGGTGCAATGAGGCAAAACATGAATGATACGCTAACCAAGATCTTGTGACAATCTCTGAATGGGGTTGTGCGAATAGAGTCGATTTGAATGCTCGCAAAACTCAATATTGTATGTTAACACACAAACGCACAACAGGTCATGTTGATCCATCAGTTTTTATGGGTGGTGTAAATATTAAGTAATCAGATACACTTAATGTTCTAGGCATGAGTATTCAGTGCACTGTCCGCTGGACAAAACATTTTTTTAAAGAGACAAAAAAAACATTCAAGTGCCTTGGTTTTCTAAAACGGTGTATGAAATACCTCACTCCATCTGATCTCCTAACTATTTACACCACTTATATCCGACCTGAAATGGAAGACAACTCTCATGTGTGGGCCGGTGCTTCGAAGTCTATTTTGGAGTTACTCGACCGCGTACACGAAGGTGCTTATCGGTGACAGTAGGGTTTCCAGTTCGGTTTTAACCGAAACCGAAACCGCGGTTTTTCAAGGCCTTAAACCGAAACCGAAATCGACAATTATTCTTCGGTTTTTTCTTTTAATCTATTTTCAGCAGAAAAATTAAAAATTTAGAAATGAGAAATAAACTTTTTCATTCAATGATTCATCCACTAGCAGTAAAAATATCTTTCCTTAAATTTTTTAAATTGTATTACAATAATTGCTTCAGATGATGTAGCAGGCTACTTTTCGCAAGCTAGGCAAGGAAACCTGTTAATAAAGAATGACACAAACTCATTTAAAACAAGTAAGAGAGCTATATTCGGCTGAGCCGAATCTTATATAACCTTCACCAAATTATAATTTAAAATAAAATTAACAAATTTTTTTTACATTTTTTTTAAAGTTTTTTCCAATTTTAAAAATTTTTTTTTTTTAAATTTATTAGTGAAACAAATTTATGACAAAAGAATGTTTTTTTTTTTAAATTCGGGTTAAAAAATATTTTCCCGATTTTGACCCATTGTAGGTCCAACTTTGTATAGCCTTATATACATCGTTGCAATGGACTTTGAAATATCTATCATTAGATATCCATATTGTCTATATTTATGACTTAGTAATCGAGATATAGATAAAAAAAAATAGGCCAAAAATCGAGGTTGTATCGGATTTTTGCTCATATCTCCGTTATTTATGGACGGATTTTGCTGATTCTCGAAAGCATGTCTGACAGAATTATTGAGAATTTGGATCCCGAAGATATCTGGGGTCTTCAGAAAATTGATTTCAACAGACAGACAGACAGATGGACATGGCTAAATCGACTCCGCTATCTATAAGGATCCAGAATATATACACTTTATAGGGTCGGAAAATTTTGATTCCTCACAGCCGCCCATCCTGAGGGAATTGTGGCATCTGTCGTCAAAACTTTAACTTCAAATCTCCCCTGCTACGCCTATGTAAAATTTCATAACTCGCCACAGCCATTTCATAACGGCAGATTTATTTCCAAAATATTTTAATTCTAACCCACTGTGCTTTGGCGATCTTGCTAGTAGATCGTTAATATGTATGTAATTTTCATGTTGCTTCAATCATAATTACTAATGGCTTTGGCCAGCTTTAGAAAAAAAAGCAAAAGTTTTATGAATATTTACACATTTACACATTATACTAGTTTTCTTTCTTTTTATTTCCAAGAGCTACTTACCACAATCTATAGGAATTTTCATTATTGTCAAAGAAAAGTTTTTCGTTGCAGTTCATATTTAATTTTTTTATTTATTTTTTTTTCATTTTCATATTTTATGACTTGACCTACATCTGGCTCTTTCAAACAAAATAAAAAAATATATATATTTTATACTACAAAAGCAAAAGACTTCCTATGATTTCTATACACACCTCCCCTTTAGCTGGCCCTGGGTGTAGTCATGATATTCTCTGCTGCTGTTGATCATGGGCTGCTGATAACATGTAACTAGTTTTTCTTGCAACTGCAACATGCTTAGCTTCCCAGGAGTTTTACAACACAACACAGTAACAACAAAAAAATTTCAATGGAAAATTCCTAACTAGAGTATAAAACCTCTAAACACTAAAAAAAGAAAAACTTTACTCTATTACTTTGAATGCCACAACAAACATATTCGCTATATTAGCAATCACATAAATAGCAGCAGCAGCAGCAACAGCTGCTAATATGTACGTACTAACATTAACAACATGCGTGTGATTTTTATTTCTTAATATGTCTTCTTGCTACAAAACTCAAATTATGGGTGGCTGTTACATTACAGAGTTCCTGGAAATAATGAATTTTGCTGCAATTGGTAATAAATACTTCAACATATGAGCATATTGTACGCTAAGTATAGCAAATCAATTCAGCATATTTAAGCATACCAACTACTTACTATTAGTTTAGAAAACATGATGCATAATTAGCTATTGCTATTTTTCTTGGCAATTGCTCAATTTAAATTGAATTTTTTCCTAATTAGTAGCAGATTTTTTATAAAGAAAATGTTAAATTTCTTTCCTAAAACCAGTATTGTGTTTTAAATTGCTTAATACAGATACAATTTATTTAGTAAGTTAGTTAGTTAGTTCATTTGTAAATTGTTTAAAAAGCATTAAGACAATATTTTTTGCCATTGCACAATTTAAAAAGGATTTTTACTAATTAATGTTTAAAGTTAATATAATAAGATTCATTAAGTTGTATGTATTGTAGTAAATAATTGATAAGATACCCATTTTGTGACACGATATGTTTTGATTAGTTTTTTTGTTATTTTAACAATGAGCTTTCTTTGATAAATTCACTGAAATTTATTGTTGGGTGGATACATAAAAACTAAAAATACTGCGAAAATACCTTGAGGCCCTGAAGTTAATTTCTATACCGAATGTTTCGAGTTCTATGGTGCCAAACGAATTTATGGTTGGATGAATTTGAATTGAAGAAACTATATACATACAAGGTGGCGCAAAAGTAAACTTCCCATGTTTTTTGGCTGTAATTAAAAAAAAAAAAAAAAATGAAAAACTTTGATTCTTCTTGTGGATTATTTTTATTTGGTCTTTTAATTTTTTTTACATCAAGTCGAGAATATGATGTCATGTAAATGGCCGCCGCCACAGTTGATTGTCATTTGAGCCCTTTTTATGGCATTTTCCATCACTTTGGCCAAAACTTCCGGCGATAGGTCCTCACATTCTTGACGGATATTGTCTTTAAGAGCTGCAAGAGTCTGAGGCTTGTTGACATAAACCCGCGACTTCAAAAAGCCCCACAAAAACAAGTCTGGAGCGGTCAAATCAGGCGATCTTGCTGGCCAGTGCAAATCGCCAAAACGGGAGATTAGGCGCCCGGGAAATGCATCCTTCAGCATATCGGTTGTGGCACGTGCAGTGTGTGCCGTTGCACCGTCCTGTTGGAACCACATGTTTTCCAATCCCAATTCATCAAGTTCCGGCAAAAAGAACTCGTTGATCATTGCTCTGTAGCGCTCACCATTCACAGTAGGTCCGATGACTCCTCCAGCGAAAACAGCACACCATACAGTGACTTTGAGCGGGTGTAATGGCTTTTCGTGGGTTACACGCGGATTTTCAGTGTCCCAGAAGCGTAAATTTTGCTTATTTACGTACCCGCTAAGATGGAAATGGGCCTCATCACTCATGATTATTTTTGATAAAAAATCATCTTCCTCTTGGTGGTGATTAAGGATGGCTTGAGCGTATGTTAGACGCGATTGGCGGTCAGCAGCTAACAGCTGATGCACCGTCTGGACTTTGTACGGAAACATCTTCAAATCTTGTATCAAAATTCGCTGTAAAGACCGTCGAGTGATACCCATTTGCGTGGCACGTCGTCTGGTCGATGTCGACGGCGGTTCCATGACATCCTCGGCTACAGCAGCAATATTCTCTGCAGAACGGCTACTCCGGGGTCTGCCACGCCTGGCAGCATCTCGTGTTGTACCAGTCTCTTTGAGGCGAGCGGCTAAACGTCGCAGTGTTTCACCAGTAGGCGTTGGACGGCCAGGAAATCTGCGACGAAATTCACGTTGTGCCAAAGTCACCGACCGATTATTGGTCAAATAAATAGTCAGCAATATTCCGCGTTCTGGAGCAGTGTAGCGTAACATTGTTTATTAACGTGTATTTCGCATGTGTTTACTACACAAATGTCAAAACAGATAGGAGGATTACTCCTATCAGAAAATGTATTTGTCACCTCATTTAAAATTTTGCCGCAACAACTTGAAATTCCTACCGGTTTAGGTTGAATAATTGGATCGGCCACAAATTTGGTTGAGAATTACAATTTGGAAAGTTAAAATCTATTAATTGATGATTAAATGAACACAGAAAGGAATAGTAGGTCCTAGATTGATGCAACTCCTTGATTGTTATTCTATATAACAAACTTATATGTTGTCATTCTCTTGTAATTTCCAAAATTCCATTTAGTGTGACTTTACCACATCAGAATAAACCGCATTCACTAAGTTTCGATTTGATAATTGAACCATTAATCGCCCTTGATCATGTCATGCATTGTATTGGTACTATGAAAATAGGCTGTGGCAAGAACATGATCTCTGCTGAGAGATTATTTAAAAACTTTAGTAGAAAATCGATATTGACAATTACACAGTCTTCTTGGAACCACATGCCCTTTAGTCCCAAATCACCGGTTTCATAGCCACGAAAACAACAGCTTGAAGAAGACAATATGAGAAAGACATGAATTATAAGGAACTGGTTGAAGAATATGGCGATATGTTGGATAATACCATGAATTTAGAGTATGAAGCTGCCCAACAAGAAATGTAAGATCATTTGGAACATGGTGGTAAAGAACTAGAACAAAAATTTGAGCACGAATTGGAACAAGAGACAGAAGTTCAAAAAGAACATGAACAAGAGCAAATTGTTGTTAGCAAGGGAATCAGGAAGAACATGAGGCAGAACAAGATGAAGTAAAGCATGAGTCAGCAAAAGAGGAAGAACCTTAAAAATAACATGCGATATGGTGGATAATACCATGAATTTTGATTATGAAGAGATCATTTCGATCAAGAACATGATAGTGATGAACTGAAGCAACAGCATGAACAAACACTTGAGCATGAATTTCAGCAATAACAAGTTGAAAAGCATGAATAAGAGTCAGGACATGCAGAAAAACACGAACAAGAACTAGACTGAGAACAAGAAGTAAAACATGTGCCAGCAAATAGGGAAGAGCCTCAACAAGAACAGGTAGAAACTTCAGGAAGAGCCAGAGGAGGTTAATGAGTCAGAAAAGGAACAAGAGCTTGTAGATAATCAGGAACAACCAGAGCCAGAAAAGGATGTTCATGAAACAGAACAGGACTAGCATGAAGAAAATCAATAACCAGAATCTGAACAAGAACATCATCAAGAAGCTGAACAAGAGCTAGAACAAATTGATGAGCTTCAACCAGAGCATAATGTTGCACAACAATCCGATGAAAACCACGATGAAGTTAAGGAACATAATGAAGATGTCGAACAACATAAAGAACATCATGAAAAAGATTCTGTGGAACAATACTTTGCTGAACAAGAAAATCATAACGCTGAACAAGATCATATTGCACAACTGGATCACATAATCGCTGATAATAATTAAATCAATAACATTCCACCCAAACAACAGCAACAATGAGTCAGCAAATGGGGAAGAGCCTCAACAAGAACAGGTAGAAACTTCAGGGCCAGAACAAGAACAACCAATGAACAAGATCAAGTTTAAGAGCAAGAGCAAGATCAACAAGAACAGGTAGAAACTTCAGGGCCAGAACAAGAACAACCAATGAACAAGATCAAGTTTAAAAGCAAGAGCAAGATCCACAAGTTTGAAAAGTCAGAGGAAGATCAAGACATTGTTGAAAATCCAGAGCCAGATAATGTAAATTATTGTTCATTTACTGGATAAGACGGGAAATAATGAATAAAGATATGAACAAGTTCAAAAGCCAGAACAGGAACAAGATCGTGAAGTAATTTATGAACTAGGTTATGAAGAATAACATGAATCTGAACAGGAAAATGTAGAAAATAATGAACCAGCATATGAAGAGCCATGAACAATTAAGGAGTGTTAACAGGAACATGATTTAGCATATGAGAAACAACATGAAGAAGTTCAGGAGCCAGAACAGGAACAAGAGCATTTACATATCAGGAACAAAATTCATGAAATACGAACATGAGAAACATGGAAAAAAGCATGGAACATATAGTTGCACCGTCGTCTACGAACCACATATCCTTTGGGCTTGATTCATCAGTTTGCGGCAATAAAAATGGTTCTATAGATTACAACTCTATCGTAAATGAATCGATGTAATGAATCATGGGTCATGTTGACTTTGAGAGAATCGCTCCATCGTGGCTAACTGCCATTAAAACCCGCATCAAAAATGAGCCTAACTAACACTAATTTTGATAATAAAGTTTGCCATGGTGATTTGACATCAGTGATTGAAGAAAAACCACCGATTTGACAGACATCGGCAAAACAACCTGATCACCAGAGACTGTCCTTTACTAAAACCCCTTCATATTATGTACATTACAATGTATAAGTATTAGTCTATGTAAAAATACTAGTTTCGAGCAAAAATCTTTAATTTTTCCATACAACCAATATTAACTATTTTAATTCTAACAAAATGTTCATCAAGGAAATGCCTGCCTTAATCACAAATTAGGTTAATCCTTGATGATGTCACATCTTTTAGCGCGTAAATTTCAATGACAAAATGACAAACAAGATCAATCAATCAGTAAGTCAGTCAATTTACCACTTAAAAAGGAAACTAGTTTTATTTTTCTGTTCATTTTTTTCCTGCTCTCTCATCACTCTGCGATCGTTTAAAACATTTTTACTTTGGATAAAAATGCGTAGAATTTTGTTTTCCGTTTTGCTGGCCATAATTTGTGTCTTAATGTTGCTGCTGCCTCAAACAACAAGCAATACAACATGAGGTTGCAGCAAGTTAACTATGTTGCATTTCTTTGAAATTCGTTCCATTTTATCGCTAACGTATTTATTGAATGATACTTACATGTGACAAACGTTGGTTAAATGTGAAACAGGTTTACTTTTTTTGCACTCGTACTTGCAGCAATTGTAAGGCGTTTTTTTATGTTCTCTGTTTATTTGTTTTATATTTCACGTGATGACCATGATGATGAGGATCGTCATTATTATTATTATTATATTGTACTATAACTATCAAAGTTATGATTAAACTATTAAATCAATACAATTGCAATAAGTTGCTTGAGTCCACTGCAATGTCGCTGGCCATAATAAAGAAATTTAACACACAGAGAGAGAGAGAGATAGAGAAATAGCAGACTAAACAGCGGCAAATAAATGCTTATTTATGTAGCACCGGAAAATATTTTATTTATTAAAATTGAATAGAGTAAAAATAAAGAGTTTAAACTGAAAACCGCGTGAGTAAATTTTTAGCGCAACGGCACTTGAATGTCTGCAAATGTTAGCGCATGAAAGCCATTGACTTCCTCAGTCAGAGCTCTGCTTGTTGGCTAATGATAATTATGACGCTGAGACCCATTATGATGATCATGATCGTGATGCTGCTGGCAGCCTGAGCCAGAGATAGCCTGGCCAAAAGTAAGAAATAAAAAAAGAAAAAAATAAAATAAAATATGTTTGTTGCTGTTTAAGAAACAACATCAACTACAAAACGGTAGATATTGGCGTCTGTGGCTAAAACACAAGTTGACGCTGGATGCCACAGCAATGTTGCACTATGTTTGCAGAAAAATGCAACGGGAACAACTCTACTAACTAAATAACTATTTACAACAACTAGCATGACTTTAACTACCACTCGTACAACCAACCAACCAACAAACCAACTACCACATACGACTAGTACTTCCACTCTATACCACTTCTACTTCTGTGGCAACGACTGACTAAGTTGGTAAACCAGTGGAAACAGGTTGAGCGGCAAATAGGTATTGCAAGTATATTGTGATGTATCATGCTTGATCATGTTATTGATGGCTTTGTGCAGGTTTCTTCTTGTTGCTTCTTGGCAAAAATCTCTAGCAAAAAAATAAGAAAAAAAGTGTGTCAACCAAAGTTTAGTTTCCTAAAAGTACAACAACAAAACTAAAACCAAAATAAAATAAAATGTAGGAAAAAAAATCAGGTGTGGATAGTAACAACGTAGCATTTGAAAGATGCTTGGGAATTTTGTTTCAGCATCATAATGTGCTTTTTATAAACAGTGACAAAACCAAATAGGGCTTTAACAAAATTTAATACAAACAAATATTTATTAAAAGTAGAGTTTTTCAAATGTTTTAAAATATTTAAAATGTTTCTTTTGCTATTCTGAAAGAACTTTTTCAAATTTTACTGATTGCCATCTGTGTGTTTTTTTTTTTTTGTTTACTTGCAGCTGCTCCACCTGGTTCTGTCTGTTACAGTCATGCCCATTGTCAAATGTTTAATGCTCGCACTCATTGTGATTTCTTAATCCCCAATCTTTTTGGCCGTTGCCAATGTACCGCTCCTGCCAAACTTAAGGCTGGTTTGTGTGTAGACAATACAATTGAGGAAGCCCAGCCTCCAGTACCCCAGACTACTACTACTACTACTACTTCCACTACCACTACACAAGCCCCCATTAAGGAAACTGAAGCTCCTGTTTATAATGTGCCAGAACCCGAAGTTGTAGATCCCCAGCAACAAATTTTAGCTGATCCCATAATAGAAGAAAAGCCAGCTGTTACACCAGTTCTAGCTGATCCCGTTAAACAACAACCCGAAATGGAACAAGAGGAAAACTCTAATGTTTCGGTAGAGGAACAAGAATGGGAAGATGATAAAGATATTGTGCAGCCCACTTCAAAAACTCCCTTTGAATTGCAAGGAGAAACTGCTACACAACATGAACCCTTAACTCCAGCTCAAGCTGACGAACAACACGAGGTCACAGAAAATTCTGATACCCAAGATGTTCCCAATGTTACTGATGACTATCCCTATAAAGTCGAGGAAGAAGAAGAACACACACAATCACAAACACAAGAGCATGCTGAAGAACATATGCCAGAGGCAGCCATGCACGAAGAAGAACATATTGAAGAATATGGCGATGTGGTGGATAATACCATGAATTTTGATTATGAAGCTGCTCAACAAGAGCAGGAAGATCATTTGGAACAAGAAAATGATGGTGAAGAACTGGAGAAAGAGCATGATGAAGAAAAACTTGAGCACGAATTGGAAGAAGAACAAGTTGAAAAGCATGAACAAGAACCAGAAGTTCCAGAAAAACATGAACAAGAGCCAGAACAGGAACATGAACAGGAACCAGAACAAATTCTTAGTCATGAGCAAGAACAAGAGCATCAGGAAGAACATGAGACAGAACAAGAAGAAGTAAAGCATGAGACAGAAAATGTAGAACATGAACAAGATCATGAGCCAGAACAAGAACAAGCTCATGTAGAAATTCCTGACCCAGAACAAGAACAACCAATTCATGAAAAAGAAGAAGATCAAGTTGAAGATCTGCATGATCATGACCAAGAGCATGAAGAAAAACATGAATCAGAATATGAGCAAGATAAACAGAAAGAACAAGAACAAGTTCATGAGCCAGAGCTCGAGCACGAGCCAGAACAAGAGCATGTAGAAATTCCTAAGCCAGTAGAAGAACCAGAACAAGATCTTGAACAACACAATGAGGTAGAACAAGAACAAGAACATGTGGCGCATATGGAACCTGAAAATGAGCAAGAACCAGAGCTAATGCATGAGTCTGAACAGGAACATGTGGAAAATCATGAATCGGAATATGTACAAGAGCCACAACAAGAACATGAAAAAGTTCATGAGCTCGAACAGGAACAAGATCATGAAGAAAATGAATTATCTTACGAACAAGAACCAGAGAAATTACATGACCCCAAACAGGAACAAGAGCATGTAGATAAACATGAACAACCTGAGCCCGTAGAAGAACCAGAACAAGATCTTGAACAACACAATGAGGTAGAACAAGAACAAGAGCATGTGGAGCATATTAAACCTGAAATTGAGCAAGAACCAGAGCTAGTGCATGAGTCTGAACAGGAACATGTGGAAAATCAGGAATCAGCATATGAACAAGAGCCTGAAAAATTACATGAACAAGTTCAGGAGTCAGAACAAGTTCATGTTGATAAACATGATTCAGCAGATGAGAAAGAACCAGAGGAGGTTAATGAGTCAGAAAAGGAACAAGAGCTTGTAGATCATCAGGAACAACCAGAGCCAGAAAAAGATGTTCATGAAACAGAACAGGAGCAGCATGATGAAAATCATGAACCAGAATCTGAACAAGAACATCATCTAGAAGCTGAACAAGTGCTAGAAACTGAGCTAGAACAAATTCATGAGCTTCAACCAGAGCATAATGTTGCACAACAATCCGATGAAGACCATGATGAAGTTAAGGAACATAATGAAGATGTAGAACAACAAGCCGTCGAACAACATGATGAGCATAAAGAACATCATGAAGACGATTCTGTAGAACAACACATTGCTGAACAAGAAAATCATAACGCTGAACAAGATCATATTGCACAACTGGATCACATAATCCCTGATAATAATGAAATCAACAACATTCCACCCAAACAACAGCAACAACAAGACAGTCAAGAAGAAAGTTTAAATGAATCATTAAATTTACAATCAATAACAAATGAAATTCATCATGAACAAACCGATGAAGTTGTAGCGGAAAATGAAAGTGTTCAAAATGAAAATGAAGCAACCACACAACAACAACAACAACAGCCTGAAGCTGTGATGTTGGCAAATGATGAAGTTATTACCACACAAGCGGCTGTACTTGAGGAAGAAGTTAAAAATGTAGCAGAAGCAGAAATCGATTTAAACAATAGTCAAGAAAAAGAAGAAGAACAACAACAACATCAGGCTGCTTCTGCTGTTGCTGATGAGACTGTTGTCATTGATGAGCAGATCGTAGACAATGAGGAAGAGAAACTTGAAAGCCAACAAATTGATGAAAGCAATACTGCGGGCCAAATAGCGGACACTAGCGTAGAACAGCAACAGCAACAACAACAAGAAGAGATGTTGCAAGAAACCACAGAAAAAGTGCCTGAAGTAGAAAACCATACTGATGGCGATGCTGAAGACTCTGATCATCAAGTGTTTGAAGATTTCGAAAATCAACATGAAGATAAACAAAATGAAATTTTAACCGAACAGCCCATAGAAACTGACCAAATTAATCAAGATGTTAATGATATTGAACAACATCAACCTGTTGAACAAACTGAAAAGGAACCAATTGTATTAGATGAGGAACATTTGGAAGAACAGCCAATAACTGATGCCATTATTGCAGAAGTTCAAGATCAAATCGCAGAAGAACAAAATGTTTTAGAAGAAGTTGTACCTAATGAATCTGAACATGTTATTGAAAGCGAGGAAGAACATGCTATGGATCATGAACAAATTACAGAACACCCTCAGTATTTGGAAACTGAGACAGCAACTCATATCGCTGAAGAAGATCAAAAACCCCAGCAAGAATTCGTGACGGTTCAGGAAGATAATGAAGAACCCCAACACCAGGATCTTGAAACTTTTACTGATTCCTCTTTGGAAGATTTAAAACCCATTAATAATGAAATTGAGCACGATGAGGATGATAAGGAAGAAGATGTAAAAGAAAGCCATGACGAAGTTTCACACATGGAACATGAAGAAGACACCGCATCACTAGAACAAGAAAATCAACACACTTTAAATGATAATGAAGAAACTCTTGCGGAAGTTCCACAAAATAATGAACAACACGAAGTGAATCATGAAAATGAAGTAAATGAAAATGTTGAACATATGGAAGAGGATCATACAACTCAATATCAGGAAACTCTTATGGAAAATGAAGGAGCTTTGGTAGAATCAACAACATTATCCACAGAAGACGATCAGGAACATGATAAAGTTAATACAGATGCCTTGGAACATGACAATGAACAGACTGCAATTGCTGAAGACACCATTGTGACAGCAGAGGAAGCTGTACAAAATTTAGAAGATAATGAATCTGTAAAACAACAACAGTCCGATAATGAAGACAATCAAGAAGATCATCATAAAATGGAAATGGAGGAAGAACAGTCGGCTGACATTAGTGAAGAAGAGCTACAATTGAAACATGAAAATGAAAATGTAGAATCTGAAGATGTTGCACAATCAGCAGATACAAATAATGCTGAAGTCGAACCAATGCCCAGCAATGAAGAAATCCCACACATTACCGAATCAGTTGAAACTGACTATGTGCCATCTGAAACAAATCAAGACAGCGAGCAACAAACTCCTGTTTTAGCAGACCGAATTGATGACAATGAAGTGGCTGAAAATGAGCCTCAAGAAACTCAACAACTTGTGGAAACCGAAAATCAAGATGCTGCTGCAATTCAAGACAGCATTGAGGACAATGAGGTACCACAAGGTGGACATACTGAGAGTGAGGAAAATGTCTATGACAATCTACCAGAAAACGGCTACTTTACTCAAGATCAAACAATGCCTGATTTAGTTAGACCTGAAAACGAGGAATTCAAAGAAAGCGAATCGATTAGTGATATTTTGAATAACCTTATGAAAGAAGATGTTACCCTACAACCCGAATATTCCGGCGACTCCAATTACAATGATCATCTACAAAATATGCATGAAAGTGATGTAGCCGACCTTTTAGCTGAGGATACTAACATCTCTGAAGAAGCGGTCATGTCACAACAATTGCCAACTCAGGATTCGACAGAAGCACCCATTGATCCTGAAGATAAACTTATTACATTCTATCCTGACATGCAAGAAGTGCAACCGGTACAACAACTGCCCATTACTAGCCAACAACAGGAGTCTGTTGAACAAGAAGAAGCTTCCGGTGATGATGAGAAATCCCCTGTACAAGACAATGAAATCGAAAAGACTGAAGAACACCATACCTTATCTCCCTTAGATCTGCCCTTCGACACCTCAGTCGATTATGAGCCACAACAATTTGAGGCCGACAATTTGGTGGTGGAAACCACAACTATTACACCCAATGACTTGAGGTTGGAAGAGAATAATGAGCAAGCTGAAAGCACTACCTTAGCGTCAGTTATGGAGGAATTGACTACACAAACTATGTTGAATTTGGCCAGTCGTGTTACCCTTATGGAACCGGCTGCTCCCATAGCAACCACCCTTAAACCTTTAATGTCGCTGAATGCTAATGATGAAGTGACAGCCGTACCTTCTATTGATGCTCCCTTTATGGAAAGTCTACTGACTACAAAGCCCACCACAGGTAATGAGTGATTGGAAGGAAATTGTATTTCAAAATAAATTGACACAATTTTTACTTGTTTTTTTATTACAGAAATTCGTAAACGTGTTGAATTGAGTTTGGAAGCTGTCTCTTTGGGTCTTTCCTGCTCTAACGATAAACAATGTCAATTGGCCGATCCTCATACGGTTTGTAGTGCTCGTGGTGTTTGTGATTGTGCCGCTAATTCTTACTCTGCTCACGTCCAAAACGATGCTTCATTGGCTCAATGTGGTGCTGAGAGAACTGGCTGTGCTCCTGGTACATTCCAAGTAAGTTTATTTCAAAAGTATTTGATAGAATTTTAGACAAATAAATAAATGGTTCAATTAGAGAATAAGTATTATAATAAAGGTTAGTTTAGGTTGTATTATGTCATATTAATGATGGTAGAACTCAAATAACTTATATACGCAATTTGCACAATGAAAGTATCAACTAACCTAAGCTGAATGTTCATAACATGGTAAGAACTCTGGGATCTCCAGCATCTTGGAAAACTATTAGACTGTACACAAGAATGTTGGCTGCTGCATACCAAGATGTTATAGTTCATGACGGCGTTAATATAATTGCATGTGCCATTTCCATATCTGGGTTAATCGAAGAAGGTCGGGTGTCTCTGAATGAGATATCGAGTCATTTGAGATATTGGGTGGGTGTGCGATCATAGACTATGAGGCAATTCTCTTGAAAATTGTAACACGTTTATCCAAAATAAACTGTTTAAGCTGGTACAAGCTCCTATGAAATCACTTGTGTTATTGCATGGTCGATTTGTCAGTACCAATTTTTCTGATGGATTCCGTAGCAGGTCAGTGTATCATAGGAACACCACGCATACACATCAATGAAACTGGGTTTACGATTCAACAACTATTATAGAAGCTGTCATAATAAGAAAGAGACAGTGTCTTACTTTCGCTTTTTCAGCACTGACCACTATGAGGGAGTGTATATTTGGAGTCCCTTTCCTCTCATGCATGGAAGGGCTATCGAGGCTCATTTCATCAGATAATCTGGTTGGTCTATTATGGAAACAATTAAGATACCTATTGTTTTTCCCTTGAGTATCACAATGGTATCAGTTTTGAATGGACTTTGAAGAATGCCTGCCCAAGGACGTAACCTAACTTCGGGTCTAATTCATTCTGGAAGTTGGTTATACTATTCAATATTTTATTTTTTTTATTAAGTATAGGATTCTTTTCTCGAATTGAAAAGTATCCGTTATCCCAAGTATCATCCTAAATCTTTCAGAAAACTAATCCTTCTTAAAACCATTTTCAACAAAAAAGTATCTTTACAATTTTAATTTTTTGGCTTTTATAAATTAATCTTTAATTTTCTTCCTACAGTGTCGCTCCAGTGGTGTTTGCATATCATGGTTCTTTGTTTGTGATGGCCGCTCTGACTGTAATGATGCATCCGATGAAGAGTGTACTTTCAATGCTCGTCTCAATCAAACCTGTCCCAGTCAAGCCTTTCAATGCGGTCAAAGTGGACGTTGTATCTCCAGGGCGGCTCTGTGTGATGGTCGCAAACAGTGTCCACATGGTGAAGACGAAATTGGCTGTAATGTGTTGAAGTCGGAAGACTCCTGTCCTCCACACACTTTCCGCTGCAAGAGTGGTGAATGTTTGCCTGAATATGAATACTGTAATGCCATTATATCGTGCCGTGATGGCAGTGATGAACCACCACATTTGTGTGGCTCGCGTTCAATGCCAAATTTCTTTTTACAACTTTTAACCGCTGGTGGTTTGATGAATAAGAATATTGATAGCAATGCCTATTGCCCACACAGATGTAGCAATGGCAGATGTCGTTCAACGGCCATAGTGTGCTCGGGACGTGATGGTTGTGGTGATGGTACTGATGAGCAAACCTGTTCAGTGTGTAGTAAGTTTCTTAACAAAACATTTTTAAAAAAATAATGATGTCTTAATAATGTTATTTGTTCTTTTAGGATGCCCTGCCGTTACCCTGGATAGACCTGCCATCAATGTTTCCGAATTTTTGGCCAGACATCGTCCCATGCCTTTGTGGTAGACTGTTTATTACTGTCTTTCCCCTGATTATGATTGACGTATCTTATAAATTTGCTCCTTTTAAAACATTTTTCTAGTTATAGGTTTATTTATTCTACATCTTTTCATTACCGCCACCCACACACTCATTTTATTATTTATTTATTTTTAGCACTACACAATTTTATTTAATGAACATTTTCTCTTAAAAACTACAAAAAAAAAATTGTCTCCTTGCTAGCAAAGGTTTCGTTTATAATTCATGTTTTTTAATAATGTTTTTTAAAGGCTACTTTCTATGTTATTAATGAATTGTGGCGCAAACCTTTGATCTAGCGATGTCTGACAATTGAATTTATGGAAAAAAAGTGTTAGTGTTGCAAACTGCATAAACAATTTTATATTTCATCATTTAACTATTTATTTTTCATTTCATTTTATTTATAAGTTTTTATTTCTCCTTTTTGCTCTTTCTCTACATATATATATTTATATATTTTAAAGCCACTTGCATGTTGAAAAGTGGGCGATAAAGTAAACAAACAAACAAAAAAAAAAAAACAATTTTTTAAAAGAATTTAAAAATGTATATTCTAGAATATTAAGAACAATTTTTTGAAAAATAAACAAAATAAAATATTTTTCTAAAGAAAATATGAATTTTATCAAATATTTTTTTTTTTTTTTTGAAACTAAGCTATAAGAGAAATTCAATGCTTGACATTAGATTAAAGCTTGACTTCAAACTTGCTTTCAACTTACAGTCCAGAGTAAATATTTATTGGGTATATGTTTGGCATTGAACATTTTTGGCTGATAACATGAAATTGGTTGTTGATAGAATGAAAGTTCAAACTTTGTTTTAAACTAATAAAGATAAGAATATATACAAATAATAGAACTGTAAAATGTCGCTTAAAATAAAAAGCTTTTATCTATTTATTAATAAAACAAATTCATCATTCCTTTTCTGGACAACATTATCTTCAAATACATTATTTATATACATATGAATGTTGTTTCTTTTTGACAACATATTTGCAATTTATTTTTTTTACCCTTCTCCATGAGTAAAATTTACACATTTTTCTGGATCGTTATATTAATACATAGCGCAGTCGATATATACATGTCCGTCTGTATGCTGATATAAATTTTCCCCCAAATACAAACATTATTGATACATCAAAATATCGGGTATCGGGAAATCGGTCCACAAATGGCTGAGATATAAGCAAAAACCCCATTTGTTGACCTATATCTTGATTACTATGTTATGTACATTTACAATATCGATATTAAATGAAAGGCATTTCAAAGAACTTTTCAACGACATATATAACGCCATAGGAGTCGGACTAACAATGGATCAAAATCGGGAAAAATATTTTTTAACCCGAATTTTAATTTTCACAATAAATTTTTTTCACCAAACAATTTTTTCATTAAAACAATTTAAAATAAATTTAATTTTTTTTTTTAAATTTCATTATCTTATCGACAGGCGTCCTTTGTATTGTTATACCCTTCACCTTCGTGAGAGGGTATATATAAGTTTGTTATTCCGTATGTAATTTCCATAATATAATTTTCCGACCCTATAAAGTATATATATTCTGGTTCCTTATAGATAGCGGAGTCGATTAAGCCATGTCCGTCTGTCGGTATCTCCGTCTGTCTGTCTGTTGAAATCAATTTTCTGAAGACCCCAGATATCTTCGGGATCGAGCAAAATAATGAATGATCGAGTAAAATAATGAAGACCATGAAGAATTCTGTCATGCCAGAATAGTAAAATATTTCTTCAGTTTCATTTTAAGCTATTAACATAATATAGGACTGAGATCGAAAAATTCTTAACACATGTTTTTCATTAAAACTTTTAACCCAAGTATTATTTGATTTTTTTTTTTTATCGAGTAACCTTTGTGAAACATGTCAGTTATTATGTTTAATGACAATTATGTTCATTTGCTGTTAAACTGATTAAAATGAGTGACCAGAAAAAAGTGCGTACTAAAATTATTAAATATTTTCAACAAAACCCAACTTGATTCTAAAAAAAGTTGGCCAAACAATCAAAGGTCTGCCGTCAAACTGTTTTCAATGCTATTCAACAGTAGCGGGAGTAGAAGGAATGGTTCACATTATGTTTATTAAGCCAAAAAAATAGAAAACATTTTCAAAAGAGCTCCCAACACATCTGGTAGGAAAACCGCCCGGTTAGCTTAGTGCTCGGACTATTTGGTACGAAAAGTTAAAGCCAATGCAGGTTCAAAAGTTCCTTACAGGAACGCTGCTAAAAATTTAGAGGTCAAAACAGAGCGCGGAAATTGAAGTCAAATTTTATAAAAAAAATATTCCTGCTGCATAATGGATGAAGAAACGTATGTTCTGGCAGATTTTTCGCAGCTTCCGGGTCAAAATTTTGATGTTGCTGATGCTCGAGGGAATGTTAAAGAAAAGTTTACCACACAAAAGCAGACAAAATTTCCCAAAAAGTTCTTGGTATGGCAAGCAATATGCAGTTGCGGCAAAAAGCCAAACATTTGTTACAAAGGGCTCTATAAATACCGAAATTTACATCAAGGAATGTTTACAAAAAGGATGCTTCCATTCATAAGACTTCTTAATGTGTCCTCTTATTTTTATTTGATTTGGCACCCTGTCACTATGGTATGAAAGGTCTTGAGTGGTAAAAGAACAATAATGTGGTATTTGTACCAAGAGAGGCAAATCCCCCAAACTGCCTGTACTTAAGGCCAGTGAAGAGATATTGGGCTCTTGTTAAAATAGAATTGAAGAGCACAAAAAAGTGTTGTAGATTTTAAACGGAGATGGACAACCTGTTAGAACAATGTGACATAAAGCATTATAATAACCATAATGGAAGAGTTTCCGAAGAAGGTTAAAAAATTCATCACTAGTGATTAGAACTATCAAAATATTTTTTTTTGTAAATTGTAACAATAATTTCAATGAAATAAAAAAGGATTCGAAACTGTAAGTTCAGTGCTTTCATTTTTATTAACATACAGTGGCGTGCAAAAGTGTTTTTATGTTAATAAATTTTCTACGAAAATTTCAATAAACATTTTTTTAGCTAAGATATTGTAACGAAAATTCACATGTTAATTCTTTATTTAGTAGATTACATAATAGTGAAAAAATTTAATACAAAACAATTACAACTCTGGTAATATTGCTCGATCGCAAAATATATGTCAACTCGAACACTTTTGCACGTGCTAGTTTATGTCACTTTAAAAGTGTCAATTTATAATTTAACGTTATTTTTTATGGAGTTATGGTTTGACATCGACTTTATTTTTATATAAAAAAATTAAGTGCGCGTTTTATAATACTACCTGGCAATTTTACTAAAATAAACATTGATTATATTTTTTGTAACTTAAAAATGAAAAAAATGGAAATGGAAGACCGAATAGTAATTCTGACGGAAATTCTGACAGTCATGCAGACAAATAGCAAAATCTTTAAATATTGCCCATAGTACTGTGCAAAGTGTCCGTAAAAGACGAAATATATCTGGTCGTCCAAGGTTATTAACAGACACAGATGCTCGCCATATTGAAAGATTAATGAGAAATATAGATACTAGAACACCAAAATTAGCTGCCATGGCAATTAATATAAACGTTAGTGATTGGACTGTTTGTAGATCACTACGTCGAATTGGTCTAGTCGCAGCAGTTAAGAAAAAGAAACCAGCGCTTTCAGACAAAAACGTTAAGGCACGTATGAACTTTTGTAGAGAATACGAAAAATGGACAGTAGAAGATTGGAAACGTGTGATTTGGTCTGATGAAACTAAAATTAACCGTTTCCAATCAGACGGCAAAGAATATTACTGGCACCGTCCACATGAAAATCTTCAGCGTCATCAGGTGAAGCAAACTGTAAAACATGGCGGCGGAAGTTTGATGGTGTGGTGGTGTTTTTCATGATGGAACGTTGGTCCATTGGTTAAGATAGAAGGTATAATGAAGAAGGAAGATTATTTTAATATCCTTCAAACCACTTTGCCCGAATATGTGGAAAAGAGTGCATATCCGGAGGAGTTACTGTTTCAACAAGATGGAGATCCGAAACACATCTCCAAAATTTTTACCAATTGGTTGTCGAACCAAAAATTTCATCTAATTAAATGGCCAGCTCAAAGTCCTGATCTTAATCCTATTGAAAATTTGTGGGCTCTTTTAAAGAGAATATTGGCCGTATATGATAGAGCTCCAAAGAACATGGATGAACTGTGGCAAAGAGTTCAAGAGGAATGGAACAATTCATCCCGGATGAAATTTTAAAAAATTTGGTAGAGAGTATGCCAAAGCGGATTAAAAAGGTAAAAAAGAACAAAGAATTGTGGACAAAATATTAAAAATTGCTTAATATTTTCGTTTTTCAATCTAGGTGCAAAAGTGTTCAAATTAAATTGTTTTTAGTTTTATTTATATTTATGAAGTAAATGTTAAAAATGTAATAAAATATATAAGTAAACAACCATGAAACATTCATACTGCGTTTTATTTCATAAAGGATTTTATAGGGCTTAAAGTAAGGAATTCAGCAACATGAATACACTTTTGCTCGTATGTTAAAAATGTTTCATACGAATATAAAAGTATTGTTTTATTTTATAGCATAAAATGTCCGTCCGTCTGTCTGTTCAAAACATGATAGGGCACAAACGAAAGGAGCCAGCTGGCTAAAATTATCAAAAAATAATATCTGTTTATAAGGTTTGTTTGGAATTGAAAATGGTCCATGATTGCCCCTAGTCCCATACAATTGTCCCCCGGAATACTGTTTGAGCAGTCATAAGTATGCTGATTATGCGACAATCCTTATACAATTTTGGACGAAATAAGTTCATAGTTCTCGGAAATCGGGCTACATTCGTCCCTAGTCCCCTTCAGAAAATAACTTGAACATCCATAATTGTCTTATAATAATTTATATCGTAGCGAAATTTAATAAACAAGTTGTATATGAAAATAAATCCTTCTACCAACTTTTGTGAGGACCAGTCCACACAAATGGGATTTGTTAATCCCGAAAAATTCCGGGATTTTTTTCTACAAATCCCGAGATTTTCGGGATCGGGATTGGCATCCCCAATACATATCTGTCATTATAGTGTAAACAACAAAGTTTTTTTGCTTCGAAAATATCGAATTTTGTACCAAAGTATAACAAGTAGTCCGTCTCTTTGAGAGCAGTACCTAACTCTAAACATGTGTTAGTAACGAAAATGTACATGTGTTGGTGTCCTTTTAAATTTCACCAGACACACATAGTTCTATAAAAATGTTTAAATTTTCATTTATTTAAATTTTCTTCTATTTTCAATACTATAAATTGAAACTCTGTTCTACATTTTAAATTCTACCACAAACAAAATAAAATTTAATTCTGTTTAATTCTCTCACAAGGGTTTTGAATTCACACGGAACCCGTGTATGTGAGAGAGTAATTTAAAAAAATAGAAAGTCGGACTACTTGGTATACTTTGTTTTGTACCAACGAATCATCATATGCGGGAAGTTTTGATTTACTTCTTTAATTTGAAAAAAATTCCCCAGAAGCACACCGATTGCTCACCAAAGCTTACGGTAAATGTGTTCCATCGGTTTAAACGTGCGAATAATGGTTTGTATAGTTTAAAAGTGGTAATTTTGACCAGAAAGATATAGATCGCCCAGGCCAGCCAAAAAAGTTTGAAGTCCAAGAATTGGAGACAATACTCCATGAAGATTGTTGTAGAACTCAACAAGATCTTGCAAAATCATTGGAAGCTACTCAAGCAGCAATTTCAAAAACTTTGCGAGCAGCAGGATTTATCCAAAAGCAGGGAAATTGAGTAGCATAGGAATTGAAGCCGAGACCTTGAAAGACGATTCCGCGAGTCCGAAATGATGCTTGAAAGATATAAAAGAAACTCATTTTTACATCGAATTATAACTTGCGATGAAAAATGGATCGTATGTGAAGCCTGACCGACCAGCCGAATCGACACCAAAGCCAAATATCCTTGGCGCTATGGTAATTCTCTGTATTTGGTGATGGTCTGACCAGACCATCACTGGGAACCTGTACCGAACGCAACTGATTCGTTCGAAGCGAGCATTCACCGAAAAACGCCCAGAATATGCGGCCAGACATAATGTCAACGCTCGGCCACATGTTGCAATACCTGTTAAAAACTATGCAGTGGTTAGTAAGTTTTGCCTCACCCGCCTTACTGTTAAGATTTTGACCCGTCCGAATACTATTTGTTTCGATCTATGCAGAATGTTCTCTTTGAGAAACGCTTAACTTTGGAACAGAGTAGATATTGGCTTGATTCGTTCTTGGCCTCAAAAGATGAGCAGTTCTCTTGGCTGGGATTCCATATGTTGCCAGAATGATGGGAGAAGGTTATAGCTAGCAGTGACTAATACTTTATATTGTACAAATGTTTCAAAATAAAAGATACAAATTTGAAAAAATACCCCATTTTTAATACTTTTTTTACAGATTTAACTAAGTCGTACCTCTTAAATCTTTTAATAAATATAGACATTATTGAATTTTCATCATTATAATTCAAAACTATTAATTAATTTATATTTCTGATGTATTAAAGACTGAGATTGTAAAATTCTTAACACACGTTTTTCATTAAAACTTTTAACCCAAGTATTATTTGATTTTTTTGTTCAAGTTACCTTTGTAAAGCATGTCAGTTATTATGTTTAATGTCAATTATGTTCATTTGTTGTTAATCTGATTAAAACGAGTGGCCAGAAAAAAGTGCGTACTAAAATTATTAAATATTTTCAACAAAACCCAACTTGGTCCTACAAAAAGTTGGCCAAACAATCAAAGGTCTGCTATCAAACTGTTTCCAATGTTATAAAACAGTACCGGGAGAACTTGTCCATTGATAGAAAACTTGGTTCAGGTAGAAGGAATGGTCCACATGATGTTTCTAAAGCCAAAAAATAGAAAGCATTTTCAAAAGAGGTCCCAACACATACGGTAGGAAAGCAGCCCGGTTAGCTTAGTGCTCGGACTATTTGGTACGAAAAGTTAAAGCTAATGCAGGTTTAAAAACATACAAGGCTCAAAAAGTTCCTGACAAGAACGCTGCTAAAAATTTAGAGGCCAAAAACAGAGCACGGAAATTGAAGTCAAGTTTTATAAAAAAATATTTTTGCTGCTTAATGGATGACGAAACGTATGTTCTAACAGATTTTTCGCAACTACCTGGTCAAAAATTGTATGTTGCTGATGCTCGAAAGAATGTTGAAGAAAAGTTTAGGACCCAAAAGCAGACACAATTTCCCAAAAAGTTCTTGGTATGGCAAGCAATATGCAGTTGCGGCAAAAGAAGCCAATCATTTGTTACAACGGGCTCTATAAATACCGAAATTTATATTAAAATGTGTCCACTTATTTTTGGCCTGACTTGGCATCCTGTCACTATGGTAAACAAGCCCTTGAGTGGTACAAGAACAATAATGTGATATTTGTACCAAGAGAGACAAATCCTCCAAACTGCCCGGAGCTAAGACCAGTGGAGAGATATTGGGCTCTTATTAAAAGAGAATTGAAGAGCACAAAAAAGGTGTCCAAAAGTGTGGTTGACTTTAAACGGAGATGGACAACCTGTACGAGCAAAGTGACAGAAAGCACTATAAAAACGTTAATGGAAGGGTTTCCGAAAAAGGTTCAAAATTTGATCACTAGTGATTAAAACTATACAATTTTTTTTTTTTTTGTAAATTGTAATAATAATTTTAATTAAATAAAGAAAAAACTTAACTTTAGTGGTTTCGTTTTTATTAACATATATGTATGTTAAGAATTTTTCGATCTCACTCCTTAAAAATAATTCAGTATTACAAATTTCAAATTCATCGTTTATGTTAACAATCATTGAATGTTTGTTCTTTTCTTTAAGTTCTATAACTCAAAACTGTTAATTAATTTATATTTCTGATGTATTATTTGTGTTTCTCTAATAAATTATATTTTTTTATTTTGTTTAGTAAAAATTTGAAAAATATAACTGCCATTTAACGATAATCGAGATTAACGTACGTTTTTTAATCATAAACGCGATTATAAAAAATTGCGATTAAATTCAATCCCTTATTCAGTAGCTTTAATATGAGATCAAAAATTATAAAATCGGACTAATAGTTCAAAAGTTATTAACAGTTTTACTTTAGGTATTTTGCAGGCATCTATTAAAAATTATTAATTTTGAACCTACCTATCGTAATTCTGGAGAACTTTAAATTCTGGATGGACATTGAATATTGTCCCATACTATTTATTTTTGTTGGCAACCTTTTCTGCTAGGACTTAAAAATATGTAAAAATCTGGAATATACATACATATGTACGTGTGTAGTTTTTGTAACAGCAACCAAAAAAATTAATATAAATTCTCCATGATACACACACTCAACATCCTTTGTCTAATCTAACAAAGTCTGTTTATTCATGCTGTTATAAAAACGTACACAGCTGTTGAAGTATGCTGGCTAACACATGTGATAAAAACAAAAACGAAAAAAAAAAACAAAAATAAACAAAATTTACCGGGAGCCCAAAAGGGAGGATGCAATATAAACAAAGATAGGGCGCAATTGCCTGAGATGAAATTGGTTTGTTATTATCCTTTTTGCACATTTACTCTATCTTTGCTCTCTTTAAATATGCTCTCGCTCTCTCACTTTCTATCATTTAAATACTTGGCATCACTTTATTTGTTTAACAGCCCTTGTTGGTTAAACACGGCCAGCAAATTTCTTTCATTCAGTTGTTAAATATTCGCTAAACGGTGGTTGGTAGTTGTTGCCTTACGTACAAAATAAAAATTAATTTTTATTATTTTTCCTTTTTGTTAATCCTTGCAAAAAAAAAAACTAATATCTATCTATATCTTGGCAAAAAAAAAATATTGTTTAAAAAAATCTTTTAAATATAAACAAATTTTAGTGGAAAAGTGAGTGTAATACAAAGTTAAAGCATTTTAGAAATTAAAACGCCTATTATTTTGCAAACATGCCAAGTGTGAATTGAAATATAGTATCTATATGGTGCTTTCTGACAGGATATTAAGTGCATACAGCACATATGTATGTGGTTTATTTTTGCATACACTTGCATTTATTGATTTTTTGTTTTAATTATACTTTTACACTAACCACAACGTTAGGATACATATAGGCCATGCATGTGAAAAAGTGTTACTAGTAAAGGACTTTTTTAAATATTTAGTGCTAATAAGTGGTTTCTATAATAAACTATTTGAAAAGGGACTCTTTAGTAAGACTCAAGGATAAAGTGTGATTAAATGATAAGTAATATAATCAATGAGCATCGTTTGCTTTTAAAGAGATTGAAGGAGATGAATAAATCAAGCGGTTAAATAGAATTCTTATTAATCATATCTATTGCAAAAAATAAAAATGTTAAAAAATTATAAACTTTTTAAAAAACACAAGTAAGAGAGCTATATTCGGCTGTGCCGAACCTTATACCCTTCACCAAATTAGACTTTGAAATAAAAATTTTAATTTTTTAAAAAAAAAAACTTTTTTTTTTAATTTCTTTTTGAATTGTTTAAAAAATTTTGATTTTTAAATTTATTATTAATGAAAAATTTTGTTGGTAAAAATAAATTCGGTTTCAAAAATGTTTTTGATTTTGACCCATTGTATATCGACTTACTATGGCGCTATATACGTCGTTGCTAAGTTCACGCAGAGAAAAAATATAGTTGTGTATGTTTACAGAAACCATTTCAACATTTTTAAAAGTTTTTTAACAGTAACTTTTGTGGTAACCATAATATAGTTAACATGCGATTCACATGATTGCATCAATCATATATATGGTCACAGTAAACAAGTATATGTTTGTGACAACAATTTTTATGAATAAGGTTTTACCATATTATGTTGCTCTCGGCTAATTGATATAATAATCTGAGAACAACATCAATGGTTGTCACAAACATATACTTGTTATATATGATTGATGCAATCATGTGAATCGTAAGTTTACCATATTATATTTACCACAATCATGTAAATAGTTACTGTGACTATTGTATTGTTAAACAACTTTTAAACATATTGAAATAATTACTGTAAACATGCTCAACTATATTTTTTCTCTGCATGTAGAATCAATATTGTTACGTTTTTACCTTTTAAAAACGGGGTTTATTTCCTTTAAATAAACCGGATACTTTTGATTGCAAATAAAAGCAGTTTTAGTAGTTTAAAATTGTAACAACTCTTTATTTATTTAGAATGTACTACAACAACAGAATTAAATAGTCACTCAATGTCTTAATACACGTAAATCAATTCGCAGAAATGCACACAAACTTTATTACGTACAACCTTATATGCACAAGACAGTTGATGATAACTCTAACAGCGCCAATGATAAACTCTACTCACGACTGCCAGCTCTGCCACTATTTATACACACGCCATCTATCGGGAATCATCTACAATATTTTTAACGGACATACTAGTACATTCGATTTCTAGAGCTTTTCGATGTTATTGCCAGCAGCGCAAACATTTAGTGTTGCCATACTTACAAACAATGTCAATGATGGACGTGCCATCAAACATGATGAATGCTGCAGGCAGTCGTTACAGACCGTTGAATTCAAATCGTCATTGAACGTTCGTAACAATATTGTCTATTTTAATGACTTAGTAATACAGATATAGATCAAAAATAGGTAAAAAATCTAGGTCGATTTTAAATAGCAACCGAACCGGGTCTATAGCGGATATATTGATGTATGAATCATGTATGTAAGTTATTTAGGGGCTATGGAAAATTAATTTCAACACACAGACGTCTACGCTATCTATAACGATCCAGAATATATATAATTTGTGGGGTCACAAATGAAAAATGTAGATATTACATACATAATGACAAACTAATATATTACCCTTGGCACTCATGGTTATTATTACATTTTATGGACCTATTAAATAATGATCCACCACATTGCATTAGATGGAGCAAAAAATATTAAAATGCTATCGATTTTGGTTAATAGATGCTAATATGTAGAAGTCATAAATAAATGTCTGGAAAGTCCAGGAGTTCAGGAGAAAGCTGCCACTATGAACTTAATGATCATAAACATTTTGCTTGCTTTGGCCTTAAAAGTCTCATACATTCGTCGTTATGCTTCTGGGTCTTGATTATTTTTTCGTCATCTGTCACGATATAAGTCTTTCGACATACCAGGATAATTTTTTTTAAACATTTTGTTGCACTAATCGATACTGGTATATTTTGATTATTTTTAAATTATGCAGTATCCAATTTGAACAAAACTTTTTGACGAACACATGTTCAAACAATGTATTCTACACTATTATCTTTATGATCATAAAACTCATGTTCAATTTTGGTGGGTTTAAAAGTCGCATACGTGAAATTGCTGTTAAGTTTCTGCCTTTGAATTATTAATTCACCAACTGTCACGATCCTTTCGCACCACCACGATATATTTGTTGGAGCATTTTCTTGAACTATTCGACACAAGTCTTCGCACAACGTCTGATTTATAACAAACTTCACGAAATTCATGCTGTTAAGAAAGACGACCACTATTGAATTAGGAATCCATATTTACTCGTACATACATTAATGATTCGTTACTTGGCATGATCCTTTTCCATGATCGAATATTTTGCAAGATTTCTTTGCAGAAAGCAACACAAGTCCATTCATGCAGTATTAATTATGTATGCCAGTGCATAATATTGTTACGAAATTCAAATATAATGGTTTAACGACCTATTTAAAGTTGCATAATGTTCCTCAACTGCTGTTAACATATCTGTGGGTATTATTAACATAGCTGTGAAACATACAACATTGAATAAAAGCTTTGAGTTACACTGAATGTTTAAGCTGCTAACATTAACATCGAAAGCTCTAGAATTCGAATGTACTAGTTTGTCCGTTAAGATCATTATAGAAGATTCACGAAATATAGCGTGTATATTAGACTGTCCACATAAAATCGATTTTGGAATCTTGTTGGTCTTAACCCCACAAAACGATTCCCCTTTCCAGATATTGAGATAGCCGAAATTTGAGCTCGATTAAACGACGTTAACCCGTGCCGCTCGTCGCTCAAAGTTTGAAAAAATCAACATTTTTGGCCAAAAAGCTAACATAAGAAGCTATAACTCCAGAACGGTAAATAATAGAAACACGATTAGTATCTCAAAACAAAGCTAATATTGTTCTTCAAAATTTATTTTATATACATTATTCTTGTTACTTTAAGCCAAACAGAGTTACAACAGCTTTTGTCTCCAAAAACGTGACCTAGTCGCGGTAGGAGCATACTTCGTATATTTTGATATTATGTGAAAAATGTTGCTAGTAAGTACATATTTTTACATTTTATTGTTATTGAATTATAATGTACATAGATTTAGTATTTCAAAAAGATATAAAACATAAAAATTGGTTGAAAAATGTAAAAGTTATTAAAAATTCCCCAGGCCATTAACGTGTCTCGGAGCACTTGATTATGATATGTGGAAAAAAATTTAACTTATTTTGAAAACTATACGAATAAAACTATTTTATTACATAAAATATATCTATGTTTGCTCAAATATAAGTTTTTTTCCTTAAAATATAACGTGAATCTGTTCTCAGCTATGGTCAAAAAAAATTTTTTTTTAGACGACAGTTTCAAAACACCATTTTCAGTTTTTTTTAAACTTTGTTAAACAAATTTTTAAATTTTTTAAATATCACCGGGGGGTTTATGGTCAATAGATTAGGGAACAAAACAGTGATAAAATTAGGTCAATACCTCTTATAGTTCAGGTGTACCTGCGGTTTGAATTCTGCGGATTTCGCGAAAAACTAATTTTTTTGGAATATTTTAGAAAATATGTCATAATTTTTTTTTGTTATACATTTTAACCAAAATATTTACAGAATAATCAAGTGCTCCGAGACACGTTAATGGCCTGGGGAATTTTTAATAACTTTTACATTTTTCAACCAATTTTTATGTTTTATATCTTTTTGAAATACTAAATCTATGTACATTATAATTCAATAACAATAAAATGTAAAAATATGTACTTACTAGCAACATTTTTCACATAATATCAAAATATACGAAGTATGCTCCTACCGCGACTAGGTCACGTTTTTGGAGACAAAAGCTGTTGTAACTCTGTTTGGCTTAAAGTAACAAGAATAATGTATGTAAAATAAATTTTGAAGAACAATATTAGCTTTGTTTTGAGATACTAATCGTGTTTCTATTATTTACCGTTCTGGAGTTATAGCTTCTTATGTTAGCTTTTTGGCCAAAAATGTTGATTTTTTCAAACTTTGAGCGACGAGCGGCACGGCTCAATATCTGGAAATGGGAATCATTTTGTGGGGTTAAGACCAACAAGATTCCGACATTTTTTTTCCCCCATACAAATAGTGGACAGTCTAGTGTATATAAATAGTGGCAGAGGGGGCAGTCGTGAGTGAGTTTATCATTGGCGCTGTTAGAGTTAACATCAACCGTCTAGTACATTTAAGTTTGTGCATTATAAACATGTGTGTGTATTAAGAACACATAGTGACTATTTAGACTGTTGTTGTTGTACATTTGAATAAATAAAGAGTTGTTACAATTTTAAACTACTAAACGGCTTTTATTTGCAATCAAAAGTATCCGATTTATTTAAAGGAAATAAACTAAAATAGTTTATGCTTTTATTTCCAAGGCAAAATATACAGAGACACATCTTCACAAAAAAGCATTCTCATCTCATTGTGGTAATTTAAGGATCTTGCAATATCAGTTCTCGTATAATCAATGTTTTCTGACTCACCAACTGATTTAGAACAACTTTTTTTTACGAATCATTAAAAATATTTTAATACTAATCTTAATTTAATGATTAATCAGCATCAACGACACAAAACAATGACATAACAATTGATTTAGAATTAATTATACCAAATTAATGATGACTAGATAGACGCCCCACCATAGTACCCATATTATTGATTTGTCATCTGTCACGATCCAAAGAACTCTTTGAAATACCACGATTATCCAATTGACCTGTTACGATCCTGATTCGATCGATTTTTCTCAGTAGTTATATGCGGCAAACGACACAAATCTTTATTTTAGCGATTTCCATCTCGAATAAATCTTTTAACGGTCAACTATTGATGCAGTATTAAATATATCAGATCTTGCCATATCATTTCTTTCAAAGCATAAACATTTGCTGCCAACAAAATTGATGTTCTGGAAATTTAAGTAGTAGGAAGTTACTAGCTAAAACAATGAGTTCATGAAACTAAAGAAGTTAAATGGATCGGGATGACGGTTTAACAACAAATATCGCAGCTATTTGATTGACCTACTAGTGTAAAGTTATTCAACATCAAAAAACATAAATATTGAACGCCTTAGAATTTATGGGATTTAAGAGCGGTTTCTATCTCAATTAAACTCATTGGATTAATGAATTCAAACATTACAAAGTTGATGTTAGATTAAGTGTTTATTTTATTGGCATTTATTAAAACGCAAGCTGTAATTCTTGTTTAAATGCGTCTTAATTTTAAATAATGCTTGTGAACATTATTGCAGCTATCATGGACTTAAGTTCTTTTCCTACAAAACCCACACCTTTCCCTTTCTTTTCAAATTAAGAGCATTTAAAGTTTTCTGTACAACATTAAACCGTTAAGTACCATGCAGTTTTAAAGGTTAGAAGAGACTTTCTTAATGAATATAAAGTTATGCAGAGTTAAAATATGAAATATTTATTGTTTTTAATTCAACATTATTTATAGAATTACGGTAACCGTTATTTTGGTAACGGGGTTTTAGATGTAACGGTAGCCAACATTGTTTTTTATTAAAAAAATTATTTAAGGTGAAACATTTTTTGTAAAATTGTCTTCATATCTCGGTATTTCGCCATATATAAAGATTTGAAAAAATGCTGAATCCTAGGATTATATTGATGTATTACATATGTCCATAAATACTTTGTGGGCTTCGAAAAGTCGATTTCTACTGATAATGTATGACTTAAAAATGCGGGATTTTTTTAAATTTTTAGCATTTATTTGATTAATTTGTACAATATAAATACATTCACAGCATTGGCCATTGTTAGCTATGACCTTTTCCCATGTTTCTGGCAACATATGGACTTCGAGCCAAAAGAACTGCTCATCTTTTAAGGCCAATAACGAATAAAGTCAATATCAGATACTCTGTTCCAAAGTGAAGCGTATCCCAGAGAGAGGCTGCTGTATCGTTCAAAACAAATAGTAGTTGGATTGGGCAAGGTCTGGACTATAAGGCGGGTGAGACAAGACTTTCCAACCACTTCATTCTAAATACCTTTTACTGGTATTGCAACATGTGGCCGAGCGTTGTCATGATGGAATATTACAGTTTCATGTCAGGCGGCATATTCTGGGCGTTTTTCGGTCAACGAATCAGTTGCGTTCGGAACAGGTTTCCTGTGATGGTCAGATCAGATTTCAACAGCTCATAATAGATAGGACCCTTTTGCACCCACCAAATACAGAGAATTACCTTAGTGCCATGGATATTTGGTTTTGGTGTCCATTCGGTGGTTGCCGAGATTCACATACAATGTCTTACGCCTCGGGTTACTGTAATGGATCCGTCCTTACTTAGAACCTCAAGTTTAGTAAGGCGATTAAATCGATACAAACCACATGACCTTGTTAGACGCTTCAACCAGCATAATGTTTTGTAAAAAATATTTAAATTGCTGTTAATAACGAAATCTTTTGAAAACTAAACTTAAGCTGCTAGTTAGTCTATATTGACTAGTCGTAGTATTTTATGAAAATTGTATTTGCCAATTTATACTATTTTAAATAAATAAAAAAAAAAAAAAAAAAAAAAAAAAATTTCATCGCAAGTAATGATTTACTGCAAAAATGATTTTCCTTTATAGCGTTCAAGCATAATTTGGACATGCAGAATTGTCTTTCAAGTTCTCACGTCTTTAATCCCTGTTTTTGGATGAATCCTGCTGTTTACACTATGATGTTCAATAACTAAATGAGAATAAATGACAGATATGTACCCTTCAAACTGACATATAAGTTATTAAAAACAAAACCCCCGTTCAAAAGATCTAATAAGGATCCAATAAGTATCAAAATATTGTTACGTTTTTACCTTTTAAAAACGGGGGTTTATTTCCTTTAAATAAACCGGATACTTTTGATTACAAATAAAAAGCAGTTTCAGTAGTTTAAAATTGTAACAACTCTTTATTTAGAATGTACAACAACAACAGAATTAAATAGTCACTCAGTGTCTTTATACAAGTATATCAATTCGCAGAAATACATACACACATTACAATGTACAAACTCAAATAATGTACACGACAGTTGATGTCAACTTTAACAGCGCCAATGATCAACTCACGACTGCCACCTCTGCCACTATTTATACACGCGCCATCTATCGTGAATCTTCTACAATGATCCTAACGGACAAGCTAGTACATTCGAATTCTAGAGCTTTCGATGTCAATGTTAGCTGGTTATACATTTAGTGTAGCCATACTTACAAACAATGCTAGTAACCACATGCCATCAACACTGTTGATAAGTAGAAGCCTCCACTAATGGACGTGTTCATAAACATGATGGATGCTGCTGGCAGTCGTTACAGACCGTTAAATTCAAATCGCTATTGCACATTCGTAGCAATATATATACTTTAAAGGGTTGGAAATGCATATTAAAGAAATTATTACAAAAGGCAAACTTAGTAAATTCATAAAAAATAAAAATCATCATTTAAAAGCTTGCAAGTAGGTGGGTGGGTAATCAGTCTCATTATATTATTGGAAACTAGTTTCAAAAGCTGCCGGTTATCAATTTGTAAGTACATTATACATTCATATGTAATTGAATTAAGTCAGCTAATAAGCATAGATTTTTGTTCTACTCATATTGCAACCTTCGTTCAATCTGACTTTTTAAGTTTTAAACAAATTTGTATGCAGTTTGCATAAATTAAAGCAAAGTTGTCATACACTCATACACTCATACATACATTCATATTTGTCTATTAAAAGTTTCATATGACAGTTTTATGCAATTAATTATTTAATAAAGAACCTGAATACTCTTAAAATAAGCATTAAGCAACAACAATAACAAAAAATAAATAAATAATACTACTGTAAAATAGTTGCTCATAAAAATTGAGAGCAATAACAAAGAAAAGATCTGAAATATTCTCAACAGCCATGTGCTATTGAAAATGCATCCCAGCAACATTTTCAGTTATAGGTCTTTTTAAATTTGTTCAAAATTTGCTGAAGCATTTCTTAAATTAACTGAGTGTTATCTATATCTATATAAATATATAAAAGTCTTTGTAAATTTGTTTGTTTATTTGTTTGTTTGAGGATCACGCCTAAACGGCTGAACCGATTTTATTGAAATTTCGAACGTAGATAGAACCTTATTTGGAAGCGTCAATAGGCTATAACTTTTTTCAATACTTGGACCAGGAAGGGGTAAACAGGGGGAAAACCGGTAAAATTGGTGCCTTTAGTTCTTAAACAATAAATACTAAACGGCCGAAACGATTTTATTGAAATTTCCAACATAGACTACGACAGGGGTAGCGAAGCGCACCGGGTCAAGCTAGTTAAATATATTTATTAAATTTAGATCTCATTCTTATGTTTTTTAATGGGCTAATCTTAATATTGTTATTTTTCTTTGCTCATAGTCATGTGTCATTTGCTTTATTTTCTTGTAATTTATTCGGCTTGTTTTCTTTACCGTCAGCTTGTCATTCAGTTTTTTTTTTGCTCCTAATATGTTGATATATTGTGAAGATATTGGCCCATAATCATAGTCAAACAAAAAAGTAGGTTCTTTTTAAAAACAACTTTTAAATAAAAACCCGATTTTTATTATTTTCCAACTAAACCATCGCACAGTGGTTTAGAAACTTTTTTTTTTGAAAATAATTCGGTATCTCGGAAACTATTGGAGATATTGTTAGAAAATTTCACACGGTTGGAGCTGAGGTGATTTTGAGTTGATTTGCATATGTTCTCCTTCCTAGCGCCAGTGCGTGGTCCCTCAAAGTTGGTCACCTCGGGTCTCAAAATTTAAAAAAAAATCGCCATAAATCCATTTATGATCCGAATGAGCTGAAATTTAAAATATAGTCCTTAAGAAGATCTACAAAAAATAAACTTACATATGTAGGTGATCTATATTAATTAAAGAGATATTTAGGTTTATTGATTTTTTTTGTGCTCGATTTTTTTATGGTTTTTTAGATATGACGGGCCAACGGATTGTCGAAATTTATTTTTAAAATATCAGCTGAATTGGTGATAAAATTATAAATAAAATAAAAACAACTTGCAAACAGTTATCTTTTCCCTATAAAAAGTTACACGCATCTAAATTTGGAACATGCACATTTTTTTAAAAATTTTGCTGACCCGAGGTGACCAACTTTGAGGGCCCACGTACTGGCCCACATAAGGGCTAGGAAGAAGAACATATGCAAGTAAACTCAAAAACACTTTAGCTCCAACCGTGTGAAATTTCGTAACAATATCTCTAATAGTTCCCGAGATACCGAATTATTTCCAAAAAAAAAAAAAACGTTTCTAAACCACTGTGCATCGCTGAACAGATTAGATCTTAGAAAATTAAAAAAAAAGTGACAAACAATAATAAAACCGAGAAACTAATGAAAAAATGCAGTTTGTGGTGGAAAAATTGGAATGACTAATATAAAATGTATGCTATATTGGTACTAAATTTATTGATTCAATATTCAATAATAACAAAATCTCTGCCAATATCTTGTCTTAAACATTATTTTGTCGAACTTTTTTACATGACTGATGCTGTTGTTAAATTAGTTAAAAACTGCTTCAGCTAGATTTATATTTAAAGTCGACTTTAACGTCAAAAATATACTTTAACTTGTCTATGGTAGACCTAAAGTCCACTCTTAAGTAAAGACGACTTTATATCTCTTAAAATATACTTTATTTTTGACTATGATTATGGGCCATTGACTTTAATTTGGCAACGATATACATTTTGGTTATCATTGGTCCTCTTATGCGTTTTGACTACTATCAATCGTGGTTCTGTCGGGGATAATTGATATAAGCATTGTTAATGGATTTTTTTTTTATCATATTGTTACGAATTTGCAATAGCGATTTGAATTTAACGGTCTGTAACGACTGCCTGCAGCATTCATCATGTTTATAAACACGTCCATCAGTAGCATGAATTGTCATTAGAATTGTTTGTAAGTATGGCAACACTAAATGTTTAAGCTGTTAACATTAACATCGAAAGCTCTAGAATTCAAATGTACTAGTTTGTCCGTTGGGATCATTGTAGAAGATTCACGATAGATGGCGTGTGTATAAATAGTCGCAGAGGTGGCAGTCGTGAGTTGAGTTTATCATTGGCGCTGTTAGAGTTAACATCAACTGTCTTGTGCATTATAAACCGTGTGTGCATTTCTGCAAATTGATAAACGTGAATAAAGACACTGAGTGACTATTTAATCCTGTTGTTGTTGTACATTCTAAATATATAAAGAGTTGTTACAATTTTAAACTACTAAAACTGCTTTTATTTGCAATCAAAAGTATCCGGTTTATTTAAAGGAAATAAACCCCGTTTTCTAAAGGTGAAAACGTAACAATATGATTTTCTGCATTCTTAGTCATTGTCATGTTTGTTTATTTCCATTCCGATGTTGTGGATTTTACACTGGGCCTACAACTGACATGAAGTGCTTAACATTAACACTAACATGATGTTAGTGTTAGGTATATACTCACCATGTTAGCGTTTTTGTCATGTATTAACACCGTTGTTAAATCATGTGTTTTAACAACTCTTTTATAACATTATGTTTTAAGAGTATTTCATGTCTATTGTAGACTCGGTGTTATGAGACTGTCTTGGCTGTGTTATGTTTGTAAATTCATGAAGTTTTGTTTAGTAAGCTGCCGTAGTGTTTTAATTAACATATTAGTGTTTAATTCACATGTTGCACTTGAGCATTTATTGGGGGCGCAAAAATAATATATATTGTTACGTTTTTACCTTTTAAAAACGTGGTTTATTTCCTTTAAATAAACAGGATAGGTACTTTTGATTGCAAATAAAAGCCGTCTAGTAGTTTAAAATTGTAAGAACTCTTTATTTATTTAAAGTGTACAACAACATTTCAACACAAACACTTAAACACTGCCCAGCAGTTCTAGGAGACAATCCAGAACTAATGAATTTACCAATCATTTAGGGTGGGAACTAGTTACTTCAATAGCTACGTGACTAGTTATTTTAACACGGGCATGTCCTAAGCAGGGGGTCAATTGACCCTTATTGACTACAATCAGACTGTCTAATAGCTGGTCCAAAGTAGTCAACGCATTGAATTCACATACTGGTTAAATAACGTCAGTTACCTTACTAGCTACCTAACTGGTAACTTGATCAGCTACATAACTAGTTATTTAAACATGTACGGATGCTAATTGACCTCAAATAGTTAGCTAAAAGACTTATCATTGACAGTTCAATAAATGATTGCTTGTAAACAAATATTTCTTCGACAACTCTCCAATGGATTGTTTCTGGTGGGTAAAATAACTACTTTCTAAATAACTACTTTAAAGTGACTTCACTATAGGATACTAAGAGACACTTAAGTGACTATTGACTTCATGCATGTTACATGGGATATCAGTATACTTAAGCAAAAATAAAAATAAACTGTATGAGAATTATATCAACACGATTTGTATAAAACCAGTTTGAACGAATTACTCACAAAACGTTTAAAGTGACTACACTCCAGACTACTTAGAGACACTTAAGTGACAATTGTCTTCACGCTAGATTACCTGGGATGTATAAAGTAACCAATTGTCTTCTATCTGCACTACAAAGAGCACATACGTGTCAAGTGACAAAAATATATAAATTGGAGTCAGCCAAGTGATAAGACGTTTGTGACGACTGTCTATATGGGATACATTGACTACTTGCTTAACTGCTGGGTGGTAATGTACAACAATACACTGGTAATACAGTTAATGTTTATTCGAACAGCGTCTCTGATAAACTAAACTAACGACTGCAACCTCAGCCACTATTTATACACACGCCATCTTTCGTGAATCTTCTACAATGATCTTAACGGACAAACTAGTACATTCACATTCTAGAGCTTTCGATGTTAATCATTAAGTGTTACCATACTTACAAACAATGCTCAACTCAAAACTTTTATTCAATGTTGTATGTTCTACAGCAATATTAGTAATACCAACCAGATGTGTTAAAATTTGAGAAGCACTGCTGTTTGAGAGGCATTATGCAACTTTAAACCAGCCGTTAAACCATTTATATTTAAATTCAAGTACAATTTCGTAGCAATACGTTTAGAGCTTAATTTGCGGATAGCGTGTAGACTTTGATTTGTTGACTGTGATAAGTACCTTTCTGGTGAATTTATCAATCTCTCATAAACTTATTCGAACTTGTTATGATTATTGTTGGAATCACTTATGATATTAGGGTTTAAGTATTGGAATTGGTTTTTAGATATTCACCCTTTTTGATGACATTGTCATATTAGTTGGTGCCTCTATTGTTTTTATCAGCGACTATTACTTCTATATAAGGAGTGAGATCGTAAAATTCTTAACACACGTTTTTCATTAAAACTTTTAACGCAAGTATTATTTGATTTTTTTATTGATCAAGTTACCTTTGTAAAGCATGTCAGTTATTATGTTTAATGTCAATTATATTCATTTGTTATTAATCTAATTAAAATGAGTGAGCAGAAAAAGATGCGTACTAAAAAAAAAAGTGCGTCCTACAAAAAGTTGCCCAAGCATTCAAAGGTCTGCCGTCAAACTGTTTCCAATGTTAGTAAACAGTACCGGGAGAACTTGTCCGTTGATAGAAAACTTGGTTCAGGTAGAAGGAATGGTTCATATGATGTTTCTAAAGCCAAAAAAATAGAAAGCATTTTCAAAAGAGCTCCCAACACATGCGGAAGGAAAGCAGCCCGGTTAGCTCAGTACTCGGACTATTTGGTACGAAAAGTTAAAGCTAATGCAGGTTTTAAAACATACAAGGCTCAAAAAGTTCCTGGCAGGAACGCTGCTAAAAATTTAGAGGCCAGAAACAGAGCATGTAAATTGAAGTTAAGAATTGTTCGATCTCACTCCTTACATGTATATTTGACCCTTATAGTTTCTAGGTTGTACTGAGTAGTAAGTACCTTGCTTTCTCTTTTACTTGGTTGATTATTTCTGTTACACATATTCAATTCCAAAACGTTTTTTCCTAGTGGAAACTAGTTTTTCTTATCAAGTTGCTAATTAACTGATATCAATTAGAGAATCATTTTCTAAGAATGTTTCATAGTTTAAGTTTTGACTTTGTTTAATTTTATTTATAATAATTATATCATAACTATTTTAAATTTATACATTTTTATGCAAACTCTTTTTAAAGTAGAAATTTGTAACCGGTTATGGCCAATAGGCTAGGTTGTTGAAAATAAATAAATAAAAAAAAAAAATTAATAATTAAAATTTTAAATTTGTTTCAAATTATTTAAAAAACATACATAATTTTTAATTTTTATTGCTTTAATACCATGAAAGGTATTATTACAATACATTTTTCAAACAAAATTATTTTGCTGTGATATGTTCATAACAGAGCTGGGAGTTTTCAATAGAAAACTATTTAAATTAATTAAAAAAAACTTTGCCAGCAGCCCTTGGCATTAATTCCGAGTTGACAAATGTTCCAGCTACACAAAAAGTGCCATTGGTTAGCCACCAAACTACTACCAAAGTTTTTAGCTGGCGAATTTAATTTTCGCATTAACTAGGTAGTAAAAATGATCATAATAAGTTCGACTTTAGAACCTTTCTAATTAGCGATATAGCAAAATTCATTCAATATAAGTTTATCACACTCTTAGTTATATCCTGAACTAAGTACTACTTTTTATTGAATTCATATGTAGTGGCTCACAAGAAGCACTTAATCTCTTCAACCCACACAAGTGCCCATCTCTGTGATCTAGCATTCAAGTTTTTAATGTTTTTGTTTTCTCATACAAAAAAAAAAAAAAAAACAAAAAAAAATGAATAAATTTAAATACAAATTATTACTCAATCTAAAAGCATTGAGTATCTATAGTTTTTGTTTTTCATTTATCTTTTTTTCTCGTAAAAACAAGCTCTCGTTTTCATTGCAAAAGCAATGAAAGTGATGCCAACTGGTTTTGGATAACCAAAAACAAATTAAAACATTTTTTTTAAATTGTGAATTATTTCTCAAGACTAGCTGAACCCGGTCCACGTTGCTGGCCCTTAGAAAACATATGTTTTATATTGCATCTCGATCTCGATTTTAATATACAGTGTCGGGCAAAACTAAAGCACGAACTCCACCGACCTGACTTCACACCCGAAATATTTATTATCTGTAGCCAGATGACGGCGGATGAAGTGGTTATATGACAAAGTTGTAGCAGATATAAGTAGAACGAATGTATTTAAGGCAAATGGGATATTATATTTATGAATTCACCTTAAGTCCAGGGTATATACAATGTTTCTTGTTTTTTATTTGGAGTAAAAATAAAGGGGTTTCCAACAAGGGGTGTTATTTTGAATCACCCGGTATTTAGGTAGCTGTCACTTTTGAAACTATTATTCTTTGACATTTGACAAGTAGAAACTACGCCTTACTAAAAATGGAACGATACATGCTTCAACAACGCATTGAAATTATTAAAATTCACTACAAATATTGTGAAAATCTAAACTAAAGCATTTTTGGGTAGTCGTGAAGCACCTTGTCGGACCGCAATACAGAAATTGGTGGAAAAATTTGAGCTGTTGAGACAAGTTAGTGATGTGAAGAATAAAACCCGTACACGTCGCTCAAGAACAACTGAGCATATTGCTGCTGTAGCCCAAAGTGTTGAAGAAAACCCAGGTTTGTCCATTCCTCGTCGTTCCTTGGAATTAGACATTCCACAAACGTCATTACACCGTATTTTGGTCGGAGTTGGATGATATTAATCTGGACAACGTTTACACAAGAAACGAAACCATTGTTCTTTTACGGGAAAAGTTTCCGGACCATGTTATCTCTCGAAGAGGTGATCACAATTGGCCACCGAGATTTTGTGATTTAACACCTTGTGACTTCTTCCTTTGGGGCCACGTGAAAGATAAGGTCTACGCCAACAGCCCAGCGTCAATTCATGACCTCAAAGATAGAATTCGAGAGGCTATCGAAGACATAGGGCAGCCACTTTGCGATTTGGTTATGGAAAATTACATGAAAACAATATGGTCCTGTAAGCGTAGTCGTGGTGGCCATTTGGCTGATGTTGTTTTTCATTATTAACGGCATACCTTCCTCTTTATTATGAAATAAACATCCGATCATTTATCTCAAAAAATTCCATTTTTCTTTGAATACCAAAATAACATATCTTGTTGGAAAACCCTTTATGTAAATTATTTGGTGTGCCAACTCGGGAGCAAGCCACATACAATTGACCGTGTGAAAAACATGAATTTTCCAAATGTAAGCCAGCAATAGTGGTTTAGCAAAGGCAAGACCAAACGGGAACTGGAGCCGCTTGAATTCAAATTGTAAGTCGTTGGAAATCATCGGTATGCGTGGAATCAGCACGTTTTCGTCTTTGATTCTACCATCAATGATTGTTGCCTCAATTTAATTTGGCCAATCTTGTTCCGTTGCATAATTCTGGAGCGTTTAAGTTGCGGAGAAGCATTATTATGATCCAACCTACAATGTTAATTTATTACTGTGTCAATCGATTTGTATTTCATTGATCCGCCAGGCAGTTTCAAATGAAATTGCTCATTGACATCATAATTTGCTTTTTGACATTATACTTTTTTTGGTGCCAAAATTGCACGTTCCCACAGCCAATCCGAATTTTTGTAGTTGGTTGTAAGACTTGGGAATACCTTGTCGACAACGGCTTGAATATTAATTTGCATTTGGCAGAAGGAAGTGCTTAGAGGCGGCTCAATAATTGGTGGCAGAACAACCGTTCGAACAGCACATTCCCGGGGATTCCTTAATGAACTTCAAAACGCTACAATGTAAGCAAAGTTGGTCCATTGCGCTAAACAGTACTTCCCTGTGATTCCTGTAGTCATCATCCTTATTGTAATGAAATATCGACAAGTTTAAATCGATTCTTTCTCTTGATCGAGTCTCTGCAGCTATCGATTTAGTGTCGATTCCGCTGGTTGACCGGGCTTCACATAGGATCTCCTACGCTTCGGGTTATCTTAATGGATAAATTTTTCATCGCAAGTAAAGATTCGTTTCAAAAATGATTTTCTTTTATAGCGTTCAACCATCATTTCGGACATGCAAAATCGTCTGTCGGCTTCAATTCGTATGTTACCCAATTTCCCTGTTTTTAGATGAATCCTGCTGCTCGCAACCGTTTTTAAAATTGCTGCTTGAGTAGCTCCCAATGATTTTGCAAGCGCTTGTTGAGTTTTACAACAATCTTCATGGAGTAATGCCTCCAATTATTGGTCTTCAAAATGTTTCGGCTGTCCAGGGCGATCTTTGTCTTTCTTGTCAAAATCACCATTTCTGAACCGCAAAAACCATTTCTTGCACATTGAAACCGATGGAACACATTCACCATAAGCTTTGGTGAGCAATCAGTGTGCTTCAGCGGCACTCTTTTCAAATTAAAGAAAGCTAAACATACCGCATACGAAGAAAAAAAAAACTTTGTTGTGTACACTATAATGTTCAGTAACTAAATTGAAAAAAGTATTCTTGAATATTATTTAAAATTGGTTATTTTAATTTCTAACAATTCTGCTACCGATTACTTTTTGTCTTTAAGCTATTTTGATTAAATTGTTTTGGTATTTTTATTTAATTAATATGTAGTAGTCATTTTGATAAAACTGAGATGGTTATTTAAAATTTTGGAAAAATTTGGTACCGATTACTTTTTTGTATTTGAGGAATTTTGAAAGAATTGTTTATGTAGTTTTACTTTAAATTTAAAAAAAGAGTTTATCACTAGTATTTGAAGTTGGTTATTTTTAATTTCGAATAATTTTGATACCGATTACTTTTTGTCCCTAAAGTATTTTGGTTAAATTGTTTTAGTAATTTTATTTAATTAAGCTGTATTCATTTTCATAAAACTGAGATGGTTATTTTCAATTTTTGAAAAATTTGGTACCGATTACTTTTTTGTATTTGAGGTATTTTGAAAGAATTATTTATGTAGTTTTATTTAAATTAATTATTTTTAATTTCGAACAATTTTTATACCGATTACTTTTTAATTAAGCTGTATTAATTTTTATAAAACTGATATGGTTATTTTCAATTTCGGAATAGTTTGGTACCGATTACTTTTATGTAGTTAAGGAATTTTGAAAGAATTGTTTGTGTAGTTTTACTTTAAATTGAAAATAGTATAGTATTTGAAGTTGGTTATTTTTAATTTCGAATAATTTTAAGATATAGCATTCATTTTTATAAAACTGATATGGTTATTTTAAATTTTGGAAAACATTTGGTACCGATTACTTGTTTGTATTTGAGGAATTTTGAAAGAATTATCTATGTAGTTTTAAATTAAGTAAAGTATTTATCAATAGTATGTATTTGAAGTTGATTATTTTAATTTCTAACAATTTTTGCACCGATTACTTTTTGCCTTCAAGGTATTTTGCTTAAATTGTTTAGATAATTTTCTTTTAATTAAGCTGTAGCATTTATTTTTATAAAACTGAGATGGTTATTTTAAATTTCGGAAACATTTGATACCGATTACTTTTTTGTATTTGAGGAATTTTGAAAGAATTGTTTATGTAGTTTCACTTTAAATTGGTTATATTTAATTTCTAACAATTCTAGTACCGATTACTTTTTGTCTTTAAGCTATTTTGGTTAAATTGTTTAGATAATTTTCTTTTAGTTAGGCAGTAGTATTAATTTTTATAAAACTGAGATGGTTATTTTAAATTTTGGAAAAATTTGGTATCGATTACTTTTTTGTATTTGAGGAATTTTGAAAGAATTGGTTATGTAGTTTTACTTTAAATTGAAAAAAAGTATTTATCACTAGTATTTGAAGTTGGTTATTTTTAATTCCGAACAATTTTGATACCGATTACTTTTTGCCCTTAAGGTATTTTGGTTCTTTTTATTAAGCTGTATTATTCATTTTGATAAAACTTGGATGGTTATTTTAAATTTTGGAAAAAATTTGGTACCGATTACTTTTTTGTATTTAAGGAATTTTGAAAGAATTGTTTATGAGGTTTTATTTTAAAAATGAGTGTATTTATGTGTATAACAGTATTATCTATAGACGAACTAAATACATATATACATTTTAGTACTCTGAGGATAGCTGGTCTTGCTATTTCTGCTCAAAAAACGCTACATACGCTTTACTCTTAAACGGTACAATAAAGTTTTTTCTCTTTTTTTCGTTTTTCGCATTTTTGTGACCATTAGTATGTGTGTTTTAAAATTTAATTTGAAATAAAAACATTTCAATTCAGCTGATATTTATTGTAGAGTCTACAATGTAGACGAAAAAAAAAACAAACAAATTTCCCATCACTTTTGTTTTTCTTTCGTGTAGCAATTCAGTCAGTGAGTGAGTGAGTGAGTTTTCGATGATTTTGAATTGAGTCTGCACATTTCAGTTATAATTATGAGCTCAAAGCAACAAATTGTGATTATTTTTATTGAACGGAATGTATTTTGTATAACAACGTGTATTAGATTTATTTAATAGAAGCAACGAAAAAAAAAGTAATAATAATATTTACAAAATAAGCAGAAAAATTAAATTAAAAAAAAAAAAATTACATGTAATTACAAAGAAAAAAATATGAATAATGGCTTTATTATGAATGTACCTTAATGTTTAGATAATTATTATTTGGCTGTAAAAATGGTACAATTGTGTTAAAACGAAAAAATAATAAAGAAAAAGAAAAAAATCCCAAAAGGTAAAATTTCAATTTAATTTTAAAGTTTATTAGGTGCTAATAAAAAAATGTTTGAGTGCTGTTCAAATTTAGTTGAACATAATTTTATATTTACTTAAGAATAACCACTCATTTTAGCACAAATTTGTTTGATGTTGTTTACTCTTACAAGTGATTTGTAAGATCAAACAGCATCAAATAAAATAAAACTAAATATTTGTTTTTAATTGTCCTAAGTAAAAGAGTGAATTAAAATATATTTTATTATACCTTTAGGCTATAATAAAATAATTTAGCCCTACAAAGATAATCTGCATACACTTTCAAAATATTATACTGATGTTGTTCTTTTGTTTTTGTTGTTTCTGATAATAAATATATAGCTGTGGACTTTCGACAAAACAACTTAAGTGTAATTTAAAATTTTTTTAGGATTGTGCAAAAACTAAAAGAACTTTATTATTTGCCTCAAAGAATTATACAAAGCTCTCAACATTCTTTAAGGTCAAAAATAAAATAATTATCGATCAATTCAACAGTTTTTACACTTAAGTTGTTTTGTCCAAGACCATAGATATAAATATATTTAAAACTCGGGTATTTTTACTTTAGCTATTTGGAAAAAAGTAATCAATATTATTTTATTTTAAATTAATCAACAAATTTCACAATTTAGCTTTCCAAAAGGCATGCGTTCATTTTGCGCATGATTATCTTTAACATATGTCAGAATATGATTATCTTTCTAGGGTTAATAAGAATTATCACACATGTGTTAATGATAAGGGTTTATCAACAATTAGTGTTTTATTACAAAAGTGATAGGGTTTGTATACAATTCTTGGTATTGTTTTATTGCCTTTATGCCCTATCAATGATTTTATTATATATCGTTTTTTTTTTCTTTTAATTTATCAGAGCTGTAAATGATTGATTCTTTTTATACCCTTCGTAAGAAAGCTTGTCATTCCGTTTGTAATTGCACAATATAATTTTCCGAACCTACAAAGTATATATATTCTGGATCCTTATAGATAGCGGAGTCGATTAAGCCATGTCCGTCTGTCTGTCTGTCTGTTGAAATCAATTTTCTGAATACCCCAGATATCTTCGGGATCCAAATCTTCAATAATTCTGTCAGAAATGCTTTCGAGAAGTTTCCTACTTAAAATCAGTCCATAAATAACGGAGATGTAAGCAAAAATCCGAGACAACCTCAAATTTCATCAAAAAAAGACAATTTATTGCATGCTTTGACAAAAAAGCAACTAAAAAGCAACGATGTACAAGGTGGCGCAAAAGTAAACTTCCGAAGTTTTTTTGGCTGTAATTAAAAAAAAAAATGAAAAACTTTGATTCTTCTTGTGGATTATTTTTATTTGGTCTTTTAATTTTTTTTACATCAAGTCGAGAATATGATGTCATGTAAATGGCCGCCGCCACAGTTGATTGTCATTTGAGCCCTTTTTATGGCATTTTCCATCACTTTGGCCAAAACTTCCGACGATAGGTCCTCACATTCTTGACGGATATTGTCTTTAAGAGCTGCAAGAGTCTGAGGCTTGTTGACATAAACCCGCGACTTCAAAAAGCCCCACAAAAAGAAGTCTGGAGCGGTCAAATCAGGCGATCTTGCTGGCCAGTGCAAATTGCCAAAACGGGAGATTAGGCGCCCGGGAAATGCATTATTCAGCATATCGGTTGTGGCACGTGCAGTGTGTGCCGTTGCACCGTCCTGTTGGAACCACATGTTTTCCAATCCCAATTCATCAAGTTGCGGCAAAAAGAACTCGTTGATCATTGCTCAGTAGCGCTCACCAATCACAGTAACCGTTTGGCCCGCGACGTCTTCGAAGAAAAAAGGTCCGATGACTCTTCCAGCGAAAACAGCACACCTTCGTGGGTTACACGCGGATTTTCAGTGCCCCAGAAGCGTAAATTTTGCTTATTTACGTACCCGCTAAGATCGAAAAGGGCCTCATCACTCATGATTATTTTTGATGAAAAATCATCTTCCTCTTAGTGGTGATTAAGGATGGCTTGAGCGTATGTTAGACGCGATTGGCGGTCAGCAGCTAACTGATGCACTTTGTACGGAAACATCTTCAAATCTTGTATCAAAATTCGCTGTAAAGACCGTTGACTGATTCCGATTTGCGTGGCACGTCGTCTGGTCGATGTCGACGGCGCTTCCATGACATCCTCGGCTACACAGCAATATTTTCTGCAGAACGGCTACTCCGGGGTCTGCCACGCCTGGCAGCTTCTCGTGTTGTGGCAGTCTCATCGAGGCGAGCGGCTAAACGTCGCAGTGTTTCACCAGTAGGCGTTGGACGGCCAGGAAATCTGCGACGAAATTCACGTTGTGCCTAAGTCACCGATCGATTATTGGTCAAATAAATAGTCAGCAATATTCCGCGTTCTAGAGCTGTGTAGCGTAACATTGTTTATTAATGTGTATTTCACATGTGTTTACTACACAAATGTCAAAACAGAACTGACATTAGGGGTCAACCGTAAAATTTATAGCATTTTCTGATAGGAGGATTAATTTTACGCCACCTTGTATATAAGGCTATAGTAAGTTGAACCTACAATGGCTCAAAATCGGGAAAAATATTTTTTAAACCGAATTTTTTTTCACCAAAAAAATTTTCTTCACTAGTAAATTTAAAATCAAAGAAACATTAAAAAAAAAAAAAATAAAAATCAATTTCGAAAAAAAAAATTTTTTTTGAAAAAATAAAATTTCTTTTTTTTTAAATTTTATTATAAAGTATAATTTGGTGAAGGTTATATACGATTCGTCACAGCTGAATATAGATCTCTTACTTGTTTGATTATAATTCGTTACGAATTAGCTAAATTTTGAATTAATTCTTTTCACAACAACAAGGAATTGAATGAAATTTGAATCAATTCAAATGAATTTCAATTCATTTCTAATTCAAATGAATTTTTAAAAATTGATTGCAATTCGTTTCTAATTCAAATGAATTTGTTAGAGTGAATTGCAATTCATTTCTAATTCGTTTGAATTGAATTGATTTTGAATTCATTCAAATGAATTAGAACTATTTGATAAAAATAAAAATTAAAGTTTTTATAATTTGGTGAAATGTATAAAGAATATTGTTCTGTTACTTATTGTATATAAATGTAGATATAATAATACACTAAAATAAATGTAGATATAATAATACATTTGCGTGAAACGTTTTCTCCCGCATGATGCATGATGACACTATAACAATAAGAAAGTTTCAACTTCAAGATGATATGTTTGGGACACTTTTTGGATAGTAATTGTTGGCAGGAAGTTTATGATAAGACCCACACGCATGAATACTAGTTTAGTTATTAGATTTCAATGTTTAGCTGTTAAAAATTTAATTTTAATAAATAAAATCAGTACATTTACAACTACTCCAGCAAAAGGTTTTATTACTTAACAAGTGTCAAAAAAAAAAAAAAATATTAAATAAATTTAATTAAATTAATTTCTATTAAAAGTCTGGTTCAAAGAGCAAGTTTAAGTGATCTTAATAAATCAATAGCTAAGTGTAAATATGTTATGAAAACTAAATTAAAATAAGTGCGGAACCTTGTGTAACCACCACCATTAATGTGACAATAAAATATTTTTCTGATATAAAAGTTGGTAGAAAGATTTAAGTTCATATAAAACTTGTTTATGTCCAATTTCATCGCGATAATAATTATTATATGATAATTATGAATGTTCAAGTCATTTTCTGATGGGGACCTTGTATGGGGAATAGGGATAAATGTTGCCCGATTTCCGTCCTACTTTTCAGTGTAATTTCAGAGCACTTAAAAATCATTTGTGCAAAATTTTTATCACGATTGCCGTGATTTATGACTGCTCAGGGAGACATTTGTATAGGGGCTAGGTGAAATCATGGATCGATATTGCCATTTTTAAACCTTACCAAAAGACAGTATTTGTGAAAAATTTCAGCTTTATCCAGAGATAACAAGTAAGAGAGCGATATTCGAATCTTATATACCCTTCACCAAATTTTACTTTAAAATAGAATTTTTAAATTTTTTTCCAAATATTTTTTAAAATTTTTTTTTTTTTTAAATTGTTCTTAAATTTAAATTTCTTTTTTTTTAATTTTTTAGTGAAAACAATTTATGACAAAAAATTTTTTTGGGTGAAAAAAAATTTGGGTTAAAAAATATTTTTCCCGATTTTGACCCATTGTAGGTCCAACTTACTATAGTTGCAATGTACTTTGAAATATCTATCATTAGATATCCATATTGTCTATATTAAAAAAAAAAAATTTATTTTTTAAATTTTTTTTTACAAATTTTTATTAAATTTAAATTTTTTTTTTTTTTATTTTTAGTGAAAACAATTTATGACAAACAATTTTTTGGGTGAAAAAAAAATTCGGGTTAAAAAATATTTTTTTCGATTTTGACCCATTGTAGGTCCAACTTACTATAGTTGCAATGTACTTTGAAATATCTATCATTAGATATCCATATTGTCTATATTAAAATTATTTAAATTTTGGAAAATCCCTCCGAAAATTGGAAAAATCGAAAATCGAGTTTTACTCTAAAGTTTGTCTGAAGGCTTAAAATTGGGGCGAGGCGAAGATCTCCGGGTCTATAATATGGTAATGTTGCCATTCACATGATTATCGCAATCATATATATGATTGTAGTAAATAAATATACGTTTATGGCAATCATGTTCATATTACTTACGACTTAAAAATGCGGTTATTTTTAAATGTTTAGTTCTTATTTTGAAACAATATAAATTTATTCAAAGTACTGGCCATTAATAGCTATGGACTTTTCCCATCTGTCTGGCAACATATGCATTCCGAGCCAAAAGAAATGCTCTTTTTTTGAGTCCAAAAACGAATGAAATATCGTATCCCAAAGACAGCGTTCTGCCTCGATCGAAACAAATAGTAGTTGGAAGGGGCACTGTCTGGAGTATAAAGCGGATGAAGCAAATACTTCTACTTTATTCTTAATACTTTTTAACAGGTATTGTAACATGTGGGCGAGCGTTGTCATGATGGAATATTGCGGTTTTAAGTCTGGCCGAATCAGTTGCGTTCGGAACATGCTCCCTTTGATGGTCTGGCCAGATTTCAGCAGCTCATGATAGATAGGAGCTTTTTGCTCCCACCAAATACAGAGAATTGGCTTTGCTGTCGATTCGGCTGGTTTGCTGGGCTTCACGTACGATCTCTTACGCTTCGGGTTTTCGGAAGTCCCCATCCATACTGTGAAACCTTTGCTGCAAAACATTTGAGTTTGTTTATGAAAGGAATGGAAAAAGGTACTCTGTTTAATGTACATGAAGTTTTTGTTGAGTATGTCATCCACATTTATTCGTACATATTCGTTCTGTACAGAAATGTCAAAAACTGAAAATCAAAAACTTCACTGTGTGGACACGAATGTAGTTTCAAAAGAGAATTTAAAAATGTTTTGCAGCAAATGTTTCACAGTGTGGACCGGGACTAATGGATCCATTTTTCATCGCAAGTAATGATTTGGTGCAAAAATGATTTTCTTTTATAGCGTTGTAGCATAACTTCAGACATGCAATATCGTCTTTCAATGTCTTTCGGCATCAATTCGTATGCTACCCAATTTCTCAGCTTTTGGATGAATTCTGCTGCTCGCATCGAGTAATGCCTCCAATTCTTGGTTTTCAAACTTTTTTGGTTGGCCTGGGTGTTCTTTGTCTTTCGTGTCAATATTTCGAAGCAAAAATAAATTTTGTTGTTTACACTATAATGTTCAATAACTAAGTGGCAAACACCCTATGATATTGGGTGTTCTCAGATTATGATAACCATATGTCCAGAACGACATAATGTGGTAAATCCTTCGTCATAAAATTAGTTGTCACAAATATATACTTATTTACTACAATCATATATATGATTGCTACATTCATGTGAATCGTAACATTAACGTGTTATGATTATATTGTTAAAAAACTTGTAAACATTTTGAAATTTATAACAAGTATAACAATACTTTTTCTCTGCATGCAGCTAGTTTCTTTCGTTTTCGGCTTTATCGTGTTTTCAACGGAAACACACAGATGGATGGACATAGCTAAACTGCTTCAGAATCTTATGAGGACCCAGCATATGTGTATATATTAATGTGGGTCTGCGACAAATATTTTTATATGTTACAAACAGAATGACAAAAAGATTTTTTTGATAGTGGATATAAAAATAAACAACAAATCAGTGTATTATAAAAACTTGAGTTGTATTTGTTGATAATAAATATAAATATTTTTTTTGTAACAAATAAATCCATTTCAAAAACGGAAAACCACTTCATTCATAGATAAAAATATTCACAAAACTATACAAAATAAGCTAAATTAAAGTTTTTTTTAATAAACATTTCACTGCACTATGGTACAAACGAAAGAGTAAGATTCAATTTTATAATTCTTAAAAGATTGTGTGGAATTAGGAATAGGATTTTTTATCTGGGCAATATGTTGGGCGTAGAATGCAGTGCTGTGATAAACATAGACATTTGGAAGTAAAAAGCGTATCTCAAATTAAAATGCTTAAAATATTATAATTTTTTTATTTAATTCAATTACAGTTACTTCAGTTTTTTTTTAATTCTGCTACAGTTTCTGGTTTCTTGTTACTCATTTTATATGTATATTATGTATAATATTTCTTTAAAAATATAATAGACACAGCCGCAGTATACAATTATTATTTTTTACTTTTAAATAAAAGACATATTATGCTATTTTTATGCAATACTCAAATGAGAAACGAAATAACTCAACTTTGCTTTGTTTTAAAAAAATAAGACAAGATTACAAAATAAACAAAAATTATTAGGTTGGGAGAAAGATACAATTCTACAAACTTTAAACCAATATTAATTAATGACACTCCAAACAAGATTGACTACCGTTACTGAAATAATTGCAATTACCGTACCGAAATATTGTGTGTATAACATAAAAATGTGGGATTCACAATAGATGGCATATCCTTATCATTTCGAAGGGTACATATCTGTCATTGATTCTCAATTAGTTATTGAACATTATAGTCGATGTTTGTACCAAAAAAGCGTCATATGCGAGAAGTTTTGCTTTACTTCCATACTTTTAAAAAAGTGCCGCTGAAGCACACCGATTGAAGGTGAATGTCTTTCATCGGTTTCAACGTGCGAGAGATGGTTTGTGCGGTTCAGAAGTGGTTATTTTGACACGAAAGGCAAAGATCGTCGAGGCCAGCCAAAAATGTTTAAAGACCAAAAATTGGAGGCATTTCTCCATGAAGATTGTTGTAAGCCTTAGCAAAAGCTTGCAAAATCATTGGGAGCTACTCAAGCAGCAATTTCAAAACGTTTGCGAGCAGCCGGATTTATCCAAAAGCAGGGAAATTGGGTACCATACCAATTGCAGCCAGAAGACCATGACAGATCATTTCAAAACGTTTGCAAGCAGAAGGATTCATCCAAAAGCAGGGAAATTGGGTACCATTCGGAATGAAGCTGAGAGACGATTTTGCATGTCTGAAATGCTGCTTCAACGCTATAAAAGAAAATAATTTTTGATTGCGATGAAAAGTGGATCCATTACGATAAACCGAAGCGTATGATATCGTACGAAAAGCACAGCCAACCATGCGAATCGACACCAAAGCTAAATATCTATGGCAGGGATAGCAAATGGAATTTAAAGATTTTTTCCACAGAAATTGTACCAAAACTAGGGTTCCTAGGTGGGAAAATTTGACCGGGAATATTTTTTAAAAAACTATTTTTTAAACCCATGAAATTTTTGAATTTTGTATCTTCTTAAAATTGCAATACACAGATTCAGTTTTATTGTCCCATTTGGTGCTGATCGAATGTTTCCATTCTATCCAATGATTCCTTCGGCTCTAGGAACATATAGTCAGTTGATAATGAAGCTTTACAATTGAAACTACCGAATTTTTATCTCCCCAACTAACATTTTTCAGCCACAGAAGAAAAATATAGGGTGCCAAACATTGCAATAACAATAATAGTGTCTTAAATAGGTTTATATAATTTCCGGTTTGAAAAACGGATTCAAAAACGTTTTGAAAATGAACTGAATTGTCTTTTCATATCTGATGAGGCACATTTCGATATGAACGGCAACGTAAACAAACAAAATTGTCGCACATGAAGTGGTTTCAACACAGTAATACAGCATGAGAGGGAATTACATCCAATTCGCGACACAGTGTGGTGCAGGCTTGCCAGTGTTGGAGATTTGTCCCCAAATGTGGGAATTTTGAAAGCTTTTTGGGGACAGAAAATTTCGTTTGGGGACTGGGGATTTTATTGGGGATATTTGAAAATATTTCGGGGATTTTATGGGGATAAAGTAATTAGGTTAAGGTTGTTTTATTATCGATAATAGGAATAAGTTACCAATAAGTGAACATTATTTCATGTTCTGTGAATAGAAAATAGAGATGCTCAATGCTATTGAATGTACAAGATGGGGCAAAAGTAATCAACCAAAGTTCTTTTGCAGTATGTATTTTTATACCCTTCACCATGAGTGGCAAGTTTGTCATTCCGTTTGTAATTTCTACATTTTTCATTTGCGACCCCACAAAGTATATATATTCTGGATCGTTATAGATAGCGAAGTCGATATAGCCATGTCCGTCTGTATGTTGAAATCAACTTTCCGTAGCCCCCGAATAACTTACAAACATAATTGATACATCGAGAAAATCGGCCCACAACTGGCTGAGATATAGGGAAAAAACCGGGACAACCTCGATTTTTGGCCTATTTTTGATCTATATCTGGATTACTAAGTCATTAATATAGACAATATGGATATCTGATGATAGATATTTCAAAGTCCATTGCAACGATGTATATAAGGCTATAATAATTTGGACCTATAATGGGTCAAAATCGGGAAAAATATTTTTTAACCCGAATTTTTTTTTTACCAAAATTTTTTTTCACTAATAAATTTTAAAAATTTATTTTTTTTAAAAATTAAAAAAAAAAATTAAAAAAAAAAATTTGAAAAAAATTAAATCAAAATAATTCCGAAAAAAAACAGAAAATGATTTTGAAAAAAAAAAATTTTTTAAATTTTGAAAACAGTTTTGAAAAATAAAATTTAATTTTGTTTACCTAAAAATATTTAAAATTTTTATTTGAATGTATAATTTTGTGAAGTGTATATAAGATTCGGCACAGCCGAATATAGCTCTCTTACTTGTTTTTTAATAAAAAGCTTTGGTTCTACTTGTGAAAAAAGTTTTTCATAAAAAAAAATACAGCAAAAAAACATTGGCTGATTAGTTTTGACCCACCTTGTACATATCATAACATACAATATGATATAATCTTTAAATCCAAAGCAGTATGTTCAAACAATGTGCAGATCAATACAAATTTTGATGGTAAAGTTCAGTGCTAGGTCTAATTCTGTAACTTCGAATTGAATTTACAATTGATTATTCTCAAATGTGTTTATGCTCAATGTTTGGTTAAAAAAGATACCACTACTAATTTTATATAAGATTTGAAACGATGTGTTACGAGATGCAGTGGAAAAAAAATTTCAACCAATTGGTATGAATATTTTCAAAAAAAAACTTTGACAAATTCATAAGAATTTTGGTTTTAAGGAACATTCATTATTTTATAACAATTAATTCGAACAGTTATTGGCTGATTTATTTAATATGTAGTTTAGTTTTTGTAAAAATTTCAAGAAAAACAATATTTGGGAATTTTTGGGGATATTTGGGGGCATTTAAACTCAATTATCTTTAAATGAGAAAAGATTAAAATCAGCAAAATCCGTTCATAAATAACGGAGATATGAGCAAAAATCCGAGACAACCTCTATTTTTTTGCCTATTTTTGATCTATATCTCGATTACTAAGTCATAAATATAGACAATATGGATATCTAATGATAGATATTTCAAAGTCCATTGCAACGATGTATATAAGGCTATAGTAAGTTGGACCTACAATGGGTCAAATCGGAAAAAATATTTTTTAACCCGAATTTTTTTCACAAAAAACTCTTAAAAAAAAAAATTGAAAAAAAAATTTCGAAAAAAATTTTTTTTTAAGAAATAAGAATTTTTAAATTTTATTTTAAAGTATAATTTGCTGAAGATTCGCCTCAGCCGAATATAGCTCTCTTACTTGTTTGATAATACTTTGGTAATTGTTAGAAAACAAAAACGTATATCATTTACAAATTCATGATGTACAGCAATTCCTATATTTGTTTCAATATATTAACTGTGAAATAAATGTTCAAATTGTACCAAATGAGTCATTGGTGTACCATTGTACTTTTCAAGATTGAATTGTACCAAAAAAAGTACAATTGTACCAACTTTGCCATCCCTGATCCATGGCGCTAAGGTAATACTCTGTATTTGGTGAGAGCAAAAGGGTTCTCACCTGTTGCAATACCTGTTAAATGGTATTAAGAATGAAGTGGTTGGGAAGTTCTGCCACAACCTCTTTCCTACTACTATTTGTTTCGATCGATGCAGATTGCTCCCTCTGGGATATGCTTCACTTTAGAACAGAGTATCCGATATTTGCTTGATTCATTCTTGGCTTCAAAATATGAGCAGTTATTTTGTATGGGAATCCATATGTTGCTAGAAAGATGGGTAAAGGTCATAGCTAATATTAGCAAACCGTTTAGATGTGTCATAATAAAAGCTAAAAATTTGAAAAAATTTCGCATTTTTAAGTCATACACCAAATACAAAATCTTTAATAACAGTAATCAAATTTTTTCCCCAACTTAATAGTTTAGCATCAATTACTTTTTATATTTAGTTGTTAGATGATTTTTGTCTGGTTTGTTTAAACATTTAGTAACAAAAAATATATTGTATACACAAGATAATTTTTTTCCAAAATCATGATCATAATAAAACAACGCCCATCAATATAGAAACTATTTAAAATCTGCTGTATTAACAAAGTCTATGTAGGTACTTCTTGTTTAAACAATTTGTTTTTATATCGTTAAATGAGATATTTGAGATAATCAAAAATAAAAACATTAATTTCATAAAAAAAATATTTAACATTTGTTGCCGAAGAAGCAAAAACAAGTTTATTTCTTAAATTTATATATAAGCAATTCCATGAGAATGACAACCTAACAAACAAGACTGAAAAAACAATAACCCTTGAAACTTATTTTCAAGGTGATTTGAATAGAAGAAAACACTTAAATTTTACCATGTGAAGATATTTAGGCATATTATAACATTTGAAGGGCAAAAACAATAGTTTAAACTGATTATCTTTAATTTTTTAATTAAATTAGTATATTTTAGGCTAAGGTGGCGGCGAAAACTAAGCGCCCAATTGGCATGTAGGATGAAATGAATTAGATTATATATTGTTTTACTATAAGAGTAAAATCTGTCGCGTACGGTATGTCACGTACCATATAATTATCCAAAGATTGTTTTTATTTAAATATGTCTGCAATTGTAAAGGAAAAATATTTGGTTTAGTGTAAGAAATTAAAATAAACAAGTAAGAGAGATACACTGTTGGACAAAATAGAGTGCAAAAATACCTTTGTTATATTTCATCAGATAAAAAAGGATCAAATTCACATTCAATGCTAAAAAATTAATTGAATTCATTTATTTTGTTTACATTGCAATATAAAAAACAATAAAACTTATATATTAAAATTAAACTTGTTCTACAAAATAAAATTAATTAAACAACTCCTTGTACACGATTGGACAAAACAAAGTGTAAAAGCAAAATATTGGATGATAACCGTAAAAATATAATATAATATATTCATCAGTACTTAAGAGCTCCCCCCTTATTAACTATGACCTCCCGAAGTCTTTTAGGTATACTTGAAGTCAAGTTTTTCAAAATTTTTACAGGAATCTCTCTCCATTCGGCTTGGATGTTTTCCCAAAATGATTGAAGGTTAGTTCGAGATTCCATTGGAATTTTGTGGGGTTCAGATCGGTTCTTTGAGCCGTCCATTCCAGTATTTCGATATCGTTTTCTTGAAAATATGTCTTTGCGACCTTGCTCGTATATTTGGGGTCATTATCCTGTTGGAAGATAAAGTCCCCAAAGCCCATTTTCTTGCAAAATGCTAACATAATGCTCACCAGTCATTTTTGTGTCTATTCTGACTAGTCGACCAACCCCAGAGGAAGAAAAACAGCCCCACACCATAAGACTTCCACCACCATGTTTTACAGTATGTGCTATTTGTTTAGATTTAAGTCTTTGTGAAGGCTCACACCATACTCTTTTAGCACGTTTTGCATTTTTTAGCTCATATTTCGACTCGTCTGACCAAATCACTCGATTCCAAAATGATTCTGGCACATTTACATACTTTCTAGCAAAGGCCAAAGAACTTATCAGATCGCTCTGGTTGAGCCTTCTCCGTATAGTACGTGATGAAACATTTAAATTATATTCTTCCTTGATCTCTCTAGAAGAACAAAATTACTTTTTTTTGGCTAATATAACTAACGATCATCATCTCGCTTTGTTGTCTTGAGCATTCTCCCAGACACTTTTTTAAACTTTCATTTGATTTTCTAATCTTATAGAGCTCGAATATATTTCTTGCTGCTGATATGGATATTTTATATTTTTTGGACAAATCTTTGTATTTCATTCCATTTTCCCTATCTTTTACTAACAGATCCTTAACAGTTTTCGACAACGGCTTCATTTTTGTGTCCTATGGAGATGTCTGAGGAAATGTAAATTTTTCGGCAATTTAGAGAGTTTTTACATACAAATTTTAACTTATTTTGTATTAACATAATCTTTACAATTACTTACCTATAATATCTTACAAAATATTTGAAGAAACATACAGAATTATGTTTACAAAAAAAAAAAAAAAAAAAACACTTTATTTTGTCCAACGCAGCAATACGCAAACTGAATTATTTTGTCCATAGAACAGCAATGAATCATTAAACTTGAATTTTGTTGTTTGCAAAATAAACACAACATCTGCAGTTATAACGGTACAAAATATAAATACTTTTTCGCATTTTTTAAACTTTGACTTTAAATGAGATGTGTTTGTCTTACACTTTTGCACTGTATTTTGTCCAACAGTGTATATTTAAATTATACTTTAAAATAAAAATTTTAAATATTTTTAGGTAAACAAATATAAATTTTTTTCATAATTGTTTTTCAAAATTTAGAAAGAAAATTTTTTTTTAATTGTTTTACAAAAATTAAAAAAAAAAAAATTTAATTGTTTTCAGTTTTTTTTTGGAAATTGTTTCCAATTTTTTCAAATTGTTTTTCAAATTGTTTTCAATTTCTTTTCGAAATTGTTTATTTTTTTTCATAATTGTTTTTCAAAATTTAAAAAGAGATTTTTTTTTTCAATTGTTTTTCAAAATTTAAAAAAAAAAATTAAATTGTTTTCAATTTTTTTTGTGGAAATTGTTTCCAATTTTTTTTTTTCAAATTGTTTTTCAAAATTGTTTTCAATTTTTTTTCGAATTTATTTTTTCCAATTTTTTTTTTTAAGTTTTTAAAAAAAAAAATTTTAAATTTATTAGTGAAAAAAAAAATTGTAAAAAAAAATTGTTTGTGGTAAAAAATAATTTTCCCGATTTTGACCCATTGTAGGTCCAAATTACTATAGCCTTATATAAATCGTGCAATATCTATCGCTAGATATCCATATTGTCTATATTAATGACTTAGCCGGAAGAATTACGGATACATTGAAGTTATTTGGGGGCTACGGAAAGTTGATTTCAACATACAGACGGACATGGCTATATCGACTTCGCTATATATAACGATCCAGAATATATATACTTTGTAGGGTCGCAAATGAAAAATGTAGAAATTACAAACGGAATGACAAACTTATATCTATCCTTGCCACTCACGATTCGAAAATTTTCGCATATTTTTGCATGTAGCTCAAAATGACATCAGTTTTATGTCACGTACGATATACCCTTATTTCGCTCGATATTTTGGACAACAATGTTTCGAAATGTTTTTTAAAATATAGTACCTTCTGAATGGAACATAAAGACCAAATTATTTTTCAGATACATATGTACTCTTATTTTTGCAAAATCTATTCCACTCTATAGGCGTACAAATGTCACGTACGATGACATGGAATGACATATTTAACAATTTGTATTTCTTCTTAATATTTGCAGTAAACTAAACAAATAGCAATAACAAATATCAATTTAAAAATAAATTTCCAAATACCATGACGGCAACATGACGGATTCAGATGATGATTTAACACTTCTATTGGATAATGCCACAACAAAAGCCGATACTTTCGATAGCACGGCACCGCACAAGAACAGCAATAATAACAAAAAGAAAAAACGCACTAAACTGTGCGAGGACATTAATCGTAATGTGGTGCAGGAGCGACGTTTGTCCTTTAGTAGGACCAACCCCTTTAAAATGCGTTATTTGTGGAAACGTAAACCCCTCATCTACCTGATAGCAATATTTTTATTAATATTTTTAGTTAATTTAACCATAAATCGTAATGTCGATGGCGGCGAAGATGACAGTTTATATTTTATAAACAATTTACACTCGCATGTACCGGGCATGAAAGGTATGTATATATAAATGAATGTAGTGTGAATATCTATAAAAATCTGAACAGAGAGGGAATGCATGAAATCTTTCCATTTGCTTGTTTACGTAAAATTGCTTTTAAATTTTAGTTGCAACTGCATTTAATGTTTTTATTTGCCTTTATTTTGATAAATTTTTATTTGCATGTCATTGATTAAAAATAGAAAAACTAAGTATTTGGATATTGAATCTGATAAAAGGTGTTCGTTTAATTTATATATTTTCAATATACATACATACTATTGTCAATAATAATTAATGTAGCGGATTCTTTAAATGCTTAAGTTACGTGACACAATGACGGTTTATACACGTTTGATTATTTTATTACATAGACATTTTGTATGTGTAAGTATGTAATTAATTATTGTCAAATATGTATGTATGTATATAATTGCATTGGGAATTATTAACCAATGAAAAAACAAAGCGATAAGCAAACTTGCAATCTAAATATCTGATAAGTGTGAATTATCTGAAGTTCATTTTACATGTATGTGCTCTTCATAGTGTAGAGTAATGTCAATTGGTTACTTTATATATCCCATGTAATCTACCATGAAGTATACTGACATCCCATGTAACCTAGCGTAAAGTCGATTGTCACTTTAGTGTCTCTAAGTAACCTCGAGTGTAGACACTTTAAATGTTTATTTTGTACTGCACTTTAGAAAGTAGTTATTTTACCCACCAGAAGGTTTTTTGTAGTGCTCCACGAGGAGATTCTATATACATATTGTTACGAATTTGTAATAGCGATTTGAATTTAACAGTCTGTAACGACTGCCTGCAGCATTCATCATGTTTGTAAACACTTCCAGTAGCATGCGGTTATTAGCATTATTTGTAAGTATGGCAACACTAAATGTTTAAGCTGCTAACACACGGAACACAATTTGGGCCCAAATTCACAATTTAAACTCGACAATACTTCCTTTTTGCGTATGTGAAAGTTCATTCAAACCGGACCATCCGTTTAGAAGTTGCATATTTATATTTCTCTTTTCTTTTTCTATACCATTGTGCGCCGTTCTAGTGATATCATCCGGGGGCTTCCTCAACGTGTGCCCAATCCACTTCCATTTACGGTGTCGAATTTCGGTTTTTATTGGCAGTTGATCTGTTGTTGCCCATAATATGGCATTGAATAAAATGTTGGCCCAAAATACGCGTAATATTTGCCTCAGGCACGGTTTTATAAACACTTGGAGTGCATTTATTTCCTTAGTGGCAGCGTGCCATGTTTCGAGGTTGGTGCGCTTAGAAATGAATTCAGGTCGCCAAACATTATTCAGCATTCCAAACGATGCCCTACCTTTTGTGATGCGGGATCTTATATCATCACTTGCTTCACCATTACAGGAAATAATACTTTCTAAGTAGCATAAAGAGTCGACAACTTCTACAGGTTTTCCGTTTAGAAATGTTTGTGTGCAAGAAGTCATATGTCATCTGCACAGTATATGTCTTCAAGTGCACCATGAAGGCCCCATGTAATACCGGTGTTGTTGGTTGTTACATGATTCATTACTGATTAATTACCTAGAGAAGACAGCCCTGACGGACACCAGTCTGTTTATTTATATTGGAGCTTAATTGGTTATCGTGCATGATCCGATAACTAGGTCCATTGTACAGCTCTTTAACCAGATTGATCACTTTGTCCAGTGAACCCCAGATCGCTCTATGGTTTAATGTATCGAAGGCTTTTTCGAAATCAATGAGTCTTCCACTCCACTGACTCCTCCAATCCACTGATTGCTCAACGATAATGTGCAGGGTTTTCATGTGATCAATAAATAAACTTCTAGCTCTAAATCCTGCTTGCGCTTGCCCTAGGTTAGGTGCCACACGCAGAAAAAAAATATAGTTGTAAATTGTTACTGTAACCATTTCAACATTTGTGCATGTTTATTGTATTTATTATGATTGTGGTAACAATAATATAGTTAATTTACGATTCACATGATTGTATCAACCATATACATGTTTACTGTAACCATATATATGATGAAGGACTTACCATATTATGATAAAATTATTCATCATATAAATGGTTGTCACAAACATATACATGTTTACTGTAACCATATATATGGTTGATACAATCATTTGAATCGTAAATTAACCATATTATTGTTACCGCAATCATATGAATAGTTACTGTAACTATAATATTGTTAAAAATTTTAAAATGGTTACAATAAACATCCACAAATGTTAAAATGGTTACAGTAAAAATGAACAACTACATTTTTTTCTGCGTGTAGAGATATAGATATTTCGAGCAGTTTTGGGCCAATATCTGTAGTCACAATGACTTTAGTGATTGTTCCGCAATGGATTAATCCGTTTTCTAGAAAAATTATTTTTTATAAAAATATGTACATGATTTATTCTACTAAGGTGAAGGCTATATAAGATTCTGCAGAGTAAAATTTTAAATTTTGACTTGTTGAATAATTAATTTAACCTGAATATTCAGCGATTTAAAGCGAAGTACCACAACGGGTATGAACCGCACAGCTGCAATGGAGAAATGCTCAGCCTACATACTGAATGCTTTGGATAATTGTGATTTTATTTTTAAATCATTTCTATGTAACGGCCTATGACAGCTTAAATGCGTTTAATTATTTAAAATTGGATTTTTTTAAAAGAAATATAAATCATATAGAAGGGAAAGAAGCACAAACAAAGAGCGTAACAATGTTCTCGTTCTCTCGTTGTGTATGATATCTTTTAATTCTCATTTATCACCGTATGTGTGCATGTGTATGTATGTGTGTGTGTATGTTCCCAGCAGTTAAGCAAGTAGTCAATGTATCCCTTATAGACAGTAATCGTCACAAATGTCTTATCACTTGGCTGACTCCAATTTATATATTTTGGTAATTTATCTTCTCTCTGCTCTTTGTAGTACAGAGAGAAGACAATTGGTTACTTTAAACATCCCAGGTAATCTAGCGTACAGACAATTGTCACTTAAGTGTCTCTAAGTAATCTGGAATGTAGTCACTTTAAACGTTTTGTGAGTAATTCGTTCAAACTGGTTTTATACAAATTGTCTTGATATAATTCTCATACAGTTAATTCTAATTTTTACTTAAGTATACTGATATCCCATGTAACATAGCATGAAGTCAATAGTCACTTAAGTGTCTTTTAGTATCCTATAGTGAAGTCACTTTAAACATTTATTTTGTACTGCACTTTAGAAAGTAGTTTTTTTTTACCCACCAGAAGCAATCCAATGAAGAGTTGTCGAGGAAAGGTTTGTTTACAAGCTATCGTTTATTGGACTGCCTATGATATGTCTTTTAGCTGGCTATTTGAGGTCAATTAGCATCCGTACATGTTTAAATAACTAGTTATGTAGCTGATCAAGTTACCAGTTAGGTAGCTAGTAAGGTAACTGACGCTAACAAGTATGTGTAGTCAAAAAGGGTAAATTGACCACCTGCTTAGGACATGCACGTGTTAAAATAACTAGTCACGTAGCTATTGAAGTAACTAGTTCCCACCCTAAATAGTGGGTAAAATCACTAGTTCGGGACTGTCTCCCAGAACTGCTGGGATTAAAAACACATTAACGTAAAAATAAAACAAAAACCCAAAAAACGAATTTTTGTTTCTTGCTATTTTTGTGCAAATAACCTCCGTAAAAGAAAATCTGACCGATTTTGTAATTGTAGGGTAAGAGTATGTGTTTTATTTTTGATTTATGTATGATTTATATTCTTTGGTTTTACCCAATCGCCAATGGATTGTTATTTAAGGCCAATTCTTCTGGGAGTCGAGAAACATTTGCAGACAAAATTGAAATCCAGTTTAATGGATTGTTTGGTTTTTAAACATTCGGCCGATTTTGTTCTTGACTATGCTGTCGAATTTGCCAAAAGATATAGGAATGCTGCATATTTCAGACAGTTTTGAGCCAATATTTTCAGTCACAATGTCATTTACGCTTAACCCCTAATAAGACTCTATATGAGCTCAAATTTCCTTAAAAAAACATAGTTTCTCAAAAATATTTTGTATACAGATAAATATGTACTTGATTTATCCACTAGGTTGAAGGGTATATAAGAATCAGTTGAGTGGAATATAGCAATCAGACTTCTTTAATAAACAAATAAACTTACAGCGCGTTGGGTTGTAATTTGGAGGATTAGGGCATGCTACAACAAATATTCTCTATGACATATCACTACAATGTGTTCTTTAGTTGGCATAGCTATGCATAGAAACTCGTTTGAGTTTTCGCCACATAGAACACCCCTATTAAAATTAAAAATCCCTTCCGATTCAGCACAAAATCAACGTTTTTCTATACAAAACCTACATTTTCATCTCTTCATCTTTCACAAAGTTTAATTTAGCTTCATCTCCATTTGATTTATTTATTATTTAAGTAAACTGATTTTTCTTTAATACTTTATTCTTTTTTTTTTTTATTTATGTATGTTTCCTTGTATGATGTTGTTTTTGTCTTTGTATTGTCCTGCCACAAATTTTATTTTTATCTATCATTTGTATTGATGTTTGCCTGATATCTGATTCACAAAATTACTAAAAAAAAAAATTCACGTAAAAAAAAAAGTTTTCAAAAATTTAACATCACTTCTAAAAGGCAAAAACGCTAGTTTAACTACTAAGCAGCATAAAAAGCAACATGCTACAACTTTAATACCCAAATTAAGCACCACAAAAGCACAAAACACTGATGATGTTGCCGCATCGCATCAAAGTGATGATGATGAAAATCTTAAGAAATTATTGAAAACTAAACGATTAAATGAAAAACAAACTGTTAACACTTCTTCTATATCTTTATCTTCTGAATTTTATTCTAACTCCTCCTCTGCCACGCCCCCGGAATTGTTTAATAACACTTTGCCTGAACCACCACCCACAGGCTATTTAGTTTGGAGTGAATATTGCAAAATGCCCAATCTGGATCCCTACTTGCCGGAGGTTATGAAAAATTTTCGCCGCGAAAAGTATAAACCCTGCAAGCTGCTGTCACCTTTGACTCGTGTGGAATTCAGCAAGGCAACCAAACGTTATACACTTTCTGTGGATCAGGAAGTGGTAGCGGAGTATAGTAAAACAGGCAAACTGGATTGCTGCTATCAGTCGATAGTGCGCAATGGCACGGCAGAGAAAGTCGATAGAGATGTTAGGTAAGGTAAGGTTTTTAATTTTATTCCATTATTCATTTTTATTATCAATTCTTTTTAAATTGTTTCTTCTTCTCTGGCTTATGTTCTTTCCTTTTTTCCTTTTGTTTTTCATATAGCCTTTCCGAGTGCATTAGTTTTATTGATAAAACATCTTTATCGCCTACAATTGAGAATATATTGGTTCGTTGTCGTGCCAATAATCGCCAGGTGTACATCAATGGTTATCCTTTAATGCCAGAGCGTAAGGAAATCCGCCAACGTTTGGACACATGGAAGAGATATGATGCTAAATTGAAGCGGAAAGAGAAAGCGCCCAGTGTCTTAATGTTGGGCATAGACAGTATATCGAGGGTGAATCTGGTGAGAGCCATGCCAAAAACAGCCCAGTACTTGTACGATAATGAGTGGTTTGAAATGAGCGGATTTAATAAGGTAAATGAAGAAGGAGAATAATAGATCAGGCATAGTCTAAGGCAGACATCGGCAGAGCGTAAAATTGCCTTTGCACACTAACACCACTGTTACGTGCGTGTGAAAGAAAATAAAACCAGAGAGCTCTTAAGGTGGCTCTTTGCCGATGTCTGGTCTAAGGGCTCGATTCAGAAATAATTTTAAAATTATTGTATGAAAATAACTCAGTTTTCGTTTGAAAATTTGTTTTCCGTCATGTTTCTGAATCAGGTCCTAAATTTGAATTTATATCAGTTAATAATATTTGAATATGATTAACATAATACATACATACTCTTGTAAGGGAACGTCACCTGGTTTCTAAAGGCTCTAGAAGGTCACATGATCAAATATAAGCAGGTACATGAGCCCTTGAAAGGCTAATGATTCTCTGTGATGTACTACTGTGTTGGTTACCAGTAGGGTAATTGGGTAGTTCGATTCGAATTTGTAAGTCGTAAATGATTTCTTTCGAATCGAATTACACAATAACCCCCCAAGGGGGTTAACCGAAATTGCGGACGAGTTTGGAATTTTCCTTAGAAGTGTGGAAGTTACTATTTAAGTTGATATTGCTGCGTACAGACCGGACTGTAGGGTCTCCAGGGCCCTGGGGTATAGACTGAATACATCAAGTAACAGACAGCTACTGGTGCCTAGACATGAGCAGTGTTAGAGTGATCATAGGTATGATTACGCTTCACTGCCCAATTACCGAAATTTCATCGTCACAGGTTTAGGCCGTTAGGTCAACAATTCCTTGAGAAATTAGAAGATGTTGGGGCTGTAGGCCAGGGGGACATTTTGATCATCATTAGGCTTTATGAGAGGCTTTATGAGAGAAAATTATTTTAGATTTATGCTCGTAATTTCAACAAACAGATACGGGCATAAGTTAGGAACAATGCTTTTATTTCCTATCTTTCCTATAACCTCTATTCTCTTTATTTCAAATTACAGATTGACGACAATACATTCCCCAATTTAATGGCCGTCCTAACGGGTATGAACCGCACCACTGTAATGGAGAAATGTTCACCCTACAAACTAAATGCTTTGGATAATTGTGATTTTATTTGGAAAACATTTCGTGATCATGGCTATGTAACAGCCTATGCCGAAGATGAGGCCAGCATTAATACCTTTAATTATTTAAAAGTGGGTTTTACCCAACCACCCGTAGATTATTATTTAAGACCATTCCTACTGGGAGCCGAGAAACATTTGGAGACAAAATTGAAATCCAGCTTAATCGATTGTTTGGGCTATAAACATTCGGCCGATTTTGTTTTTGATTATGCCGTCGAATTGGCCAAGAGATATAAAAATGATGCCTATTTCGGTTTGTTTTGGGCCAATACATTTAGTCACAACGACATTAGCGATTGTTCGGCCATGGATGAGCATGTTATGGAGTATTTAAAGAAGTTCAAACAGATGGGCACTTTGGAGAATACTATAGTGGTGTTCTTTAGTGATCATGGCATGCGTTTTGGACCCATACGGAAAACCTATTCGGGTCATTTGGAGGAAAGATTACCGTTTGTGTTCCTATGGTTGCCGCCCAATCTTAAGCAGAATTATCCCAGTTTTGTTAATGCCTTAAATATTAATAAGAATCGTTTAACGAATCCCTATGACACGCACATGACATTGAAACATATTTTGAGATTAACGGGCAGGGTACAAAATGACAGCTTTTTAAGCACAGCCGATGCCTGTCCCAAGTGCCAGTCTTTATTGGAGACAGTACCACAAAACCGTTCCTGCCTAGATGCTGCCATAGAGCCGCATTGGTGCACTTGTTTGTTGTACGAAAGTATTTACAAGAATTCCAAAACTGTAGTCAATTTGACACATCTTCTGATCGATTATATCAATGATTATGTGGCCAACTTTCACAATCAATCACTGACAAAACTGTGTGTTCCCTTGTCATACCACAGTGTGGAGAGCGCCTATCGCACCACCCAGCTGCAAATGAGTCATGATGGTAAAAGTACTACCACCATAAATATTTATCGCGTAACTTTCTATACAAAACCCAATAAGGGTCTTTTTGAGGCCACCGCCATTTATGATCCTTTGGAGAATTATCTTAAAGTTACGGGCGAAATAAGTCGTCTTAATACCTATAGCTCAGATTCGGATTGTATTTCCGATGGTGGGGCTAAAAAGTATTGTTCGTGTCGTAAGAAAATTTTCTAGCATAAATCACCGGTCGTACATAAAGTAGTTGTAAAATTAGCTAATACCTCCTCCTCCTTGCGCAGACTGAGCACAAAAACTCGTTTAGGCAGTTTTCGTCCCAAAACAATATTGAGAACATAAGTTTTCAAGGATTTCTTCAATGGAAAACTTTTTTGCGACTTCTGTAGTGCCTTTGGATGTGTAAAACTACTTTTGTTTAGCAGCATCGCTGAGGTCAAGACAACATATTGTTTGTTTAAAAGTAGTAATAGTTTCGTTTTAGAAAAAAAAGCTGCATTCCAACCCGATTAAAATGTACCAGCCTCTCTTTAGTGAAGTTTTATATTAAGATTGTCCTGATTTTAAGTATTAATAATTAAATTTTAATTTGTAAAAACCTGCTGGCCTAGTGTTTTGTCTAACAAATGCAAGAAATATTATTATATTTGCATTATATGATTTAGGAGAAACTGTCAACTGTCGGCATAATATTAATAACTTTAGAGAAATAGATATGGAGAGGAAACTAGAAAAAAAAAACTCAAACAAAAAAATTACTCAAAGTAATCACACTTACAAGTGTTGTTTTTGTTTTCACATAGTTTTTCTTACTAACACATGCTCACCACTTAGCTTTTTGACAACCGAGTTAGGTCTTTGGCAGAAGAGTTTCCGCTCTATGTACATTTCTCTATGTGAATAACTATATTTCGAATAAGAAAATTAATTTAAAAATTACAATTAAAAAACCCGAATAATTGTATTTTTAGTTTGTTTTAGATTTAAATATAATTTTTTATTATTTACAAAAAAAAAAAATATTTTATTTTCATAGCTGTAACTTGTGAATAAAATAAATATGTAATAGAAATACTTTTTATACCATTTTAATATGTTTTCCCAATTATATTGTATGTATTATTTGTCTTATTTATTCATAATTAAAATTGAATTTATGCTCATATCCTAGCAAATTAAAAAAAAAAATCATTTTATAATGTAGTTGAAATAAGTTACATATACATATTGTAATTTTACAGAAAATAGTAAAATTTTATATATTCGAATAACTTAAACTTAAAAAATTTAAAATTATTTCATGATATAATTAAGAAGGTACAATTATGTTCTCAACAAAGAATGACAAGAAGGGAAGCCACTAATTTTTTCTACAACAAAAACTTCTCTTTATTCTCACATATCAATAGTGTGTAACATGTACATGTAAAACATGTAAAAGTAAACTTCCGATGTTTTTTGGATGTAATTAAAAAAAAAAATGAAAAACTTTGATTCTTCTTGTGGATTATTTTCATTTGGTCTTTTAATTTTTTTTACATCAAGTGGAGAATATGATGTCATGTAAATGGCCGCCGCCACAGTTGATTGTTATTTGAGCCCTTTTTATGGCATTTTCCATCACTTTGGCCAAAACTTCCGGCGATAGGTCCCCACATTCTTGACGGATATTGTCTTTAAGAGCTGCAAGAGTCTGAGGCTTGTTGCATAAACCCGCGACTTCAAAAAGCCCCACAAAAAGAAGTCTGGAGCGGTCAAATCAGGCAATCTTGCTGGCCAGTGCAAATCGCCAAAACGGGAGATTAGGCGCCCGGGAAATGCATCCTTCAGCATATCGGTTGTAGCACGTGCAGTGTGTGCCGTTGCACCGTCCTGTTGGAACCACATGTTTTCCAATCCCAATTCATCAAGTTGCGGCAAAAAGAACTCGTTGATCTTTGCTCTGTAGAGCTCACCATTCACAGTAACCGTTTGGCCCGCGACGTCTTCGAAGAAAAAAGGTCCGATGACTCCTCCAGCGAAAACAGCACACCATACAGTGACTTTGAGCGGTTGTAATGGCTCTTCGTGGGTTACACGCGGATTTTCAGTGCCCCAGAAGCGTAATTTTTGCTTATTTACGTACCCGCTTAGATGGAAATGGGCCTCATCACTCATGATTATTTTTTATGAAAAATCATCTTCCTCTTGGTGGTGATTAAGGATGGCTTGAGCGTATATTAGACGCGATTGGCGGTCAGCAGCTAACAGCTGATGCAACGTCTGGACTTTGTACGGAAACATCTTCAAATCATGTACCAAAATTCGTTGTAAAGACCGTCGACTGATACCCATTTGCGTGGCACGTCGTCTGGTCGTTGTCGACGGCGCTTCCATGACATCCTCGGCTACAGCAGCAATATTCTCTGCAGAACGGCTACTCCGGGGTCTGCCACGCCTGGCAGCATCTCGTGTTGTGCCAGTCTCTTCGAGACGAGCGGCTAAATGTCGCAGTGTTTCACCAGTAGGCGTTGGACGGCCAGGAAATCTGCGACGAAATTCACGTTGTGCCAAAGTCACCGACCGATTATTGGTCAAATAAATAGTCAGCAATATTCCGCGTTCTGGAGCAGTGCAGCGTAACATTGTTTATTAACGTGTATTTCGCATGTGTTTACTACACAAATGTCAAAACAGAACTGACATTAGGGGCCAATCGCAAAATTTATTACATTTTCTGATAGGAGGATTACTTTTGCGCCATCTTGTATAATTTGTTTGTTTTGGACCTTATTTTCGTAACTTTTCAGCCTTGCAACTAAATAAATAAGCATGTGAAAAGATAGTACCTTTTTTTAGTACTTCAAATTCATATTATGCTCGAATGTTTCTATTAAACAACAGTGTGTCTTATGTGTAATTTTGTATCACCTAGAAAATTCAAGATTCTTTTGCGGCATACTCTGGAAATACGAAAGATCTAATAGTGGGCTGGATAATATCCAATTTTATATTATATTAAATAGCGCTGGATATTTCTGTTGAAGCTTCAAAGGTTACCTTTCCTTTCAATTAAGTAACCATCAAATTTTAAGTCCAACAGTAACCTGATAGTAGTAATTATACCCTACACCATCATAGTGGGGAGGGTATAATGCGTTTATGCTGATGTTTGTAACGCCCAAAAATATTAGTCTAACATCCACCTTAAAGTATACCAATCGACTCAGAATCAGAATCTGAGTCCATTAAACGTGTCCGTCTGGCTGGCTGTACAATGTAAACCTTGTTCGCAAAGTACAGCTCGCAATTTTGAAGATATTTCGATCAAATTTGGTACATAAAGGGTTTTCCAAAAAGAGATGTTATTTTGAATCACCCGGTATTTTGGTAGTTGTCACTTTTAAAGATTTTATTTTTTGACATTTGACAAGTTGAAACTACGCCATTACTAAAAATGGAACGATTCACGCTTCGACAACGCATTGAAATTATTAAAATTCACTACAAAAATGGTGAAAATCTTGCAGTCACAGTTCGCAAAACTGAAGCATTTTTGGATCGTCGTGAAGCATCTTGTCGGACCGCAATACAGAAATTAGTGGACAAATTCAAGCAGTTGGGACAAGTTAGTGGTGAGAAGAATAAAACCAAAGTGTTGAAGAAAACCCAGGTTTGTCCATTCCTCGTCGTTCTTTGAAATTGGGCATTCCACAAACGTCATTACACCGTATTTTGGTCGGAGTTGGATGACATTGATCTGGACAACGTTTACTTTCAACAATACGGCGCTACGTGCCACACCAGCAACGAAACCATTGCTCTTTTACGAGAAAAGTTACCGGACCGTATTATCTCTCTAAGAGTTGATCACAATTGGCCACCGAGATTTTGTGATTTAACACCTTGCGACTTCTTCCTCAAAGATATAATTCGTGATGATATCAAGGACATAGGGCAGCCACTTTGCGATTTGGTTATGGAAAATATCATCATGATCCTGTAATCGTGGACGTGGTGGCCATTTCGCTGATGTTGTTTTTCATTATTAACGGCATACCTTCCTCTTTATTATGAAATAAACATCCGATCAATTATCTCATAAAATGAAATTTTTCTTTGAATACCAAAATAACACATATTGTTGGAAAACCCTGTTCATTAAATTCAGCACAAAGACGAAACCTATTGAAACTGTTTAATTTATATAGGTATCTACAAATTTCGCTTCAAATAAGTTGGCATCCACATAAAATTCAACAGAAATAAGTTTCATATAGACAAAAATCACTCGATCTAATTTCATGGCGATCGGTACATAATTAGTCATAGCTCACGTATAAGACCAACTTCCGAAAATCATTCACGAAAATAAATTATTTAAATTAAAAAAAAATAATGTAAGTGAGCAAATTACTCAGTGTAGGGTATTATATGGTAGGGCTTGACCGACCATACTTTCATACTTGTTTAAACCATGTGTAAACATAACAAATGGCACAGAGAATTTATTGTTTAAACATCGATATATAGTAAGAGAGCTTCACCAAATATTATTTTAAAATAAAAATTTTAAATATTTTTAGGTAAACAAAATTTAAAATTTTTTTTAATTTTCTTTTTTAAATTTTTTTTTAAAACCTTTTTACAACTTTTTAAATTTTTTTTTACAATTTATTAGTGAAAAAAATGTAAGCCAAAAAATTTTTTTTGTGAAAAAAAATCGGGTTAAGAAATTATATTCCAGATTTTGACCCATTATAATGGACTTTGAAATATCTATCATTAGATATCCATATTGTCTATATTAATGAATTAATAATCCAGATATAGATAAAAAAAAATAGACTCGAGGTTGTCCTTATATCTCAGCCATTTGAAGGCCGATTGTCTCGAATTTAAATAACAACAGAGCCGGAAGAATTCCAGATTTATTGATGTATGAATCATGTATGTAAGTAATTTGGGGGCTACGGAAAGTTGATTTCAACATACAGATGGACATGGCTATATCGACTTCTCTATCTATAACGATCCAGAATATATATACTTTGTAGAGTCCCAAATGAAAAATGTAGAAATTACAAACGGAATGACAAACTTATATATACCCTGGCCACTCATGTTGAAGAGTATAAAAATACATAAAAACAACCCAGCAGTTCTAGGAGACATGATTTTAGTGATTTATTAAATGATTTTAGTGATTTATTAAATCAATATCCAAATTTAAATATTCTTAATAACGAGCAAGCTTTTCATAAAGAATGTCATGAGCACTAATTGCATGAGTCCCTAATTTGCGAATTGCAGCATTCATGATCGAATGAGCTAAAACATTGAAAAAACATTTCGATATCGATATTATAATAAAATGTACTGAATTTCTTGACCGATAAGCTAGCCCTGACAACACTGATTTGAATTCAATACACTTGAGAGAGAGTTAATTTTAAAACATTTTCTTGAAAATATTTTGAACACATAATATTTTTTTATTTTTGTTCCGCAAATTTAAAGCATTAAAGTAATCGAATCATGTATAATTTGCACAAACGAAAAAATATATTTTTTTAATTTTTTTTTTTTTAATTAAAACTGAAATTGCAATATTTGACATTGAAAATTAATAAAATATTCAAATAAATTTATTTTATTGCATGAAAAGCTTTTTTACTTCTTTCGAAAATAAATAATTTAAAAACAAATTCAGTTTTATCAGACACCTTCGTGGGAAGGGTATATATAAGTTTGTCATTCCGTTTGTAATTTCCACAATATAATTTTCCGACCCTATAAAGTATATATATTCTGGATCCTTATAGATAGCGGAGTTGATTTACCCATGTCCGTCTGTCTGTTGAAATCAATTTTTTAAAGACCCCAGATATCTTCGGGATCCAAATCTTCAATAATTCTGTCAGACATGCTTTCGAGAATTTTCCTATTTAAAATCAGCAAAATCCGTCCATAAATAACGGAGATATGAGCAAAAATCCGAGACAACCTCTATTTTTGGCCTATTTTTGATCTAAATCTCGATTACTAAGTCATAAATATAGACAATATGGATATCTAATGATAAAGTCCATTGCAACGATGTATATGTAAGGCTATAGTAAGTAAGTAAGTTGGACCTACAACGGGTCAAAATCGGGAAAATATTTTTTAACCCGAATTTTTTTTTTCACAAAAAACATTCTTTTGTCATAAATATTTTTCACTAATAAATTAAAAAAAAAAAAAAATTTTAAAATTGGAAAAATCTTTTAAAAAAAAATTTTAAAAAAATTAAAAAAAAAAAATTATTTTAAAGTATAATTTGGTGAAGGGTATACAAGATTCGGCACAGCCGAATATAGCTCTCTTACTTGTTTTTTTAGTAAATTTATATTTTGGGCGAAAAAAAATGTCTTTGTAGGAAAAAAAAAACTGGTGAAAAATTGTTTTAATTATTTAAATTTAATGTGAAATATCTGCTTTTGGGTAGTTTTGCAGATTAAATTTAATGTGATTTTGACAATTTAAAATTCTTTCAAATCTTTGGTATGTGGGGAGTTCTAAAATGTTTGTGCAATTCAACACATGCTAAGTATCAAAAAAGCCTTTAGAATTGATGTAAAATACCACAGATTACATAAATACGAAACCAATAACAGTTCTCAAAACAGTAATATCAAATCGTATGGTTATTTTGATGTTCTACAACTACTTTTCAATGGTTGTGGTTTGCAAAGGGAGAGAATATTTTCAATATTTTTCCCTCTTTCCAAACGACAACCATTTTGAAATTTTATTTTGATCCATATCAGTGTAATCAGTGTAAAATATTGTCTCTTAGTTACATTGTATATATGTGTATGTAAAATAAAAATTAGTTTATTTTAATAATATAATACAATAATAATAATAACAATATACTTACTATATAGAATATTTCTAATTTCTCGCTTATAAATATTTAAATAATACTCAAATAGCTTTATTTTCGTATACTTACTTAAGACAAACTAAATAATATGATAATAAAATGTTAAATTTTTGTAATAAATAAAAAATAAGTTTATAGTTTTATTAACCAACCCAACAAGCAAGGTCCGTTAATGGTAATTTTTTAGGAACTTGTCAGCATCACAGTGGATTTTTTTTATCAATTCTGTCATGAATTTATATCTTGCGTAATTCTGATAAAACATTTCCTCCTGGCATGTCGTGGGAGTAGTTATACTGACTTCAATATTACACAGTTGAAGTCTACGAGTATTTTAGGAGAACATTCACAGGTAAGTATGTGTAAATTCCACAGCATACCGCGGTCGCAGGTTACAATATGATTGTACTTCGAAGACGCCTACCGCCCATAGTATATACGGAGACCTGCTACAAGAGTAGTTCTGGCACAACTGAGTAACATGATTAGTGGTCTCATATAGATCATGCCCTCCCTAATTTAAACCCAACTTATGGTCAGTGTTCACATGATACCCGCACAAATTCAACGGATGGAGTAGACGATAACGATGTAATGGAAATCAATTTTTAAAACGAATCATTTTGAAATCGAACTAAGAGTACTAAACACTATCTTTTGAACCCCGCACCGCTTTTGTTTTTAATAACTTATATGTCATTTTGAAAGGTACACATATCTGTCATTTATTCTCACTTAATTATTGAATATTTAGTGTAAACAACAACGTTTTTTTGCCTCGAAAATGTCAAATTTTGTACAAACATAGCGTCATAGTTTTGCTTAACTTCTTTAATTTAAACAAGTAAGAGATTATAATACTTTTAAAAACAAATTTTAAATATTTTTTTGGCAAATATAAATTAAATTTTTTTTTTTTAATTTTTTTCAAAATTTTTTTAATTTTTGGAAATTTTTTTTTTTCAAAATTTTTTTAATATTTAAAAAATTTTTTTTTTTTTAATTTATTAGTGAAGAAAAATGTATGCCAAAAAATTTATTGGGTAAAAAAATGTTCGGGTTAAAAAATATTTTTCCAGATTTTGACCCATTGTAGGTCCAACTTCCCAGCAGTTCTAGGAGACAGTTCCGAACTAGTGATTTTATCCATCATTTAGGGTGGGAACTAGTTACTTCAATAGCTACGTGACTAGTTATTTTAACACGGTCATGTCCTAAGCACCTTTTGACTTCAATGAGACTGTCTAATAGCTGGACCAAAGTAGTCAACGCATTGGATTCACATACTGGTTAAATAGCGACAGTTACCTAAGTGGTAACTTGATCAGCTGCATAACTAGTTATTTTAACATGTACGAGTGCTAATTGACCTCAAATAGTCAGCTAAAAGTCATATCATAGTCAGTCCAATAAACAATAGCTTGTAAACAAACCTTTCTTCGACAACTCTCCAATTTATTGCTTCTGGTGGGTAAAATAACGACTTTCTAAATTGCAGTTTAAAGTTACTTCATTATAGGTTACTAAGAGACACTAAAGTGCACATTGACTTCATGCTATGTTACATGGGATATCAGTATACTTAAACAAAAATTAAAATTAACTGTATGAGAATTATATCAATACAATTTTTATAAAACCAGTTTGAACGAATTATCACACAACACGTTTAAAGTGACTATACTCCAGATTACTTAGAGACACTTAAGTGACAATTGTCTCCACGCTAGATTACCTGGAATGTATAAAGTAACCAATTGTCTTATCTCTGCAGTACAAAGAGCAGAGAGAAGATAAATGACCAAAATATATAAATTGGGGTCAGCCAAGTGATAAAACATTTGTGACGATTACTGTATATAAGGGATACATTAACTACTTGCTTAACAGCTGGGTTACTATAGCCTTATAAACAACGTTGTAATGGACTTTGAAATGTTTATCATAAGATATCCATATTGTCTATATTAGTGACTTAGTAATCCAGATATAGTTCAAAAATAGGCCAAAAATAGAGGTGGGCCGATTTTCTCGATTTTAAAGCAACTGACCCGGGAGAATTCCCGATATATTGATGTATCAATTATGTTTGTAAGTTATTTGGGGCTACGGAAAGTTGATTTCAACAGACGGACAGATGGAAATGGCTATATCGACTCCGCTATCTATAACGATCCAGAATATATATACTTTGTGGGGTCGCAAATGAGAAATTACAAACTTACATACTATTACCTTACCATTCATGGCGAAGGCTATAAAAATGTTGTGATGAATTGATTACTGTCGTTTTATGTGCTGTTAAAAACTCCGATTAGATACTTTTTCATACATTTGTTGCTTAAATTATATTAATTTCAAAATACCTTTTCGTTGCAAAGTTTTTCCAATTTTTTTGAGAACAAAATTTAATTGATATTGAAATTTAATTTGACTAAATCACGTTATAGTAAGCTACAATTATAAATACTAAACAGCATCAGAAAATGAAATTATTTAAAATATACAAATACTTTTAATTATAAAGTAAATTTAATTGTAAAACAAAACACTCTTTTAAAATAAATATTACAAGTTTTTTATCTTTTACGAATTATCAGCATCGGCGGCTTTTACTTCCTCTGCAGACGTTTCAGTCTCAGATGATTGTTTTATAGTTTCATTAATATTTTCAGCAATTGTGGCATTAACCGCCAAAGTCTCTTTGAAATTGCAACTTTGTAAAGTATTCTTGAAAACATTGAAAAACTTGCGCAAAGGACTCTTTTTATTTAGTGTTGAAATTTTAGCACCATCTGTCACATCAAATTGTATTTCAATGCCCTTATAATTGGCTAATGTATTCACTTTTAAAATACTATTGAATGTAACTGAAAATTTAGGATCTTGTCTTCTGAGATTGTGCAAACGTTCGGTTTGTTCCAATTGGTAGGACATGAATGAGGTTTGTATGTTTTTTTGAAAACAACGATTGGTCCACAAATCAATTGAGCAGGAAATAAGCCAAGCTTGATTGAGTTCTTTGTCTTTGTCATCTTGCTCCAGTTTCTGTTGTTTTTGTTGAGCTGTTACATGTTTCTGCATGTCCATGCGATACAATTTGGTCATAATGGTTTCAATAGCCTCAATGTATTGTTGGCACCAGCTGCGCAAAATGGTCTCACCGCCCGCAATTTCCGGATAATGGGAGGTTAGTGTGCGTATATCCGCTTTAGAGGGCATAAGTGTATATATCAATTTGCCGTCATTACTATCATTATTATTATTAGCTGCAGAATTAGAGGGATTTGTGAGTAATGTTGAATTTGTTGTGCTCGCCTTTAACTCTGTTTTATTTTGTTCTTTTGTTTCTTTGATATTGTCAGTTACTTTGATGGTCTCAAATAACAGTTGTTCATACAGTTCGGCCAACTTTAGTTTTTTGGGATTTTCACATATTTTGTGGGCGTTCTGTAGACATAACATTATATATTGCTTATTATGAGGTAGTATATTTTTGGCGGTATTCTGATTGAGACAAAAGGCATCCTGTACACACATACAACGATCGATTTGTAAGTCATTGGCCGGCTCACCCTGCAAATACTGTGTTATGGTACGCAATTGTTTATAGTACTCATCGCATATAGCGGGTGTTAAATTACTTTTTTCCACTGATTTTCCATAGTAGGGTGAGATCACGTGATTTTCGAAATCAAAATTTTTATAGAAATTAAAAAATTCTTTTATTAGATCCCAAGTGGTGACGGCTGGGGGTATTTTTGGCTTGTTTTCTTTGTGACTTAAGTTATAGGCATAATTAATGCCCTGAACCATATTAAACTGACAGTTCTCTTGTAATTCCTTAATCGATTTCAAAATACGTAAGTTAGTGTCTCCTTTCGCTTGACTTTCGCTGAACAAGGGTTGTTGCAAATAGAATATAACCAGGGTTATTAAACAGTAGCTGGTCATATTATCTCTTCCAATGATTTGTGTATTTTTAGCCCATATTTTTAGAAACAACATTAGTTGGTGTATTCTGTAATCACTTCTGACCAACTCATATATGAATTGTGTATTTTCTCGGCTGCTGGGGCATGAAACATTTATGTCGATACTGAAGCCAGTATCTTTATGTTTACACTTTATTATGGGCACTCTAGCTCCACGTATGGCAAATACATCGGTGAAATGTGGACTGCGATGCAAGAGATTATTAATGCGATTGAAAGCTAAACGTTGCTGATAGTTTGTATCTTCTTTCTTTTGCATATAGTGTTTGTGTACAGGCGAAAAGTGTATGCCAGAGGCGTCCAAAAATATATCGATATCGCAGTCTTGCAAGACAGAATGGAAAAGAAAAGACAAGAGGTATTTAGAAAACTTGCAGAGAAAGAAAGCCTAAGTAAAAGCTACAGAGCTATATTCGGTTGTGCCGAAACTTATATTTTATTCACCAAGTATACCTTAAGATAAAGATTCATAGCAAATTTTTTTTTAAATAAAAAAAATACTGAGTAAACAAATTTTTTGGTGGAAAAAACAATCGGGTTTACAAATATTTTCCCTGATTTTGACCCATTGTCAGTCCGGCAAAAATCGAGTTTTGGTTTTTTGATTATATCTCAGCAATTTATGAGCTGATTTTCTAGAATTTAAGTAGAATGCTAAGCGGGACTATAGAGGATATATTGATGTATCAATCATGTACGTAAGTTATATGGGGGCTACGGAAAGTTGATTTCAAAATATAGACGGACTTACAGACAATGTTTATATCGACTCCAATATCTATAAGAATAACAAATGAAAAATATAGAAATTACAAACGCAATGACGAACTTATATATACCCTTATCTCTCATGCTGATGGCTACAAAAATGTCTTATTGTCACAGTATGTACTTTATGGAACTGTAAATTAATAGGAACGATACTAGCAAACTGATTAGTTTTCAAAAAAAAATCTAATATGATTTAAACCTGGCAACTTGTTGCTAAACTCAATTTCATCATAATTTTGTAAAGTCTACTTTTAGGCAGCGCATAAAACATAATTCTATTTACACTTACCTCTTAAAGCCAAACCACTTGCTGTTGAACCAAATGGATAGATTCTCACAATACCAGCGGGTCTCAGCTCTCTTTCCATGCAGGTCTGTATGCGCGTGAATATCAAACCCAAACTGTCGGTTTTCATGCAGAACAACTCAAAAATCGCTTGTAATTCTTCACCATTTTTGCACTTTATCAACTCGTTCTTTAACTGGGAACGTTGTGAGATCTTTTCGTCAGCATTTAAAAATTTAGCGGTAGCATTGAGTCTTTTTTGAACACGATTTTGTGGTTGTTTTTTCTTCTGTATACTGTGTTTCATAAGTTCATGTTTGAGACACTCTTGAATGTTGTTAAATTTTTCACCACAAACACTACATTTTGAATTAATTGCTTTTGTATCCTTGTCGTTAGCCATCTGGACTAGTTCTGTAAGTTAGGGGAAAAAAATAAAGCCGAATATTGAAAGTTTTTTTGGAAATATCAATATGACTAAAGTTTTATTGATCAAGGCTTGTGTAATAAATTAAAAATCCAGCAATTTGCCCGTGCGGCGTTCAACAACTTTATCAAAATATTTTGGCGGTATAGAACCATTCTGCAGACCACTGCACAGTATAACATTATTATCGGAACGATAGAGTTTAAGTTGACCAGATTCCAAAACTCGTTTCACATTTAAATATATCAAAACCTGACAATCACTACGAAAACCACTGATGTTATCGGCTCTAGCATCTGAGGTGGCAAAATGCACATGATTTCTAGACATTCTTCTCAAACCTTCACGCCTTATAGCAGGCCAATGTCTTATGTAGGTGCCATGCACTGCTAAAGGCACCTCTTCGGCTAATAAAATCTGTTTAAGACATTTATCATCCTCTACCTCCTTCAAAGTGTGACCTTGATTTGCACGGATTTCATAACCTCCCATTTCCGCATTCAGTCTCATAGTGTAACGTTGTTTCCCATCATCTCCTACCAACTTTTGTAAAACATCCAAACTGAAGCAACTTTTATATTTAGGATGTTGCAGTATATCCTCAACTTTTATGAAACCATTGCTTTGTATAGGCAAACCTTCTTGAACAGCACCATGTCTTAGCAGCCATGAAAGCTTCTTACTCAACATGGTCATGTTGTCGCCGGATTTATAAGGTTTTTTGTGCATTTTCTTAAACGATTTGTATTTATTTTCTGTTGAGAACACTTACTTTTTGCAATTAACAGGTTTACTTTTTGTTTAATTTGTATTTTTCAAAAGTATTAACATATGTCCACTGAAAAATTATATGTATTAAATGAGAAAAATCACAACAAAATCGTAGCAAAACATAAACTTCTGCTGCTTCTTACAACTCAGACACTCACTGTGAGATGTCAACACAAAAGGCAGGGTTTGGGAAATTAACAATTCATTGAATTTTAAAACATTGAATTAGTCAAGGCGGAGACGTTTAAACTAAACATCAACTTTTTTTCGTAAATTGTTTAACTTAAAACCAATTTTTTCCAATAGAAACAAGGATGGAAAATAATAAATTGAAAGTTTTAGAAAATGTTGTTATACACACAATGTTTTATAGAAAATACTATTAAACACAAAATGTTGTATACAAAATACAGTTATGTATACACAAAATTGTTTATGGAAAATACCATTATACGCAAAATGGAAAATACCATTTGGCGCAAAAGTAATCCTCCTATCAGAAAACGCTATAAATTTTGCGATTGGCCCCTAATGTCAGTTCTGTTTTGACATTTGTGTAGTAAACACATGCGAAATATACGTTAATAAACAATGTTACGCTACACTGCTCCAGAACGCGGAATATTGCTGACTATTAATCTGACCAATAATCGGCAAAATTTATAGCATTTTCTGATAGGAGGAATACTTTTGAGCCACCTTGTACTTTTATGTATTACAAACTATTCATAGAATATTTAATATCGTTATTGTAGTAACAGCTCTGCTGTCGTCGAATGCTCTTCCTTGGGTAAAAAACTTCCGGTTGATACAACTGTCGCTGAGTTTTTCAGTTTTTTTTAATTCACTCAAATTGACTGTGTTTTTCGTGATTCTAAAAGTTTAGGGTCATTTTGATTCCATGTGCTCTTAAGAGTTAATTTTCATTTACACTGTTATTGTAAATGTTAGCCTTAAGGTATATTTTTCTCACGTTTCATTAAAATCGGCTCAAAAATATATAAGGACTAAGATCGAAAAATTCTTAACACACGTTTTTCATTAAAACTTTTATCCCAAGTACTATTTGATTTTTGTTTTTGATGAAGTTACCTTTGTAAAGCATGTCAGTTATTATGTTTAATGTCAATTATGTTCATTTGTTGTTAATATGATTAAAATGAGTGACTAGAAAAAAGTGCGTACTAAAATTATTAAATATTTTCAACAAAACCTAACTTGGTCCTACAAAAAGTTGGCCAAACAATCAAAGCTCTGCCGTCAAACTGTTTCCAATATTATACAACAGTACCGGGAGAACTTGTCCGTTGATAGAAAACCTGGTTCAGGTAGAAGAAATGGTTTATTGAGCCAAAAAAAAAATAGAAAGCATTTTCAAAAGAGCTCCCAACACATCCGGTAGGAAAGCAGCCCTGTTAGCTCAGTGCTCGGACTATTTGGTACGAAAAGTTAAAGCCAATGCAGGTTTAAAAACATACAAGGCTCAAAAAGTTCCTGACAGGAACGCTGCTAAATAATTAGAGGCCAAAAACAGAGCACGGAAATTGAAGTCAAAATTAAAAAAAAAAAAAATATTTCTGCTGCATAATGGATGACGAAATATATGTTCTGGCAGATTTTTCGCGGCTTCCGGGTCAAAATTTGAATGTTGAAGAAAAGTTTAGGACCCAAAACCAGACAAAATTTTCCAAAAAGTTCTTGGTATGGCAAGCAATATGCAGTTGCGGCAAAAGAAGCCAATCATTTGTTACAACGTTACAACGGGCTCTATAAATACCGAAATTAACATCAAGAAATGTTTACAAAAAAGGATGCTTCCATTCATAAGACTTCTTAGTGTGTCCACTTATTTTTGGCCTGATTTGGCACCCTGTCACTATGGTAAGAAAGGTCTTGAGTGGTAAAAGAACAATAATGTGGTATTTGTACCAAGAGAGGCAAATTCTCCAAAGTGCCTGGAGCTATGGCCAGTCGAGAGATATTGGGCTCTTGTTAAAAGAGAATTGAAGAGCACAAAAAGGTGTCCAAAAGTGTGGTAGATTTTAAACGGAGATGGAAATCACTATAAAAACCATAATGGAAAAAGGTTCAAAATATATATATTTTTTTTTGTAAATTGTAATAATAATTTCAATCAAATAAAAAAAATTTAAAACTGTAAGTTTAGTGGTTTCGTTTTTATTAACATATATGTATGTTAAGAATTTTTCGATGTCACTCCTTATTTCACTAACTTTCATTTAGAAAAACTTGCAAAATTTTACATTTGACCTTCACGATTTAAGGGTTAACGTTGTTCGCTTTTAGTAAAACTTTCAGAGTATATTCAAAATTAGGTTTTACTTAAACCTCATAACAGTTAGTATATTGATCTCATTCGCCAATATATGGCAAACAATTTAGTTTTTCCCGAAAATTTGCAATATTTCCATCGCAGGTACGGAAAAACTGTAAGAGGTATTGACAAAATTTTGTAATTAATTCAACTAAAATCATAATTCTGAATTTTAACAATTCATTCCATAATACTGTTACGTTTTAACCTTTTTAAAAAGTGGGTTTATTTCCTTTAAATAAATGGGATACTTTTGATTGCAAATAAAAGCAGTTTTAGTAGTTTAAAATTGTAACAACTCTTTATTTATTTAGAATGTACAACAACAACAGAATTAAATAGGCACTCAGTGTCTTTATACACGTTTATCAATTCGCAGAAATGCACAGACACTCTATTACGTACAACCTTAAATGCAAAAGACAGTTGATGTTAACTCTAACAGCGCCAATGATAAACTCCACTCACGACTGCCAGCTCTGCCACTATTTATACACGCGTCATCTATCGGGAATCTTCTACAATGTTCTTAACGGACATACTAGTACATTCGATTTCTAGAGCTTTTCGATGTCATTGCCAGCAGCCCAAACATTTAGTGTTACCATACTTACAAACAATGTCAATGATGGACGTGCCTTCAAACATGATGAATGCTGCAGGCAGTCGTTACAGACCGTTGAATTCAAATCGTCATTGCATATTCGTAACAATATGGACACCAACGACATGTGGTTTCAACAGGACTCCTCTAAGTACCACACAGCTCATGCCACAGTGGACATCCTGCTTGAGCAATTTGATGGCACGTGGAGGTGATATGAACTGTCCACTAAGATCGAGCGATTTGACTTCGCTAGACTTGATATTGTGGGGTTTTCATTTCATCTATCATATTACCTATTTTACTTTTACTAAAAATGTGAGGAGAAAAATGTAGAATTTCACTAAAATTTCGGAGGTGTTATTTATAACTTGGAGGTTACACGATCAAGTTTTGCCTTTCAAGTTTTAATACACTCACACTTTTAAGAATTGAAACAACAGCATAACAGTTTTTTTGAACAATTTGTACTAAAATTGCGTGCAGCCTACGTCACAGCTTTCAATTTTTGTTAATTCTGACAAACACTATATGTAAAAGACTATCAAGAAAAACTTGATCGTGTGGCTGCAGCGTAAAGAAACTGTGTTTACGAGATATGATAGCCAAAAATTTACGGCAATTATTTATAAGTTTGAGAAGGTCGTGTTATATTCCTGCTGATCAGACATCAGTAAGATATACCTTAAACTGTTGCAAATTTCACTGTGTCACTGATTTTTTTCATTTCGAAACGTCAAAGAAATACAAGCCATCTGAATTCAGTTTCAACGATTCTCCAAAAATTTAGATTTTCCTCATATCGCTCATTTGCTGCAACAACGTCATAATTCAAAAAAAGTCGTTTCGAGAAAAACGGCTTTGAATATTTTATGACATTTGACTATTTCTTAAATATATGTTCAACAAATCATGAGATTTTAGAAATATAACCTGATTTGAATAGTAAATGTTAATATCCTTCTAAACTGTATTTAACCCAAATTTTTTCTTGTCAAATATACGAGAAAACATGAATTTTGATTTTGACGTTTACAACAAAAAAACCCTCTCACGGGAAAAATTATTGACTTTTTTGAAAACTGATAAAACTATATGATAGAATATAGAACGGCGCATATTTCGTATTACTCAGTTCAAAACACACGGATTTTGAATTATATCGTTGTTGCAGCAAATGAGCGATATGTATATGGGGCATTTCATGTCAAGTGAACCAACTTTTTAAATCGGTGTCTTCTGATCGGGATGAAATTTGCGCCAAGGTTGGTTCTATTGGATTGTAATTCAAGCATAATTTTTTAAAAAGATCGGTCAAGAACTCTCTAAGTTAGAGGGGGTAAAAATTTAAAATTATGGCCAAACAGGTGTCCCAAATAGTTTTAACAGCTATTTCTTAAATCTTTCAAAAAAAATTTGGATTTTTTTTCCAAAATCAAAAACTTTTTTGACTTTTTTTCAAAATCGATTTCAAAAGTTGATTCACTTGACATGAAATTCCCCATATGTATTTATCGTTATAAAATAATGCACATATGGATGTATGTATGTACCATAACGAGCAACTGTAATACCAATAATACTATAAATAAAGTTTATTTTAGAAAACAAGCAAAAGATAAGATATTCTTTTTTACCCATTGTATCAAATAGTACCAGCCATAAAAACAATTGACACATTTTTTCTGAATTTTCATTAACAAAAGGCAAATTTTTAAAGCATTCTCTTTGTCATTAATAAAAATAAAATAAAGTTCAGCGTAAATTACAAATTGCATTGCAAAAGTTGGGAGAGCTGATAATTGTTTCAAAATATCAATTTGAAAAACTTCACCTACACTGTCTCATGGGCAGGTGATTTGATAAATATACAACAGCCTCGTTAATATTTTAGGGGTATTTTGAAAAAATAGACAACAACAATGTCATAGGAAAAACTGATTAGACTGATAAAGTTGGTGTTGGGTGAAACGGGAACTGCCCTACCAACAGTTTAATATATTGTTGATCTGTTAGATAAACTTGGTTTAAAGAAGCTTACTGAAGGCCTAAGCTTAAGAGAGTAGTTGAACTAGTTTTTAGGCAATAATTTGGTTTTTCCCAGTAGTTAAGCAAGTAGTAATATATCCCTTATAGACAGTAATTGTCACTAATGTCTTATCACTTAGGTGAAAAGTAATAAAGTAACCAGTTAGGTAGCTAGCGATTTGTGTATCCAAAGCGTTGACTACTTTGGACCAGCTATCAGACAGTTTCATTGTAATCAAAAAGGGTCAATTGGCCCACTGCTTAGGACATGCACGTTTTAAAATAACTGGTCACGTAGCTAGTTATGTAACCAGTTGTCATTCTAAATTATATGTAGAATCACTAGTTCAGAAAAGTTCCCTAGAACTAATGGGTTAATAGAGGCTTAAGAATTGAGAATTTATTGCATTGATATAGCAAATAATTACCGGTATTAATGTGAAAATTCCTTGAATTAAAAAAGTGTTGGAAAATTAAAATTAAGCAGATTAATTGTTTAATTGTTAAAATGAGCACCAACAATACTTGGTTAAAACTAGATTACAAATCTAAATTTAAACTACGATTAAGCAATAATCGTTCATACGATCTGTAATACAATATGTTACAAACAAAACATCAAAATATCGTTACGTCTTTCCCTACCTCTAAAGTTGGTTATCGAAATTATATGGGTTTTGGTTGATAAGAAGCTTCCATAAATTATCAAAGTATTTTTTAACCAATAATTTATCAATTTTATTTCATACACTTTCTGTTTTCGAGAGTACAGCCGTAATTTTGTTAGTGAGTAAAAATTATTCGTTTTTTTTTTTTTTTTTGGCAAAAAGCTGTGAGTACAAACAACATTTTCAAAAAGAGTTTTGTTAACAGGTGTGTAAACTAGAGCAAATTTTGTTAGAATTTTTATTTTTATTTTTTTGAATATTATTGAAAAAACCAACTTTAATTTAATCAGTACGACTACGATAGAGCTCCGGGAGAGTAGCAAACGGTTAGAACAACAAAAAATTTGTTTCGTAAACTTTCCCAACGAAAATTCTTTTTAGCTTTTCAAAGCAATTGGCCGGTTAATGTGAGTGATTTAATAGAAAGAAATTTAAATAAACTCGTCAATGTTAACATTTATTATTTGGATTTAGTAAAGCGTGACATTTTGTAAGCGTATATAGTTTAAAAAAAATATACGGAATAAAAATAAAAAAAAACTATTAAAACATTCATTTCATTAACAAAAAAGTGATAAAAAAAATAGTGCAAATTTCTTTTCCTCAGGGTTATTTAATTAAACCCTGGTTTATTGTTAAACTTTAATTAAACTTAAGCTTTTAAATCGAGCTACCGTTAGCAATATGAATAACGGCGGTTTTGGTTATAATCCTGCGGGTTATGTTAAAAATTTCAATTGTCTTCGTAACTGGTGTTTTTGGGCGGGCGGTTTTGGTTTGGTAAGTTATAATCATCTATGTTGGAATCTTATCTATCTTATCTTATACATAGTATTGATTAAAATACAATGAAATAATACTCTACAAATTGAAAGAATGCAAAGAAAACAATTTAATCGTTAAGCATTTTATTTGTTAAAAGGTAAAAACGTTCAATCACTGTGATTCACCTCTTCAATCAGTACATAGGAAAAAAGCATGACTAAAATCTTTTAACCAATTCAAAGGAATTGGGTATATTATGGATTTATATGAACTTATATAGAAATGAATGACTTGTAATAAAGATAATTTTGGTAAAGTACAAATTAAATTTTAAAGTACATACTACTTTTTAGGGGGGTTTTGGGTAGCCAATGAATTTATTTACTATCATTTATTGTTTTAAATTAATACAGATATTGTTTGTACATATATAATTACTTACGCATTTGTTTGTATATTGAATTCTTTCACACAGCTTTCTGGATCACCCTAACAATCTAGAAGGCTTACGTATAAAACTAATCGTGCCTCAAATCCTAATGGAGCCAGATTTTTCAATTTCGATCAGAAATATTTGCTGCGCTATTTACTAGGGAGTTACTCCCTAATTCGATTCGAAAGGAAACCTTTTCGAATTAAAATGTATTAAGCACACATTGTCGTTTTCGGATTCAGTTACGCAGTAACCCCCCTCGCTTATTTCTAATTAAATACTAATAAATAATAAACTTTTGGTGTATTAATTGGCAAGATCTTTATAAAACTTCAAAGAGCTATAGAGGAGATGTAAAGCTTTCAGAATATTGTTCTACAACAATATTAGGAGTGACATTTTCGGAGATTTAAATAATAAAATTTGTTATACAAGGTGGCGCAAAAGTAAACATCCGATGTTTTTTGGCTGTAATTAAAAAAAAAAAAAAAATGAAAAACTTTGATTCTTCTTGTGGATTATTTTTATTTGGTCTTTTAATTTTTTTTACATCAAGTCGAGAATATGATGTCATGTAAGTGGCCGCCGCCACAGTTGATTGTCATTTGAGCCCTTTTTATGGCATTTTCCATCACTTTGGCCAAAACTTCTGGCGATAGATCCTCACATTCTTGACGGATATTGTCTTTAAGAGCTGCAAGAGTCTGAGGCTTGTTGACATAAACCCGCGACTTCAAAAAGCCCCACAAAAAGAAGTCTGGAGCGGTCAAATCAGGTGATCTTGCTGGCCAGTGGAAATCGCCAAAACGAGAGATTAGGCGCCCGGCAAATGCTTCCTTCAGCATATCGGTTGTGGCACGTGCAGTGTGTGGTGTTGCACCGTCCTGTTGGAACCACATGTTTTCCAATCCCAATTCATCAAGTTGCGGCAAAAAGAACTCGTTGATCATTGTTCTGTAGCGCTCACCATTCACAGTAACCGTTTGGCCCGCGACGTCTTCGAAGAAAAAAGGTCCGATGACTCCTCCAGCGAAAACAGCACACCATAGAGTGACTTTGAGCGGGTGTAATGGCTCTTCGTGGGTTACACGCGGATTTTCAGTGCCCCAGAAGCGTAAATTTAGCTTATTTACGTACCCGCTAAGATGGAAAAGGGTCTCATCACTCATGATTATTTTTTATGAAAAATCATCTTCCTCTTGGTGGTGATTAAGGATGGCTTGAGCGTATGTTAGACGCGATTGGCGGTCAGCAGCTAACAGCTGATGCACCGTCTGGACTTTGTACGGAAACATCTTCAAATCTTGTACCAAAATTCGCTGTAAAGACCGTCGACTGATACTCATTTGCGTGGCACGTCGTCTGGTCGATGTCGGCCAGACAGTGTTTCACCATTAGGCGTTGGACGGCCAGGAAATCTGCGACGAAATTCACGTTGTGCCAAAGTCACCGACCGATTATTGGTCAAATAAATAGTCAACAATATTCCGCGTTCTGGATCAGTGTAGCGTAACATTGTTTATTAACGTGTATTTCGCATGTGTTTACTACACAAATGTCAAAACAGAACTGACATTAGGGGCCAAACGCAAAATTTATAGCATTTTCTGATAGGAGGATTACTTTTGTGCCACCTTGTAAATGTGAAAAGAGGAAATTATTTCCGAGATATTGAATGAAATAACGCATTTCTCGTACGCATTAGAACATTTTTAAAACTATTTACTAACAAAAAATATTTCAAAATAAAAACTTACAAGTTATCTTACAAGGTTCTGTTGCGTTTTTCCGAAATTTTAAGGACTCTATTTTGTAGTTGTTAAAGGAGGTTTTATTGGAACATTAGAAGTATTTTCGATTTTTTTATCCAAGGGATTAACACTTTCTCTTGTAGGAGACCGAAATTTTTTCTGATTGAACCAAGGCGAATTTAACGAGGTGACACCATAGGTTAGCTATGGGATTGAGATCAAGTGATTGGGCTTGGCACTTGGAACACGTAACTCATTGTATTAAAACCGAGGTTACAGCGGTGTGTTTGGGTTCAATGGATTGTAAGCACTCGGTTACAATCCTAGAGGTGAGTTTGGGGTCATTGTCCTGCTGGAATCTTCAAACTAGTGGCATATTTTCCTAAGCGTATGGATACATAACATCGTTTAAAATGTATCTGTATCCAATTCCCGTCCTGAAAAACAGCCCCTCATTATAGTATTGCCACCTGCAAACCTGATGGTCTTAAGGAGTGAGATCGAAAAATTCTTAACTTCAATTTCCGTGCTCTGTTTTTGGCCTCTAAATTTTTAGCAGAGTTCCTGTCAGGAACTTTTTGAGCCTTGTATGTTTTTAAACCTGCATTAGCTTTAACTTTGCGTACCAAATAGTCCGAGCACTGAGCTAACCGGGGTGCTTTCCTACAGGATGTATTGGAAGATCTTTTGAAAATGCTTTCTATTTTTTGGCTTTAGAAACATCATGTGGACCATTCCTTCTACCTGAATCAGGTTTTCTATCAACGGACAAGTTCTCTCGATACTGTTTAGTAACATTGGAAACAGTTTGACGGCAGACCTTTGAATGCTTGGCCAACTTTTTGTAGCACCAAGTTGGGTTTTGTTGAAAATATTTAATAATTTTAGTACGCACTTTTTTCTGGACACTCACTTTAATCAGATTAACAACAAATGAATATAATTGACATTAAACACATAATAACTGACATTTTTTACAAACATCACGACATCACTCCTTATTTGTGTACTTAGTGCGAACAATACTTTTCCAAATTAGTAGCTTTTATTTTGAAACATTTGTGCAATATAAATTTATTCAAAGTATTGGTCATTGTTATCTATGAACTTTTCCCATCATTCTGGCAATCAAGAACGAATCAAGACAATATCGGATACTCTGTTCCAAAGTGAAGCGTATTCCAGAGAGAGCGTTCTGCATCAATCGAAACAAATAATAGTCGGACGGGGTAAGGTCTGAACTATAAAGCGGTTTCATGTCTGGCCGCATATTCTGGGCGTGTTTCATCCAATTCTAGCTTCAAACGAATCAGTTGCATTCGAAACAGATTCCCTGTGATGGTCTGGTCAGATTTCTGCAGCTCATAATAGATAGGTCTCTTTTGCTCCCACCAAATACAGAGAATTATAGCCATATTTGGCATTGGTGTCGATTCGGCTGATTGGCCGGGCTTCACATACGATCTCTTATGCTTCGGGTTATTGTAATGGAGCCATTTTTCATCGCAAGTAATGATTCGGTCAACAATGATTTTCTTTTATAGCGTTCAAGTAATATTTCGGACAAGCAAAATCGTCATTCAAGGTCTCTCGGCTTTAATTCGTATGATACCCAATTTCCCTGCTTTTGGATGATTCCTGCTGCTCGCAAACGTTTTGATATTACTGCTTGAGTAGCTCCCAATGATTTTACAAGCTCTTGTTGAGTTTGACAATAATGCTTCCAATTTTTCGTCTTCAAACTTTTTTGGCTGGCCTGGGCGATCTTTCTCTGTTTTCCGTGTCAAAATCACCACTTCTGAACCGCACGAACCATCTCTCGCACGTTGAAACCGTTGAAACACTTTCACCACAAGCTTTGCTGAGCAATCTCCATTACATTAAAGCCTATATAAATAATAGTAATAAAATTAACCAGCCATGCTATGACAAGCCTGTATTAAATTCATTTGAATTTTAAGGGAATTTTAAGTTGTAGCTGATTATTATACCCTCCACCTTCGTTTAGATAGCGAATTTCTGTTGAAATCAACTTTCCGAAGCCCCAAAAGAGCATACAAACATAATTGATATCGTAGAGTAAACACATAGAACGGAAGGAGAGAGCAATAAAAAGGAAAAAATTACTCTCTTTTCACACATACGGGTGATGGTTAGGTTAGGTTCCATGGGCAGCCGCTCCTCAAGCAGCTCACTTGGGTCCATTCAAATCTGATCCAATTGTGATACCCAAGGTATTTACAATACTTCCGTTGCCTCCAGATTAAACCAGCCAGATTCCCGTATGAAGGAGTAGATTCGTCTAAGATTCATCCTTGATAGCTCATCCAAGCATGATAGGAATGGAGATCCTAGGATGCGTTCCCTCAGGTTTGTCAGAGCCGGGCATTGGCAGAAAAGGTGATACACAGTCTCTTCCTCTTCTTCATTATGGCAGCTTCTACAGTAATCATTGTACCGTAGGCCCATTCTTCTAGCGTGTGCCCCAATTAAACAATGTCCTGTAATAAAGGAGACAATTAGCCTTATTTGCTCACGACGGTAATCCACAAGTAGATTCGTCCTGCTGGCATCATATACGGGTCAGGTCGACCTCGCTATAGCACCGGAAGGTTCATTAGTCCACCTGTTTTGTGCAGTCTCATATAGTATCTGCTGAACAGCCACATACGGGTGATACAATAACAAAATACATGCAATACATGCAAATACATTCTCATGAATTAGGTTTTTGACAACAGACATAGGTTTTGGCTCTCAATTACCTATCTAGTTGTTATCTTTGATTTACTATATATCAATTTATAGGGAAATCGGAAAAATTTGTGTGGTTCCTAACAAATACATAATCTGTACATTTTTCTTACCTACAGGTCCAGTCAATAATATGGATTGCTTTAACATTAACCGGAATTTTGTCATACAGCTGCATCATAAGCGTAGAGGGCACCTTTAACTATGGCACTCTATTTCGAGTGGTATTCCTAGAGCTGTACTTTATGGGTACTTGTGCCGATACCATTCCCCCCTACAACAGTGATATGCTGTATGAAGTTAAGACTGTGTTAAATCCTCAAGATATTGTCATATGGGACAGTGTATATTTGGCGGTGGCTGTATGTTGGCTGTTGTCTTCGGTACTAATAATGACTTGTAAGTGTTTAAATTAATAGTATATATAGTTGTTTGCTTATTATTGTATACTATGAATATTACAGATCTCAAACCAGATCAACCTAGAGTGGTTAGTGGTGTTTTATGGACCTGGATACTGGTGACATTCTGCATTTGTGCCATGGATTTGTCCTTGGGCATTATTTTCGGCATTGACTATGGCCGCTTCAATCGCAAGGCCTACGATTACAATTTAAGCAGCGTCAATGTTGGTGCTATTAACCCGGATGCTGCCCAATTATTGGCCGGCATGGTGGCTTCAATGTCCATGTTGATCTTATCGTTTAAGGGTTTTGTTTTATGGATTATAAATGTTAGTTTAATGATTTATTTGGCCATTCGTGCCATAAATATTGGTCATGATAACAGTGGAGCGGTGAGTACAAATATTTATGATATATGTATGTATTTATGGAGGATTTAGTTAAGTTGTTGACAGTAATGGAACTAGTGACATCATTACTTTGTTTTTGGTTAATTATATAATTTATACATTTTAAATAAGTAGTTGAGCTATAAGTTGATAGTGAAAATATTTGAAGAATTTATAAGCAAAATAGAAATAAACAAATAAGTTTAGGAGAGTTTACCATGACATCGTAAAGTAATATAAATACAAGGTGGCGCAAAAGTAAACTTCCGATGTTTTTTGGCTGTAATTAAAAAAAAAAAAAATGAAAAACTTTGATTCTTCTTGTGGATTATTTTTATTTGGTCTTTTAATTTTTTTTACATCAAGTCGAGAATATGATGTCATGTAAATGGCCGCCGCCACAGTTGATTGTCATTTGAGCCCTTTTTATGGCATTTTCCATCACTTTGGCCAAAACTTCCGGCGATAGGTCCTCACATTCTTGACGGATATTGTCTTTAAGAGCTGCAAGAGTCTGAGGCTTGTTGACATAAACCCGCGACTTCAAAAAGCCCCACTAGGAGCGGTCAAATCAGGCGATCTTGCCGGCAAGTGCAAATCGCCAAAACGGGAGATTAGGCGCCCGGGAAATGCATCAGCATATCGGTTGTGGCACGTGCAGTGTGTGCCGTTGCACCGTTCTGTTGGAACCACATGTTTTCCAATCCCAATTCATCAAGTTGCGGCAAAAAGAACTCGTTGATCATTGCTCTGTAGCGCTCACCATTCACAGTAACCGTTTGGCCCGCGACGTCTTCGAAGAAAAAAGGTCCGATGACTCCTCCAGCGAAAACAGCACACCATACAGTGACTTTGAGCGGGTGTAATGGCTCTTCGTGGGTTACACGCGGATTTTCAGTGCCCCAGAAGCGTAAATTTTTCTTATTTACGTACCCGCTAAGATGGAAATGGGCCTCATCACTCATGATTATTTTTGATGAAAAATCATCTTCCTCTTGGTGGTGATTAAGGATGGCTTGAGCATATGTTAGACGCGATTGGCGGTCAGCAGCTAACAGCTGATGCACCGTCTGGACTTTGTACGGAAACATCTTCAAATCTTGTACCAAAATTCGCTGTAAAGACCGTCAACTGATACCCATTTGCGTAGCACGTCTTCTGGTCGATGTCGACGGCGCTTCCATGACATCCTCGGCTACAGCAGCAATATTCTCTGCAGAACGGCTACTCCGGGGTCTGCCACGCCTGGTAGCATCTCATATTGTGCCAGTCTCTTCGAGGCGAGCGGCTAAACGTTGCAGTGTTTCACCAGTAGGCGTTGGACGGCCAGGAAATCTGCGACGAAATTCACGTTGTGCCAAAGTCACCGACCGATTATTGGTCAAATAAACAGTCAGCAATATTCCGCGTTCTGGAGCAGTTTAGCGTAACATTGTTTATTAACGTGTATTTCGCATGTGCTTACTACACAAATGTCAAAACAGAACTGACATTAGGGGCCAATCGCAAAATTTATAGCATTTTCTGATAGGAGGATTACTTTTGCGCCACCTTGTATACATAATTATCATAGAATAAATACATAGAACAGAAATGTCAATGAAAAAAATCAAACATATTTGCTCTTTTTTCACATATGTGTGATACAATAACATAATACATGGCAATACATTATCAAGAGTTAGGTTTTTGACAACAGACTTAGGTGTTTTGCTCTCGGTTACCTATCTATTTTTCATCTATGATAATGATTCTTAAACTCTAAGAATCACCCCGAATGACAGATAGTCTGTCATTCAGGTATACCCATTGAACTAATAAACCCAGCATTTAATTCGAAAACAATTTAAATTGTTTCAGTTTGCTTCTCGAAAGTATTAAATGAACTACTAATAATTAAGGTCGACATAAATGATTTAAATATTTAAATTTTAAGTTTTAGAGAGCGAATATTATTCCATATACCTTATCTAGTTGTTTGTTAAATCCCAATATTAAACGCTTTAAGGTGGGTCTATACTTTGTTTTTAACAGTTATGCTTTTAAACTTTTAATTACACCCGTAAATTTATACCTCAAATTAATTGATTAACTATACCAGCTGAATAGATAAACAGAAATTTGATTTTCAAACTATTTCATAATAATTACTCTATAAACCTGACAGTTAGTTGCACATCCATAAAATATATTACCGGATATAAGAGGTGAAACATTGTAATGGAATTTGGTTTGATGATATAATTCATAAATATTTGCCAACCACTTGAATTTAAAAATTGTCTTTATTTATTTCTTTTGTTTTTAACAACATTATTATTAACTTTTTTTTTTTTTAAATATTTTATCTATTCAATGACAAAAAATTAAAAAAAAAAATACCTTTCTTATGCGATGATTAATTTTGTTTATGGTACTTTTTTTGTCTACTTTGTTCACTTTCATACTTTAAATTCGATGGCTTCGTTTCGAATAAATATTTGGAATATTGTACGTAAAATGGACTGGCTGGTTAATTTGTGATAAGAATTGTTGTATGTATTACTACCACGATATTTCAGTACCCATTAATCAGTTAATATCAATAAAATATTTTAGGAATATTTTATTTTATTAATATTTTTTTTCTTTTTTTTTTGTTAATTTTGTTTCTTTTTTTTCATTGGCGGGTGTTGAATTGATAAGAGGTACTATGTACTCTAGTATTTTAACGCATGTACTGCTCGAGGTTTAAACTGTATGTGTGTGGTCAAAGTCATAATGATTAGAATCCAAATTAATGAAATCTAAATTAAAATCTATTTATATAATTAGTTTTTATTTTTTTTTTTTTTTTTTGGTCTATGTTTCAAAATAATTATTATTAGCGTCTTTTTTATATTATTGGTCGATTCACAAGCTATCCCATCCTGTTATATTGCCATAATGTTTTAATATTTCACGACTCGGCGGCTCGGCTTAACCGACTCTTAGGCTATCGGCCCAGTACCGCAATTCTCTAACTTTTTAACGACAAAATTTTGTCGTTAAGTAATCAAAATTCGTTAGTTAACAATATTTATCGTTAAGAGATATTCCGAATTAAATTTTACCGATTATTTTCGTTAAAAATAGTCGGTAGATAACGAAAATTGTCGGTAAGTTAACGACAAACGAGAAATCGTTAACAGTGAATATTAAATTCGTTAAAGCAACCGGTATTTTTCGTTACTTAACGACATCGGTAAGAAAGTATAAAAAGTTACTGAATTGCGGTACAGGTCTCTGCTAGTTGGTTATGATAACACAATACACATAATATACAGAGTAATATTATTTTAGGACATTTTTTACTAGAAAGGCAATAACAACATTTTCAAACCATTGTGAAATATGTCGTGATGGGATACCTTGTGAATCGACCATATATGTTTATGTTTAATTACTATTATGTAGCCATTATCATGATATGATTTGTTAATAATGAGGTTCATGAAAAAAACTATCACAAATTGCAGTCTCATTATGACAATAATAAGTACAAACCGAATTTTAATTGTTATACCCTTCACCTTCGTGAGAAGGGTATATATAAGTTTGTCATTCCGTTTGTAATTTCCACAATATAATATTCTGGATCCTTATAAATAGTCGATTAAGCCATGTCCGTCTGTCTATCTATTCGTCTGTCTGTTGAAATCAATTTTCTGAAGACCCCAGATATCTTCGGGATCCAAATCTTTAATAATTCTATCAGACATGCCTTCGAGAAGTTTCCGTCCATCAATAAATAATGAAAATTTCATTAAAAAAAGACAATTTATTGCATGCTTTGACAAAAAAGCAACAAAACGTATGTTTGGATGTGTGTTGGTTTCATTACTTCTACAATATAATCTGTTCGTCAGCAATTAAATGTAAAATGTTTAAAAGTTTTCTTGATATATTTAAGATACTATACGCTGAAAGTGGACAATTAATCCATCCACAACAAACGTGAAGGATATATAAGTTTCGGCATAGCCGAATATAGCTCTCTTACTTGTTACAAATAATTGTATTTCGAATTTCTTATTTTTTTTCGAGTTTCTTTGGAAGCAAAATTAACTCAGTGGTTATTTGTTCTATTCTTTATTTTACAACACCTTAAATTTTATCAGTTAGGCAAATTTGATCAGATAAACTTTTTGAAACAATACATATAAAAATATTATTTTGACTTAAAAATAACTTCAACATTTAAAGCCAATTTAAATAATAGAAATAAATAAATATATTAACCATGCTAGGACAAACCCTGTGATAAATTCAATAAGCAGGGAATTTTAATTTGTAGCAGATTTTTATAATCACCGCCAAAAACATGGGGAGTATATTGATATAGTTATTCCGTATCGAAATATTGGTCATAATAGACACACAAAAGTACTTTGTGTCCTTATAAAATTCTATGACGATCTAACTATGGCCGTTCGTCTGTTGAAGGCACGATAGGAACTACAGGAATTAAATATGTAGTTCCAATATATTCTCTGTTGATCAGAGATACCAAATGAATGGTAATGAAAATATCAAAACAAAATAGAACAAAATATCAGTTTAAAAACTTTTAAAACATGATCAAGACATATGTTCTAAAATTGATAAATTTTATTCGGACTTTTCACTATACCAGAGCTGTAAATGAATTATTCTTTTTTGATTTTAATTCATTATGAATTAGCTAAATTTTGAATTAATTCCTTTTACAACAAAAATGAATTGAATGAAATTTGAATCGATTCAAACGAATCCAATTCAAATGAATTTGTAAAAATGAGTTGCAATTCGTTTTCCATTCATTTGAATTGAATTGATTTTGAATTAATTTAAATGAATTTGGTAAAAATAAATTTTCAATTCATTTACAATTCATTTGAATTGAATTAATTCAAATGAATTTGAAATTGAATTAATTCAAATGAATTTGGTAAAAATTAATTGCAATTCATTTACAATTCATTTTAATTGAATAGATTTTGAATTAATTCAAATGAATTAGAAAAAAGAATTACCAATTCAAATGAATGAAATCAAAAATGAGTTGCAATCAATCAAATTCAAGAGAAGATCTCTAGGGGGAATGAAAAATGTCTCCTACCAAAATGAAAATAATCAGTACAAAAATTGAAAAGCCTTGTCCTGGATCCGCGCCTGGTCAAAGAAAACATGATGTTTGGAGTTTGTTTCTTCAAGAAGAACTGATTTTTATTTTGAAATACACTGAACGACAAAACAATATTGTTTTTTTTGATCAATCACAAGAAACTTTAAACAAAATATTGACTCTCAATCACAAACAATAAACTTTAAAATTCGATTGAAAAATTTTGAAAAAATAAATTTTCCACAATATACAAATATGATATTATTTAAACAAAAAATGATTGCTAAAGTTTAAATCTAAAGTTTAAATCTAAAAAATTAGTTGAATAACAAAACAACGTGGTGCTTACTGTAGATTTACTTACAAAATCAATTCAAACGAGTTGGAAATGAATGGCTAATTCCTTTTTCGAATTTATTTGAATTAATTAAAAATCAATTCAATTCAAATGAATTGTAAATGAATTGCAATTTATTTTTACCAAATTCATTTGAATTGACTCAAAATTCATTCAATTCATTTTTTTGTGTGATTGATTCGCGAATTAATTCAAAAATGAATGATTCATTTACAGCTCTGCACATATTTTGCTCCTGATTATTTCCTGTATGACTTAACAATGCGGTATTTTTTTAAAAATTTTTAGCTTTTATTTTGAAACATTCGCCCAATATAATATTATTCAAAGTATTGGCCATTGTTAGCTATGACCTTTTCCCATCTTTCTGGCAACATATGGATTCCGCGACAAAAGAACTGCTCATATTTTGTAGCCATGAACGAATCAAGCCAAAATGAAACGTATCCCAGAGATAGCGTTCTGCATCGATAGAAACAAATAGTAGTCGTACGTGAGGCAAAACTTCCCAACCAATTCATTCTAAATACTTTTTAACAGATATTGCAACATGTTGCCGTGCGTTGTCATGATGCAATCTTACAATTTCATGTCTGGTCGCATATTCTGGGCGTTTTTCGGCCAATACTTGCTTCTAACGAATCAGTTGCGTTCGGTACACGTTCCCTGTGATGGTCTGGCCAGATTTCAGCAGCTTATAATAGATAGGACCCTTTTGCTACCACCAAATAGAGAGTATTACCTTAGCACCATGGCTTTGGCGTCGATTTTCCACCTCAAATTCGGTACAATAATTACTTTCTTTTATAGCGTTCAAGCATCATTTCGGACATGCAAAATCGTCTTTCAAGGTCTCTCGGCTTCAATTCGTATGGAACCTAATTTTCCTGTTTTTGGATGAATCCTGCTGTTTGCAAACATTTTGAAAATGCTGCTTGAGTTGCTCACCCCCAATGATTTGGCAAGATGTTGTTGAGTTTGATAACAATTTTCATTAAGAAATACCTCTTGGTCTTCAAACTTTTTGGACCAAATTTGTCTTCCATGCCAAAATTACCATTTCCTAACCCCATAAACCATCTCTCGCACGTTGAAACTGATGGAACACATTCACCATAAACTTTGGTGAGCAATCGGTGTGTTTCTGTGGAACTTTTTAAATTAAAGAAGTAAAGCAAAACTTCCCACATATCACGCTTTTTATACCCTTCACCAGAAGGGTATATAAAAGGTTTTTCAACAGGGACGCTACAAAAATAGACCAATAGGGACAGCAAACGACGCCATATTTTTTGCCGCTCTTTTGACATTTCTCTTCAGTAAGGTTTGCCATTTCATGATGGAAAGATATACGAGCCAACAACGAGTCGAAATTATTAAAATTTACTGCCGAAATTCGGAGTCAGTGGCCTCAACGTTAAGAACGCTACGTCCAATTTATGGTCGTCATAATCGTCCTACCTAATTTGAATCCACAGGCACAGTACAAAATGTTCCCGTGCCAGTGAGACAAAGAAGTGTCCGTAGTATCGAGAATATTGCTGTCGCTGAGGCTTCAGTTGAAGAAAGCCCAAATGTGTCTCTCAAGCGTTGGGCATCTCTGTGACGTCGTTGTAGCGAATTTTGCGAAAAGATCTTGGCCTACATCCTTACAAGATCAAATTGACGCAAGAACTGAAGCCGCTTTCACAGAATTTCATTGATATCCAAAACCGTTTTTGTTTTATTTAAGGGTTTATTGAAAAACCCTTTATAAGTCATTCCGTTTGTAATTTCCACAATATAATTTTGCGACAACTTCTGAAAATTTCATCAAAAAAATATTATTTATTGCATGCTTTGACAAAAAAGCAACAAAACGTATGTTTGGATGTGTGTTGGTTTCATTGCTTTGCGTATTTTGTTTTTGTTTTTTTCGTGCTTCGTTTCGTTTGGCGTTGTTGTTTTTATACCCTTCACCATCGTATATAAGATTGTCATTTCGTTTGTAACTTCTACAATATAATCCGTTCGATTAGGATGCTATACGCTGAAAGTGAGTAATTAATCCATCCACAACAAAGGTGAAGGGTATATAAGATTCGGCATAGCCGAATATAGCACTCTTACTTATTTGGTACAAAATCCATTTTCGAAGCAAAAAAAAAAACTTTGTTGCTTACACTTTAATTTGCAATAACTAAGTTAGAATAAATGACAGATATGTACCTTTCTAAATGACATATAAGTTATTAAAAACAAAAACCGCGTTCAAAAGATACACCATCTATTGTAAATCCAACATTTTTAAGCCAGAAACACAATAAAATGAATTTAATTAATTATTTCTTCTACATATTTGTGTGCATATTTTCCCGTTTTTTGAGCTTTTTTGTTTGCTTGAGGCCTTACTAAAAATAACTCTAAATTCTTCCCTGTGAGCAAAACTTCATATTGATTGCTGTCGCTGAGTTGACAATCTTTGGCCGAGTGACACTCGGGTTCGTTTTAGAGCAAAGATTCAATTGTCATCAGCATAAGTATCGGTGTATATGTCTGCCATATTTATAAAAATTTGAAAATTCTTTTTTTCGTGCGGTCCTACCAAAACTGCAGAGTTTAATTGTACTTAACTTCAACGAAGTCATTATTTCATTACATTAAAATGTCATTTATTGATTCGAAATAAAACAACAACATGTATTATTTGCTAAAATAGACCAAAACTTTCTATTCAAGGAATTTGTTTTTAAAATGTTTATTATACTTATTTTTATGCAAAATAAAATTCAAATTTATAAATTCTCTTCAACATGTGATGCTAAAAATCCTCAAAAATGATTTTTAGACTTTAAGAGAGACTTTTAACCTTTGAACATTAAAACGTGAACAAAATTGTATTAAAAATTTTGAATTATCATTTTGAAAATGGCTATCGACCACACTCAACGGATGATTTAAAGGAAATTACACTTAAACAAAAATTTATTTAAACTTTACATTTAATTTCTTAAAAGAAAATTAGGAAAAAAATATATAAATTTGTTTAAAAAATTTAATTACCTTTTTTTAAATTTCTAGAACAATCTATTCATGATACGCAAGGAATCCGATGATATACTTGCCACTAGACCACCAATTAACGCCTATCAGGAAGAAGAACAAAAGTAAGTAAAATATTTCATAAGAAAATTGTTTTCTTTCAACTAATAAAAAATTAATTTTCTTGCCAGACCCAGTGTCATGTCTACAGTGTTTGCCAATGAGGGCTTTGAACCCGACAATCGTACCACGGATAATGTTAACGTTATCAATCGTGATATAATTGCTCGTGCTGCCCGCCTCTCAACGGATGTTTCATTGCATGAGAGACGTTTCCGTAATATAGATAATTTCCAACAATATCCACCCCGTTCCAGGCCCGAGTCCGTTATGCCCGAACAAACACAACAACAGCCCATTGTAGTGGCCGCTTTCCCAGCACCCGATTACACACCACCCATGCAAAGGGCCGCACTAAATCCCAATCGTAATCAAAGATATCAATAAGTGTCCCAGAGTGAATTCTTCTAAGTGTATAATTTTTTTTTATTATTTCTTTTAATTTTTTTTTTTAATGTTATTGTTGCTTATAAACAAAAATAAAAACAGACAATTTTTAAACACTGTATAAATTATTGAAACGATGATTTTGTGTCACTAGACAGCGATAACACCCAGTGCCGAAACAAGATTATTTGTATTCCAACCCATAGCCATGTTTTGGACCCCAGCAGAGAGTTTTTGCATGCATCATGTTATTTTTTCTTTATACGAAAGTGATAACGAGATCGAAAATATAAAATTTATTTTGTAAAAACAAACTACAATACTTACTTACTTCATATTTACTTATAGAAAATGTATTTATTATTGAATAATATTATATTATTGAATAGTTAATGTTCGTTTAAAATAGATTAATAAAGCAAAAATATTTTTATTTATGTTAATATTGTAAAGTGATACTTGGTTTTTTAATGGAGTTTTCCACAAATGAGATTTGAAATCAGTTGAATTGTGTTAAAGGTTTTGCAAATTAAAATATTGTTTTAAAATTGAATTACTTTGAGACTGTAGTTCAGATTAATTCAGGAAGGATACTTTGGTTACCTTTCTGTCTACTGCTGGTGTAAATGGTGGTCAATTGTTTTGTATACTCATTAGATATTTGTCTATAGAAACCCAATGAAAAGAAAATATTTTAAAATGTGTATACTATTCAGTTTTAATACTTTAGTACCCTTGAAATAAAAACACGGGGCTACAAAATAATAAAAATGCTAATATATTCGTTAGTCTCAAAAACCAGGCCCATTTTATTGAATTTTTTGAAAATTCCTCAAAAATCTGAAGATACAACGAGGTTGTTTATGACTTCTTACGTCAAATCTAAATAGATTTGTTTAAATTTCTATTTCATACCTATTTAAGAATTTTAAATTGATTGAGAAATAACTGCGCCAGTTAAGTACGCAATGTCACACATATTTCCGGGTGTACTTTTTTACAAATTTGATGGAAGTATCCTGAATTAGGATAAGTTTTCTTCCTAAAGTAACAGTTTTATTTCTGCACAGATAATAAAAAATCGTTGTGATTTTCTGCAAATCTAATGAACAATTTTTTTTCGATACTACATAATTTTTGAAATATAGAATTTCTATTTAAAATTGAGAAAATTCCAATTGAAATTGAGAATTTCAGTTTGAAATTGAGTGAAATCCAAATAAAATTGAGAAAATTCGAAATAAAATTTAGAATTTATAGTTCAAATTGAGATAATTCCAATTGGAATCGAGAGTTCGAAACTGAGAAAAATCCAAAAAAAAAAAGATTTCAAATTGAAATTGCGAAAAGTTTAAATGAAATTGAGAAAATTATTTAAAATTTTTAAATTAAAAATCGAGAAAATTTTACATAAATTAATTTAAATCTTGATAGATGTGAAGAATCTGTAATCCGAACTGGTTATGGTATATGACAATGCAACTGTTTGAATAATTTGAAATAATTTTTCACATTTCAAGAATACCCCCTAATGAAAGAGAGCAGATGCTATCATATCTAGAAAAATTAATTAATGAAGTCCTGTAAAACTACTGGAGATTACAGTAGATATATACAGCATACAATTTTTTTTTTTTCTAAATTTCAAATTTTAATTCTCAATTTCATATTGAAATTCTCAATTTCATATTAAAATTCTCAATATCATATTGAAATGCTCAATCATAAAGAAACAACAAGAGCTGAAACCATAGAGAAAATATACATAGAGCGGAAACTCTCCTGTCAAAGACCTAACTCAGTTGTCAAAAACCTATGTGGTGAGAATGTATTAGTACAAAAAACTATGTGAAAACAACACTCGTATGTGTAACTTTTTTGAGTAATTTTTTTGTTTGAGTTTTTTTCTAGTTTCCTCTCTATGTATATTTTCTCTATGGCTGAAACTAGAAAAAAATCAAACCTATATTCTACCTATATTTCTATCAAACCTATATTTTACTCAAAACAATCACACATACGAGTGTTGTTTTTGTTTTCACATATATTTATTAATACATTTTCACCATTTGCCAACTGAGTTAGGTCTTTGATAGGAGAGTTTCCGCTCTATGTATATTTCTCTATGTTCTCAATTTCATATTGAAATTCCTAATTTCATATTAAAATTCTCAATTTTATATTGAAATTCTTAATTTTATATTGAAATTCTGAATTTTATATTGAAATTCTCAACATAGAGCGGAACTCTCCTGACATAGAAATTCTCAATTTCAACTTGAAATTTTGGGCCGTAGAGAAATACACATAGATTGGAAACTCTCCTGTCAAAGACCTAACTCAGTTGTCAGAAACCTAAGTGGTGAGTTACATATTAGTAGAAAAAAACTATGTTAAAACAAAAACAACACTTGTATGTGTGATTATTTCGAATAATTTTTTTGTTTGAGTTTTTTTTCAGTTTCCGCTTTATGTATATTTCTCTATGATAGAAACTCCTAACCATAGAGAAACATAGAGCGGAAACTAGAAAAAAAAAACTCAAACAAAAAATTTAATCAAAATAATCACTCATACGAGTGTTGTTTTTGTTTTCACATAGTTTTTTTCTACTAATACATACTCACCACTTAGGTTTCTGACAACTGAGTTAGGTCTTTGACAGGAGAGTTTCCGTTCTATGTATATTCTCTATGACTCCTAATTTTAATTTGAAGTTTTAAATAGAAATTCTTCTTTTTTTCAACTTCATTTACTTAGTAAAATTCCAATTTCATTTGAAATTTTCTCAATATCACAATTTTCACTAAAAACTATGTGGTAACAGAAAATCTATTGACATAGAAGAATTATGGTTAAAATAATAGAACTTTTGTCACTCAAACTGAAATGTTACATCATTAAGACTAAAACCATAGATAAATACACATAGATCGGAAACTCTACTGTCACAGACCTAACTCAGTTATCTAAATACTAAGTGGTGAGAATGTATTGGTAAAAAAAACTATGTGAAAACAAAAACAACACTCGTATGTGTGTGTTTTTTTATTACTTTTCGGTTTGAGTTTATTTATAGTTTCCGCTCTATGTGTATTTCTCTATGACTGAAACCATAGAGATACTTAGAGCAGAAACTAGAAAAAAACTAAAAATAATCATACATACTAGTGTTGTTTTTGTTTTCATATAGTTTGTTTACTAATACATTCTGACCACTTAGGTTTTTGACAACTGGGTTAGGTCTTTGACAGGAGAGTTTCCGATCTATGTGTATTTATCTATGGTTATAGCAACCTAAATAGTTACCGCTTGTGACAAAAATTTACAAATTTAAAGTTCTTAATAAAATTAATAACCATAGGTTAACATAGAGACAAGACGTAATTGTCAAAAACCTAAGCCTGTTGTCAAAAACCTAACTCTTACAACAACAAAATACATGCAAGTCAATGTATTTTGTTTTTGTATCAAGCATATGCTTTGTTGTATTTTTGCTTGACAAATCGGAGTGTCTCGTCTCTATGTATAATTCTATATGTTAATAACAGTATTCATATTGTGAGAAAATAATGTTTGGCTCAAAGCCAAACTCGTACACTAGGAAATTTCTTATATATCTCTTGGTTTCGGCTTACCTGTTAGAGTTACATAAAAAGTTTGGTTGGGAGGCTTGTAGCTCATGTAATTCTTTATTCAATTCATATGTAAAATAAAAGTAAATTTTCTAAATACATTTTTTGGTGCAATATGCCTTCGATGAAATGAAGAGAACCTGGACCAGCTGCCAAGAAAGACCCATAAACCATCACCGATCCATCACCATGCTTTACAGTAGATTTAACATGTTTTGGTAAGAGTTCCTCATTAGCCTTTCACCATATTTATGGTTTTCCATTAGAGCCAAATATGTTAAATTTTCTCTAGTCTATGAACAACACATCTTTCCAAAAAGAAAAATCCTTTGATTTGTGTAGTTTGGCGAAGTTTAAGGCGACCTTTTTATTTCTCTTGTTAACCAAAGGAATTTTTCTAGCCATTATACCATTCAAATTCACTCTATGGAGTATATTCCGGATGGTTTGGGCGCAAGCTTTCTTTCCCGTAGAGTCTTCCGCAATGGACGTAAGTTGGAAGAGCATGCAAAGAGATCCTTTTTACACGCTCTGACAATATTTCGCTCTTCAGCTTCACAGAATATGTTATTGTGTGCTTTTTTGGTTTCATTTTTTATTTGTTTTAAAGTCCTGTATCGTTTTAGAGTGTATTGGATAGTAGAATGACTGCTTCCCAGAGTTTTGTGAATTTCACGAAGAGATTTTCCATCTCCCGAAAGCTTTACAGCATGCTTACGGGTTTCTTCGGTTGTTTGTCGGTTGGTTAATGAAAATATTTGATGGTTTTTAATTCTGGATAACTTTACATCCAAAGGCACAAAGCAAAGATATTCTTTTCTTAAATAAGGTTCGCTGCACGAGTTTGGCTTTTATGTTTTTTAATAAGATATTTAATTAAACCTCCCATAATTTCTTACCTTCGAACATAATTCCTTTGTTTAAATACCCATTCGATAGAGAACAATTTACCCAATAAACCGTCCATACACTGTTTTCGTGTATCATTTTTAAATAAGCTGCATTTTAATATTAAAAAATAAAAAGTTAGGTGTATGAGTTTGGCTTTGAACCACTGTTGGTTTAAATTTGTTTATATTAATTCCGATTAGGAAGTCTTTCCACACTAATTACGACAGCTTTCTTCATTATTTCCCGGGAAAGGATAAAGTCTGATATAAATTAGGAACGCTATCCACTGAGCACAGTATAAATATGTATATAATAATAAAAAATATATAAAAAAACGAAATGTTTTGCTAAATATTTCAAATATGGATGTGTAAATTTTTTTTAAATTAACAAGAACAATTTGTATAATCAAACGAAAAGTTAACCAAAAATGTTGCCAACCATATTTATCAGCATTTTGTTTTATCCGAAAGCTTTATCACACTTTATTTACACAAATGACATTTATCTTAAAAACGCGTTAAACATAACAACAACAAAAGCAACAATGCCATATGTTTTTGACATTTGGCAACCTAACAAATACCCACTGTAAACTACAATTATTCAACTTATTTTCTTTTTATTCACAAAAAGTAAAAAAGCGAACAATTATAGAAAAAATTAAACAATTTTCAAACAACTTTGACTTGAATTACCGCATGTTTCAATTTTCCTCGATAACCCCAGACGCTTAAAGATCAACACAAAATTCGTATTATAAAAAATCATTTGATAACAGACCCTTAAACAATAAAAAAAAACGACTACCCCGTAGCTGGCTACTAGAACAAATCATCATTTGTGTTTTAAACGTAGACCGGAGAGTGCGTTAAAAGTGGCATATAATAAATAAAATTAAAAATATCTTGAAATAAATTACAAAATGGTTTCAGTTATTAAATTCGCTCGTGTTTTGCAACAAACTTCAGGCTTGTTGAGACAAACCCCTAAAACTTTCCAAAGTTTCAGACAGTTAAGTCTATCCACAATTTACAATGCAGGTAAGACATATTAAAGGAAAAAATATAAAATATGCAATTTGCAAATTCCTAATTTACGCAATAAGTGCAGAAAAATAAAGCAATAACAAAAAATGCCGCAAAATGAACAGCTGTTGAAGCAATGCTTCTTAAACTGTATGAAACAAAAGAGTTGCCAGAATAGTTAGAATAAAAAATCCGATTTTATTTTCTAGAACGCCGTTTTACCGAAAAACACGAATGGGTATCTTTTGAGGGTACTTCCGGCACTGTAGGCATTTCCACTTATGCCCAAGAGGCTTTAGGTGATGTAGTATTTGCCCAATTACCCGATCCCGGCACAGTGCTTAAGCAACACGATGAATGTGGTGCCTTGGAAAGTGTCAAAGCAGCCAGTGAAGTGTACTCCCCTGTCAGTGGAGAAGTAACAGACAAAAATTCCGCCGTAGAAGAAACTCCATCCTTGATCAATACCAACTGCTATGATGAAGGTAACATTTTGTTTTTGTAACTCTTTAAAACATAAATTTCATGTTTTCTCCCTCGTTTTCTTCAGGCTGGCTTTTCAAAATCAAACTTTCAAACACCTCCGAATTGGATAAACTGATGACTGAAGATCAATATAATGAATTTCTTAAAAATGCTGATCATTAGTTAGTTTATTATGTTGTGTTTTTATTTTTTAAAACATTTTTTTTATAAACTCATTTTCACAAGTTGCTTTTAAAGTTCAAAAAGAAAAAGAAAACCCACTTTACTCTACCCCTCTAATGTGCTCAATGAGTATAGATTTACATTATATAAGAATATTAATACTGTTTTTTTTGCCTTTATTTAATATAACACAATTTATTTTTAATATACATACATATAAATTATAATATACTTTATGAAGAAATATAGTACATTTATATGAAAGGAAAGAATATATATTTATTTTTCATTCTCGTTTAATTAACTAAAAATTTAAGGAAAATATGATACTATAAGCTATAGATAAAGAAAATCACAAATATTTCGAGCAAGAAATAACTTGGTATTTAAAACAATATTTGTTCTGCGCTGATTCTATGAAGGAAAGATCAAAGACTCTGATTTAACACTGTTATTTTATGTGAAGCTTTCTTATCTAAATGTTTTTAAACAAATTTTATAAAATTGTTGTAGCTTCTTGCTACCTAACCAAAAAGTTTACCAAGAAAATTTAAATTTTAAGTATTTTGTATGATTTTATTTCTTTACTTTTAGTTTTAAGGTAAAGTTCAAGGTTAATCACACAAACAAAAGATTAAAATAATTGATTCCCAAATTCAGACATTATGTAAACTAGAATAGTGAAAAATGAAACCAGGGCGGTTACTGCGTAACTCAATCCGAAAACGAAAATGTACGAAAATGTGTGCTAAATACATTGTATGTAATTCGAAAAGATTTCCTTTCGAATTGAATTAGAGAGTAAACCCCCAGCATTATTTTTATATAAGTTTGTCATTCCGTTTGTAATTTCTACATTTTTCATTTGCGAAATCAACTTTCCGTAGCCCCCAAATAACTTATAAACATATTTGATACATCAATATATCGGAAATTCTTCCGGTTCAGTCGCTGTTAAAAATCGAGAAAATCGACCCACAAATGGCTGAGATATAAGGAAAAAAACCGGGACAACCTCGATTTTTGGCCTATTTTTAATCTATATCTGGATTACTAAGTCATTAATATAGACAATATGGATATCTAAGGATAGATATTTTAAAGTCCATTGCAACGATTTATATAAGGCTATAGTAATTTGGACCTACAATGGGTCAAAATCGAGAAAATTATTTTTTAACCCGAATATATTGTTTTTTTACCACAAAAAAGAATTTTTTACATTTTTTTTTTTTTTCACTAAAAAATTTTAAAAAATTAAAAACGAACAATTTCGAAAAAAAAATTTTTGAAAAACAATTTGAAAAAAAAATTTTTTTTTTTTAAATTTTGAAAATAAAACATTTTAATTTTGTTTACCTAATAATACTTAAAATTTTTACTTTAAAGTATAATTTGGTGAAGGGTATGTAAGATTCGGCACAGCCGAATATAGCTCTCTTACTTGTTTTTAGTAAATTTAGCCATTTTTGTCTGGTTGCAAATCTAAATGTACAAATCGTTTCCATATATTGCTTGTAATCGCAACTTTATTATAAAAATACATAGTCAGTATGCATTATGATTAGAATAATGAGATGTTTAGAAAATAGACTTAAACATTATTAATAATTTGTAAAAATATAATTGTTTCTTAAGCCTTAACGTATGCAATACTTTTTTAAATAGTGACGATACTTTTCTTCTTTTCAGAGCTTCTTGAATATTTTAAAAAATATACAATTCTAATACTATAATGGAAATAATTTAATGAACATTTTGAATTTTTGTTTAAGTTCGATATTGGAAAATGTATGATATTGCGCACAATCAGCTTTAAACAATTTTCGAACTTCGTCATCAGGTTTATGCATAATTTGGAGATTATTTTAAAAGTTTTAAAATTTTTTCAAACATAACTTCGAATTTTTGAATTTGATTTTGAATTTTCAAACATAATATTGCATACATGAACCCAAATTTCAACCTGTTCGGGCTGCAAAAGCTGGTTCAAAATTCAGTTCAAAATTTAAAACTAAACTAACAAACAAACCAACTAACAAAACTATCAACAAGTTATACAGATATGAATCTCCTGGTTTCTGTAATATGGCAATAGAAAACCAACAAAAGAAAATGTCAAAATGGTTGTGGTTTGTACATATATCACACTCGTTGCCTATTGACAATGTTATTATATTTTCTCTAGCTCTACAAACCACAACCATTTAAAAATTATTATAGAACGTCCAAATAACCATACGGTACGATTTATAAAAACATTGTTTTTTATTTCTTGGAAAATGGTTTATTTTCGTATTTTTGATTTTTTTTCATATTTTCTTTTGTTTGACGTTACAAGAATTGTATAATTGAGAATTTATTTTCTAATGAGTGTACCTTATATTGTTGTGTCATGGGTGTAGTTGTATTTGTTTGTGTATAGTATTTATATCTTAATAATTTATTTACAAATTAAGCTGTTTATTCTAAAAAAGTTGTTTTAAAAAGGCTGAATTTAATTTTTGTAGGAAAATCACAATTTTACGGACTGACTGACTTTGGAAGCATATCCTACATTTATTTATATCGTTTAAGACCCGTTTTGGGGATATAACAAAATGGTAAATACTGTATTATTAATAAAATCACTTGTTTTCGGTAAATTTGAAAAAAATAACACCCTAAAAAAACTTTGGCGAGCAAAAAATTAAGAAGATTTGTTTTTTGTGAATGAAATTTGTCAATTGGGAATCCGAATATCAAAGCTGTGATATATGTATATCGGAAATATATTTTATTTGATTGCATATTTCCGGAAATGCATTTTTTTTCGAAATTTACCCATTGTCGGTGCGAAACCGTTGCACAGTGGCGTCATTTGAGTTTTTTCGGTGCAAAAAAATCATAACTTTTGAACCAAATGAGATAATCAAAAAATGTAAAAGCCATGTTATAGATAATTGCTCAACCTATGAAATGAGTGTTTCTACGTCTTTTAGGTGCATCGATTTTAAAATATTAAAAATTTTTTTTTATATTTCTTTTTATGATTTAAAATTATTCCGGAAAAGATTTAAAATATTTTTTTTATTTTATTTTTAAATTTTCTTTTTAAATATTCCAGAAAAGATTTAAAATTTTTATTTTTTTAAATTTATTTTGATTTTTTTTGTAAAATATTGCTCACAATCCGTAATAAAAGGTATATCTAATGGGTTATCACCAGGGACCGAAAATAATAATTATTCTTGAAATTTCAAAGCATAAAAGCCATCACAAGAAAATACCGGAGAGTCAAGTCAAGCATACCATTTTGATCGTTTTCAACTATATTTTCATAAAATAACATGCTTTTTAAATTCTTGATTTTTATTATTTTTTTTTTTTTTTTTTCAAAAATAATGTTATTATTTGATTTTTATTTATTTTTTTTTTGTCAGACTTTGATTTTTATTTTTTTTGGCAGATATACAAATTTACTATTGAGTTTTATTTACATATTTGTCAGACTCAAGGCGTATTAATCAGGTGAGAGCGTCTCGGCAACAATTACAACAAAGACAATATGTTTTTATTGTAAAACGACTGACTATGTCAAAATATGTTGTTGTACATGAAAACTGCAAAGACAAACTAACAAAAAAATTAAGTTTTGTTGGTCATCCTTCGGACTTTTGATGCTTAAATTTAACTGCTATTCACCCGACTTTATTGTTTTATATATTTTCTTTCGTTTTATTACACAATTATTTCTTTAAACCAAAATTTACAAAATTGAGAATTTTTTAATATTTTTTATTTCAAATATATTTTTTTAATGACAACAAAAAATATGAAGAAAGTTTGACAATCTCAAACGCAACATAAACAAATAAATAAAAATCAGCTGTGCTCGTAACTTCACCTTATTAATACACCTTGATCAGACTCTTACATAAAACTCAATAATTAATTTTTATATCTGCCAAAAAATAACAATTATTGCTGACAAAAAAAAAAAAAAAAAATAAAAATCAAAGTCTGACAAATATTCCTGACCAAAAAAAAAAACAAAAAAAAAAAAAAAAAAATCAGAAAATAACAATTATGTTGTGATTTTTATTTTAAATGTTATAATCGTTACGGTCCCTGGTTTTCACGCTTATATGTCATAAATTTCCTAAAAATGCATACAACAAATTTTTGGAACCATGTCTTTTTTCAAAATTTTAACTCTAGCAAAAAAATGAGGCAAGGACGGGCAGCTGGACATTTTTGCATTAGGTAAAGAAATAATCAAATAACTTATTTTGAAAGTATGGCAAATATAGAAATTGATAGTTTTTTTTTTTTATTTTCCATCAAAGTTGAGAAATATAGAAAAAATGGATAAATATATCGAGAGTTCGATCGTGACGGTCAATGAAGAAAGTCGTTAAGCGGAGATTGATTTCTATTTATCGTTTATTCGAAGTAAAATAATTTATGTTTCAACGCATTCATAGTGTTGTGCATTTATTTTGTAATTAACATTTATTTTGTTATTGTTTAAAAGAATTTACAAGAGAAAGAGACTCTTAAACAAAAAAAAAAAAAAAAAAAATAATAATAAAAAAGAAATGAGTGAGCGTAATGCTCAAGATGCAAATAATGACTGTGTAAACAATAATGATTATACTAAAAACACAATTCAAAATACTGAGAATGTGAGAAAGAGAAAAAGCAAAATGCAGTGCGAACAAATAGCTAAGCAACAAAAAAACAATTATTGGGCAATTCTTGATAATGATACAAACTGTGATCAAGAATGTTTAAAGATATTTGAAAAACATGTGCAAGAGCACGAACAACCAACAACATCTTCACGTGCTATCTCAAACAATACTACATGTAATGAAAATAACAATGACAAAGAAAACACAAATAATAATAACCAATGTAAAAAAAAATGAAAACAATAATACTAAAATCCCACCTCTAAATATTTTTGATGTGGAACCCAATGAACTTATCAAATTTATTAGAGATGGACTAAAAATAAACAAATTTAAAATTAAAGAGTGTAATAATAAGAAAATCTCTCTCTTTATGTTATCTATGGATGACTATGTTAGAGTTAAAGCTTATCTTGAAAAGAGCAAAACTAAGTTTTTTACATATACCCCAAAAGATGTTAAAACAAAGACTTATTTACTAAAAGGCTTATGTGCCAATATTGATGAAAACGAAATTTTAAATGAGCTATATAAATTTCAGAATGCAAATTTGAAATTCGTGAAGGTTAGCCCCTTTACAACGAAGAAATCAATATCTGAGAAATACTCACTTCCAATATATCTGGTACAAATAACTAAAGAAAGTAAAGTTAGCGAACTTAAATCAATTAAATGTATACTTTATCGATGTGTACATTGGGAAAATCTAAGAAAACCGGAAATACCGCAATGCAGAAACTGCCAGAGTTTCTTTCATAGTGCATCTAATTGCTTTTTACCTCATAGATGTGTTAAATGTAACGAAAAACATGATATTGGTAAATGTTCCCTTCAGAATATTCCTGCCAATGAAAAAGAAAAACTATATTGTGTGTTATGCAAAAAATACGGCCATCCAGCATCATATAAAGGATGCGAAAGATATAAGGAACTACAACAAAAGCTGCGTTCTAAAAACCAAGAGTTGTCTCAAATGCGAAAAAATAATACTTCAATACCAATAAGTACTAATATGAGTTTTGCTAACGTAGTTAAAGACAATAACTTACAAAATGTAAACAACACTAACTCCATTCAAAACGTTTTGGAACAACTAAACCAATCCATGCAAAATTTATCCAACCAAATTATAAATTTAAATAAACAATTGCAACTACAAGTTGCTAGAATAGACACAATTTTTTCTATCTTAGAAGCTTAAGTAATCAAAATGGCAGAAATAATCGAGAAAAATCTAAATATAATTGAAATTAATGTTAACTCTATAATAAAGTTAAGTAGAAGATATGACTTAAATAACTTTATAAATAAATGTAATGCAGACTTAGTATTACTTAATGAAACAAAGTTGAACCCTAGACATAAACTAAATTTTAAGGACTATATTATGATACGTAAGGATAGACAAAATGACAAAGCAGGTGGTGGTACTGCAATTTTAATAAAAAATTGTATCAAGTTTAATAAATATGCCAATAATACTATTAATTCGTTTAAACAACTGGAAACTTGCATAATAAAAATACCATTATTAGCCAATCGTACATTGTTTGTTATTTCAGCTTATTATCCCTCTGGGAATAATAGCGGTCCTTTTAAGACAGAATTATTCCAACTTTTTCAATCCTTAGATTTGCAAAATCCAAACCACTTTTATATACTCGCCGGAGATCTGAATTGCAAACATAATGACTGGGGTAACAACTCATCCAATACAAAGGGAAATATGTTAAGAGAGTGGCTTCTATCTAATGAAATTATGTTCAGATGTGTACTATACGCCTCTGTATCACCTTCATACCCTCGTTGTGGTTCATATTTGGACATATGTATAGCTGACTCCCGTTTGAATATTCAAATGGAGAATAATACAATAAATTGTTTAAAAACATTTGACTATGATAGTGATCATAATGCTGTACAAATTAAGGTGTTGAGTGTTTCTAATGATCATCCTTTAAGTTTCTTTAGGGAAATGCCTAATTTAAAATATAATTTCAAAAAAACCAACTGGAAAAAATTCAGAAATAATATGATATCTGAACTATATGACAATGGAAAAATACCTAATGATAGAAATCTTAGCAATCCTGAAATAGATTTTTATTTACTTAGATTAAATAATGCCATAACAAGTTCAATAGAAAAATCTGTTCCTAAGTTCAAGGACAATAGTTCTGTAGACAAATTTTTAAATCCAATTATTAAAAAACTTTATTCGGAGAAAAGCAAAATAGTAACTATCATCAAAAGATTTAATAGATTAGAATGTGCTTTGTCTCAGACAGATTTTAATTTTCTTAAAACTAAATTAAAATTAATAAAAAAACTTATAAATGATAATTTTTCGATTACAGTTAATAACCATTTTGAACGGAAACTCAGAGCCTTAGACCACAAAAATTCATCAAATATGTTCAGTGAGGTTAAAAAACAATTTAAGACTAATAACTCTGACATAAATATAATTAAAATTGCTCCAGAGAATGAAGTGTGGATAAGAAATGCTGGGATTAATCCTGAAGATTTAGAAAGAGAAAATGATAGTAATAAATTTATTGTAAAAGATGATGAACAAAAATTAAATATAATTGGTATCTTTTTGGAAAAAATTCACTCGTACAAGGAAATTGATGAAGGAAATAGTTTACAGGTTGAAATTGATAATTGTTTCTCCAGATTTTTGGAAAATAAAACTGAATATGAATACAATAAATCAACTTTAACTACATTTAGCTTCCACAAAAAGTCCAATGAATTAAATGAAGATTTTTTTACAAGTAAAGATATACTCATTTACACTTTCAAACACTTAAGGAAAAAGCTATCATCAGGTATTGATAAAATTCCCAATGTTATTTTAAAATATATTCCAGAGGAGATCATTTATGAATATTGCACTCTCTTTAATAATATGCTTAACAATGCATATTTCCCTATGGCATGGAAAACGGCTAAAGTGGTAGTATTACCAAAGAAAGATAAAGATAATAGTGACCCCAAAAATTTAAGGGCAATAAGTTTGCTCCCTAATATTTCCAAAGTTTTTGAAACTTGTATCAACAATAATTTAATGTTGTTTTGTAAAAAGAACAACCTAAACAATGATAAACAATTCGGGTTCAAACATAAACACTCAACAGTTCATGCGATACATTTGCTAGTTTCAGATATCTACTGGAATTTAAACAAATCCCTGTGCACAGGTGCTTGTCTAATAGACTTCGAAAAAGCGTTTGATAGTATATGGATACCTGGTTTAATATATAAATTATTAAATTACAAATTTCCTATCCATTTTATTATTCTTTTACATAATATGCTAAATAACAAAACCTTTATAGTATGTGATAAAGATAAGATTAGTACAAAGATATTTACTATTGTTAATGGTCTACAACAAGGAACTGTTAACTCTCCTGTTCTTTTTAACTTATTTATATTTGATCTCTTAAATAAAATTGATAATATAATTGGCTTTGCTGATGATATCATTGTATATCATGCTGATAACAATATTTCAAGAATCAATGAAAACCTACAAAATAATTTTAATGTAGTACAAAAGTATGCATTTGACTGGCAAATGAATATCAACTCTAGCAAATGTGAAACAATTCTTTTTCGCCCTCCTGTAGGGAAGTGTAATTTTAACATCAAAAAGAACTGGAAATCTTTTGGCATCAAGGATAATAACAATGTAAATATACCAAATAAAGATGTTGTGAAATATCTAGGCATTAACTTAGATAAATTTTTATATTTTAATTTTCATGTTAACGCTCAAATAATAAAAGCCAGAAAGGCTTTTTTCATGTATAGGAAACTTTTCATCTCAAAATATATAAATACAAAAGTTAAGATAATTATGTACCAATCACTAATACGCCCAATTTTAGTATATGGTTGCCAAATATGGTTCAACATTTCCTCAGCATATATGGAAAAACTAAGAGTTTTTGAAAGAAAATGTTTGAGAAGTTGTACTTCTCTTTATAGATCACAAAATAGTAACTACTTAAAATATATATCTAACAGGAAGTTATATAATTATGCAAAAGTTAGTAGAATTGACAACTTTATAATTCATGTAATAAGAAACCACATTACAAAAAGTCTAGAATGCTACGACAATAATTTGATTATGGCACCTTATTACGCCAATCATGAATACATCGAGAAAAGTCTTCAAACCGGATATGTACCACCAGAGGCGTTTTTATACCTAGATAGAAATGGTTTTATACAAAACGAAATTGGCATTCCTATATTCTACCATGTTTATAGACGAGCCACTACAAAAAATATTTATGAAAACCAACTGACAGCGGACAATAGCAGATTTGATACTAGTGTATTTTCTGAGGATATAAATCTTAATATTAATGGAAAGTATTGGTGGCTCACTTAATAATTTCCACTCTCTTGTTTTATCCCTTAACTATATTTTGTTTTATCTTATTGTAATATAAAAGTAAGGATTTTTTTTGCCATTTTTTCTTTACAATAAGTTGTATAAATTAACATTTTTTTTGTTAAACTTACATAATTATATAATATTAAAATGATAGTATTAATTTATATAATATACTTGAGATCCCGTTTATGAGACAGTGTATATAACTTAATTTAAGTATTACTATTTGTTTATTTATAGTTTAAGAATGTATATAAATTTTGGTTAAATAAACATTATATAAAAAAAAAAAAAAAAAAAAAAAAAATGGATAAATATATCGCTAATTTGCTGCAACAACGTCATAATTCAAAAAAACCCGTTTCAAGAAAAACGGCTTTGAATGTTTTATGACATTTGACTATTTCTTAAATAAATATTAAACAAATTATGAGATTTTAGAAATATAACCTGATTTGAATAGTAAATGTTAATATCCTTCCAATCTGTATTTAACCCAAATTTTTTCTTGTCAAATATGCGAGAAAACATGAATTTTGATTTTGACGTTTACAACAAAAAAACACTCTCACGGAAAAAATTATTGACTTTTTTGAAAACTGATAAAACTATATGTAAGACTATAGAACGGCGCATATTTCGTATTACTCAGTTCAAAACACACGGATTTTGAATTATGTCGTTGTTGCAGCAAATGAGCGATATGATAATATCGATTTACCTGGACAAATACAAAGCAAACAGTACAATTTTTTTTATTATTTTCTTATTAAATAGATCTATCAATAGAATCAAAAATAATGACGATATGCTACCTAATTTTCGAGATATTGTATCTGAAAGCGGACCAAATTACCTAAAAATGGTCTGTTTTTTTGAAAATTGAAAATCAGTCAACTTTGAAGGGCTATTTCTTCTTAACCAAAAATCTGATTGTAATAAGAGTAGCATATTTGAAATTGTTGAATTTCCAGTAAAATAGGCTTATTCAATATTTATTAGGGGCACATAGAATTTTTGATTTTTGCAACCCTTCGCCACTGTGCGTCGTTGGAAAGGTATTTGAAATGCTTTGCATTTGACATCCATATTTTCTATGTATATGACATAATAGTCTAATGACAGATATTACAAAGATCTTTACAAAGGCGTATATAAGGCAATAGTAAGTCGGACCTACAATGGGTCAAAATCGGAAAAAATATTTTTTAACCCGATTTTTTTTAATTTTTTTGTAATACATTTTTTTCCCTTAAAAATAATAAAAAAAAATATTTGAAAAAATAAATTTAAAATTTTTGTTTGCTATATATAATAAATTAAAAAAAAAAATTTAAATGTTTAAAAATATTTAAAATTATAAAAAATAATTTGGTGAAGGGTATACACGATTCGGCACAGCTGAATATATGTAGCTCTCTTACTTCTTTTGTTTATATCTCAGACATTTCTGGTCCTATTTTCAATAGAATATATTGATGTACGAATCATGTTTGTAAGTTATTTGGGGGCTTCGGAAAGTTTCAACAGATAGATGATATTTGGCTAAACTAGATTAACAAAAAGTTGTAGAATAATTTTTTGAGGGTAATTATGACCCAATAAACTCAGAACAGCCATCAGAAACTAATTTGCAAATTAAGTTTAGGAACCAGGTGCAAAAAAGTGAAGAGTGCCTCAGGGCATTATTGCCGGTTTAGGTAATTTTATTGAAAAACTAATGAAAAAGATACAAAAAGTAAGAAAATATATTTTACTTCTACGATGATACTCATAAAAACCATATGAAGATCGCATTTTGAGCAAACACACTGTGTTTCGGACTTTTTGCATAGTTTGCACCATGTTTTTTTGTATAACCAGATTGGAAAGTGGTCGATATTGTCATAACGAACGTCATTAACTGGTTGTTCAGCTTTTTCGCTAACTTTTGAACTTCCTGGCTGTGGATTATCTTGTGGAGTACCAACTGATCGTGAGTCAAGGCGGATAATTTAATCCGTCTGCGGTCTCTATCTGCCATGCCTATCATTTTTTATATAACAAAAAAGTATAACAAAGAAGTAAGAAACTATAAATAATAACACGCCGATAAATTTAGCCGCAACAATGCCCTCAGGCACCCCTTAGTTTTTCGTTATCAACACACATTTTGTTAATTGTTTAACATTTACAAATTCATAGACTGAAAGAAGAATATCTTACCTTAAAAAAAATATATATTTCGAATAGATCGGGCAACTAAAAGTTAGTAAAACTTTGATTTAATAAAAAAATCACACACAAAATTTCACGTGCAAAAATTATGGCATCACTCACAAAACAACTGACAGAAAAAATCTGTAACTAAAGTCATCGTTAAATTTAAAAAAAAAATTCTAATTACTTTTTGAGATAATTGGTGGTTTGTAATGCATGCCTTGAGGCACTCTTGTGGGTTAGAGGGTTAACATTTCTTTAAATGCAGAAAGCAATAGAATAAAATTACTCACGTTAATATTTGTACATTACATGTTTTTAATGCTAATTCTTTTGTAATATTTGTACATTACATGTTTTTAATGCTAATTCTTTTGTTGGCAAATATTTTGGTAATTTATTGTTAAAAGGATTTAACATTAAAAGTCATGACTAATACACAATTACAAATAACAACATAAATAAATACTTAAGAATTGTAAAATTTTACATACTATATGTTTGTATGTAGGGTGTAGAGAACACATTTCTCTTAATACTTTGAAATACATACTCTTAGTATCTACTCTTGACATTGAATTATTTTGTTTTTTGCTTTTGCAAAATTATACTCTTATATTGGCTATTAATAATTCTGCAGCAAATTGAGCTGTATTCTTATCTGATTTTACGTGGACGTATCTTTAAGCTTTTTAAAACAAAAATCATTGTATGCTACAGCGAAACGAAGCTCTACAAATATGCAGGCCAATATGTAGTTACGTTTTGGGTAACTCAGCAAAAACATTAAATACAGTGAAATAATATAACAACACACCATAAGAAATTTATTTGAATTGCGTTGAAAGTTGAGGTATAAACATTTTGTGCAAACAGAGACATTTAGTATGTGAGAGTTATTCAGTGGATTGAGACGTTCTAAAATAATTCATAGCTAAAAAATTAATACAGTTAAAAAACGTTGGAACCAAAATTTAATTTTGTAAAAAAAAAAACAATTTAAAAATACATTAACAAAAGCCAACATTTTTGTTATGAACATTTAAATTTATTGTAAAAAAAAAATCCATTTAAGGAATCTTTTTAATAAACAGCCAAATTATTGAGAAAAAAATACAAGTAATAGAAAAACAAAAAAATGCCTTCGGAAAAATCGATTTACAATCCACATCCGGCCATTAGCCAAAATGCTTACATATCCAGCATGGACGAATATAAAAAGTTCTATGAGGAGTCTTTGGATAATCCCGAAGAATTCTGGTCTCGTGTGGCCAAACAATTCCACTGGGAAACACCAGCCGAACCAAAGAAATTTCTACAATACAACTTCGACATTACGAAAGGACCCATTTCCATTAAATGGATGGAAGGTGCCTCCACAAATATCTGCTACAATCTATTAGATCGTAATATTCGTAATGGTTTAGGAGATACTATAGCCTATTATTGGTAAGTTTTTCTATTTTTCTGGATTTAAATTATTTTCTATAGTACATACTTAGTTTCATTTGGTGTGTGGCAAGAAATTTCAATGACGTAGTTCGGTTTTGTGTTCTTTCTAATGTACTCTGCTGAAAAGGACATGCTTGCTGCTTTAAGTGCTATTGATTTTTTTACTGCTCTTGTCATTTGTAAGAAACTTGTGTATAAAATATGTATAAAAAAAAGAAACTTGTGTTACGAAATCAAATGTACAAGTTTACGTTTAGTATAGAGTGTAAATACGTAGTATGCAGTTTTTTTTGTTTTTTGTTGGTTAAACCCTTAACAACCACAACAACAACAAAAAAACACATGTTCCTTGAAATGTTTTATTGTCAGTTGACAATACAGAAATAGAACAATTGCCATTAGAGACGATTTTTAAATACCCTACCAATTTGATAAGCATAATTGGGAAGACAGGATCTCAAGGACAATCGAAATTTATTTCAAACTATGAAAATTATTTCAATAAATTCAAAACAAAATTATGAAATCTAATTTAATAATTCATATTTTTAAACTCTAAAGTCTAGTTTTTATAACTATAGTTAAACTCTTCTTAGCCTGCAGTTAAGTTAAACTCAAAATAAACATAAATAAAGTTTAACAAAGTTTGCCTTAACGGTGGCTACTTAGTTATACTCACAATAAAAATTTTACAAATTAGAAAATTAATTTCAGACGTACACATAAATTCAAAGGTTTTCATATCATAGCATTATAATGATTTGTATGTATATCCTTTATACACCAATATGAGAAGAATCTTGAAATATTTTGATTGGTTTTTATGGCAATACTATGAATGTTAATCCTTGTTTTGGAAAAGGCGGGAATAATAAAAGTTATCAACATTGAAAAAGGACAGCTCATGTTTAGATTCTGACTGAACAACTTTGAAATCGGCCAATGCTGGATGTAGCGTGTTTGTCTATTTTAATTTGCGCTATTAATCAGGCTTATAGTTCTTCTGTTAAAATAGTAAAATGAATAGTTTTACCTACAAAACTTAAAGAAAAATTTTAAAGAATTGAGTTTAATTTTTTAAGATTTATTTTTCAAAGTTGTGTTGATTTTAATTCAATTTTATTTTTACAATTGGGTGGATTAAGAGAATTAAAAAAAAAAAACAAATTAAATTTTAATGCGATTTGAAAAAAGCTTTATAAGACCAGGACATAAATTAATAATTAAGTGACTGATTTTATCTTTATTTTGAGGTTTTTCATAAAAAAAAATTTTTTAAATAATTTTCCTTTTATCAGGGTGTTAGATTTTTTTGAACTTGGGCATCATAACTTTTAAAAATTATGTGCTCTAAATATATTTAAGCCTTATTCATAAACGATTTTTTAAAAATCAAATTTTGTATGTAAATTTTGCTTTAAAACAGTTCAAATTTAAAATTCTTTATTTCAGTTCATTTTTAAACAATATTGTCAAGTACCTTTTTTTGTAATTAAAACTTTTAAACAAGTTCTTTACTTTAACTAGATAAGAAAATTATATAAAACCGTAGAGAAATTTCGTAAAAATTTTCACACGTTTCAAGTAACTGACGTTTTTAATGTTGTACAAAAAAAGTACCAAATGTTACTAATGTAAAGGTACATTTAAAAAGTACTTTTTTAATAAACATTAATTGTTAAGGAGACATTTTTAAAGACTCTAAACTTTGTGAAAGTACATTTTTAAAAAAGCACTATTTTTGAAAAGTGTCACTTTTAAAAAAGTACTTTTTTAAAAGTGCCACTTTTCAAAAAAAGTACTTTTTTTGAAAAGTGGCACTTTATTCAAACTTGTCTTAGCAATTTCTTTTGGATTATCACAAATTTTTGTGGAAGTATCTTTCTTTAATTGGTACTATTTCGAAAAAAGTACTTTTTATATACTTTGCATAAAGATTTACTAATCTTTCTGTAGTAACTAGTATGCATTTATTGGAAAAAATTTTAATATTTAAAACGTGCTTTTAATTTAATCATTTAAACAAATCACCTCAAATTCCAAATTAAATTCCTTTTTTTAAAAAAGTAGTTTTTTAAATGTGACATTTTTCCAAAAAAGTACTTTTTAAAAAATTTACTTTCACAAACCTTAGTCTTTAAAAATGTATCCTTAACAATAAATGTTTATTAAAAAAGTACTTTTTAAAAGTACATTTTCTGTAGTATCATTTGGTACTTTTTTTGTACAACACTAAAAAGTCAGTGAATTACTTGAAACGTGTGGAAATCGTTATTATTATACCCTTCACCATGAGTGGCAAAGTGGTCATTCCGTTTGGAATTTCTACATTTTTCATTTTGCGACCCCACAAAGTATATATATTCTGGATCTTTATATATAGCGAATTCGATATAGCCATGTCCGTCTGTCCGTCTGTATGTTGAAATCAACATTCCGTAGCCCCCAAATAACTTACAAACATAATTGATATATTAATATATCGGGAATTCTTCCGGCTCGGTCGCTATTTAAAATCGAGAAAATCGGCCCACAAATGGCTGAGATATAATGAAAAAACCGGGACAACCTCGATTTTAGATCTATATCAATTACTAAGTCGTTAATATAGACAATATGGATATCTAATGATAGATATTTCAAATTCCATTGCAACGATTTATATAAGGCTATAGTAATGTGGACCTACAATGGGTCAAAATTGGGAAAATTATTTTTTAACCCGAATTTTTTTTTCCACCAAATTTTTTTTTTAAATTATTTATTTATTAATAAATTTAAAAAATTTTTTTTAAAAATTTTAAAAAAATTGGAAAAAATTAAAAAAAAGTTTCGAAAAAAAAAATTGAAAATAATTTTGAAAAAAAAAAATTTTAATTTTGAAAGTTTGAAAAAAAATTTTAATTTTGTTTATCTAAAAATATTTAAAATTTTTATTTTAAAGTATAATTTTGTGAAGGGTATATAAGATTCGGCACAGCCGATAATAGCTCTCCCACTTGTTTTTTATTAAGGACACTTTATCTATAAAGGTCCTACTATTTTTAAAATAGTACTTTTTATAGTTTTTTTAAAGTAGATTTATTTTTAATTTTCATATTTATGAATGATATCTTTATGGTAAAACAAAAGTGTGGAATTACTTTTCCTTAAAAAGGTACTATTTTGAAAAAGTACTTGTTTATGTACTTTTCATAGAAATTTGTAAAGTTTTTTTTTTTAATAATTTATTACTTGTACCAAAGGAAACTAAACAATTAGTAAAATATGCCATTTCAATAAAGCACTTTTTTAAGTACTTTTCTTTAGTAACAATAAAACAAAAAAGTACTTTTTTCTTACAAAATTTTCTTAAATTGTAAAATATAATTATATAATTAATTAAGCAATTTTTACTGAAATTTATGGACCTTTTAAAATATATATTCCATATTTTAGATTCTTCTGCATTCTCGAGTTGGTTAAAATTGACATTCTGTTACTTGCTTTCTGTTTCAACAGGGAGATGCAAAACTTATTTTTTTATGTATAATCCGACCAGAAGTTACTAAATACGTATTTATTGTAATTTTAGTACACTATTGATGCAGATAAGATTTAGTACTATGTATTTAGATTGTCGATGTTTAGACTGATGAATTCAGTATCCAAATTGCCCGGGTTTTTTTGTATTTATCAGCAATTAGAATTAAATTAATCTAAACTCTGTTCCAGAAATAACAAAATGATGAGAGTTATACATAAATAATCAGTATCACACATTAGCAACTTCAAAATATTGTGTATTGCTGACTTTTGTTTATAGACAGTTTGACAACCTGCTAATTTTGTCATTCCCTAAATCAGCCCTAAATTAAAATGTTATTAGATTCAACTGCGAACAAACATTTTGTCTAGCTAACAAACCATCCAACAAGTTTAGAATACCCTACTCAACTATTAAGTAAATAACACAAAAATCCCCCAAAATAAATACAATTCATAGTGGGCAAGGTTGTGTATTAGAAAGTAAAGGATATTTTTAAGGGTCTCTTAAGGCATGCGCACTGGCAAAATATTGAACATTTCAGAACAAAACACAATATAAGAAAATAATAGATAAAAATCAAAAAACAGGAACCAAAAAACAAAGATTTACATTTTTTTTTTCTTTTTTGGACAAACAAATAAATGTATTTTAATTATATATATTTAAAAGAACATTGACTCGATTCCAATGGAATATTTGTGTACATATTATGTACTCGTATATAGAAAAAAGTAAAAAGAAATAATAAAGAAAGTAGTATGTACATAAATATAATTACTTAATTAAAAGAGTGGAAAAAGCAACACCGAAATAAATAAAACAATATAAGGAAGTGTTTAAATCAATTAGTATTAAATAATAACACACAATTTATAAATAAATATAAGTATTATATTATGTTAATACACAAATTAAAACCCATAGCAGGTCATGATGTCAATGTTTCCTCTCTACTAAGTATGAGAAATTTATTTTAAAACTAAACTAGATTCAATGCATTTTAAAAGTTTAAAATCTTTAAAACTACCCAACCAATAATGACCATGACTTTGAATTTTTCTGTCTGCTATATATTTGTTATTACTTTTGTCTAATAAACTGGCTTTGAAAGAATAAGCATCAAAGAAATTATAAAAAAATACGAATTTGTATATTTTTATATTTATTAATTTATGCATACATAATCTGCTATGATATTGTCTTTATTGGCCTGTATAATTAAATTAAATAAATTTTAGGCAGTCGGTAATTGTGGAATAATTTTGATTTTGTGTTTATTTATACACTCTAAAGTTCAAATGGAATTTTGTTTTTTTAATTTGTTACATATTTTTTTTAACAAATAACAAATAAACAAATAAAATATTATTTAATATTTTAAAGGTTTTCAAAATGAAATATTTATGCAAATAGCCACAAATTCAGAATAAATTTATTTACAAATGCGCCAATTCTGTTAAACCATTGCCTGGCATTATTCGTTGGAATATTTAGTACTTAAATAAGTAATTGTATGGAATGTACGTACGCATGTATTATTTTGAACCTTGTGCTAGTATTTATAAATAATAAACAAATTTCTTACTTTCTTTAAGGTCTTTGTTTATAAGGAAATCAGTCGATTTTTAATGAAACAAAGCTTTAAATAATAAAATAAAATAAAAAGTACTTTTCTTTGTTATAATTATCACTAAAAAGACATTTTTAAGTAAATGCAAAAACTAGCTTTTAAAATCCTGTACATATTTGGTCAATTCACAAGGTCTCTTATCATGTCATATTGTCATAATGTCCTAATATTTCACAATGGTTTTTATTGCTTTTCTATGCTATGTTTATTGTGTTATCGTAACGAACCAGCAGAGACTAACGCAGAAAGCCTAAGAGTCGGTTTAGCCCAGTCGCCGAGTCGTGATATATTATACTGATAAGAGACCTTGTGAATTGACCAATTGTATTAATGAATACAATATTTTTAAAAGCAAAGAAAGGGTTTTTTTAATTTTTAAAAAAAATTTAAGAAAAGTACTTTTTATTTATATCTACAAAATTTGTTAGATAAACATAAATACGTAATTATTATTTTAAAATATTAGACTAGTAATTTTAAAGATTTTAAAATACTTCAAAAAAGTACTTTTTTATAAAATTTTTAAAAAAGTTTTCCTTTTTTATACAAAATTAAAATATAAATACATTAATTTTAATTAAATATATTTTTTTTTAACAAACAGCATTTTGAACAAATACTTTTATTTGAAAAGGTACTTTTTCAGAAAAATACTTTTTTTTTAATATTATTCGTAAATAGTACTTTTTATAAAATAAGGTATCAAAATGAAAAAAACCTTTTTTTTGAAAAAGTACTTTTTCAGAAAAGTATTTTTTTTATACTTTTTCGAAAATAATCCTTTTCATTAAAATGTTGACATTTCATTATTTTAATAAAAACCTAGTTGACCGCCCCGGGCCGTCTTCGATCGGTAGCAATTTACTATTGTTAGTTCTTCAAGTTTCTCCAGAAAATTTCTCTTCTTAAGAAAAATGAGATGTGAAAAGGAGGCAATATATTAAAGATTTCAATTTCCGAATTTTTTTTCTTTACAAACCAACTCCTGAAAATTTCAAATCGAATTTAAAAAATCAGCCAAATCTCACGTGATGCCATTACATACATGGACCATTTCATTTTTATACCCTTCACCTTCGTGAGAAGGGTATATAAGTTTGTCATTCCGTTTGTAATTTCCACAATATAATTTTCCGACCCTATAAAGTATATATATTCTGGATCCTTATAGATAGCGGAGTCGTTTAAGCTATGTACGTCTGTCTGTCTGTTGAAATCAATTTTCTGAGGTCCCCAAATATCTTCGGGATCCAACTCTTCATAAATATCATAAATAACGGAGATATGAGCAATAATCCGAGGCAATCTCTGAAAATTTAATCAACAAAAGACATTGCATGCTTTGACAAAAAAGCAACAAAACGTATGTTTGGATGTGTGTTGGTTCCATTGCTTTGCGTATTTTTTTTTTGGTGTTTCGATTCGTTTGGCGTTGTTGTTTTTATACCCTTCATCTTCGTGAGAAGGGTTTGGTCATTTCGTTTGTAACTTCTACAATATAATCTGTTCGTCAGCAATTAAATGTAAAATTTTTAAAAGTTTTCTTGTTATATTTTGGATACTATACGCTGAAAGTGCATCCACAACAAAGGTGAAGGGTATATAAGATTCGGCATAGCCGAATATAGCAGTCTTACTTGTTAAAAAAATGCGGGATTGTTTCAAATTTGTAGATTTTATTTTGAAACATTTGTACAATATAAATTTATTCAAAGTATAGGCCATTGTTAGCTATGACCTTTTCCCATCTTTCTGGCTACATATGGATTCTGAGTCAAAAGAACTGCTTATCTTTTGAGGCAAATAATGATTCAAGCCAATATCAGATATTCTGATATTCGGCACCGATCAAAACGAATAGATGATGTCGGACGGGGCACGGTCTGGACTATAATTCTAAATACTTTTTAACAGGTATAGCAACATGTGGCCGAGTGTTGTCGTGATGGAATATTACAGTTCCATGTCTGGCCGAATATTCTGGGCGTTTTTCGGTCAATGCTCGCTTTAATCTAATCAGTTGTGTTTGTTACGGGTTCCCTGTGATGCTCTGGTCAAATTTCAGCAGCACATAATAGCTAGGACCCTTTCCCTCCCACCGAATACAGAGAACTACCATATCGACATGGATATTAGTCTTTGGTGTCGATGGTTGTTCGGGCTTCACATACGATGTTTTACGCTTCGGGTTATCGTAATAGATCCATTTTTTAACGCAAGTTATGATTCGGTGCAAAAATGATTTTCTTTTATATCGCTTAAGCATCATTTCGGACTTGCTTTCAAAGTCTCGGCTTCAATTCGTATTCTGTGCAAAAATGATTTGCTTTTAGAGCACTTAAGCAGCATTTCGGATTTAGTATCGGATAGGTCTCTCAGCTTCAATTCGTATGGTATCCAATTTCCTTGCTTTTGGACGTATCTTACTGCTCGTAAATGATTTGAAATTGATGCTTGAATATCTTTAATCGATTTTGCAAGCTCTTGTTGAGTTTTATAACACTTTTTATGGAGTAATGCCTCCAATTATTGGTCTTCAAATGTTTTTCTCTGGCCTCTGTCTTTCGTGTCAAAATCACCACTTCTGAACCGCACAAACCATCTCTCGCACGTTGAAATCGATGGATTGCATTCACCATAAGCTTTGGTGAGCAATGGGTGTATTTCAGCTTGAAATTTTTTTCAAATTAAAGAGGTAAAGCAAAACTTACCGCATATCAAGCATTGTTGGTACAAAATTCGATATTTTCGATACAAAAACAAAATAGTTTTTTACACTATAATATTCAATACCTAAGAGAGAATAAATGACATATGTGTAGCCTTCAAAATGTCTTATAAGTTATTAAAAACAAAAACCGTGTTCAAAAACTAAGCCATATTTTGAAAATTCCACATTTTTAAGTCATACACCCAATAGTATAAACATATAGCGCGATTTATAAAATTGATAAACAAAATATGGCGTTTTAATATTAAAAGAAAACATTTAAAATACATCGATTTTCAAAATTTCATAAATTTTTTAAAAAAGTAAAAGTGAAAGGTCTTAAAAGATTAAAATAATATTGCTTATCACAAACCGCAATTATTTAATTATGTCTTGTTATTCTTAAGACAAAAAAGAGTCATCATTACAAATTGAAATTAAAATACTTGAAATGAATTGCAAGATTTGAAAAAATAGTTTTCTAGATCTAATATTAACGCTAAGTAAACTATAAGGTAATCAATTGCATCATTTTAAGTATTTATAAGAAAAAAGAAATTGACTGTTAATCTGAGAAGATATATAATCTTTGTTATTTTTGGCCATGATTCAATTACTTAAATATACGTGTACTTATTTTTTAGGAAAAATATTTTGAAATAATTATAGAAAAATTACTCTATTGCTAAATGATTAATAATTTCACACAACAGCCGTAGCCAAAACAAATCTGACTCAATGTGTTTTATTAGTTTCATTATTTGATAAATAAATAGACCATTTATTTTAGCAGATATTTGAAAAGAAAGAAATGAAAAAAACGATAATCATTATCAAAGAAAGTTTACCAACTGGACAATAAAAGTAGAATTAAGTCCAAAAAAATGACGTAGTAGAACAAAGACTATGACTAAAAATTTAAAGCAAACTGTATAATAAAAATCTGCCAAAAGTTGTTAATTACTTTGTAATTGTATAAATTTTAAAAATTAATTAAAATATTATTGATATTTATTTGTTTTATATAATTTTAAGTACTTGTTTAAATAGAAAATCAAAATAAACAATTGAATAGATGGTTGGTGGGATGACTGCTTTATATCAATTATTAATTATTATGGAGAACTCACATACTTGTCCATAATAACAATTTGCTTTTAATGAAAACCAAAATATATAATTGTGTAACAAATTAGCAGCGAAACGCACTTCAGTTTGTTTTGATTAAAAATTTCGCCAAGTGCTAATGAAATTGAAATGGAACGGACCCTATCATCTTCCAGCTACATATGATATGATAAATGTAGCAATATATTGTTTATCATACTTTCTACTTACTTGATACATGTTAGAGTTGGTTTATAGATCATTTTATTATTTGCTTTTAGTTGTAGTGTGAATAATTTTTGTTATCTGTCTAGCTGCTACCAATGTTTATACACATAATCAAAAAAGATGGGGGTGTATTGATTTTGTCATTCCGTTTGTAACACATTGAAATATTCAGAAAAGTATATAGTTATTCTGGGTCCGTCGTCTGTTGAAAATACGATAGGGCCCACACGAAAGCAGCTGTGAACAAATACTCTCTGTGGATAAGGTTTGTTTGGTGTTGAAATTGGGCAATAATGGTCCTTGATATCACCTAGTCCCCATACAAATGAAATACTGTTTGAGCAGTCAAAATATGTTGGTTATGTGGCAATCGTGATTCGCCATGACCTTTTACCATCTTTCTGGCAACATATGGATTCTGAGCCAAAAGAACTGCTTATCTTTTGAGGCAAATAATGATTCAAGCCAATATCAGATACTCTGATATTCGGCATCGATCGAAATGAATAGATGTCGGAGGGGGCACGGTCTGGGCTATAAAGCGGGTGAGGCAAAACTTCCCAGCCAATTCTTTCTACTTTTTAACAGGTATTGCAACATGTGGCCGAGTGTTGTCGTGATGGAATATTACAGTTTCATGTCTGGTTGCATATTCTGGGCGTTTTCGGCCAATGCTCGCTTTAATCGAATCTGTTGTGTTTGATATGGGTTCCCTGTGATGCTCTGGTCAGATTTCAGCAGCTCATAATAGATAGGACCCTTTTGATTTCACTTAATACAGAGAATTACATAGCGCCATGTGTATTTGGCTTTGGTGTCGATTCGGCTAGTTAGCCGAGCTTCACGCACGATCTCTTACGTTTCGGGTTATCGTAATGTATCAATTTTTCATCGAAGTATTGATTCTGTGCAAAAATGATTTTCTTTTAGAGCATCTAACCAGCATATCGGAGATGGGCAATATTGGTCCTTGATTTCACCTAGTTCCCATACAAATGAAATACTGTTTGAGCAGTCAAAATATGTTGGTTATGCGGCAATCCTGATACAATTTCGCACAAGTTATTTCTAAGTACTCTAAAATGGCGAAAATCGGGAAACATTGGTCCCCAGTCCCCATACAAGGCCCCCCTCAGAAAATAATTGTCTCATTTGGACATCAACAAGTTTTATATGAACCTAAATCTTTCTACCAACGTTTGTGAAGATCGCTTCATATATCCCCTAAATCAGAAAAATATTTTATTGTCACATATTAATGGTGGGTATACAATATTCGTTACAGCCAAATATAACACTCATACTTGTACCTATATCTAGTAAAATGTTATACAAATCTATCTAACTACTCTTGTTTTCTAAATATACTGGCAAAAATTTACTAATTTATTGCCCGCCCAGCTACTTATCGGTTTCAATTCAATATGATTTGTTATGAATTTACTATTGTTTCTATGTTGTTGACGTTTTTTTTCTTTCGATTCATTCCAAAACACGAGTACATTTTACTCCATAATCTCTTAAAATGATAAATGCAAAAAAAAAAAAAAAATATTGGACACTTGACTTCCAATTTAGCGCGTCTGAGCAAATATACGAGGGTGTGTTAAAGATTCTATTTTTTTTTTTTGTTAATTTTTTACTGATAATATTTCTGTGAAGTGATTTTTTTGTTTTGCTTGAGATTGTATAACTTAATGGTCTGATTTTGTTTGATGGTTGTTGTAGGAAAATTTTTTTTTTTTAAATATTGTTATCTTTGAAAAAATTTGAATTGCCAAAAATTAAAGATTTATGATAATAATCGTTTTACTCTATTGTGAAAATAACATATGATTTTTAGCTGTTGCTATTGTTTAAGTTATAAGATTAAATACTCTTAAGAATAATAAAAGTTTGTTTATAATTAAAATGATTATGCCAGTCATGCGATTATTATCTAAGACAAACGCCTGTTTTGTTATGGCTGAGAACTCAGTGTTTGAAAAGTTTTTAAAAACAGTAGCAATTGGAGAAACAAATTTGGTTTAAGAAATCATTAATTTAAAAAAAAAAACTTACAATTTATGTAATAATCAAGTTTGGCTACCGATTCGAATTGCTTAAAAGGTAACGTTAACGCTTTTGATATTTTTTGGTAAAGCTTTTTAAGGATAATGGTAATTTCGTCTAAGTACAATTTCAGTAAACTTTATTATTGAAAACGAGAAATGTTTCATTTTTAATAATTAAAATTTGTTTTTAGAAAAACGGAATGGGTATTTTCCCTAACAGCATTTCATATATGGGGGATATCATGTCAATTTTTCAACAAAATCGGTGAAGAACTCTCTGAGTTAGATAACAATTTGACATTTTGGCCAAACATGTGTTTTTTCTCATCCCTGTATGTTATTACCTATGGTTCGTAGTAAAATGTGCCCCAAATAGTTTAGAAAGCTATTTCTTCAATGTTTCGAATTATTTTTGAAATAAAAAAATTTTGACCGATCTTGTTGAAATCTTGGTGCAAATTGCATCCCAATCGGAAGACATCGATTTCAAAATATGGTTCACTTGACATGAAATCCCATATTATAATGAAATCCCTTTTTTATAATATAGGGTCTTCCAATAGAGACTTTCGAACTTTGACAGCTGATAGCGGCCATATTGTTGAAGTTACATCTGTAGAATTCGCTGTCATTTATTCACTTTGTTTTGCCAAATCACTATGGACGCATATAACGTAACGATAACGTTCAAGAACATGTGCAAATCATAAAATACTTTTATCAAAATGGGTGTTCTGACCCCAATGTTCATCAACAAATCTTCTTCAGCGATGAGGCTCATTTCTGGATGAATGGATACGTCAACAGTAAAAATTGCGCCCGATGCATCCCGAAAAAGTCACTGTTTGGTGTGGATTTTGGTAGAGCGCTATAGATCAATAATTACCAATTTATTTTAGCCTGAATTGGATGCCACACAGCTCATGCCACATTAAATATACTGCACGAGCGATTTGAGGGCGTGGTCATCTTAAGTGGAGGTGATGTGAACTAGCCATCGAGATCGTAGGAGTTGACCCCGTTAGACTTTTTCTTGTGGTGTTGTCTTAAGTCGCAGGTCTATGCGAATAAGCCACAAACCACAGCGGCCCTCAAAAATACCATAACCCATGGCATCGGTCAAACTCAGCCCAGAGCCATGTAAAATTTAACTTTTCGGAGGAGATCCCCCAGCCTAATGACAATTGAATAAAAAATGTTGATGATAACTCACATATGCTTTCTTTTTTTTAAATTTAAAGATAGGAAGCGCATAATGAAAGACCCTTTATAAACTCACAATTTCGGCAACTCTGACTCAGTTTGTAATATTTCCTAACATTGTTCAAGCGTAAAGCGATAAATTTGTTCCATGAAAGTATGAACGGACTGACAGTCAATTTGGACTTTCCTAACTTGGTTGTTACACGATCAAGTTATGCCTTTCATGTATTAATACACTCACACTTTTTTTACCAATACACTGACACTTTAAAGAATTGAAACAAACTTGCATTCAATTTCTCTTTCAAGTTGGTGTTTCAATATTCAATCAAGAAAACAGCTGATTACATTTTTATTTAACAATTTGTAGTAAAATTGCTTTCAAGTTGCGTGCAGCCTACGTATTTTTTTGTAAATTTTGACAAACAGTATCAAGAAAAACTTCATCCTGTGGCCGCAGTGTAAGGCAATATATATTACTTGCAGCACATTTCAGATAGCAGTGAACATTACCCCTTCCAATGTAACGTTTTTGGACGCTTTCGATGGTTTTTAATCATATCTGGTCACTCTGCAGACCGTCTATTGGAATGCGATGTGTATCTCATTGCTGATAAAATTGAATTTCAGTGAATTCTATTGAAAAACAAAAAACAAAACACACTTTAAATCAAGTAAAAAACTTATATTCTAGGAAATAGTTTTATAATGACGAACTCATTTGCTTACAAAAAAGCCGATGTGCCTCATTCATCGTCTATTCAATTACCCATATATTGTGAAATAAGTATGTATCTCTACTGATTCTGCAGTTAACACAAAGGATCATGTACAAATTTCTAGAGCTTTCATATACGGGAAACTAACACTTTCCTGAAAAGTTATTAAAATCTCTTTAATTTGTCATAAATTTTAAGCAGTTCCAAATAATTTATCATTAAAACCTATACGCTTCATTATTGTATGTTAAAGCTACCATCCATTGTTACTATTTCTGACCATTGAACAACTAAGACGCATTCAATGTCTATCTGTTCATCATCTAAACAGAAGCTCTCTATATACATATCATTTCAATGACCTTTTAATACTTGTTAGTAAAAATACTAATAAAATAAATTTTTTAAAATTATCAAAATATTCAATCTCATCGTGTGATTTCAGAGCATGGAATGATTTTTGAACCTTAGAAACAAAAAATCACCTTTTCAATCAACATTTTATTACTAAGTAGGAAAATCTTAACAAGTGTTGTGAATAAATAGAATGATTTTGAAAACAATTTTTTATTTAAAATCTATTTTTGTTTTAATCGTATTATAATATTTCATGTCATAAACAGAGCAACCAAATATATAAACTATGTGTTAAATTGTGTGCTTAGCTTTAAGGATATTTTACATTCAAGAGCATATTTTACTTCCTAGCTCATTTTTCAACTTTAAACTACATAATTATTGCACATTTTAAGGAAAATTTTGCAGAACTTCAAGGATATTTAATTCTCTAGGGCATATTTTACTTCGTAACATATTCCTCTTTAAACTATATGTTTATTGCATACTTTAAGGCGTATTTTGCTCTTTTTATACCCTTCACCTTCGTGAGAAGGGTATATATAAGTTTGTCATTCCGTTTGTAATTTCCACAATATAATTTTCCGACCCTATATATATATATATGTGGGATGAAAGAAAAAACAAATAGAGCATGTGCAAAGACACACACAAGTCAGTCATCTTCTACACATCAAAGAAGCCGGTCGTATACGGAAGAACTTTAAGTCGTACAAACTCTCTCTCTCATTTTATTACTTTTTATTTATTTTATATTGAATTCCCTTTTGTTTTTTACATTAAATAAAACTATTAACTTTTTAAAATAAACAACTCTACAATTTTGGGGGCTCAACCCGGATCCAGGGATGCAAGTGCCAAAGTGTCAAAGTGACTAAACGTCTAAGAGTTAATGTAAAAAAAAAAAGTCGTTAAATTCTATGTATTTGTGAACAAAGTGTTGAACAAAAATAAGGGTTGTTTTTTGTGAGTAAAGCAAATACAAAGTCGTTGAGTAGAGAGTACGCGCATAAACGAATCGGTGTGTGTACGCGTGTGTATAGTGATCAAACACAAAGCAAAGACAGTGAGAGTAAATACAGTGTCATTTCTGCTTACGCAAACTGCGAATAATTGTGTGTGGCAAGTGTATGGACAAGAAGACGAAAAAAAAAAAGTGTATAGAAAGTATATGGACGAAAAAGAACACCTGCACTAGTTTTTTTTATATAGACTAATAAAGGCATAGAAACAAGAGTGAACATGAATGCTTTAGGAGACTTTATTGATATAAAAAACAACATAGCTACCGCGAAGAGAATGACAATTGTAGCAGCACACAAACTTTTTTTTGGTGAAGAAGGTGACCGCGACAACAGAAAGCGCATACGTATGTTTATGGGCTTTGATTTTGATGAAAACGATGTTCTTTATGAGGCAAAGAAAAAATACGTTGAAGAAAACCTCAGTGACGCTGATTTAGTAGCTGTATGCAGTATGTTATGTTTGAGTTACAACAACAACAACTTGTTTGAGTACATATTCTCTAATATGAAGAAGGGACAATTGATGTGTTGCCAGGAGAATGATGCAGCAAGTAACGACGGTTATGACGATGATGAAGTTCATAGCGACGACGATACAATTGTGGAAAACGACGCAGATGACAACATTAATGACGATGATGATGTTAACGACGATAATGATGATACAATTGTATACAACGACGTAAGTAACAACAACGACGCAAGAAATAGATTTCTTAAACAAAACGATCTTAGAGCAATAAAAGGCGAAAACGACGGCAGCAGCAGCAGCAAGATGGTAAAAAAGACGTTAGAAAAATCAAAATATGTTGGTGTTAATACACAGAAGACGCAATACGTAAAACAGAAGACGATCAATGTTGATGGAACAGCTTGTTTAAACATGCAACGGTTTGCAATGAATTATAGAGACATTGAAGACTCTATTCCCTCGTTTGACGGTGATGGTAATATGCCAATAGATATATGGATAAGTGAATTCGAAGAAACATCTTTGATTATGGGCTTTGATGATTTCCAGATGTTTATTTTTGCGAAAAAATCTTTGAAAGGTTTAGCTAAATTGTTCGTGTCCAGTGAACGTGGTATTACATCATATGCTACATTGATAAATGCATTAAGAAATGAATTTGGTACAACGATTAACAGTGCACAGTTACATCGAATGATGATTGAACGTAAAATCAGAAAGGATGAAACAGTTCATCAATACTTTTTTAATATGAAGGAGTTAGCTTCTCGGGGTAAAATAGATGATAGCACTTTAATGGAATATGTAATCGATGGCATTAATGATCTGACGGTGAATAAATCTATATTGTATGGTGCGACGAATTTGAAAGATTTTAAATTCAAATTAAGATGCTATGAGACTATGGTGGACAAAGTTGCAAGATCGAAGACTGAAAGACCAACAACAACAAAAGTAAAGAATGACAAGAAGGAGAAAATTTGTTTTAATTGTGGCGGCAAAGGTCATGAATCTAAGAATTGCAAAGATAAGGACAAAGGCATCAAATGTTTCGGATGCAACAAATTTGGTCATGTATCTAAAGAGTGTCCAACAAAACAAGAAAAGTCAAACGTACGTCAGCTGATGAAAATGGAAAAGAATCCCATGGAGTTCGCAGTACAATTTATGTGTCATCAACCATTTAAGGCGAGAACATTATTCGATACAGGTAGTAAGTTCAATGTGATGGCAAAAAGTGTCTATGAAAAGCTGAATAGCCCTAGGTTAGTGAAATCAGATTTCTATCTCGTTGGTTTTGGAACCCACAATGATCGAAACAAGATTAAGCCGTTAGGAAATTTTGATCAGAACGTGATTGTTGAAGACGACGAATATAATTTAAATTTTCATGTGGTGCCTACCAATTCAATCGATGTTGATGTTATATTGGGCAGTGAATTTTGTAAGTTTTGTGAGATAAATATTACTTCTGATGGTTTGAAAATACAAAAGCTTAAAGACGAGACGGCGAACGAAATCCGAAACATGATGAGCATAAACGCATATAAAGATCCTGATGACGTAACTGAAAATTATATTGACGAAGGTGCAAGTGAAAATGCCAAGCTCGAGGTTAAGAATTTAATAGAGAATTACCAACCAGTGAAAACTAAAACAACAAATGTGGAAATGAAGATTATTGTTAAGGACGAAACACCAATCCACAGCAGTCCCAGACGTTTACCAATTATGGAGAGAAACATTGTCGATAGTCAAGTTGAAAAATGGCTTCAAGAGGAAATAATTGAACCGTCCGAGTCGGAGTATAGTAGTCCAGTAGTACTTGTTAGGAAACGTAATGGCGAACCAAGACTATGTGTCGATTTTCGTAAAATCAACAAAGTGATAGTTAAGGATAGATTCCCGTTACCACTAATTGAGGACCAACTTGATCGGTTACAAGATGCAAATATATTTTCAACGATAGATTTAAAAAATGGTTTCTTCCACGTGTCAGTCGAGGAGTCGAGTCGAAAGTATACGTCTTTTGTCACCCACAGTGGACAATATCAATTTCGTAAAGTGCCGTTTGGATTATCCAATTCTCCTGGAGTTTTCCAGCGCCATGTAAATGCAATATTTCGAGATTTGACTGGAAAAGGTATAGCTCTGCCATATATAGACGACGTGATAATAACCGCTAAAGACGAAGACGAGGCGATGCATAATTTGAAAACAGTTTTAAAACTTTGTGAGGAATATGGTTTGGAGATTAATCTGAGAAAGTGCAATTTTTTGAAGAGGAAAATTCAATTCCTTGGGTACGTGATCGAGAATAAGAGAATTTCCCCATCTCCCGAAAAGATCGACGCGCTAATGAAGTTTCCCATCCCTAAGAATTTGAAACAACTTGAAAGTTTCCTCGGATTAGCAAGTTACTTCCGTAAGTTCATTCCCAACTTTTCAATTATTGCAAAACCATTAACCGACCTGAAGAAGAAAGATTGTAAATTCGAGATAGGCGACGAACAGCTGTTAGCAGTCAATAAACTGAAGACCGTAATGAGTGAGAATCCAGTTCTGCAAATTTATAATCAAAATTACGAGACCGAAGTCCATACCGACGCATCTATAGACGGATATGGAGCAGTGCTTATGCAAAAATCTCCCGGCGATGATCAGCTCCACCCTGTTTATTATATGAGTAGAAAGACTACAGATCAAGAGAGAAAATATTCAAGCTACGAATTGGAGATACTAGCCGTTATTGAAGCGTTGAAGAAGTTCAAGGTTTATTTACTTGGAATTCCTTTTAAGCTGGTTACCGATTGCAACGCGTTTACGAAGACGTTAGATAAGAAAGACTTATGCACCCGTGTAGCTCGTTGGATTCTATTTCTGCAAGATTATAACTACACAGTCGAGCACAGACCAGGAAAGCAGATGAAACACGTTGATGCTTTTTCTCGTCACCCAGTTATGATGATCTCAACTGAAGATAGTATCATCAGTAAAATTAAACATTCCCAACTACAAGATGAAGACCTCGCAACGATTAAGGATATTTTGAAGACTACAACAAACTATAAAGACTATTTTCTGAAGGGCGATATACTTTACAAACTTGTCGACGATCGTGAACTGCTGGTAGTGCCAAAAGGTATTGAACGCGAAGTTATTAGGCAAGCACACGAGAAGGGTCATTTCGCCATAAAGAAGACCAAGGATTTGATATGTCGTGACTATTTCATCCCGAAACTTGAAGAGAAGATAAAACACCATATTGCCAATTGTGTTCCGTGTATCGTGATGAATAGGAAGAAAGGTAAACAAGAAGGTCAACTTAATCCCATACCAAAAGAGGAAGTGCCGTTGAAGACTTACCATGTTGATTTTCTCGGTCCATTGGAGTCAACCAATAAAAACTACAACCACATTTTTGCCGTTATTGATTCCTTTACTAAGTTTTGCTGGCTTTATCCGACGAAGTCGACATCAGCAAAAGATGCTATATCCAAGCTAGAGCAGCAAAGTGTTACATTTGGTAATCCCATCCAAATTGTATCAGATCGTGGTTCAGCGTTTACGTCTACCGAATTTCAACAATATTGCCAAGACGAAGGTATTCAACATGCGAAGATTACGACAGGTTTACCTCGTGCCAATGGTCAAATAGAAAGAATGAATAGCATCATAGTTCCAGTTTTGGCCAAACTAAGTATAGACGACCCGACTAAATGGTACAAATTTGTCGGAAAAGTACAACAAATCCTCAACTCAACCTACAACAGAAGCATTGATTCTACCCCGTTTGAAGTGTTAATCGGAGTCAAAATGCACAGTAAAGATGACATCCGTATTAAAGAGCTGTTAGAACAGGAAGTCATAACCAATTTCAACCAACAAAGATCTGAAGTCAGAAAGGAAGCTAAGGAGAGCATCATCAGACTACAGAATGAAAACAAACACACCTACGACCTAAGACGCAAACACGCTACTCAGTACCGTGTCAACGACATAGTTGCTATTAAAAGAACGCAGTTCGGAGGCGGCCTGAAGTTGAAGTCTAAATATTTTGGTCCCTACCGTATTACGAAAGTGAAACCGCATAACACCTACGATGTCGAGAAATTAAGTGCTGGAGAGGGCCCTAAGCAGACGTCTACTTGTGCCGAGTTTATGAAGCCCTGGTCAGATGATCTGGAAGACGGATTCGAGGCGAATCTAATGCAGGAAGGCCGATCTGTGGGATGAAAGAAAAAACAAATAGAGCATGTGCAAAGACACACACAAGTCAGTCATCTTCTACACATCAAAGAAGCCGGTCGTATACGGAAGAACTTTAAGTCGTACAAACTCTCTCTCTCATTTTATTACTTTTTATTTATTTTATATTGAATTCCCTTTTGTTTTTTACATTAAATAAAACTATTAACTTTTTAAAATAAACAACTCTACATATATAAGTATATATTCTGGATTCTTACAGATAGCGGAGTCGATTAAGCCATGTCCGTCTGTCTGTCTGTCTGTTGAAATCAATTTTCTGAAGACCCCAGATATCTGCGGGATCCAAATCTTCAATAATTTTGTCAGACATGCTTTCGAGAAGTTTCCTATTTAAAATCAGCAAAATCCGTCCATAAATAACGGAGATATGAGTAAAAATCCGAGACAACCTCTATTTTTTGCCTATTTTTGATCTATATCTCGATTACTAAGTCATGAATATAGACAATATGAATATCTAATGATAGATATTTTAAAGTCCATTGCAACGATGTATATAAGGCCATAGAAAGTTGGACCTACAATGGGTCAAAATCGGGAAAAATATTTTTTAACCCGAATTTTTTTTCACAAAAAACATTTTTTTGTCATACATTTTTTTCACTAATAAATTTAAAAAAAAAAAAATTAAAAAAACTTTAAAAAAACAATTTCGAAAAAAAAAATTTTTTTAAAAAAAAATTTTTTTTTTTTTTTTTTAATTTTATTTTAAAGTATAATTTGGTGAAGGATATATAAGATTCGGCACATTCTTTGTTTAACACTATATATAAATCTTGTGTAGAAAAATGTATGTATTATTAGGTAATAAAACAAAATTTTCCAAAAAAATTTTAATTATTCCCTAAACAAATATTTACCAAAAAATATTTTCCACTTAAATTAATTTGATGAAACAATTTTTAAATTTCCGCAGAGTTTTGGATTGTATGATAGTTAAAAATTTCCAAGACATTACGTTAATCTAAAACCATTATGAAGTATTGGAAAACTTAAGTAGATTTAATAAGATTTTCTTAATTGAATGATATTGCAAAATACAGTTTATCATTTTCAATACAAAACAAACGCAAATTATTATTATTTATTTTTTTGTTTTTAATATAAAATTCCGATATTTTTGAGCCAGCACAATTTCAAGAGCCTTGTCAAAAAATTACCAATTAAAGATTATTATCGCTATCAACAGATACTTGTCGTTTATAGCCTGAGGGGAAAATTCCAAACTGTTAAGGAAAAATTTAACAGTTCACAAGTCGTGCGCGCTTAAGTTATGCTAAAAATAAACCAAAATTGTTTAAATAATAAACATAAACAACCATCGTATAAATCTACAATATTTCTGTAAAAAAAAACAAACATGATCGTATCATATGTTTCGATTTGTTTTTGTGATGATTGTTGCTAAAAGAGAAAAAGAGAGCGATCAACAATATAAGGTAGAGCCCTGGCTCTGAAGTGGGGCCATAACATGTGAGTATTTATTCATGTTATCTGTAGATTTTTTTTTAATAAAGTGAGTATAGGAAAGTTTATTTTTGTTTTTGCTAATTTTATTTATTTTTAATTTAGTTATAGCCGCACTTATGTACATTACTCACACCATACCTAAAAAGCCGGTAGAATTTGTTAGTGTTTTTCCTTCTTTCTTTTAAACAATTAACCTCAGACATTTTAAAAGATTATAAAAGTACGAATAATTTTGTATATCACTGTTTTAATGTTCAACATCTTAATTTGCATATTTAAAGTGTTTTGTTTTGAGAGAATCTTTTGTTTTTGTTGTAGCTCTTGGTTTATTTATATTGTTGTTATGTAGCTGTCAGCAGCCGCATTGACAATAAAGAAAAAACAGCTGTTTAATATCGTATGTTAGATTTATGCAGACCAACTCTACTCTCTAATTGGTTGTGTTCTTATCAGGCGATTGGTAAAATTGATCGCGTGACTCTCGAATAGTTGAAAAAAAAAACAACAATAAATTAGAGGTAGATTCATATGTATGTATATTAGTGTATATATGTATACGTAAATTTTTTGCCAATCATTTATAATTTGATAATTTTATTCTATTTTAAATATGAATATTATTTTAATGTGATTTTTTTTTAATCATTATCTTCTAAATGACTAGTTTATTAAATTTAAATGTAGGTAAATTAATAAAATGTTTAAACATTTTAAACAAATTTAAATTGTTTTCGTTTTATATTCATTTATTTAGAAAAAATTATTCGAATAATATAATAATGAGCTTTTAAAATTTATCTTATCATGAGCAAATAGATTTTTGTCTTATGTGCTTATTACTTAAGTTGTAAACATTTACCTAAGTTATTAGTTGTTTTATTAGCTAAAGTTAGAAATAACAAAAGAAAGACTTTATTAAAAATTGTCTGTATGCAGACAGTATTGGGCAAAACAGCAACAGTATCACTACTTTTTATTTATGTTATTTACCGGAATACAATATTTATGTTTTTTGTATTCATCATTATAATTTAAAATAGTAAAATTATTTAAAATAGTCCTCTGATTCGCATAGATATCATACACTAATAAGTATGTCATTGATTGTATGATCTCTATTTTAGGAGCCATTGTTTAAGTATATCAAATGTGGCAATGACTTTCTGTTACTGAATAAAATACTTTTCAATGACTACTTCATACCTTCTGCTTTACTTAAAACCAGTCGAATAATGACTAAATAATTATCTGTTATATAACTGCTTACTTTTTTAGTAATTTACGTGAGATCATTCGGTCTCAATATCAATATTCTGCCTAATCGAATACTAACCGAAACTGTTTTAAAATACTTTCATATTCCGACATTAAAGGCTCTCAATTTAATATATGGCTGAGTTAGGACAAATAACCGAAAAATAAGTCACAGAGTACTTTTATGCGTAAATTAGATAACATTAACTCTTTGCGGTTTAGTGGTCAATTTACTAACCACCTTTTCTATAGTCTTTAAAACATAGTTTATTGGCATCTATTGGCATTTTGCCAATTTTGATTTAATTCTTCTTACTTTTTATAATAAACAAACCTTGATTATAGTAAAAATGCAATTGTTTTGATTTTAAACTTAAACCCAAAAAACCGTTTCTGAAACAGTTAAAGACGCTGAAAGCTTCTCGATGGTCTTTTAATGCAACCCTTTAGTTCAGCATAACATGTTGAGTACATTAATAAAGTCCAATTAAGCGAGATTAAAGTCGTTTTCTTTTCTGGCATAAATGGTGTCTGTTTTCTGCCTTTTACGCTTCTCTGAAAAAAAAAATGTAGTTTGGTAAGCGTATTTTCAAATAATGTTGCCCTAAAAAACCGAAAATATCCTACATGTTTCAACCTCAATTTTATCAAAGGGTTAGAAAGGCAAAACAAAGTCATGGTTCTACAAAAATTCCTTAAAAATTGACAAGACAATCTTCAATATTTGTCATTCAGACATGTAACATTACAACTCCTAACTATTATAAGTCCCAAATCCAGAAATTAAAAGAATTCTTGGATCCTTTAGATTTGAGGGGTGTGTACTATAAGAAATATACTTTCACTCGCAGACCCATAGGATTCTTTGTGATATTTTAAGAAACAATTTTGGTATATATTGCAATTGGAATAGCACTTTGAAATGTGACACCATCCATACAAACTCATAATCTTATTCCAATCAAAAATTAGAATTTTTCAGACAGATCTTTTTTGAAAATTTATGTGATTCAATATGAAGTCCTTTTAATTTTATTTTCTTTTAATGGCATAATTATACATATCTTATGATTTTATCAACCTTTAAGACAAATTATGATCGACGTCAGATCTGATGCAACTGATCGCTTTTAAGAGTAATTTTCTTCAAGATGCCAGGCAATTTCATGTGTAATGTCCTCTATTTGACTTGTAATGGTGAATGTGACTAGTAAACATTTAGACAATACTTCCATGAAATAAGTTGAGAGAAATCAAATCAATCAATGGAAATTTAGTTTAAATTTCAGTCCAAAACAGATTGTAGATCCAACGGACATGCTTGCATAATAGAAAATATACAAAATCATCGTGATCATATTGATTACTGCACCCCCAAACCCTTCTTCCTGAGGAACGTCGGTTTCTCAATCGCATCCAGTATGGAACCTGTTGATGCAATGAGGCTATCCATTTATACGGATGGGTTCAAAAAAGGGGATAGAATGGGCGGTGGTGTATATATTCCTGAATTTGGAATAAGAATGTTCTTTAGACTTCCAAATGGATGCAGCATTCTTCAGGCCGAGGTATTATTTGCTTGGACTGAGAACTTTGAAAATTTTGACCTCAAATGACCCCTTTAGTTTCAACATTAATCTGATTGTATTCTTCTGGGGAGCATACTTTATCAGTACGGGGCGGATTTTCATGCATTTATTATAGGAAAATATGCTTCAAAAGAAATATAAATTAATTAACTAAATTAATTCACATTATACTACTAGTTAAATAGTTAAAGTTTTAAAATTATAATTGTTCTTCTGAGAAAGCAATTAATATATTAATTGTAATATCTTCGGATTAATAACTCCATAATCTTTAGAACCTACATCATCAAAATATTGATCGGGCTGAAAAGTATCACTCTATCTTAATTGTAATCTCGTAATAAATGACTTGAAGAGCGGTAACTGTTAAGTTTACAGTTGGACATAATCGTTCTATCTGTTCAGAACAAATAAATGAACAAGTTTGTTCTTTTTGTTCATTTCTATTCTGTGGTGATTGACTGAACTAAGTGAATGAACAATTGCTCTGTTAATGTTTTTGGGGTGAGCAAAACAAACATGATTTAATAATGAAGAAAAGATGAATGTGATTATATAAAATTCACCCATTTCAAATCGTTTTAAACATTTATAGTAATATCAAACGACTAAAAGGAATAAAGTGAATAACAAGATCAATAAAGAACAAGATGATTGAACAACTTCACAATGTTCATTTAACTGAATTGTTCAATTGAACTTGATCGTTCACGAAATCTCTTAATTTGCCAAGAAAAATATGAATGTTTTTGATATAATTAATGAATTTTTGATACTTAACAAGTGAGAGAGCTATATTCGGCTGTGCCGAATCTTATATACCCTTCACCAAATTAAACCTTAAAATAAAATTAAAAATTTTTTTTTTTTTTTTTTTTTTTTTTTCAAAATAGTTTTCTAAAAGTTTTTTCCAATTTTTAAAAAAAAAATTTTTTTATTTATTAGTGAAAAAAATGTATGACAAAAAACTTTCTTTTGTTAAAAAATATTTTTCCCGATTTTGACACATTGTAGGTCCAACTTTGTATAGCCCTATATACATCGTTGCAATGGACTTTGAAATATCTATCATTAGATATCCATATTGTCTATATTTATGACTTAGTAATCGAGATATAGATAAAAAATAGGCCAAAAATGGAGGTTGTCTCGGATTTTTGCTCATATCTCCGTTATTTATGGACGGATTTTGCTGATTTTAAATAGGAAACTTTTCGAAAGCATGTCTGACAGAATTATTGGGGATTTGGATCCCGAAGATATCTGGGTCTTCAGAAAATTGATTTCAACAGACAGACGGACGGACAGAGGGACATGGCTAAATCGACTCCGCTATCTATAAGGATTCATAATATATATACTTTATAGGGTCTGAAAATTATATTGTGGAAATTACAAACGGAATGACAAATTTATATATACCCTTCTCACGAAGGTGAAGGGTATAAAAAAATCTCTTAACTTTTTTGAAGCAAAATATTTTGAAATTATATTTTTCTATTGCTGACAAAGAAATGAAGAATAGTTACTGACAGTTTCTGGAGGTCAAAAGAAGTTAGTCGATAGCAATTTATAGTATTTCTATAACAAATACCAAAAAAACTTTTTGCCGAGTACAATATATATCATTGACGGCAAAAGATAATATTTGTTTAAAAAATTCGGAAATATGCATTATAAAGTAAAATATAACAAAATATGCAAAAATATGCCCTAACAAATCGATGCTATTGTAGAGCAAAATGTGTGATTCATATAGATAATTAGTTTACATCCTCGTAATATTAAAACTTTCGAGAAAAAACATATCAGCCACTTTTTACGTGTAATTTTGCTGTTTTTTATTTCAGTGCTATTTTTATCTCTCCCTAGCCATGCACGTGAAGTAAATTTGTTTAAGATTTTTTTATACAAATATGATGCGATAACCTTTATTAGCATTTTATGACCATATAAGCGTGGATGATCAGCCAGTTTTTTAAATTTTTTTTGCGCATTCTGTTTCAGTTGAGTTTATGTTTATTTCTTTCAAATTTTAATATTGAATTTTTTCTTTGCATCTTTTATTGTGTTTTATTTAAACAAAAATTTGGAATAGTTGTTTTGTTTTTAAGAACACTTCAATGGAATTTTTTTTTAAAAAAAATTAAAGATTTGTATACATTTGTCTTGTATGAATTGAAATGTATAAATTTAAATATTATGTTCAAGTGCTACAATCAATACTTGTGCACACTATTTTAAATAGCAATTTCAATCATAAGAAAACAATTTAAAAAGTAAACAATTTTGTTTGAATTAGCAAAATGTATTAATTCATCGAAAGTCTGGACTTTTTGTAGGCTTTGTGGAATTTCAAATACAAAAACATACCAACTATAATTAAAATATTGGTATAATCGACCGAGGCGGATTTTTCAGACACTACACAAACAAAAAATGTATAAGGTTTTTGGTGAAACATGAAATGAAAATGTCATCTATTTTACATTTTAATGTCAAAATGTTATAGATTAAAATCTTTCGATAATGTGAATAAAATCATATTCGTAGATTCTTATAGCAATTATTTGTTTATTAAGTTTGTTGTCATTCATCTTTGCCCAAAAAGTGGGCTTGTCTTTTTTATTATTTTTGTTTATTAACTAACTAATTAATATTCCTCTTGGTATCTTTTTATTATTATATTACCATTACATTTAACTTGTGTTTACATTTTGAACATCACTGTACATGCGTATTTCGCAGATACGAATGACACGTGTAAGAAACATTAGGAATGTATTCGTATTTGCATGACAGAATAGAATTCTTTACCAAAAACACTCATCATTTCACGCTATTTTCTTTCGCATTATATTCCATTAAGAGTGTAGATGGGGTAATTGTATGTTCTCTACGTAATTGTGATTCCCATAACTATGGAACAATAGGATGTTTACTTTTCTTTGACAGTTTGCAAACTGAGATTTAAATAATTTATGAAATGTTAACTGTTTGTAAAAGCAAATTCATGTCATTAATTTTGTGTGATATTGAAAGGGTTTGGAAAATTAATTATTGTCTCCTATAGTTTATCAAAGTTTTGCACGATTTGATGTATATTTGCTTTACGAAACTAATTTATTAATACCCAGCAGTTTAGTATGTAGTCAATGTATCCCTTATAGACATTAATCGTCACAAATGTCTTATCACTTCAGTGACTCCAATTTATATATTTTGGTCATTTGACGCGTATGTGCTCCTTCTAATGGAGAGAAAAGACAATTGGTTACCTTATACATCCCAGGTAATCTAGCGTGAAGACAATTGTTACTTAAGTGTCTCTATGTAATCTGGAGTGTAATCACTTTAAACGTGTTGTGTGATAATTCGTTCAAACTGGTTTTATACAAATTGTGTTCATATAATTCTCATACAGTTAATTTTTATTTTTGCTTAAGTATACTGATATCTCATGTAACATAACATGAAGTCAAAAGTCACTTTAGTCTCTCCTAGTAACCTATAGTGAAACGTTTATTTTGTACTGCACTTTAGAAAGTTGTTATTTTACCCACCAGATGCAATCCATTGGAGATTTGTCGAAGAAAGGTTTGTTTACAAGCTATCGTTTATTGGACTGCCTATGATATGCCTTTTTAGCTGACTATTTGAGGTCAATTAGACTCGTACATGTTAAAAGAACTAGTTATGTAGATGATCAAGTTATCGTTTAGGTAGCTAGTAAGGTAACTGACGCTATTTAACCATATGAGAATCCAATAAGTTGTCTACTTTGCACCAGCTATTAGACAGTCTCATTATTGTCAAAAAGGTCAATTGAAGTAACTAGTTCCCACCTTAAATGATGGGTAAAATCACTAGTTCGGGAATGTCTCCTAGAACTGCTGGGTATTTATACAAATCGAAGATACAATGCAAGAGAATACTCGATCATCTCATCTCGAAATATTTCACGCAAACAGCATTAAGTGATTAAGAGATTTGCTGTGTTGTATACTTATTTGATAATATCACTGTAAACGTGTAGCGCTACTGTATCCAATAATATTTCATTTACATATATTTATTTGATGTAAAGGCATATGTAAGAAATTATAGCTTTCAAATTAAATAACATTTTCATTTGATTTTAATTAGAATAAAATACGCACTTAACATGTCTACTTTATAATAGCTTCTTAATGACGTATTTGCTGTAAATTACGTATATAATGAATGTAAATTACAATGTAAATATTCGGGAAAAGTGTGTCTAACGTAAAGATTTTCCAAATTTATTGAATTATATTATTCAGTTTACATGTCATAGAAATGAATTTCAAAGCTTTTGACAAATAGTTTAGTCTGAAATTTAGAATAAAAGTTAGTGACATAGTTACACTAAAGGAAATAGTCCTCATACATTTCGATAATCTAGAAATAGGTTGACATGTTTAACCCTTCAAAATCTGCTTACGTTTTCTGTATGCCTTACTCACTTGTATTAAATATTTAATTATTTAATACAAGTTTTAATGGAAAAAAACATACATATTTTAAAGAAAAAGATAGTCGTTAGGAATATTCAATATTCGTAATCAAAAGAACTCAAATTTTACCATAGTCAGATGGAAAATAATTATATTTTGGCATGTTAAGTTTTACAAACTCCAAAAATATAATACATTTAGCCTAAAAAGTCTGATAATGTTTTAATTTTTTATTTTTTTATCCTAAATTATTTTATTGGAAACCAATTTTTAAGAAAAATTAAGATATCTATGAATCATGAAACGACTTTTCTCAATTAGCGCTAAATAGTACTCTTTCTTCCATTTAATTAATAAATATACCTCAAATATCTCAGTTCAATAAGATCGATGAAACTATAACAAGTCTAGATGCTAGTGAAAATAGTACTAGGTCCAACCTGTGGTATTCAGATATCCAATTATGTTACACGGTCTTAGATATACGTATATGCACGTTCAGAAAACTTTTAAAAGCTAAAAAAAGTTGTCGAATATTTTTTTTTGGGGTACTTATGACCCAATAAACTCAGAACAGCCATCATAAACTAATTAACAAATTAAGTTTAGGAACCACGTGCAAAAAGGTGAAGAGTGCCTCTGGGCATTGTTGACGGTTTAGGTGTAAAAAACAATAAGATGTAAACATTAATTATGATATGATTTTATTGAAAAACAAATGAAAAAGATACAAAAAGTAAAAAATATGTTTTACTTTCTACGATGATGCTCATAAAAAGATTTTTTGTCATTTGAGAAGCATAAATGAAGATCGCATTTTGAGCAAACACACTGTGTTTCCGAATTTTTGGATAGTTTGCACCATCTTTTTTGCCTAACCAGATTAGCTGTATATCTTTTTGTGGAGTACCAACTGATCATGAGTCAAGGCGGATAATTTAATCCGTCTGCGGTCTCTATCTGCCATTCTTATCATTATTTTATATAACAAAAAATATAACAAATAATATAACAAAAAAGTAAAAAACTATACAATAGTTTTAGATAAATTTAGCCGAAACCAGCAACAGTGCCCTGAGGCACCCTTTAGTTTTTGCGCTCTCAACACACTTTTTGTTAATTTTTAACATTTACAAATTCATAGACTGAAAGAAGAATATCTTACCTTTAAAAAACATATTTTTAAAGGTAACTTTCATTTAAAAAAAAAATCATACAAAATTTCACGTGCTAAAATTATGACATCACTCACAAAACAGCTGACAAAACCAAAAGTCAGAATGCATTTCGTACCTCGTGGGAAATGTTAACATATTTGTAACTAAAGTCACCGTTAAATTAAAAAAAAATTTAATTACTTTTTGAGATAATTAGTGTTTTGTAATGCATGCCTTGAGGCACTCTTGCGGGTTAGAGGGTTAAGAACCAAACATTGAAACTGTTCAAGGGATGTACACGTCTGTTTGCATGATTACGATCGCTCAATGATCCGTTAACACTGCTGTTAGCCTCGAAATGTTCTTCCGGTTCCTTTTCCAGAATTGTATACTGCGTTTCTCATTCTGTGTCGGAATCAAAATACTTTTCATTCCTTTTCTTTTCTCTTACCGAAAATTTAATTTTAATAGCTTTTGTTTGGCATTTACCCTCTTGTAATAACTCTACAGTATGTCTATTAGACACCAAAGTATAATACTGGATCCACCTAAGCTAATTTGGTAAAAAAAAACAAATTATTACAGTGCAACAAGTTGCAATAGGTTTCCTCCTTTTAAGACAACACCAAGTTAAAGTAACTTTCATATATAGCAAGTTACAACTAAAACATGTTCTTATCCCTGAAGGAGCAATCAAGTGACTAGTTCTGTACCAGTTTCCTTTTCTTTAGGATGTTTACAAAACAAGACATTTCATTTGAGTCTAATTAAACATTACAAGAAAAACCCTTGACATTGAAATACTGATTCTGTTATGGACTTTAATATATAGACAAAATCTTAATTTTAAAAATGACGTCAACAATCTCAAAGTTTCTTTCTTATCTTTAGAAAAAATATGTCTGAATTTTTTACATTTCCAAATCCAAATTAGACGAAATATTTTAATTGAAAAAAAAAGAAAGAAATGTTAATCACATTTTAAAATGACATTGCATTATTCCAACTTCTATTATTAGGCTCCCAGACAATTTAATTACTTTCACTAAACAGAACACGAGTTTAAATTTTGAAAAGTTGTTGAAATGCAAACCTAAGGTTAAAGTTAGCTTCCGCTTTTGTTACAAATTGTTTTCGAATCGCAGCAAACAATATCTTGATTTTGTTATTTAAAAAAAGTGAAAAAATACATTTCAAATTGCATTTAACAACAATCAATGTGCTTAACTCCTAAAAATGGAACGTTTGGAATTGCATTGAATTTTATTTAACAAAATCCAGCTGTCTGCAAAGTCACGACTTTTATTTGTTATAATATTTATAAGTTTACAATTACGTTAGTGATATAGAATAAAAGTGTAACAGCTAAATAAACAATTAAGATATAGTCGGTCAGGACTGTGTTCAAACACCCTAGTGCTAATAGATAGATGGCTAACGTGGGGATTAAAAAGGGACCTAATGATAGGCTCCCAAATTAGTATTTAGTTTGGCTATTACTTTATGTACAGTTGGTATAATCTAAGAAGAAATGAAGATCAAATTCGGTTTCCCACTCTCAAACTATTCAAATGGGATCCTAACAATTTCCAGTTACACCAGTTCAGTGTAGGGTAGAACAAACAGGCTATTTGCTGAATTTAATATGTTTAAAAAAAGTATTTAAATCTACACATTCAATGGATTTGGTAAAGTTGAGTGGCAGTGTTTGCTGGTATTCGTATGAGAGGTTTTAGTTTTCATTTAAAAACATTGAGCCATTGTTCTATTATAAAATGCATAAATATGCATGTAAATTAATTTGAAAAAATTTATTTTCTGGTGTATTATTTTCAATTCATTGTCTTTTTTTTTTGTTTTGTTTGGTTTGCTGGCAAAAACTTTATAATTGTTGTCAAGTAAACTTGGGCGTTATAGTTGTATGATAATTAGCAGTTTAAGTATCTACTTAAAAAAAGAAACCTACTTAAATACAATGATACAGATTGCTACAGATACAGGCTGTTTAAATTTGCTAAATTACAAAGTTATTACTTAATTAGTGGCACCAAATAAATTGTATTCATCTTAATTTTGTTGCAGGGAAGGCAATCATCCCGATGACTATTCCAGAGGTCTTACCTACCGCAAACTGTTGGAGGAAGTTTGCCGTTTTGCCAATGTTTTAAAGGATCATGGTGTCAAAAAGGGCGATCGTGTTTCCATTTATATGCCCATGATTTTGGAGCTACCCATAGCCATGTTGGCTTGTGCCCGTATTGGTGCTGTACATTCCATTGTTTTTGCCGGTTTCTCATCCGACTCCTTGGCCGAACGTATGTTCGATTGTAAGGCAAAAATATTGATTACTGCTGATGGCGCTTGGCGTGGTGAGAAACCTTTGTACCTGAAAGCTTTGTGTGATATAGCTTTAGAGAAGGCCGAAGAAATGGGCCATACCGTAGAGAAATGTATAGTTGTTTCGCATTTGAAGAGAGTTACCGCCTGTCAAGAGAATCATGTCGAGGAGGATATACCCTGGACCGATGATCGTGATTTCTGGTGGCACGAAGAAATGGAAGACAAGGAACCCGCTTGCTATCCCGAATGGATGGATGCTGAGGATCCCTTGTTTATGTTGTATACCAGCGGTTCGACTGGTAAACCCAAGGGTGTTTTGCACACTACAGGCGGTTATTTGTTGTATGCTGCCACCACATTTAAAATTGTATTCGATTACAAGCCTGGTGATATTTACTGGTGTACTGCCGATGTTGGCTGGATTACTGGTCACACCTATGTGGTGTATGGTCCTTTGGCCAATGGTGCTTCGTCAGTTATTGTAAGTGCCAATGTTTTAATATTAAAATAATAATTTAGTTCTAATTTTCAATTGTTTTGTTTTTTTAGTTCGAAGGCACTCCATTCTATCCTGATAATGATCGTTATTGGTCGGTTATTGACAAGTATAAGGTTACACAATTCTATACTGCCCCTACGGCTATAAGAGCTCTCATGAAATTCGGCGATGGTCCAGTTTTGAAGCATAAATTACAGCATTTGAAGTAAGTTAGCAACAACAGTTTTGTAAGGTTTTTTTATATAACATTAGTCATAAATAGTCAACACAAACAATTATATATTTAACCGCATTGTTCATTACGCCAATGTTTTACAAGGTTTTTACAAGGTCTTGCTTGAATATTCCGTTTTTGAGCAATGGGCTTCATATTTTTGTTGCCATTTAACAACATACTTAATTCTGGAAGTAAGAAAGATAGATCTTGTATATCCAATGACCTTAAATAGTGAAGAAATTGTCATCCTATTGCATTTGACACGTTCGGTTTTGACAAGGTCTTGCTTGAAAATTCCGTTTTGGGTAATAGGCCTCAGATTTTTGTTGACATTTAAATTTCCGTCGCATATAAGTTTAATAGCTCACATCCGAGAGAATGTTAATAGAGTAATATTCCATGTCGTGATCACAATGGCTTCAGTGGTACTTAGACTTGTGGTATCTTCCTGAATACCAACGTTTGTTGAATATTTAGCCTCGGTTTAACATAAATTTAAAAATTTAAAAACCCTAATGATACACCTGGCTTTCACATACAAATTGTTAAATATCACTGCGAAACTGCCTTCGATATTTCTCTACTAAGACATTTTATTACTATTAAGAACATTCTGCATTCAACATTTGACCGTAGTGCTCATTATTCCCATGTTATTCCAATGTAGTCTCTTTAGACTTTGATCGCTAATCGAGTTGGCGATCGTGCTAGGTACAGCTTTAAACGTAGTGACATACATATTTGTTATGGTCTTGTTCATGACTTAATTGACTGACTTGACTTCCACAACAGTATACTTGCTCTTCTCAGTTTACTTCTCTCTGGAAGTTAATGAAGCTGAATATAGTGCATTCAGTGACCTTTTGGCAAGGTCCTATCTTGAAAATCACTTTTAGAGTCATAGGCCTTTTATTTAGGTTTAATCCACCTTCCTTAACATCCAGTTTACTTCTCTGGATGTTAAGGAAGGTGGATCTATTGCATTCAATGAGCTCCGATTTTGGCAAGGTCCTCTCTTGAATATCACTTTTTAGAGTCATAGGGGTTTGATTTAAGTTTACTCTGGATCAAGAAGATTGTCAATTGTCATCTTTATCGGAGCCGCTTCCCACCATAATGGCTGTCACAGACTACACAATCAGGGACCTCCTTGTGAGACCAATGTCACAGTTCCTGAAAGACACACTAATTTGGACAGATATCTAGAAGCTTAACTTGGGAAACAAGGAAAATTTAGTATGCGATGGGGCGTGTATGGTTCTTAGATCGCATTCTTAGGATCAGTAGCCGTGTCTCGGTGGTTAATATTGTAAAACTTTGTTATGATTAAACTGAAAAGTTTACTAAATTACTAAATATCTCATTATTTTTATTGCAGAGTTTTGGGCAGTGTTGGTGAACCCATTAATCCCGAGGCCTGGCTATGGTATTATCGTTATGTAGGTAAAGAAAGATGTTCCATTGTGGATACTTTCTGGCAAACTGAAACTGGTGGCCATGTTATAACCCCCTTGCCCGGCTGTACACCCATGAAACCTGGATCAGCAGTAAGTACACCAGAAACAAATCAAAACTTTGTAAAAAATTAATGTTATTGTACTTATTTTCATTTTAGTCCTTCCCCTTCTTTGGCGTTAAACCAATATTGCTGGATGAAAGTGGTATTGAGATTAAAGGTGAAGGCGAAGGCTATTTGGTATTCTCCCAACCTTGGCCCGGCATGATGCGCACCCTGTTCAATAACCATGAACGATACGAAGAAACCTATTTCTCGAAATTCCCTGGCTTCTATTGTACTGGCGATGGTGCACGTCGTGATGCCGATGGCTATTTATGGATTACCGGACGTGTTGATGATATGTTAAATGTATCGGGACATCTTATGTCCACAGCCGAAGTAGAATCAGTGCTAACAGAACATCCCCGTGTATCCGAGTCGGCCGTAGTGGCCAGACCTCATGCGGTGAAGGGTCAATGTTTGTATTGTTTCATTACCACCAATGAAAATGAGAAGTTTGATGCTAAATTGGTATCGGAGTTGAAAAAGTTGGTGCGTGAACGTATTGGTCCATTCGCTATGCCGGATGTGGTGCAACATGCTCCCGGTTTGCCTAAAACTCGTTCAGGCAAGATAATGCGTCGCGTGTTGCGTAAAGTAGCTGTGAATGATCGTAATGTGGGTGATACTTCCACCTTGGCTGATGAAACCATTGTCGAACAATTGTTTGCCAACCGTCCTCAAGAAGCCAAGTAAGTTTGCTTAAGTCTCCATGCATTCCAGAAAACCAACCAAAAATATATAGAAAACAACCAACCAGAGGCTAAGGATATCAAAAATATATATATTACAATATATATACACACACACAAAACAAGCTGCAGCAGTAAAAGGCCACAACCACAAAATAAGTAAAAAAAAAATCTTAAAACTTTTAAGCATAAAAAACTGCAACTCTGTATGGGAGTTTTTCTTATTATTCTTCTTCTTTTTCTATTAGTTCTCTGTAAATCTCTATGATTCATTTTAATTGTTTAAGTTTTAATTTAAGTAAATAATTTTCCTTAAAAATTTATGTTAAATGTTTAAGAACCGCACACACAACCATTAAAAACAAAACCACATACCCAAGCCCAAAACCCCAACCAGATCCAAAAACTCTAGTACTTTATACATATAAATACTTATATATATAAGTACATTGCACATTCTGAAATGTTTTTAATTAACTATTCTTATTACATATTATTATTTTGTTTTGTTTCTATAAACATTTTGTAAGTTGTGATTTTATTTATTGTACAATTAAATAAAATAATTTTATAATTTTTGTTTACTTAGACCGAGTCTGTGTACGAGTATGTAGTTTATACTTATGTTTGTAAATGATTATTTAATGTAATTTGTAATTTGTAACTTGTATCTTGTAGATGCATGTAATTTGTTTTTAGCCAAGTAGTTATTGTTTTTAGTTAGTTTTTCTTTTCTTTTTTTGTCATATGTGATTAAATTTCATTTTGCGTTCTGGTTTATTAGTTTATTACCAAGTAATTTGTTACAATTTTTTATTTAAAATATAATAAAAATTTGAATATTTTTTATATACTTTTTATCTTAATGTTAAGTCATAAGTACACAAAAAAAAATGATTTTAAATATTAATAAAATCTTAAAAACTATATTCTATTAAAAAAAAAAAAATACCAAAACATAAATTAGTTCTTGTTGTTGTTAATTTGTTTGCGATTTATTAGTAGGTGTTGCGATTCAGTTTCGTTTACAAATTTTAAAGTATTTTTATAAAATTGTTGTTTTTTTTATTTCGTTTCCATTGCACTGGCACTTACTTACTTGTTTTTTGTACTTTTAGTGAATTGAACAAATTAATCTACACTACTTTTGACATTAATTCGATAGACCAAAAACACTGCTAAGTGGGCTCAATTTTAAAATAAATTGTGAACTTTAATTGTGGACTAAAATTTTACTGGTTTAATACAAATTTAAGCGAATTGAAATTTGAGCGAATTCATAAATTTCTTATAAATATAGTTTGAACAGCGTTGCCGTTTTGGTTATTTATAAACAAAATTGGTAATTTTTCCCTGATAATTACATTTATTAACGCTTTTGGAGTAGTTGCAATATTGTAGTTAAATATGCGACCATTAATGACTGTGATTTTTTTTTTTTAATTTTTCGCCATTAATAGTGTTTCAGAATCTAAGACAAATGGTGGTGGTGTACTCAGAATTTTGTACAAGTACTTATCACCCACTTATCGTAGGTGTAAAGGTTTTAAAAATAATTATTTCTATTGTAATTGGCCCTTCAGTTCAAGCCCTTTTAAATGATATCATAACATTTGACATCGAATAATTATTTTAGAAGATATTGACCATTTTTGTGATTTAGTTCATGATTCTTTTTGATTGAGCAGGAAAATCTCCGTATGTCTATAACACAGCTAAAACTTCACTTACAATTTTAAATGTATGTAACTACAAAATAATTCATTATTATGTAGCCAGTTAAATACAAATCTAAACATGAGGTCAGACTTCAACTCACGACAGTTAAAAGAAAAATGTTGTTCTAGTTACATACATCGCTTACAGAATACTTGATTGCTGTACAAATTAAAATACATAACTTACTTTTGGGACATCGCAAACATAAATAAGCACTTTTCTAGTAGAATAATAAGTAGTCTTTTCGTCAAGTTCTCATTACATTTGAATCGATTCAAACGAATTAGGCAGAAATGAATTTCAATTCATTTCCAAATGAATTTGTAAAAATGAATTGTATTGATTTGAATTAATTCAAATGAATGAAATCAAAAATGAGTTGCAATCAATCAAATTCAAGAGCAGATCTCTAGGGGGAATGAAAAATTTCTCCTACCAAAATGAAAATATTCAGTACAAAAATTGTAAAGCCTTGTCCTGGATCCGCGCTTGGTCAAAGAAACATGATGTTTGGAGTTTGTTTCTTCAAGAAGAACTGATATTTATTTTGAAATACGCTGAACGACAAAACAATATTGTTTTTTTGATCAATCAAAAGAAACTTTAAACAAAATATTGACTCTCAATCACAAACAATAAACTTTAATCAAAGCCATCTTTAAGGACTCAAAGACATTAGAATTTTTAAAATTCGATTGAAGAATTTTAAAAAAAGAAATTTTCCACAATATACAAATATGATATTATTTAAACAAAAAATGATTGCTAAAGTTTAAAGGTGATATACAAAACGAGAGTAATGCTTGCTGTCTTTTACATAAAAAGTTAGTTGAACAACAAAACAACAGTGATGCCTACTGTAGATTTACTTACAAAATCAATTCAAATTTCAATCAATTTAAATGCGTTGGAAATTAATGGTTAATTTTTCTAATTCATTTGAATTAATTCAAAATCAATTTAAATGAATTGGAAATGAATTGCAATTCATTTTTAAAAAATTCATTTGAATTGATTCAAATTTCATTCAATTAATTTTTTTGTGTGAATGATTTGCGAATTAATTCAAAATTGAATGCTTCATTTACAGCTCTGGTATATACATTCTGGACGTTATAGATAGAAAAGTCAATATAGCTATTTCAGTCTGTTTGTATGTTGAAATCAACTTTCCGTAGCCCCCAAATAACTTAAATACATGATTCATACATCACTATAAACACCATATGTCTGAGATATAAGGGAAAAAACAAGGACAACCTCGATTTTTTACCTATTTTTTATCTATATTTGGATTACTAAGTCTTTAATATAGACAATATGAATATCTAATAATAGATATTTACCTTTGCAACAACGTATATAACGCCGTAGCAAGTCGGAACTACAGTGGGTCAAAATCGGGAAAATATTTTTTAACCGAATTTTTTTTCACCAAAAAAAATTTTTGGTCATAACATTTTTTTCACTAATAAATTTAAAAAAAAAATAAGAAATTTTTAAAAACCAAAAAAATTTTTTTTAATTTTGTCAACCTAAAAATATTAAAAATTTTTATTTGGTGACTCAATGCCGAATATAGATCTCTTACTTCTTATACCCTTCACCTTCGTGAGAAGGGTATATATAAGTTTGTCATTTCGTTTGTAATTTCCACAATATAATTTTCCGACCCTATAAAGTATATATATTCTGGATCCTTATAGATAGCTGAGTCGATTAAACCATGTCCGTCTGTTGAAATCAATTTTCTAAAGACCCCAGATATCTTCGGGATCCAAATCTTCAATAATTCATTCAGACATGCTTTCGAGAAGTTTCCTATTTAAAATCAGCAAAATCCGTCCATAAATAGCGGAGATATGAGTAAAAATCCGAGACAACCTCTATTTTTGGTCTATATCTGGATTACTAAGTCATAAATATTGACAATATGGATATCTAATGATAGATATTTCAAAGTCGATTGCAACGATGTATATTAGGCTATAGTAAGTTGGACCTACAATGGGTCAAAATCGGGAAAAATATTTTTTAAGCCGAATTTTTTTGTTCACAAAAAAAAATTTTAAATTAAAAAATTTTATTTTAAAAAAATTGGAAAAAATGTTTAAAAAACCATTTTGAAAAAAAATTTAAAAAATTAAAAAAAGAAATCCATAAATAAAAAAATTGATGAATTCGCTCGAATTTGCCTTAATTCCACTTGTATAACTTCGCCTTGGCTATATGAGTATAGCATTTGGAAAACTATAGAATAATTTTCTGAATGTTTGTATGATATGGTTATTTAAAATATAGATGCATATTTGTATACTAAAGCTCCTCTCTACCACTAAAAAGTATCACTATTTATTTTGAAATTGATTTCACTGTGCTTTAATGTAGTATAGGATATTCACAGTTTTACATTATATTTTTAACATAAGTGATATTGCATATTTTACTAGGATTTAAAAAAAAAACACATTTAGTAAGATTTAAGGAATGTTTAAAATAGTATAACAACTTTTAAGGATGAACTATAAGTAAAACCATAACGTCTTAACAATACCTTGATGAATTATTTTAAGCCTGTAGGTAAAATAATTGAAAGTATTTCTAATCGAAAAAAAGTTTATGATCATTTATATTTTTACAGGATCAATTAGATAATACCAAAACCGAATTGTGTTGAAATAAACAAAAAGTAATCAAGTGAACAAAAGAACTAAACTTTTTCGAAATACAAAAACGAGCCCTAGTTCTAATATTTAATAAATAAATTAAACATTTTCTCTGTGGTTTAAACACATGAACCGATTATTGAAAATTCGACTACAAAGAAAAACTATTAGACTATTTTTCTCGAAGGAGAAAGAAACTGCAAATATCATACCTTCAACACTAATTAATTGAGAGATCAAAAATAGTTTGGAGAATTAAGAATATTTGATAATGTTATGGATTTGGAGTACCTTGCTTGTACATAATAAAAATGTTATCTTTCTCAAGAGTAATAACTTTTCATCAAACCAACCCTCAGTTTTAAACATGACGTTCTCAGTCGCGAACTTTTTCGAAATACAAAAACGAGCCACAGTTCTAATATTTAATAAATAATAAATAAATTAAACATTTTCTCTGTGGTTTAAAAACATGAACCGATTATTGAAAATTCGACTACAAAGAAAAACTATTAGAGTATTTTTCTCGAAGGAGAAAGAAACTGCAAAGATCATACCTTCAGCACTAATTAATTGAGAGATCAAAAATAGTTTGGAGAGTTAAGAATATTCGATAATGTTATGGATTTGGAGTACCTTGCTTGTACATAATAAAAATGTTATCTTTCTCAAGAGTAATAACTTTTCATCAAACCAACCCTCAGTTCTCAATCGCGATTTCTCTGGTGATAGAAGACTTGTTGTAAAGATGTCTATCTATACAAGTTCTTTAAATTTTGAAAAAATTCTTTATATTTTATGGACTCACTTGCAACATGAGGAATGTGCAAATGTTCAGTTTTTTTTTTTTAAATTTTAAAACTAATATCCTCTTTTTGAAACCGCTGAATGACTATGGGTCTTACATATGTATATGTTTCCATTCTGGTTGAAAAATCTATTTTTTACAAAAAAGAAACGATTTTTCCCCCAAACACATTCTAGTTTTATCGGTTCAAAATCTATTCACCATCAAAAACCGGTTTACAAAAAAAAAAAAAAAATCACAAATCGGTCCGATATTTCATATCCGAAGCGGGTCGGAATAATGATTCAGAATATATGGGGTTGCAAATGAAAATGTGGAATGGAAATCCAAATTTGAACGTTTATGTTAAAACATACAAAACTTAACATTTATTGTGAAATAAATGTTGAAACTAAAACACATGATGGTTTCCATGTAACATTTTTATGTAAGCAATAGAATTTGACAGTAGTTGAGAACATAAAAATTTCCAAAACTAATTTTACGTGGAGCTGTTTTAATACTGACTATTAATTCCCAATTTGCCTTAACGGTAATTGGTAACGGTAATTGCCGTTGAAACGATATTTTAGGGTTAACCTTGCTATAAAGTGATTCAAGGATTAAGTTTTAATTATTTTTAGTTAATAAACAAATCAAGGCTTAAAAAATAAGTATATTAAGAAAACTTATTTTGGTACTCAAATAATCAACTAATATTTGCTGGGAAACGTTACAAAAAAAGGTAGGTACAGGAAAATATATTTAAATAATATTGATAGAGTGCTGAAAAAGTGATTTAAATAAATATAGAAACAAAGCAAAGTAATATTAAAAAAAAATTTCAAAACTTAAAAAATATAAAAACTAATTTATAACAAAACATATCATTACTTAACTAATTTTTTTTGTATTCAATCATACAAGTATTAAACAAAAAATTTGCTTTTATTTAGTATTATTTTTTTTTTTATAATTAGTATTGGCTCAAGAAAAGCAAAATTGAAATAAATTAAGACTTCCAGCAACGAATACATATCATTATTATATTTGAAGTATTACTTAATTGTATGATTATATAAATTTTAAGTTTTTATTTTAACTTAAATGTATGTAAGTAATTATTACTTGATTAAATTAATTAAAATAAATGTTGAAAAACCAAAAATCACTTTTAATAGAATAGAAAACTTAAAAGGCTTAAACAAATTTATGGTTTTAATGTACGAGTAATAAGTGTATAACGAACAAAAAAAAAAAAAAAATTAATTACAATGAAAAGGCTAACTAAATATATGAGTATATAAATAAATAAATGTATGTATTATTGTTGAAATTATAAAATATATTGAAAGTTAATAAATATAATAAATAAAATACAAAAAATTAAAAGGAAATTATGAAATTGTTTTTGCAAATTTTGGCATTGAACTTTTGTTTATAAATTGTGAATTTCGAAAAATGTGTTGAAAATTACAAATGAAAAATTAGTATAAAGAGTTGTTCACTTACCAAGCTGTTTTATTGAAGAAATTCAGGAGAATACTTTGAGCTGCAACATTGGTGTAGGGTGGAGAACCAAATAAGGATTTCTGCTTTTTGTACACTAATACTTTTTGCTTTATTAACACATTTATTACATAGGTACTTTTTAATTTATTATAAACCATATTTTTTTGCTCTGCTTTTTAAAATATTTTTTTTTACTTAATGATGAATAAATTTAATTACTTTTTTATTTCTTTGTACCTTTTTTATCACTTTATAATTTTCTCATTTTTACTCGCATTTATAGTATTCTGTTTTAATTACTATGTACACATATGTATTTTCAATCGTTTCTCAATTAAACATTTTCCATTTAAATCGTTTCACAAATCAAGAAAATTTATCTGGGGTTTTACCTGTGGATGGCGTAAAACACCTACGCCAACCGCGATGAGGGAGAATATTATTTCAATCGTACTAGATTAAAGAAATAGGTTGCATTTTATCTATAATATAGTACGAATCTATCGAAGAAAACGCCTACGCCAACTGCGATAAGGTCGACTAATATAAACCTATGTAAATACATTTTAGCAATATTGAGTTTATGTATTTTATATAAAATTATTTTATTTCCAAAAATTTAATTTTATTTTTATTATTGCATCTATTTTATTTCAAGGTTATTTTATTCACTTTTTTAATTATTATTCACAATTTAATTATTTAATTTAAATTTGTTTATATTTTTTAACAAAATTGCTTTAACACAAAATTATACAGTTAAATTTTTGTCTAAATTTATTTAAATTTCATTTACAGTTTAAGCCTCATCATTATCACGTAGTTATTTTTAAATTCTACTACAAATGTCCCATAAACACCGGAAAACGGAAGACAAACAGTTTGGAAATAGTTAAAGTTTGAAAATCATTGTTATTATAATACTAATTATGTATTTTTTAAAATTTTAATTCAAAATATATAAAACGTTATTAAACTGTGATATACAGTTTTAGAACAACAGCATTGAATTATAGTTTGGAGACATCTGGTAAAATTAGCTTAAAAAAAGTACCGCCATTTTTCACAATGTTTGACAGAACCAAAAAAAAAACTATGATTTTCGCTCAAGTTTACACATCAATTTTCGCAATTAATTTCATACATTCACTTAATATTTTGTTATAATTCCATAGCCTAGTGGTAAATCTTTCGTTTATTATATATTTTATTAAATATCGTTAAGTTTTAACATTATTTTTTAATAATTTTATTAGCACTACTTTTCTCACACAACCACTTGTTTGTACTCACTAAAATAACACTGACATTAAGAAACTTTATAGTTAGAGAACAACTGTTTGAGTATTAATGAGACATTTTGCTAGAGCTGCCATATGAATTAAGCGATTTTAGTTAAACATATGTCATTAGTGTGTTTTGTTATTGTTCCTAACTTTTGACAAGTGGAATATTTTTGTATGCATTTTGCTAATTTAATTAGAATTATAAATTGTGTGTGTTGAATTGTTAAAGAAAAGAAACAATAGAACAAACAAGTACTTAATATTAATAAAATAATCAAACTGTTTACATTTGTCGAACATTTAATTAATAAAAACTCTTTGAAGAGTTTAGTTTTTTATAGAACCTTAACAAAAATGGTTGACTCCGGCGTAAACTTAGACAAGTGCTTTGAGGTGATTAACGATTTGGTAAACAAAGCCGGAGCGGTAAGTGCTAGTTGCAAAACAGTTTCATAATTATATGTTTTTATTAATTAAACTATTGATTTTTTTTTGCTTTGGTAGATAATTGCACGAAGAAATGAGACACGCCAGGAGTTTGTTTGCAAACAGGGTGATATAGATTTGGTCACCGAGACAGACAAGGAAGTTGAACAGCTGTTAATGAATGGCATACGAGAGCAGTTTCCAGATCACAAGTATGAGCTCATTATTTATTTTTTTAGTTTTTTTTGTCATTGAAAAGAAAATTATCAATAGTTTTCATTGTGGGGATACTAATGAGTTTAGAAAAGTACTTAACTGCATACTTGATTTTTTTTACTTATTTACATTATTAAGATTGTGGAATGTTTTAATATTTTTTTTTGTGATAAAATAATTTGCAATTGTATGCAAATTATATATAGGGTAAGTGCTCCTATAGTCGGCATGACCCAGTAGTCGGCATTTTTGAGTTAAAAGCTTAATAAATAGGAATAACGATAATTTTATACAAAAGTAATATTTAACTTTAATTTAACATACACTCATTTATCTTTATGTAATGTTTAAATTTGGGTGAGATGAGTATTTTGATCTATTTTTGACCTTATTCTGTGACCATCTTGCAACAGGTGCGGTAGTGCCTGTTTTTTAAGAAATTTTTTAGTTTCAGGGCCAACTAAAACAAGTTAGTAACCATATTAATTAAAGTGATTTTGTTATCAAAGCGGTTTTAACAGATAAAAGTTTGTTTAAATATTACCTCCAATGCAAAAGATTTTACAAAAAATAATTTGTTTGGTTATTTTAATCAATGCCGACATTAGGAACACAAATTTCAATGATTTTCAATAGTCGGCATAGTGATGCCGACTTCAGGCAAATGGGTATTTTTAAAGAATCCTGAAGTCGGCAGCAGCTTTTATTTGTCTGGAGATCGCAAAACCGAGTAATATTTTGAGATTTAGAAGGGATTATTTTCCTAACATTTTAGAATTACAAATATGGACACACCAGGAAAAAGACCCATGCACCAATATCCTAAAGAAGCCTTAAAAAATGCTCTTTCTGAAATAAGAGAAAGAAAGATTTCGGTATTAGGTGTCAGTAAAAAATATGGACAGATTATACGGACGTGTTTCTGAAGGTGCTAGGAAAATGGGGCCACAAACCGTGTTGTCTGATTCTGAAGAAAAGCGTTTAGTAAAATGGTGCCAAGATCTAGCAAAATGTGGATTTCCATTAAAAAGTGAGGATTTGCTAAACACGGTTCAAACAATCGTGAAGGAAGAACAGCGAACCACACCGTTTTTAAACGGCCGACCAGGAAGGAAATGGTATCAAAGGTTTTTGATACGTCATCCCTCCCTGTCTACCAATTAGAGAAGCAGAAGGAATTAGTTAGGGTCGAGCGGTAGTAACAGAGGAAGCCATAAGATTAAAGAAATGTCTCAATGATCAGAACGCTTTGGATAGTTTAGCTCATCCATCCCTAATATTTAATGGTGATGAAACAAGTTTAAGTATGTGCCCTAAAACTGGCAAAGTTTTGGCTCCAAAAGGATATCGGAATGTATATTTCATACAAAAGGGGAATGAAAAAGAAACAATTACAGTGCTATTGGTCTTTTCAGCAAATGGGAGGACCGTGGTACCAATGGTTGTCTTTCCATATATACGACCGCTTGAATTCTTTTAAGATTTTATTATTTTCTTAATAAAAAATACAATGCCGACAATTGGGTCACAAATTGCCGACATTAGTATTAAGGGTGCCGACTTCGGGCACAAATCGTGTTTTTTCAAGAAGACGTAAATTGCTCAAATTTAATAAAAACTGCTTGAAAAGTGTTAATTGAGTCTAAAACTATACAAATTACTAAACAACAATAAACCATTAACATCCCAATACCATGTTCGCACTCATAATGGTACCATCTTAAAAACCGAAAAAAAGTTAAACTGCCGACTACTGGTACATTCACCTATAAAACTTCCAGAAATTAATTGCAAACATAAAAATGTGTGCAGAAATCTATACCTAGTCAATCAAGTGACATCAAGCATTTTGATAGTGTATGGTGCCCTTAAAATGTCCAATGAAATAAATTCTATATAAAAATTTGAATAGAACTTATCAGAATAGAATATAAGCCTCATTTCCTGCTCTAATTTTATAAAGAAATTAATTTATAGATTAAAATTTATCAAACAATTCTGTCAGTTGTTTAAATTCCATTAATAAATCCCACGGAAATTCGAAATTCTTAAAAATATGTCTCTACAAAACTAAACTAGTTAATACTAGAATTTATTAAAATTTGCAAAATTGTTAAAATTTCAGATTCATTGGCGAAGAAGAGAGCAGCGCTGAAGGTGCCCCCAAAAAACTTACTGATTCTCCCACCTGGATTATTGATCCAGTAGATGGCACCATGAACTTTGTACATGCCTTCCCACACTCCTGTATATCGGTGGGTTTGGTAGTAAACAAAGTCACCGAATTGGCTATAGTCTACAATCCGCTGTTGCAACAGCGTTTTACTGCCCGCCGTGGCCAGGGTGCATTTTACAATGATAAGCCCATTAAAGTTAGTGGCCAAAAAGATTTGTCAAAGTCCCTAATAACCAGTGAATTCGGTACCACTAGAGATCCGGAGAAAATGGCAGTGGTAAAGGAGAATTTTGCTAAAATGTCGGCTAAAGCTCATGGGTATGTAGATATTAAACAAATTTCCATATGATTTATTATTTCTTAACTTTTGACTTTCCAGCTTACGTGTTCTTGGTTCTGCTGCCCTTAACATGTCCATGGTGGCATTGGGAGCTGCCGATGCCAACTATGAGTTTGGCATACACGCCTGGGATGTGTGTGCTGGGGATTTAATAGTGCGTGAGGCTGGTGGTGTGGTTATCGATCCTGCCGGTGGTCCATTTGATATGATGTCTCGCCGTGTCTTGGCCGCTGCCAGTCCTGAATTGGCCAAAGCTATATCAGAGACTTTAACACAATTCTATCCTCAGCCCAGAGATGACTAAACTACTCAGAGATTCTTATATAGAGATTTTTATACACACAGACCCAGTGAAATTTAACCAAAAAATTAATAATAATATATGTATGTACATGTAATTGTTAAAATTTATACATTCACATGTAGTACGTTTCTTTTTTGTAATGTATACATAATGTCATTCCTATTTATATGATTCAATAAAGGATAATTGATGTTCGAACTAACAGTAAAGTAAACCTAATCCTAGGTCTCCACGTAGCAATATTTATTGCCGCAATTTTCAAATTTGATTGCGTTCATAAAATTTGCAATGGGTAGACCATAATTGCCATATGTAGCAATCCATTGCGCAATGATTGCTCTACTGATTGCTTGAGCAATTATTGCTAAACAATAAGCTTTCAGTTCAGTTATCATTAATGTAAAATTTCTTCTTTCTATGATTCGGTGTGGTAAATGCATACGTTTAATTTATTTAAATGCCAAAAGTAAAACAATAAAATTAGTGGAAAAAATCATTGAACACAAAATAAAGCAAAATACACCTCAGTTTTTCATAGAACTTCTCGGGTTGAACATTTTATATTTGTGACGAACGTTTTCTCCACCTAAACTTTTTTTATGTCCTAAAGCAATCGCTGTCCTGTTTTGCCGACGTTTTTGCTTGTGCTCAGCAATAAAAATTACTACGTAGAGAAATAGGGTGCATTCGTTAATGCATTAAGATTGCATCACTGCGGTAAATTAAAAGTTTAGCGTTCGAAAAAGCTTATTTCCCACTATTGCTTTACGTCAAACGTTTTTTAATGCAGGTTGTTGGCAGTGATGCTGCAAATTTGTGCAACCAATGCATCATTTAGTTATCTTTTGCAGGTCGTGGCATCAGCGATGCATATCTGTTTGAAATATGTTGCTATTAAGATGAAATTTTCCTATACAACTCTATCACCAGGATAATAAATAAAGCATCAACGTGGACTGAGTGTAAATCCTATGAAACTGAACTTATATTGTTATCGATCAGATACAAATTCTTATGTTCATGCTTCTCCGATTGAAAGGCAAATGTCAGATATAAAAATAGCAGTTATTTGGCCTAGATACAAACAATTTTCGAGTCAGAATATTCGTATATATACTGCAAGTCAAGCCACGAAAAAATTTGAAGATGTTTTTTTTAGCTATTTTTGTTTATGAATTATAATGAGATAATGAGAATCCTAAAATTTATCCATTTTGGTTTGTTGGAAATTGGGCTGAATAATAGATTCGGTTCTGAAAAAAAGATTTAAGTCGCACTATAATGATCTTCATGATCTTAAAAAAATCAAATAATTCACTGGTGCTTACTCACTTTTGAGGCAAAATGCAAAAGTGAAAAAAACAAGTAATAAAATTTACGTTTTCGATTTGAAAACGCCAAACAGATGCTCTGACAAACGAAAACGCTAGAAATTTGGAATAGAACATCGCTTGGTTATCAGAACATGATGAAATGCGTTTTTCAAGCCGTAAGCGATTTGAAAGCGCTGCGTTTTCTAGAACATGGGCGTATATCCGGCTGTGTACTATAAGAAAAATATTAAAAAATATTTCTGTTGAAAACAAATTTTTGGTTAAAAAAATTTTTGGTGAAAAATATTTCTGTCATTTTTGGCCCGATTTTCTCCATTTTTAATAGCAATCTACTAAAGAGTATATATATTAATCACGTAAGTTATTTGGTGGTTTCGGAAAGTTGATTTTAACATACAGACGGATATGGTATTAGCGACATTGGTTTTATCTATAACGATCCAGAATATTTATGGGATCGCAATTGAAAAATGTGGAAATTACAAATGCAATGACAAACATGTTTATATATCCGCTGTTACTATTTATATACACAGTGCCATCTTCTAGAAGTTACATGAATTATCTAACGAACAAAACTAGAATGCCCTATTTCCACAATGATCACTTAAGTAGAACTTTTAGCAGCTTTAACAGTTAATGTTGTCATGCCTATAAATAATGTTAATAACATCGTGTTATCAACATTGATGATAACTAGAGGTTTCTACTGATGGAAATGTTTATAAACATGATGAATTTTGCAAGCAGCCGTTGCAGACCGGCACTTTAGAGTCCTTAGACTCTGTCCCTCATAGCATTTAAGGTACAAATTCAAAACTTTAACTCAACTACAATTCTTCACTAAACATAGAAAATGTCATTAAAATCGGGCTATTTATTTAATTTCCCCTCTTTGCATCCTTTTTAAGCAGTTTTTTGGTTGTTATCACGACTTCTGCAGAATGAGCAAGAGGGCAAGACTATTTATTATCTTCCTGTCATTGTCCAGGGTTGTACTAAACTTTTCTTACCTTTCCAATTGAATTTCCATTAAAATATCATTATTATTTTTTTAATATTAGGATTATCACTTGATTTATAATTTTATTTATTCCACTTTTTTGTAATGCTTATTACACGTTTTAAAAATGTAATTCTTTTCTTTTTTTCTTTATTTTATGATATTGATGATGAAAAACCAACAAATTTATATAATTTTTTTTTTAATTAATTTTTCTAGTTTTTCTTTTATAAATTTGTTACTAATTTGAAAGTTTATTTTTAATTTTAGTTTTTTTGAGACAAAAGCGAGTTATTTTCTTTTTTCGTGTTTAAAAAAGAGAAAAGAAATAATACAATAAAATAATTAATAATGAAAATATTTAGACACAGTTTATAAGTTCTTTATAATTTATGTATGTATTTTGTTTATAAACTATTATTATATTGTTTAATATTTATTATATTTTTTTTATTTCATTAACAGCGAGCACATTTCTGAATAGGAAAACTGATTTGTTTTTTTTATTTATTTTTAATATTAGTATATATATATTTGTTTTAAATGTAAATTTTACTTTCATACTACTTTTTATTATATTTTTATTTGTTTTATTATAATTAAATCTATGTTTTAGTTTAAGAATAATTATTAAAAATTTTATTTATGTTTTTCTTTAATTTTATAGTATATTTTTTTTATTAATTGTATATTTTTTTTAGGTTTAATTTTTATAAAAAATTGAATATGAAAAAATTTGTGTTGATTGGATTTTCATTTTTTTGTTTTTTTTTTTTCATCATTTTGGGTAAACTACAAACTAATATTTGCCTTGATTTCTTTCTTTGTTATTTTTGTTTGTTTTAAATTGATAAAAATATTGATAATTATGAAATTATTTGACACACGGATTTTGGTTTAGATTTCAGTACCATTAACCTTATGGATTTTATGTTTGTGGTACTAAATCCTAACTCCTTAAGCTTTTTATGTACAATGTATGACAAATTTGACATTACACATACATAATTAGTTTATGAATTAAATGAGTAAAAGGATTGCAGTGAGCAGCGGTCCTTAAATTGTATTGTATAAATACCAGGAAATTAAAAAAATTCAAAATTTTATAACCAAATAAGAGTTTCACTTCATTTTAAATTCTTTGCTGGCTTTTTTTATAAAGGTTGAATTTTCAATATGTCTGATGAAATATCAACACAATATTTGGATATTACAACCATGGAACGGAAACTCTCCTGTCAAAGACCTAACTCAGTTGTCAAAAACCTAAGTGGTGAGAATGTATTAGTAAAAAAAAATATGAGTAAGTTTTTGTGTATTTCTCTATAATTACAACATTTTACTACTACTCACAACTTACAGAGTTTATTTGAGTTTGATATTGGCAAGTCAGGGTTTGGACGTTAAACCAATTTGGTAACACTTAAATAAATGTATACAAATGTCAAGTTGTCCTTAACAGTTTTAAAAGATCACAATTGAGAGGTCATATTGGAAGTAAAATTTATGGTTACAAACATTTCTACTCTTTAAAATCAGAACTCACTCACTGCTTCATTGGGAAAGTTATAAATTTTTAATGAATTTGTGCGTAACAAAAACTTTGAGGTTAAGATATTGAAATTAAAAATGTTTAAAAGTTATAAAAATGATACAAATGATTTTAATGGCAAATGAAAGTGGACTTTTAGTAGGCTAAAACACCAAGAATGTTTAAACAAATTCGCTTAGATTTTCTGAATTTAACACGATTTTAGATGAGACATTTTTTCAAAACACACTATTTAAAAATTTTAAAAACATAAAGCTAGTATCTGGGATAAAGATAATCTAATAAAGATAATCTAAAATAATGCTTCGTTTAAACTTAAATTAAACTAAAAATTGTGTTTCTCACTTATTGTTTATTTACGATATAATCTAGGTTTAACTGAGCATCATTGGCGAGTTAAACCTAAGTATAAAATGCTAAAGAACAAACAGCTGGAAAATAAAATAAACAATTCAGCACAGCAGCTCTTTGTTTTGATTTGCTTTATTAACATCAATATACATTTTATATACTTTGATGTCCCTTTTTCTTTTACAAAGTTAAAATTTACAAAAAAAAAGTTATGTACGCGGTTGCTTTTTCTTATAAAATTTAAAGTTTTGCCATATTTATATGAACAATTTTGAGGAATGCACATGTGATTTTACTGAAAAGTATGGCAATGCTAACAAAATTAATTCATTAGTGAGAAACACAATCATTGTTTAAATCCCGGCTAAATATATTTCAGGTTTAATATAACAGCGTGTTAAGCTACGTTTAACTGACAAGAAACTAGCTCTTAATCCATCAGTTTGAATGTTCTTAGCTTGTTTGCGGAAACTATATTTAAACTATGAATTATGAAGGTCATTAAAGATGTCCCAAAATTGTTCACCATATAGGAAGATGCTAAAACATTTATAAATGGCGGGAACTGTCTGTTTTGTTTTTATAAAGTCAACAAATTTGGAATCAAAGTTTCGAAAGAATTAATACTTAATTCAATTTATAAAATCAAATTTTATCTCTTGACTATTTCATTAAAGAATTCAATACGAATTTGTAGGCTTAATTCCTTACAACTTTAAACTTATTGAATGCATTACTTTGAGTATGTATTATCTATAGAATTATTTCCTTATTGAATTATTTAAGTTTTCTTTAATTTCAAATAATTTTGTAAATAAATCAAATCAAAACTAATGGGATCAAAAATCAATATTTTCATTCGAAAGTTAGAATGAATTAATTCTTGATTCAATTTTCAACATAAATTCACTTAAATTGTATGTCTTAACCATTCCAGTAAAGAATTAATTCATAGGCTTAATTCATTAGTACTTCAACTATGTTTAATTCATCCATTTGAGAATTTAGTATTGGAAGAATTAATTCCTTATTGAATTATTCAAGTTGTCTTTAATTCAAATTCATTACAAAATAGCTTTAAAAATGTATTGAATGATTAAATTTGTCTTCAATTCAAAGCTATTATAAATTTCAATTAACTTTTTCAATGATTAATCAACGGTTCAAAAGAATTAATTCTTAATTCCATTTTTCAAAATCAAATTAAATTGTACTTTACTTAACAACTCCAGTAAAGAATTCATTACGAGTTAATTCACTGGCTTAATTCCTTAATACTTCAAACGTATTGAATTCATTCCTTTGAGTATGTATTATTTATAGAATTAATTCCTTATTGAATCATTCAAGTTTTCTTTAATTCAAATTCATTACAAAATAGCTTTAAGAATGTATTGAATCACTAATTGTGTCTTCAATTCAAATGTATTACAATTCAGCTATTTTTTCAATTCATTTTGAAAATAATTATTAAAAACAAAAGATAAATATAATATAGACAAAGTATATTCATTTAATTTGGATTAGTTTTGAATTAACAAAAATTAATTCAATCAAAGGTTGAATAACTTTTATTATGAATTAATTCGGTAATGAATGACTTATAAACAAGTAAGAGAGCTATATTCGTGTCGAATCATATATACCCTTCACCAAATTATACTTCAAAATAAAATTTTTAAATATTTTTAGTTAAACAAAATATATTTTTTTTTTTTCAAAATTGATTTTCAAAATTTAGAAATTTTTTTTTTTTCAAAATTGATTTCAAAATATTTTTTTACAAAATATGTAGTTATTTTAATTTTTTTGAATTTACTAGTGAAAAAAAATTTATGAAAAAAAAATTCGGATTAAAAAATATTTTTCTCTATTTTCTCGATTTTAAATAGCAACCGAGCCGGAAGAATTCCCGATATATTGATGTATGAATCAAGTTTGTTAGCTATTTGGGGTCTTCAGAAAATTGATTTCAACAGACAGACAGAGGCTCCGCTATCTATAAGGATCCAGAATATATACTTTATAGGATCGGAAAATTATATTGTGGAAATTACAAACGGAATGACAAACTTATATGTACCCTTCTAACGAAGGTGAAGGGTATAATAAAAATTAAATCCTTTGAATGAAACTAAAGAATTGGATTTGTTGGGAATGGTTTATAGAATGAAATGGTGATATTTTTTAAAATCGAAGTAATAAAGAATTAGGCTAATGAATTAATTCGTGATTAAAAACAAATCGATTAAAGAAAAAATATTTTCATTCAATTTGGATTAAAATAGAATTATTGAATATTTAATTATTCGAAGATTTAATGCATTTTATTATGAACTAATGAATTATGAACTAACAATGAATAAATTCTAGTGAAATATAAGCATTTTAATAAAGCTAAAATAATTTGTTTTGTTGGGAATGTTTTCATGGAATTTTTAAATTCCGAATTACGATTTTACAGAATGAGGTTTAAATTGAACTAATTAATTCGAAGTTCAGCTCAGGATATATCTTCTTAAAATGTTCTCAAAATCGTGCAAGAAATTCAAATAAAATTTCAGAATATTATTCTGAAGTTTCTTTAAAATCCGCTAATTAATCGACAGTATTTTATATCTATTTTCGTAACATTTCAATCACAGATAATTGAGATAATTTTTAAATCAAATTTATTAAAAGATTAAATATAATTCGTACTTAACTTTAATCTCAGAGTATATTTTTACGAATTTGCAATAGCTAGTTGAATTTAATGGTCTGTAATAACTGCCTGCAGCATTCATCATGTTTATAAACACTCCCATCAGTAGAAGCATCTACTTATGAACAATGTTAATAGCATGTGGTTATTAGAATTGTTTATAAGTATGGCAACACTAAATGTTTAAACTGCTGACATTGACATCGAAAGCTCTAGAATTCGAACTTACTAGTTTGCCTAAGAGTATTGTAGAAGATTCACGAAAGTTGGCGCGTGTATAAATAGTGGCAGAGGTTGCAGTCGTGAGTTGAGTTTATCATAGGCGCTGTTAGAGTTAACATCTACTGTCTTGTACATTTAAGTTTGTACATTATAAAGTGTGTGTGCATTTCTGCGAATTGATAAACGTGTATAACATACACTGAGTGACTATTTAAACTGTTGTTGTTGTACATTTTAAATAAATAAAGACTTGTTACAATTTTAAACTACTAAACGGCTTTTATTTGTAATCAAAAGTATCCGGTTTATTTAAAGGAAAAAAGCCAACGTTCTAAAAAGGTTAAAACGTAACAATATTTTTCTGTTTCTTTTTCATAATCGTCCAATAATTTTAATTAAAATTTAATGTTTGGACCTTGTTTAATTGATATCTGTTAATAATTCCATAATATTTATTTAAAACCCATAAAAATTCAAAATTTTTACCTTTGACCCCCGAGGGGAAGTATTGGACTTGTGCAGTTTGTTTGAAATGTTCAGCAAGTACTTTTTTCAACGTTTTTTTTTTTCATAACATTTTAAAACAGTTTTTATTAAAATTAAGCCAGTAGTTCAAGTTACAAAGATCCCTGAAATTCATAGGATTTAAGAAATTTTGAGAGATACTGAACTAATTCTTGTTTTATTTTATTTTCTCATTAAGAATATTTTTAACTGTCAGAGGAAATCCTAGACTTTTAGGATTTTGTTTATAACTGTTGAATTATGGGTCTGGAGAAATTAAAACTGGTATTTTATTGCACATTTTCCAAATGCAATATATAATTGTTTGTGGGTATGTTATTCAAGAAGTCTGAGGGAATTAATGATCAGGGGAATTTGTAATAACTTTTAAATTCATTAGCCAATTTATGGTTTTTATATCTTATTAGAAAAATAATTTTGTATTAATTGAGATTATTTGATAATAAATATTTAAATACATTTTTTTTTGCGAAAACTGGAAAAATTACTGGCTTTCCTATAGTAAAATAATCCATAAACGTCAAAGCCGGTGACACGGGTATTAACCCCTTGTGGACCAAGGCTTTAAATCGTTGAAAAAGTTTTATTTTTTTATGAATATTGAAAATAATAACTTCAGGAAGTTATTTACAAAATTTTAACTTTGTGGGGGACCTGGAAGGAACAGAAAGGCACATGCAAGGATTCTAATGAGATCTGGTACTTTTAAGTGCCGTTGGTTCATCATCAGCTTTTATAACATTTTCTATTTCAAGTCTATTCCATGGTATTTTACGAAACAGTATTTTTTATCATTACAAAATTAATAAACACCACAATGAGAACATGTTACCGTTATTCTGGGTGAGCGAGGTTGCTAATAGGCAAAGAAATATATTATTCCAAAGATGATAGTGTACTTCAAAGAACTTTTGGGCAAAAAGTGTCAAAATATGTTTTGTTTTCATTTTGTAAGCTTATTATTGTTATGATAAGTACCATAAAGTACTGTCGGTCGACAAAGGGTTAAGTAGTTATTTAATCATCCATATAAGTACACCCAAGGAAAAAGTAGTTGTACGTTTACTGTAACCATTTCAACATTTCGACAAGTTTTTTAACAATATTATGGTCACTGTATTTATTTATATGAGTACGGTAACCATAATATGGTAAAGTTAATTGTAAAGCTTATTGTTGTAAATAAATATATGTTAATAGCAATAATGTTCATGATGAATCGTTATAATATAATCACCGCTATAGCGCATAAATATTTCACATGAAATATATGTTCCCTTTTCCCATTTTTCGTTCATCAACTTTATTCACGTGAAAAAATTCCCCATGTTGTGAAATTTTTAGATGTAATTTTGTAAACAATAAACAGCTGTTACGCACGAAATCAACTATATCAATGAAAAGTTCTTGGGAATATCACGATAGCAAAATTCCACATGTTATTGCCGATAGGAGTGAATATGTTGTTCTCAGATTATGAGAGGCTGAGAACAACATAATATGGTAAATCCTTCATTATAAAAATGGTTGTCACAAACATATAATTATTTACTTATTAACTTTACGATATTATGGTTACCGTAATGATATAAGTAAATAAAGTGACCATAATATTGTTGAAAACATTTTTAAAATGTTGAAATGGTTTCAGTAAACATTTACAACTATATTATTTCTCTGCGTGAATTTTTGTGAACTAATTGTTGCTATTCAATCTAGTTTTCAGGGACACATGGGAGATTTCTTAACAAATCTGTGACAATGTTTCCATAGCATTCGTATCAAAACCTCTTGGGTGGTTATGCAGTCTGAAAAGTTTGCTTAAGCCGCATTTACACGATCACATTTTACGACACGTTTTGGGACAGTATCATATTAAAGTGTGTGTTTTACAGCTTTAACATAGCAAGAGAGCTATATGTTATGAGTATGTTTATATGAGATACGGCCCTACAAGAAATAGATGACCGAAACTAATACACACAAAAGATGTTTACTAACACATTTGCACACATTTTATATATGACCGAACATATGACTGTCATTGTTGATGGAAATATCCATCATCGTTGACTAATGTATGTTGCAGAGTTGCATTTTTTACATTTTTGGCGTTAAAAAGTAAATCCCCGATAAGTTTTCATTTATTTGTACTTATTTGTGTGAAGAGTGTTAAAAAGTTAAAGATAAGTTATTGTAAATACAAAAAAAGTGAAAAAAAATAAATATTTTCGAAGAAGAGGGATTGGGTAAGTGGACAAAATAGTTTACAACAATAGACACACACATGTAACTTTATTTTTTTTATTAATTACAGCACATTTGATGATAAAGCCGATCAAGAACTATTTCAAGTCGATGTACGCCCTCAGAAGCCAATAAAATAAACTTTTAACAGAAAAGCCCATGAAATCTTTCTTTTCGAAAGCAGTTTTAATAAGTATTTTTTTTTTTTTTATTTAATATTATTAGTTTTATTTAATATAAAGAAATTAATTGAAATAAATCGTGTTTTATTTCAACTATATGTCTGTCAACAGTGACGACTATATCCATCAAGTTTGATTAGTCAACTGTGATCGGTATATCCATCAACTTTTACTGGTCAACTGTGACTAATATTTATATCATCGTTGACTAGTAAACAACATTGGAGTAAGCAGTTCAGATATATGTTCAGTGGACGACAAAATGCTTAAATTAGAGAAGGATGGAAAATCACACGTACACAAAAGTTTCCATCACTTTTTTCATATTGGCCTTAAGAAAATGATAGAAACTTTGTTCTACGCGATGATGGATATTTCTATCAACAATGCCAGTCATATGTCCGGTAAAATGACCGTCACTGTTCTTGTAGGGGGATGACTCTCCTCATTTTTTGAAAATTTTCAAAAAACCATTCTACATGCTGATTGGATTAAGTTTACGTTACTGTCCCTTTTATTGAAGCAATCTAGTTTTAAGATACATATAGGCCGATTTCTTAACAAATATGTAGCAATCGGACTAAAGGCTGTAAACTCAGCTACAGACACTTAGGTAAGGACCTTAGCTTAAATATTAACATTCTTTTAATACTTAATCCAACAATTTTAAACCCAGATTCTGAAAACGTTTGTCTTGTTATTGAAAATAGTTAATTCTGTTTTAATTAAAGTCTTTAAAATGCTTACAATATAATAAGTTGAAATCCCCTGATATTTTAGTCCACTTTCATTTCTCTTTAAGGCCATTCAGCATCAAAATTTTTGGTTTGTATTATTTTTTTAATTTGATCTAAGACATCTATTTAATTTTATTTATAAATATTACTTCAAAAATTGTTTATAATTTTATTTTAGTTTTCTTATTTTGTTAATGTTTTTAGACTAAATTTTTTTTTTTTTCAAAATTTTATTAAAAACAATAAAATTTAATAAAACTTGAAATTAAAATATAAAACTATACACAACATTTAAATGAAATAAATTAAAAACCTAATTGTATTTAGTATGTAAATTTAATTGTTTTCAATAAATTTAATTTTTACTAATTTTGAATTGAATTCAATGTTTGAACTTAATAAATTTTTTTTTTTGGTTTTTTGTTTCAATTCAATTTACGAATATACATAATAAATGTTAGCACCAATTAATTCAATGAATGCAACACAATTGATTGTACAATAAGTTAAACAAAAAAAAAAACTGGGGTAAGTTTAGAAAAAACTTCACTTATAAACTGATGATTTGGCAGCAGTTCAAATTAGTCTACTTACATTAATTCTAAATAGTATTCAATAGTATAATGGTCCTTCGTTACTTGATACTTAAACAATATTTTCTTAAAGATTCTCGCCATTTTAATACTTTTTTGTGTAAAAATGGCGGGAATATTTATTAAGCTTTTTTTGAACTGCTTTTATTTGAAATTTTATGTTGTTTTTTTTAAATTTACCCCAGTTTTTATATGATTTGTTTTTTCTATAATCTATTTGTTTTCCTAATTTTTTTTAAATCCATAATAAACTTAGGTATATTAACAAAGTTTTTTTCTTTTCTTTTTTTAATTTTCTGTCTAAAAACTTAGATAACTTGGATTGCATTTTTTATGTATATCTCTACTTAAATGTTTATGTATTTAAATATATATAAAAAAAATTATTGATTTAACATATATTTTTAATATCTAAGAAATATTTTTGTTTCTAAGAAAACATAAATATTTATGAATTGTTTTCATGTTTGTGTTGTGGTACATTGATAATGGAAGGCTGTAAGTTTGAAAATGATTTTGAAAAGCCCTTCTTAATGGATGGAAGCTGAATTTTTATGTTTGTGTAGAGGCAAGTAAAGTAAAAATTTTATGATAAATATTAATTAAACAGGTCTTACATATAGAAAATAAATTAATGTAACAAAATAATAAAAAGTTATAGAAAAATACTCACTTTTTTATTGTTTTACAAAAACAGGCTCTTAATATTCAAATATTTTAAATAATCGTTGAAGTTTTCATGTAGAAAAGAGCTGTAACCTTTTCAGAAAAAGAGCACATAAGGGGGCGAAGTATTTTTCCGGTTTTACTTAAATGTGTATAACTTCTTGTATAACATTATCAATTGAATTGTAAATTTGAAATCAAATTTGATTTATAAACCAATCCATTCAGAGCTTCGTATTAATTTATTAAATTTAAGATAAATTCTAAAATTTTTTTTCTTAAGATTTACAAATTGTCAGAACTTCTAGCATTTATAGCATTTTCTGATAGGAGGATTACTTTTGCGCCACCTTGTAGCTATAAATCCATTATTCGATTGAAATTCATTCATAATAAAATTCATTATTCAACCTTTGCAAAGGAACACCAAGAAAGATTATCGACGTTTCAAAAGCTCTTTATACAAATGCCAGTTGCCAAGTTCTCCACGGCGGATGTGTCAAAGCTGGTGTTCTCTTCATTTTTATGTATATCTCCAGCTATTTATGCAAATGCCAGTTGCCAAGTTCTCCACGGCGGATGTGTCAAAGCTGGTGTTCTCTTCCCACAACTATTTAATATTGTATTAGACAATGCCCTACAACGAGCGCTAGCCGTGACAAGTGAAATAACTTGGGGGGTCTTAATAGAAGACTTCTCTTCCACAAACATGGTGACAGGCAGGCCAAAATTAAGCAACAAAATCGGCTTTAAAATAAATATAGCGAAGACAAAAGTTATAAGAGTAAATACAAGGGTATTCAATTAATCGGGTTTCTGGTTTAATCGGTTAATCGAGCAAATAATTAATCGGGGTTTAGATTAATCGGTTAATAATCGGTTAATAATCGGTTAATTTTAAATTATTCGATTAACCGAATGATTTCTATTTTAATTTTAAATTCTAAGCATATAAAATCCTCCATTATACCAATGGTATCCTTTTTTGATTTTCTTAGATTTTGAATACTTTTAATAGTTTTGTTAAGTTAAGTTCAGTTAAGTTAATAGTTTTGTTAAGTTCAGTGATGTCTTCAGTTTCGTCTATCTTAGTATCTCATTAGGACAAATTTTATCATAGAACATTCTAGAAAAAAGGTAATTTCCAAATTACTTAGTTTCAGTTTTTGTACTATACGTCAGTAAACTATTGCTGGAAGGGAATGTTTACTCATGAACATTCAAATTTTTGAAATTTCGGTAATCGGTTTATTTGTTATTTGAAAATCGGAAATTTTAAATTATTCGAACAGTTAACCGACCAAAATTAATCGGTTAACCGATTAACGGTTAATCGATGGAATACCCTACTAAATACCAACAATAACTCTGCTCTTTGCATAAACAACTAAATTGTTAACGTCATTCTGTTAACAATTTCCGGCGGCTCAGATGCAGTTATAAAACATAGAATAAGTGATGAAAGACAGTCCTTTGGTTAATTTAATAACTTTTGGCGATTCTCACACTTATCTGTTAATGATTGTGTGAAAGCAACACTTCTGTAAAATATGTGAGTCGTGGAATGGTGCTACAGGCTCTTCAAGCCTTCACGAACACTCTCTCTCTAACCAGTAGATATGGGCGAGAACAAATCAAACCCAATCTAATCCAAATTGAATGAAAATATTTTTATATCCTTCACCATGAGTGGCAACGGTATATACATACATATACGTTTGTCATTTCGTTCGTAAATTCTACATTTTTCATTACCAACCCAATAAATACTCTGGATCGTTATAGATAGCGGAGCCGATATAACCATGTAAGTCTGTATGTTGAAATCAACTTTCTAAAGCCCCCAAATAACTCACATATGTACATGATTCATACATCAATATATCCACAATAGTCCTGGTTCGGCTACTAATTAAATTCTGCAAAATCGGCCTAAAAATTACTGATATATAAGCAAAAACCACGAATACCTCGATATCAAAAATGTTGACATACAAATTTTTTTCATCAATTTTTTTTTTTTACAAAAATTGCTGTAATTCTTCTAAAACTTATTTAAAATAGATTTGAATGGAGTAAACATTGAATCATTCAAAAAAATTTATTCAGATATTTTGTAAAGAATTTTTTCAAAGGAATGCATTTAATATATTTGAAGTACTTTAATTAAAAAGCCTATGAATTAATTCGTAATGAATTATTTAAAGCAAAATTTAAGAGATAAGTACAATATAATTTGATTTTGTTAATTTAATTGTGAATTAATTATTTTGAAACTTTGCTTCCAAGGTAATTATTGTTGAATCCATTCCTTAATAAAAAATTAAAATTTCCTTCAATTCAAATCTTTAAGCTAATTTTAGAAAATTTTCTTTCATTTATTTTGTAAAATATAAAAAAAAAACGAACCAACATTACAGCAAATGTATTTTATTTAACAGCAAATGAATTAATTCAAAACAAAAATATCTTTGAATGTAGCTAAAAAATATGATTCTGAATTAAGACTTTAAGCTCAAATTGAATGAATGATTAGTCTAAACCACTGATTTATTTCTATAAATGTGTTCGGTATTCACAAACAAAATTTCAAAAAAGCGTTCCAATTCACAAAATGTGTGATTTAATTTACGGGCTGTTTTTCGATACCGAACAAATACTTTCCTGGCTCTTGAATTTTTCCTCAAAGTTCTACTAAAAGCTGGACAAATTCATGTTTGTGAAATTGGCTTAAAATGAGAAATAATAATGGAATATAATGTCGAGATCTCAACAAAATGTTGAATCATATTTTGCCAAAAATGCTTTGCTTATCTCTTCAATGCTTAGCGGAATTTAAATTTTAGAGTATAGGTTGTTTGTGGATTGTTATAATGTATAAAGCCATTAAACAGTATAAAGATGACTTGAACATTGAAAGAAACTTGGATCAGGAAAAAAAGGCGAACAACTCTTTCGAAGCGCACCCAACACTTCTATCAGAAAAGCAGCACGTAAAGTTAAATGTTCTGATGCTTTTGTGCACACTGCCAAAGTTCAGAAAGTTCCAGATCGCAATGCGGTAAAGAACTTAGAAGCAAAAGAACGAGCGAAATAATTGAGGTAAAATTTTATAAAAAAATACACCTGTTGTGTAATGGATGATGAAACTTATGTACTTGCAGCAGACTTTTAACAACATCTGGGTCAAGATTTTTATGTGGCTGATGGACGAGGTAATGTTCAAGATGGACGTTGTAATTCCCCAAGAAGTTTCTTGTGTGGCAAGCCATTTTCCGTTGTGGCAAAAGAAGCCAATCATTTGTAACAACAGGCACCATAAACACTGAAATATATATTTATGAGGGAGTGTTTACAAGAACGACTTTTACTAAGAAAAGTGAAATTCACAGAGTGCCTTCATATTTTTGGCCCGATTTGGCATCATGCTGCTATTGAAAAAAGGCCCTTGTGTGGTATTTAATCCATAATGTACATTCTGTACAACGGGAGGAAAATCCACCCGGCCTGTGGAAAGGTATTGGAATATTATAAAGAAATAATTAAAGAACACAGGAAAGGTATAACAGGACATGTCCGAAGCAACTATAAAATCTTTAATGGGAGGATTTCCGGAAAAAGTGGATAAATTAATAAATACCGAGTAATATGCCAATATTTTAATGTTTAATGAATTTGTACAATATTTGAATAAATTTACGTATTTTTGAGAGTTTTTATATTCAACGGTTTAAGTTTTATTTAACATAATACAAGTATATGTTTTTTTTGGCTCACTTTTTATATCGTTATCCTAATATTGAAAGGCCCTATCTCGTGTTTTTATAAGTTGAGATTTTTTGGCTAAATATGATATATGAGCGCACCATTTATCGAAATAAACGAAAATCTGGGCTAAAATAAAAATAAAAAAAAATCACACGTTAGGGCCTTTCTATATTAAGGTAACGATATATATTAAGGTGGACCTTATTTTTTTATATTCAATTTTTCAAAAACGAAGGGCCGTTTTATGTGATGTTAGGATAAAAAAAAAATTTACAAAAGTGGCGTTCCGCACGAAGGTTAAAGTTCGTGAAAACATTTACAAGAGGAAAAAATGCAATTTTTTCAGTTTTTGTAAAAATGTTGCCATTAAATAATTACATTTGCAATTTAATATAATGGAATCGAAATATGTTCATAATTGTCGTTTTAATGAGATATATAAAACAAAAATTTGTTAAAAAATGTTAAATTTATTAAAAATTTCCCAGGCCACTATAACATGAAATGTAGGAACAAAATTAACATATTTTGAGAAATATTAAAAATAAAGCTAATTTTTACTTAAAATATATCCATAATTACTTGTATATGAGTTTTTGTCTTCGTAAGACACCTATTCGCGGGTATGGCCAAAGAAATTTAATTTTTTTAACCGTAGTTTCAAAACTTCATTTTCATTTTTTAAAAATGTTGTTAAACAAATTTCAGAATAATTTCATCATTACATTGGGATTTATTGAGAATATAAAATAGGGGAAAAAAAATATGAAAAAAATATGTCAATACCTCCTACAGTTTTACCATACCTGCGATTTAAATTTTACGATTTTCGGGAAAATTTAATTTCTTTAGTGTTACGAATTTTAAGTAAAACCTATACAGAATATTATAGGCCAGATAATTCTAAATATACTCTGAAAGTTTTACTAAAAACAGACAACGTTAACCCTTAAATCGTGAGGGTCAAATGTAAAAGTTTGCAGTATTTGGAATTTCTAAATGAATGATAGCGAAATATTATATATTTTTGTGACGATTTTAATGAAAATCGCGAAAAATATAGCTCAATGTCTTATGTTGACATTAACAATGCAAAAAAGGAAATTAACCCTTAAGAGCACTAGGGGTCAAAAACCCTCAATTCGTGATTTTAAAAGTTGAGGGTAATTTGGAGCTAAATTGCTCCCATAACTCAGTGTAAAAAAATAACCATATAAGGACACCACTACGTGTTAAACGACTAAAAAAAACCCGTGTCTCCCCTTTTTGAACAAACTCATGCCCCCAAAGATTTGGGGCCTCGGTGTCATTTTTGCAAAAAAGTGATAATTTTCTCAGGCTCATATCTTGCAAACAGTTCGGAATTTTGATTAACTCTCTAAGGTAAAGTTGTAGCCCTTGTCATAAAGAACAAAAATTGTGAACATATAAAAACAATTTTCAACATGCAGTTGATGTTGAAAATTGCAAAAAAACTTTAGAAAATTCGAAATAAATTTAGAAATAAATTTTTTTAAAGATGCCTAAAAGTATGCTTTAATTTTTAATATTTTAATGGTATATGGCCCAAAACACTTACTAACTTATATTGACCTACCTAAACGCTGTTAAGAATCATTCCTAGGAAGTTCTTATGTTCTAGAAAGTTGTTTATTGACATCTTAGGTACATTTTTGTAGTTGATTGTTTGCTTGAATTTTGAACGGTTTGCTACCTATGGCCCTGAACAGGGGAAAAAAGTTAAAAAAAATTCAAATTTTTTAAAGTTTTTTGCGATTTTTGTGTTGAAGATTAAGTTTTTTAGATTTTATATGTTCACAATTTTTGTTCTTTATGACAAGGGCTACAACTTTGCCTTAGAGCGTAAATCAAAATTCCGAACTGTTTGCAAGATATGAGCCTGAGAATATTATAATTTTTTGCAAAAATGACACCGAGGCGCCAAATCTTTGGGGGCCCAGAAAAGTGCATGACGGGTCTTTTTTTTTGGTCTTTTATCACGTAGTGGTGTACGTATATGGTTGTTTTTCCACGACTCAAAAAATTACACACAGTGTAATGTACATACTTATATATTATAAGCATTATGGGATCGCTAATGAAAAATTTTGAAATTACAAGCTGAATGACAAACTTAACACAAACTTTTTAAAATAATCTAAATGTAGTAGACCTGTTTAAAAATAAACTCAAAAACTAAACAAATAAAAAGCATATTTTTTTTTTATATTTTCTTCAAAAAAATTAAACATTAAAAATTTTATTTACAAATTACATGTGTATATTTTCGTTTTTTTTTTTTTTTTTGTTTTCTTTTTCTTGTTGATGTATGTGAATTGCAAATTTCAAAATCAAAATTATGATAAAAATTAAAATTAGTTTTTGTTTGCAAAAGAAATTCTAAATAAACTATAAAATTTCACTTAAAGTTAGTATTTTTAAAAATAAAAAGAATTTCAAATTAACATAATGGTTGGAGAAAAAAAAAGAAAAAATTGTTTTCAAATAAAATAATTATTATTTTATATAAAAAAAAGAAACATACAAATATTTAATAATAGTATTAAAATTAATGATAATCATAATAATAAAAAACATTTAATATATTGTTTTATAGTGTTTAAATAAGTATTTAAAATATATTGCAATAACATTATTAAAAAGAAAGATAATTAAAGAAAATAATAAATGAAAAAAATACAATTTAAAATAAAAATAATAATTAATAATGAATAATGTGATGAATTGAATTTTGTATTTTTTGTTTCAAATATTTCTGTTTTGTTTTAATGTGTTAAATGATAGTTTGTTTGTTTGTTTTTTTTTTTTTATAACATTTTAGAAATGTTTAAAGAACTTGTTGATTTATTTAATAAATTTTATAATTCTTTAGTGGTTTTATTTTTTTTTAATATATTTTGTAAATTTTTCTTAGTGTGTGTTTTTTAATGCCAGTTGGCATTTTATTTTAATTTGTTTAATATTTAAGCTAAAATACTTTATATTTTTATGATTTGTTTTTTTTTTTTTGTTAGAGTTTATTTAAAATTATACAATGATGATATATATTTTGTTGTTGTTGTTGTTGTGTTTTGCAGTTTGTTTTTTTTATTGTATTTGTATTGTATGGTTAAAAACAATAATTAATAAATTTGTTTTTCTGTTGCAGTTTTAAATTAAAAAAAAATATATGTGATGTAAATTACTTTTGTTCATTTCTGTTTAAATTAATGTTCCCTTTTTAATTTTCAATATTTTTTTTTTTTTGTTTGTTTGTTTTGTTAAATAAAAATATATTTCTTTAAGTAGTAAATAAACTTAATTATTAAATGAAAAAAAGGGAAAAATCTCTTAAATTGCCTTTAGAAGTTTTAGCACTCATGAGAGTCCTAAATTCTTCTATTGTTCTACATTTCTGCTCTAAGTTTTTGTTTTGTTTTGTTGTTTTTTCTATTTTAATTATAATTATTTTGTATTTTATTTTATTTATTTTATGTGTTTGTTTTTGTTTTTTTTTTTTGCATATTTGCTTTAGTAGTCTTATCTTTTTTGTTTTGTTTTTAAACGGAAAAAACAAGCCGCCATTTTGTTTCTTTAAAAAAAATAAAAAAACATATTTAGTCCAAAATTTACGCTTCATCATCCATGGGAATGTCGAAGAGTTCGGCAAATAATGGTGGCAATCTTGGTTTGGTCAAACGCAACCAATTACAGTGGACACTGTGTTTGAGACCCAACGATCTTAGTTCTGGTATTTTAGCTTCCAGAGCTGGCATTAGTTGTAGGGCTTGTGTGGTGCCATTACGCGAACGTACGATTTGTACTCTTAAGGCTTCGGTTATGCGTTCTCTTGTTCGTGCTATCATTTTGGCTTCGGAAATGCCGGGCCTATCGGAGGCCAGCAACACCATGGCGGAGAAGAGACCAATCTCTGTATCGCTGAGACCATAAACGTTGATAGTATTTGCAAAATTAAATAATGAAACCACAAAGTCAGTCTGTAATGGTAGTAAAGGGGGAAATTTTGTATTATAATTAAGTTTTAAAATGTTATATAGAGAAAATATTAAAATATACAAGCTGATCTGTAGGATATTTAACTTTTTGCGGTTGGGTGGTTACTTTACTAACCACCTTTTCTATAGTCTTTAAAACATAGTTTATTGGCATCTTTTGCCATTTTGCTAAACACTTATATTTTTTGAAGTCATCGTTTATGATTTTTTTTTAAACTTTGCCGTCAGGCTGCACAGTGGATAACATTAGGTGTATGCATCTCAAAATTGATTTTTGCAAATATTTGAAATTAACCAAAAAACAAAATCTATCGTACAGCTAAGATATCAAGCAATAATTATTTGTAGAAATTATAGTTATTATATTAACAGAAGTATTCGAAAATGGCTACAGAACACCGTACTTTTGACTTTAAAGATTTCAGGAGTTTAAATTATACCATATTCAAGGGCGTATTTTTGATATTTTTAATCATTTGTTTTACAATCGTTTTACCTTGTTGGAAAGGGTATCTTGTCCAGATTCTAATTTCGTTATGAGTTCTGTATATATTGTTAGCAGATTTTAAATTACTTCATTTAAAATATATAATGTTTTTTGACTTACCTATGCAACTTTGACTAGGATTTTAACTATTGCCGCCGTTTGCCGTCGATATAGTTTTAACATAGAATTAAAGCTTAACTTATTATTTAAAAGATATATCAAAACTAGCTGCCTTTTCGTGCTTATAAACAAATGGCATGTAAAAATGTTGAGCAACTCAGCAATTTAAAAAAAAAAAATTATGAACTTTTTTGATTTTAGTAGCTTTTCATTGCTTATTTTGATTTGAAAGCTTAAAAATGTATAACAATATATAAAGAAAATTTAGTTCTTTACAAAACGCTGTTTAAATTTTTTTAATCGGATGAAAATTGTAATAGTTATTCAAGTTTTCATTAACACCTTTTATAGTATTTTCTCTATTTTTAGGTTAAAAAGCTTTTAAGATGAAAATTAATTTTTTTACGAAAAAGGCTTTTGGTGAAAACGCTTTTCTGATGAAAATAGATTTTTTTTAGTAAAAAAGCAAAAAAAAAAAAAAAATGTTTGAAAAATATCGTGAATTTCAACTTTTTTAACCGAAAAAGTCGTTATAAAACTTCTTTTTTGTTTTTTTTTATGAAAAAGGCTTATTGGTGAAAAAGCTTTTTTTATGAAAAATGGTGAAAAAGCTTTGCAAGTGGAAATTTGTTTTTAAAATGGGTGTAAACTAATAGTTATACTGTCGGTTAAAAGTATTTTTGTATGAAAAATGTCAGTATAACTGTTAGTTAACACATAACCAGTGTTAATGGGGGTTAGTACAACCGTTTTTTTTTTTTTTTTTTTTTTTGGAGAAAAAAAGCTTCATAGATAGGAGAACAATGTTAATAAAATCTCAGTTAAACATTTTTTCCGACCCTTAACCGAGTTTTTCAGATGGCAACCTTGTTTTCTAGCAACGTTAAACACTTTCGCTATCAGTCGTCGACCGAATCTAGGTGGGTAACCATAAATAAATCGAATTTACCCATAATAATTACGAATTTGCAATAGTGATTTGAATTTAACAGTCTAACGACTGCCTGCAGAATTCATCATATTCATAAACACGTCCATCAGTAGAAGCTTCTACTTATGAACAATGTTGATAGCATGCAGTTATTAGGATTGTTTATAAGTAGGGTAACACTAAATGTTTAAGCTGCTAACATTGACATCGAAAGCTCTAGAATTGGAACATACTAGTTTGTCCTTTAAGAGCATTGTAGAAGATTCACGAAAGTTGGCGCGTGTATAAATAATGTTAGAGGTTGCAGTCGTGAGTTGAGTTTATCATAGGCGTTGTTAGAGCAGAGAAAGGCAAATAATGGGCGCCGCGTTTTTCATTTACTCTTCTCTTACGAACGTGTGTACACGAATTGTTGAGAAATAAACAACTTTAATCTAGACTGATTGAGCATTCAAACAAGCAGGTTGTGTATCGCACAATTTAAGAATCAGCGTTGCCAGAGAAAAAATATGTGTCCCAACTGATGTATGATGAACTTAAGATGTATGATGAACAATATGAGATTTTACATTTTTAATTGGGAAGAAGAGACGAAAGCTTACTGGCAACACCGATTTGTGGTGAGAGCGGATAGAGAGTATAATTAATACAATCGTAGAATGTAATAGTATAGGTTGCCTTTCCCTGTGTTAGAGTTAACATCTACTGTCTTGTACGGCTTTTATATGCAACAAAACAAAAGTATCCGGTTTATTTAAAGGCAATTAACCAACGTTTTTAAGAGGTTAAAACGTAACATTATTATATATAAAGAAAATAGAACTGTTTATAGCATTTTTATACATGAAAGCTATAAGAAAAAATTGCCGTTCAAAGCTGTCCCGTATGGGGAGCACATTTAAACACATTGATTTCATCCATTAAACAAATTAAAACAAATTAAAATCGTAGTAAAAATAAGTTACTTGTAGACTTAAACTAAAGTTTATTTCTATACATAAGTATTAGTTAAATTCTGTAAAAACTCAATAATTCAAAAACATGAATTTTTATGAGGCTTGCAAGTAAAAAGTGTTCAAAGGTGCCCCCCTCTCTCCTACAAAATATTCTCTGTTTATTTTTATGAAAAATGGTTTTTGTGAAAAAGGTTTTTTAGGAAAAGATTTTCTTATGAAGAAAGCTTTTCTCTGATGAAATTTAGTGAAGATGGTGAAATATAGAATGTATGACTTAAAAATGCGGGATTTTTTGAAAATTTTAGCTTTTATTTTGAACATTTGCACAACATAAACTTATTCAAAGTATTGGCCTTTGTTAGCTATAAATAGTATGGATTCTGAGCCAAAAAAAAAAAACTGCTCGTCTTTTGAGGCCAAGAAAGAATCAAGCCAATTTCGAATACTCTGTTCTGAAGCGTATTCCAGAGAGAGCATTCTACATCGATCGAAACAAATAGTAGTCAGAAAGGGTACGGTCTGGACTATAAAGCGGGTGAGTCAAAACTTCCAAACACTTCATTATAAAAACTTTTTAACAGGTATTGCAACATGAGGCCAAACGTTGTCATGATGGACTAAAGACTGAGATCGTAAAATTCTTAACACACGTTTTTCATTAAAACTTTTAACCCAAAAGCCAAAAAAGTAGAAAGCATTTTCAAAAGAGCTCCCAACACTTCCGGTAGGAAAGCAGCCCAGTTAGGTCAGTACTCGGACTATTTGGTACGAAAAGTTAAAGCCAATGAAGGTTTAAAAGCATGCAAGTCTCAAAGAGTTCCTGACAGGAACGCTGCTAAAAATGTTGAGGCCAAAGACAAAGCACGGAAATTAAAGTCAAATTTTATACAAAAAATATACTTGCTGCATAATGGTTGATGAAATGTATGTTCTGGCAGATTTTTCGCAACTTCTGGAATGCAGATGCTCGAGGGAATGTTAAAGAAAAGTTTAGGACATAAAAGCAGACAAAATTTCCCAAAAAGTTCTTGGTATGGCAAGCAATATGCAGTTGCGGCAAAAAAGCCAAAGATTTGTTACAAAGGGCTCTATAAATACCGAAATTTACATCAAGGAATGTTTACAAAAAAGGATGTTTCCATTCATAAGACTTCTTAATGTGTCCAGTTATTTTTGGCCTGATTTGGTATCTGTCGCTATGGTAAGAAAGGTCTTGAGTGGTACAAGAACAATAATGTGGTATTTGTACCGAGAGAGGCAATTCCTCCAAACTGCCTGGAGCTGAGTCCAGTGGAGAGATATTGGGCTCTTGTTAAAAGAGAATTGAAGAGCACAAAAAAGGTGTCCAAAAGTGTGGTAGATTTTAAATGGAGATGGACAACCTGTTCGAACAAAGTGACATAAAGCACTATAAAAACCATAATGGAAGGGTTTTCGAAAAAGGTTAAAAATTTCATCACTAGTGATTAAAACTATAAAAATAATTTTTTTTTTTTTTTGTAAATTGTAACAATAATTTCAATCAAATAAAGAAAAAAATCAAAACTGTAAGTTTAGTGGTCTAATTTTTGTTAACATATATGTATGTTAAGAATTATTCGATCTCAGTCCTTATTACGGTTTCATGTCAGGCCGTTTTTCGATCAATGCTCACTTCAATCGAATCAGTTGTGTTTGGTACATGTTCCTTGTGATGGTGTGGCAGCTCATAATGGATAGGACCCTTTTGGTCTCACCAAATACAGAGCATTACCTTAGCGCCATAGATATTTGGTGTCGATTCGGCTGGTTGGTAGATCTTTACGTACGATCTCTTACGCTTCGGGTTATCGTAATGGATACATTTTTTTGTATCTCAAGTGCAAACATTATTTTCTTTAATAGCGTTCAAACATCGTTTCGGAAATGCAAAAACATCTTTCAAGGTTTCTCGGCTGCAATTCGTATGTTACCAAATTTTCCTACTTTTGAATACAACTCAAACGTTTTGAAATTGGTGCTTGGAAGATACTCCCAATAATTTTGCAAGCTCTTATTAAGTTTGACAACAATCTTCATGGAGTAATGCCTCCAATTCTTGGTCTTCAAACTATTTTGGCTGGCCTGGGCGATCTTTGTCTTCCGTTTCAAAATCACCACTTCTGAACCGAACAAACCATCTCTCGCACCTTGAAAATGAAGAAACATATTCACCATAAGCTTTGGTGAGCAATAGGTGTGCTTCAACAGCAGTTTTTTCAAATTAAAGAAGTAAAGCAAAACTTCCGCCATATGACGCTTTGTTGCCACAAAATATGACATTTTCGTGGCTAAAAAAACAGTGTTCTTTACACTAAAATGTTCATTAACTAAGTGAGAATAAATTACAGATATGTACCCTTTAAAATGACATAAAAGTTATTAAAAACAAAAACCGCGTTCAAAAGATACGTCAGCTATTGTAAATCCCGCATTTTTAAGTCATACATCCAATATGTTTTTATCTTTTTCAGTACCCCGTTTCTGTAACTATTTGTGAGAAGTTCTCACATCGAGAAGTGTGAAACAAAAAATTCCATCGTTTCTCGATTTGGTAGAAAAAAGTGTTTCTGTAACTTAAAGTGAGAAGAGCCAGCACTAATTACGTTTTTATTGGAAATTTCCAATCAAGCTGTCAAAAACATAACGAAGAAAATAAACAAATCAATTTATATTTTAAAAAAAAATTAAAAAGTAAAACTATAATTTTTTTAAAAAATAAATAATTTAATAGTGATTAGAAATGTATACTAATTTATTAATAGAGGCAGAGCAACATGATCGTAGAAATATGTTGCGAATTTATCGCCAAAAATTAAGGAATACAACTGATCCATTTACTATTCCGGAGTAACGTTTTAAAGACCTCTATAGGTTAAGCAAGGAAAATAATTAACATTAATTTAAGTTTTAATTAAAAATAAAATCTTACCTTTTCTTTATTTTTTGTATTCATATTATTTTTTTTTGAAAAAATTTGTTTTCGCACCGTTTTTAAATGTGAGTTGTTTTGACAGTTCATGTGAGAAACTTTTCACAAAATTTTCTTACAGAAACACTTTGACTCACAAATTTCCAATAAGTTACGTCAAAAAACTTAAATGACAGATAGTTCTCACAAAATGAAATTACAGAAACACTTACATGTGAGATATGAAATCGTGTTTCAATTCACGTTATTTTTTATTCAATTTCACTGTTTCATGCGAGAAATTTCTCGATGCGAGAGTTACAGAAACGAGGTACAGATTTTTTTGTTTAAAAATTTTTTCTTAAGCTTTTTTAGTGAAAACATTTAATTGGGAAACGCTTTGGTAAAAAGTATTTTAACTTAATGACTGATGTATATAAATCGCTTATATATCATATATTTCTTACACGATATCGCTGATTTTTAAATGCGATAATCTGAAAACATGTATTTCAGATAGATCTGTAGAAAATATAGATCTAAAGTTTAATTTTTGAGAAGAAACCAATGAAATCATGTTTTTTTGCTAGTATATTCGAAATTTTTGAACTAATTATGTTTGCTTTTAATATCACTTATCAGCAAAGTATTGCTAATGGATTTATGGAAAATAAATTAAATTTTTTTAAACCACTTACATCATATATGATCTCTAAATGTTGTCTAGTCAAATATGTACCATCATCGAAGGTTAATGTTGAATCGGTTATCATGCGGGCCACATGGGTTAGCCATGTCTCGAAGAAGCCCATTTTAATGAGTATCAGTTGATCATCTTGGGTAAAATCACAGAAGCCAGGTAAACGTTTAGCAAACTCTACAATACGCTGAACATTGGGTGTCACACGTGCTGCATACTGTTGCCAAAGCCAAATTTTTTGAAATTCCATACTCTCCGCCACCGATGAAATTAACTAAATAACAACACAATAGAAACATATTAAAATATATGTTAAAAAAGTATTACAAAATATAAAAATAAATAAATAAAAAAATGTATTTCAAATTCAATTAATCACTCTCGATTCAAAGCAAAAAAAGAAACAACCCCACACAAACCAAATTGATTGATTAATTAAGTACTTAAAGCCAAGACCCAAAAACTACTTACACCATTGGGCGGTACATTTAAGGGACGACGCATTAAATCTCTGGTCTGTTCTTCTGTGTATGCGCAATTCATGCGATGAGCCTGAGAAACACACATAATGACATCGTAAACGGACAGCTCGGTACCGGTGCCCGCCATCATGGCCTCATTCAATGCATGATGACCCTCATGGTGGGCCGTTTGTAATTGCTGGGCATTCAGATTGCCGACACCCATGCCAACACCAACGCCTACACCTACGCCGCCACCGTTGTTGGGCCCGACGAGACCCGAACTGTTTGAGTTATTATTGTTGGTGGTGGCATTGCAGCCGCTTAATTCGGATGGTGATGATGCTATGGAACACATTTGTGGAGTTTGTGGTGTGTTCGGTGTTCCCGGTGTGCTGACACGCCGTAAATCACACGAATTTACAACAACAACAGCGTTTGGATCCTCTGTGGATGATGGCGTGCCGCCATTCAGCTCACGTGAACGTTTTGGTACGCGACCATAACGCACAGCTGGAAAGAGATGGAGGAGAATGAAGGGAATTAGATTTTTTTGTTACAATTTTAAAGAGAACATATTTAAAATTTAGGATTTAGTGTTCTGAAACTAAGAAATTTACAAAATTAAGGAGATTTTAAAACTTGATTGATTCAATAAGAAATTAATTGTATATAGAATGAATTCAAGACGTTTAAAGTACTAAGTATTTAATAGAACGGTTAAGAGATAAATTTTCTTTGATTTTGATAATTGAATTAAGAATTAATTCTTTCGATTGACATCGACTTTCCTTTCATATTGTTACGAATGTGCAATAGCGATTTGAATTTAACGGTCTGTAACGACTGCCTGCAGCATTCATCATGTTTATAAACAAGTCCATCGGTAGAAGCTTCTACTTATCAACAATGTTTATAGCATGCGGTTATTAGCATTGTTTATAAGTATGGCAACACTAAATGTTTAAACTGCTAACATTAACATCGAAAGCTCTAGAGTTCAAATGTTCTAGTTTGTCCGTTAAGATCATTTTTGAAGATTGTATAAATAGTGGCAGAGGTTGCAGTAGTGAGTTGTCTTGTACATTTAAGTTAGTATATTATAAAGTGTGTATGTATTTCTGCGAATTGATAAACATGTAAATATACACTGAGTGACTTTTTAGACTGTTGTTGTTGTACATTTTAAATAAATAAAGAGTTGTTACAAATTTGCAATCAAAACTATCCGGTTTATTTAAAGGAAATAAACCAAAGTTTTAAAAAGGTTAAAACGTAACAATATCTTTAAGTAAATTTGAAATTGGTTAAACAATGTCTGTGATAGGATTCATTTAGTTCGCGATCATATTCGTATTGAGAGAAATTTCAAAACACTGTTTAAAGGTTTTACTTCAATAAATAGATGTTTAAATGTTGTGAGATATTGAATGTCAGAAGTCACAAAAATTACATATATCTCAGTTATTAAGCGTCTTACATGTTTAAGAGTAATAATATTGGAGTATGAATTAAAAATGCGGGATATACAACAGTTAGCTTATCGTTTGAACGCGGTTTTTGTTCTTTATAACTTATATGTCATTTTGAAGGGTACATATCTGTCATTTATTCTCACTTAGTTATTGAACAACAATTTTATTTTATTTTGCTTCTAAAAAGTCGAAGTTTTTACCAATGAAGCGTCATTTGGGGGAAGTTTAGCTTTACTTCTTTAATTTGAACAGAAGTGTCGCTGAAGCACAGCGATTGCTCACCAAACCTTATGGTGAATGTGTTCCATCGGTTTCAATGTGCGAGAGATGATTTGTGCTGTTCATAATTGGTGATTTTGACATGGAAGACAAAGATCGCCCAGGCTAGCCAAAAAAGTTTGAAGACCAAGAATTGGAGGCATTACTATATGAAGATTGTGGTAAAACTCAACAAGAGCTTGCAAAATCATTAGAAGCTACTTAAGCAACAATTTCTAAACTTTTGAAGGCAGCAGGATCCATTCAAAAGCAGGGAAGCCGCGAGGCCTTGAAAGACGATTTTGCATGTCTGAAATGCTGCTTGATCGCTATAAAAGAAAATAATTTTTGAATCATTACTTGCGATAAAAAAATAGATCTATTACAATAACCCGAAGTGTAAGAGATCGTATGTGAAACCCGGCCAACCAGCCGAATTGACACCAAAGCCAAATATCCATGGCGCTAATGTAATTCTCTGTATTTGGTGGGAGCGAAAGGGTCCTATCTTTTATGAGCTACTGAAATTTTGCCAGACCATCACAGGGAATTTATACCGAACGCAACTGATTCGTTTGAAGTGAGCATTGGCCGAAAAACGCCCAGAATATGCGACCTGACATGAAACTGTAATAGTACAACATGACAATGCTCGGCCATATTTTGCAATACCTGTTCAAAAGTATTTAGAATGAAGTGGTTGGGAAGTTTTGCCTCTCTCGCTTTATATTCCACACTTTGTCCCGTTCGACTACTATTTGTTTCAATCGATTATTTTTTGGCCTCAAAACATGAACAGTTCCTTTAGCTCAAAATCCATATGTTGCCAGAAAGATGGGAGAAGGTCATATCAAACAATGGCCAATACTTTGAATAAATTTATATTGTACAAATGTTTCAAAATAAAAGCTAAACATTTGAAAAAATCCTGCATTTTTAAGTCAGAAACATAGAGAAATATACATAGAGCGGAAAGTCTTCTGTCAAAGACCTTACTTGGTTGTCAAAAATCTAAGTGGTGAGAATGTGTTAGTAAGAAAAACTATCCCAGCAGTTAAGCATGTAGTCAATGTATCCCTTATAGACAGTAATCGTCGCAAATATCTTATCACTTGGCTGACTCCAATTATACATTTTGGTCATTTGACACGTATGTGCTCTTTGTAATGCAGATATAAAACAATTGGCTACTTTATACATCCCAGGTAATCTAGCGTGAAGACAATTGTCACTTAAGTGTCTCTAAGTAATCTGGAGTGTAGTCACTTTAAACGTGTTGTGTGATAATTCGTTCAAACTGGTTTTATACAAATTGTGTTGATATAATAATCATACAGTTAATTTTTATTTTTGCTTAAGTATACTGATATCCCATGTAACATAGCATGAAGTCAATAGTCACTTTAGTGTCTCTTAGTAACCTATAGTGAAGTCATTTTAAACGTTTATTTTGTACTGCACTTTAGAAATTAGTTATTTAACCCACCAGAAGCAATCCAATGGGGAGTTGTCGAAGAAAGGTTTGTTTACAAGCTATCGTTTATTGGAATGCCTATGATATGTCTTTTAGCTGACTATTTGAGGTCAATTAACACTCGTACATGTTAAAATAACTTGTTATGTAGCTGATCAAGTTACCACTTAGGTAGCTAGTAAGATAACAGACTTTTTTTAACCAGTATGTGAATCAAATGCGTTGATTACTTTGGACCAGCTATTAGACAGTCTGATTGTAGTCAATAAAGGTCAATTGACACCCTGCTTAGAACAAGCACGTGTTAAAATAACTAGTCACGTAGCTGTATAAGTAACTAGTTCCCACCCTAAATGATCGGTAAAATCACTAGTCCGGGACTGTCTCGTAGAACTGCTGGGATGTGAGAACAAAAATAACACTCGTATGTGTGATTATTTTGAGTAATTTTTGTTGTTTGAGTTTTTTTCTAGTTTCCTCTCTATGTCTATTTCTCTATGGTCAGAAATACTTACATACATAATAACAAAATAAAAACAAGTTGAATGAGAAGAACAAATATTATGAAATAAATTAAGAATGTAGTGAATTAAGCTTAAATTGATTTAATCATATGAAAATCATTAACACAGATTATTACAGATAAGAAACAAATGACAGTCCTCAAAAAAGAAATATCGAACCGTATGGTTATTTTGACGTTATACAACCACTTTTCAATGGTTGTGGTTTGCAGAGCAAGAGAAAAAATACAATTTTCAATAGGCAACGAGTGTGATATACATTTGTCCCTCTTTCCAAACCACTACCGTTTTGACATTTTCTTTTGTTTGTTTTCTATTGTCATATTACTGGAACCAGTTGATTCTTATCTGTGTAATCTGTGATTATTAATATAATACAACAATGAAAGTATAGTCGGTCAAGCCGGACCATATACTACACAACACTGAGTAAATGATCTTTTAAAATTTCAATCATTTATTTTCGTGAGTGATTTTCGGAAGTGGACTTTATATTTCATTCCATATGAAATTTATTTTCATTGAATTATTTTTGGATAACAAAATTTTTAAGAGTTTTATGCACGTTAAAGTCATTTTCGGAAGTGAGCAATGGTCACTTATAAATTGATTCGCGTAAAATGTTTAGCTGTGATTTATTTGTGGAAAAATATGTGTGGAATCCATCCACAGTGTGGATATCTATATAAATCAAGCATTTATTTCGGGAGGACATTTGTATAGGGGCTATTAAATTTCCTTAAAAATCTTTCCAAAAGACGGACTCAACTATTAATTAACCGATATTAATTAGGTACTTTATTATTGTAAAAATAATTTTTTTAAAAATTAATTTATAAAATATTGAAATTGTTTGAATATATTGTTACGAATGTGCGATAGCGATTTGAATTTAACGGTCCGCAATGACTCCCTGCAACATTCATCATGTTTATAAAGACGTGCATCAGTAGAAGCTTCTACTTATCAACAATGTTGATAGCATGTGGTTATTAGCATTGTTTATAAGTATGTCAACACTGCATGTTTAAGCTGCCAACATTAACATCGAAAGCTCTAGAATTCTAATGTACTAGTATGTCCGTTGAGAGCATAGTAGAAGATTCCCGATATATGGCGCGTGTATAAATAGTGGCAGAGGTGGCAGTCGTGAATGGAGTTTATCATTGGCGCTGTTAGAGTTAACATCAACTGTCGTTTACATTTGAGTTTGTGTGTGTGCATTTCAGCGAATTGATAAACGTGTATAATGACACTGAGTGACTACTTAATTCTGTTGTTGGTTTTAAAAGGTAAAAATGTAACAATATGTATGTATGTACTGCCATAAATTAAACACAAATCCTCTAGACGATTGTTTCCACTTAATCCTTCATTCTGTGTAAAATAGTCAATTTATTAAAAAAATATTAATGAAAATTTCAACATAAATTATACATTTGCCAACAGCATGAAGCTTTCAATTTTAATAAAATTTTAAAATGCAATTACAATACTCGTATAATAGACAGTCAAATTATAAAAAAAAAAATATCAAAATGCATTGAAGGAAAAAAATGTGAGGCAAAAATTCCCACACACAAAAGATGAGATGAGACATTTTTGCATTTTTTTTTGGCAAAATTTTTATTTGTGTACATATAGACAAATAAATACCTACCTACAAAAAAAAACCACAATAAATACAAAAATTGTGTTAAAAATTTCAAATGTTGACAGTATTTCTTTTTTTTTTAAGAAAAAAGAAAAAGTGAAATCTTCATGCTCGACGAGCCAATTTAGCTGAAAATGAGACGTTTTATTCTATAGAACGAACAACTTAAACATCAAGCTGTCTGTCGTCAATACATCCACTTGTCCGCCTGTCATTCGCCATAAAATTCAACTGTCTAGGTGTATAATACTATAAAGAGCGACAGTCCGATCGGCGGTGGAAGCAAGCAAGGGGTGGAGGAAAAATCCCAAACCATCCCAAACCAAACAACAACAAAAAGATGCAATATATACAACCTATAAATAATAGAATTTTAATGAATTTATTTCAAAATTCTTTTTTCCGTTACACTTAAAACAAAGACAAAATATTTGTACATATTTTTGCGTGCGTGCATCACAAATATTGGACGTATGCATTCTCTACAAGTATGATGAGTTCGAGTATTAATAGCTTAAGAAATTAATTTTCATTTAAGTTAATTTCTTCTTTGCTGGGAAAGTGCAATGACCAATAATTAATATTTTTTATTTTTCTTAAATAAAGGATTTGAAAACAAAAAGAACAATTATGTATATACATATGTATGTTGTTTTGTTAATTTTTGTAAACGATTTTACAGATACAGATACTCAGATACTGACACAACAAAAAGTACAAACAAAAATAAAAAATTTTAATTGAATTTTTGGAAAACTAATAAAAATAAAAATGTTTCTTTCAGACTTGCAAATCGTTTGTACATTTTTTATTTTTTTATTTTCGTCTTTTATTTTTTGTTTGTTATCAGTTTGGGACATTGACCCAGTATTCTCAATTGATTTGTGTAAAAAAAAACCGCCGTATTCAAACATTTCAGACCACAACACCACCACACCACACCACCATCATCTCCAATCATGATGCCAGCCAGTCAGTCATACAAAAATTTACGAAACGAAGCAGCCTAAATCAAACCAAAACAACCAACAGTTCACATCGTTGTCGTCGTCAGCTTCATCAACATCAACATCATCATCATCACCAACCAACATCGCTTCGCTTTCGCAGAGTGTAAGTAAAAGACGAGAATAATAATAAATAATCGCCAGACGGACGGACAGACGGATGGAGATGGTTGGATGGTCTGACTGACGGTCAACTTCTGCTGAGCTTGAAAGTAAGACAAATTATAGCAGAAACATGCTGTTTTTAAGAAAAACTACACTTCTCAATCGTTTAACGATTTTATTGAGATTTTACTTAAAAATGGGGGATTTTTAAAATTAAATTTATTCAAAATAAATGCCATTGTTAGCTATAACCTTTTCCCATCTTTCTGGCAACATATGGATTCCGCGCCAAAAGAACTGCTTATCTTCGGATAATCGGTTCCAAAGTGAAGCGTATCCCAGAGAGAGCGTTCTGCATCAATAGTAGTCTGACGGGACAGGGTTTGGATTATAAAGCGGGTGAGTCACAACTTCCCAACCACTTCCTTCTAAATACTGTTACGAATGTGCAATAGCGATTTGAATTTAACGGTCCGTAACGACTGCCTGCAATATTCATCATGTTTATAAACACGTCCATCAGTAGAAGCTTCTACTTATCAACAATGTTGATTGCATGCGGTTATAATATTTGTAAGTATGGCAACACTACATGTTTAAGCTGATAACATTGACATCGAAAGCTCTAGAATTCGAACATACTAGTTTGTCCGTTAAGAGCATTGTAGAAGATTCCCGATAGATGGCGCGTGTATAAATAGTGGCAGAGCTGGCAGTCGTGAGTTGAGTTTATCATTGGCGCTGTTAGAGTTAACATCAAACGTCTTGTGCATTTAAGGCGTGCATTTCTGCGAATTGATAAACTTGTATAAAGACACTGAGTGATTATTTAGACTGTTGTTATTTAGAAGAGTTGTTACAATTTGAAACTACTAAAACTGCTTTTATTTGCAATCAAAAGTATCCGGTTTATTTAAAGGAAATAAGCCCCGTTTTTAAAAGGTAAAAACGTAACAATACTTTATAACAGGTATTGCAACATGTGACAGAGCGTTGCCATGATGTAATATTACGGTTTCATTCTGGGCGTTTTTCGCGAATCAGTTGCGTTCGGTACAGGCTTGGATATTTGGCTTTGATGTCGATTCGGCTGGTTGGCTGGGCTTCACATATGATCTCTTACGCTTTTGGATACCGTAATGTATCCATTTTTCATCGCAAGTAATGATTTTCTTTTAAGGCATTCAATCAGCATTTTGGACATGCAAAATCGTCTTTCAAGGTCTCTCGGATTCTATTCGTATGGTACCCAATTGCCCTGCTTTTAGATGAATCTTGCTGCTCGCAAACATTTTCAATTTGCTGCTTGAGTGGCTCCCAAGGATTTTGCAAGCTCTTGTTGAGTTTGACAACAATCTTGATGGAGTAATGCCTCCAATTCTTGGTCTTTAAAGTTTTTTTTTGCTGACCTGGGCTATCTTTGTCTTTCTTGTCAAAATCACCACTTCTGAACCGCACAAACCATCTACCGCGCGTTGAAACCGATGAAACACATTCACCATAAGCTTTGGTGAGCAATCGTTGTGCTTCAGCGGCACTTTTTTCAAATTAAAGCAAAACATCCCGCATATGACGATTTGATGGTAAAAAATTCGACATTTTCGAAGTAAAACAAGCTATATTCGGCTGTGCCGAATCTTATATACCCTTTACCAAATTATACTCTAAAATAATATATAAAAAAAAATTTTTTTTGAAAATGTTTTTTAAAAGTTTTTTCCAATTTTTTTTTTATAAATATTTTTTGTGAAAAAATTCGGGTTAAAAAATATTTTTCCCAATTTTGACCCATTGTAGGTCCAACTTTCTATAGCCTTATATACATCATTGCAACTTTGAACTTTGAAATATCTATCATTAGATATCCATATTGTGTATACTTATGATTTAGTAATCGAGATATAGATCAAAAATAGGCCAAAAATAGAGGTTCTCTCGGATTTTTGCTCATATCACCGTTATTTATGGACAGATTTTGTTGATTTTAAATAGGAATCTTCTCGAAAGCATGTCTGACAGAATTATTAAAGATTTGGATCCCGAAGATATCTGGGGTCTTCAGAAAATTGATTTCAACAGACAGACGTCATCTATTGTAAATCCTGCATTTTTAAGTCATACAGCCAATATTAAAATTAATTTTTTTTAATTATTCTGTGATACAAGGAAGTCTTACTAGATAACTGTTAGTTAGTTCGAAAGAATTAATTCTTAATAAAATTTTCAAAAGCAAATTTAATTTTATCTCTTAAACATCTCATTAAAGAATTCATATGAAATGATTCATAGACCTAATTCCTTAGTGTCTACACATCAAATTTTAATTGAACTAATTCCTTTTAAAACTTCTTGTTCATAGAGTTAGTTCCAAATTGAATCATTCTTTAATATAAATCCATTACATCAAATTCATTTTCTTTAATTTAAATCTATTACAAAATAGCTTAAAAAATTTATTAAATTTTTCATCAATATAAATCCATTACAAATAGGCTTTCATTTTGTAAATGATTGAAAACAAAAACAAATTATTGTAAAAAAAAAAATAATTTTCATTCAATTTGGCTTACATTTGAATTAGCAAAAATTTAATCATTCAAAGGTTGAATTAATTTTGTTATGAATTAATTCAATGATGAATGTATCACTTTTAAAATAATTGCCTTTAATTGATGCTAAATAATTTGTTTTGTTGGAAATGGTTTTATGGAATGAGTTTAAAACTTTTTTAAATTTAAAATTAAGATTAAAGTTAAAATTGAATTAATCAATTAGAAGTTGTGGTGACTAACAAAAAGTTTTTTCTTTTTATATATTTCTGGTGAAGTATGTTGCCCTTTTTCTGCCCCTTTTATGAAAAACTGCTAAGCTAATAAACATATTCTAACACCTATATTCATAATTTTTTTTTTTTAAAATTCTTTATGAATATGGTTATAAAATTATAAATCTCACAAAATATTAACGTATTTTCAAAAGTATTTACATATTATTGGACAGGTCTTTTTTAAGTTGGCACCAATTTTATCTTCATTATTGTTTCAAAGGGGCAGAAAAAGGGCAAATGTTTCATTCCAAAAAATTTATGAATCCTAACAGATTTTGTTTTTTTTTTCTCAAAAAGATATGAAATATATTTTAAATTATTTTAAGTTGACACGAAATTTTAATTGCTATAGATATTCAGTAAAGTACTAAAAGTAAGATGTTGTAGAAAAGGGGCAGAAAAAGGGCAACATTTTCTTTCAGAAACTTGATGTTTCTAAAAGTAGTAATTTCTTAATTGATTTGAAATTCTTAAAGATATTTGTAGTTTAAATAGCTCTGTTGGTACAAAATTTATCTTCAATAGATAATAGGGTATTTAATCGATTTATTTCTAATCGGTTAACCGATTAATTTTAGTCGGTTAACTGTTCGAATAATTTAAAATTGCCGAAATTTATTTTTTTTTTTTGATATAGAAATATAGTTTTAAACACACACATTTTATTTCTTAGCTCATGAAGATTCGCTGCTATCAATAGCTTTTTAAGCAAGCTCAAAAACTGAAACTAAGGAATTTGAAAAATCAGAACTTAACCAAACTATTAAAAGTATTCAAAATCCAAAAAGGACTCCAATGGTATAATGGAGGATTTTATGTGCTTAAAAATACTGAACAAAGAACTGAGAAATTGGATAGTCTTTTTCATGACTTACTTTCGATTTCTCCAACATCTACAATCAGTTAGAGAGCTTTTTCCAAGTCTAGATTTCACTGAAATCCAAAAAAAAAAACATGTTTATATACTTAAAAAGGATCTCAAATACCATAGAACCAAAAAATTCGTGGTTCTATTTTTAATATAATCTAAACCCAGATTAATTATTAGCTCGATTAACCGATTAAACCAGAAACCCGATTAATTGAATACCATAATAGACAACCATTAAAGTACCAAAAGTACTATTTTGTAAAAAAGGTACAAAAAAAGGCTAACATTTCCAAAAACTTTACAAATCCCAACGCACTCATTGCTTAATCGAAATTAAATTCCGGAAAAGATATAAAGAGAAAATACTTAAAGCTTTTTAATAATATATAAGTTTGTTTAAATACTCGAAATTTATTTTGATTAATACTTTAACAAATGTTAAAACTTTTAATAAATTTTTTGATATTGATTTTAATTAAGTTCATATTTAGGCTTGAAATTATCATAATTTTAATATAAAGGGTTTTTTAAGACCGATAGATCTTCAAAAAGGGTTAACTGTCATACTGCGCTCACTTTTTGATATTCATGATCATTATACTCTGACAAATCGTCATGAATAGATTGACGTTTGAACATCGCTACCAAATTATCCAAATTTACTGAAAATTAGTCAACGATTCGCGCATCTGATTTTTTGTTTGAAAATATGAATGTGGTTTCAACAGGATCGTGCGATTTGACACCTCTCAAAAATTAAAGCCATAACATTGTTCAACATTGTTCGCGTTATTCTTGACATTTGAAGTGGCAGTTTGTTTTAGTAATAATGGAGCATTACACGACAGATTAATGTATTCTTACGTTTTTACCTTTTAAAAACGGGGTTTATTTCCTTTAAATAAACCGGATACTTTTGATTGCAAATAAAAGCAGTTTTAGTAGTTTAGAATTGTAACAACTCTTTATTTATTTAGAATGTACAACAACAACAGAATTAAATAGTCACTCAGTGTCTCTATACACGTCTACCAATTCGCAGAAATACACACACACACTCTATAATGTACAAGTATACACGTACAAGACAGTTGATGTTAACTCTAACAGCGACAATGAACAATTCAACTCACGACTGCCACTATTTATACACGCGCCATTTATCGGGAATCTTCTACAATGCTCTTAACGGACATACTAGTACATTCGAATTCTAAAGCATTCGGTGTTAATGTTAGCAGCTTAAACAAGTAGTGTTGCCATACTTATAAACAATGCTAATAACCACATGCTATCAACATTGTTGATAAGCAGAAGTTTCTACTAATGGACGTGTTCATAAACATGATGAATGTTGCAGGCAGTCGTTAGAGAACGTTAAATTCATTGCACATTCGTAACAGTATTTTCATTGTTCAAAAATGGTTCAAAAATTCAGAAAGTTTGGCGACCACAGTTGAAAATTTTCGTAGCAAATAGGGTCGTTGATTGATGGTTGATTTAACTTCGTCAACTGTGAAGAGATTAATTAAAAAATCCGGGAATTTGAATCAATTGGTGATGCTAAACACACTGGTCGTTCAAAAGCCAAGCTGTTCGAAGTAGTGCTTGAGAGTTTTGGTGAATGTTGGGAAACATCATTTCAAAGTCGTGGACCACAACTTCAAATTTGAAGAAGATCTTTATAGCTTATGCTCATTGAAGATCTGCGTCTCCATGCTTTTGAAGCCTAATGAATATTATCTATGAAGAAAATACGCGCAATGAATTATTGTAAATCAACAAGTGGATGCTGATTTTTCGAGCGAAATCAACCTAAACGATGAAACACATTTTTGCATTCATGAATTTGTTAATCGGCAACTCATATATACAACATATCACTGTCTGGTGCTGATTTTAGGCTGAAGGCTTCTTTGGATCATACTTCTGCGCAAATGAGGCAGGTTTAAGTAGTGACTATTGCTGGTGCTCGATATAGCAACATGAAAGCAGAGTTATTTCAGACTTAAGTAGATAAGACGGTGTCACAATTCAATTACTACATGTGACATTTCCTGGTCGTGTACTTTCTTGTTTCAGTAATAAGAATTGGATCCCTAGATCTTGTGATTTAAAACCATTGGATACAGTACTTTATTATTAATTTGTCATTCCGTTTGTAATTTCCACAATATAATTTTGCGACCCTATAAAGTATATATATTTTGAATCCTTATAGATAGCGGAGTCGATTTAGTCATGTCCGTCTGTCTGTCTGTTGAAATCAATTTTCGGAAGACCCCAGATATCTTCGGGATCCAAATCCTCCTATTTAAAATCAGCAAAATCCGTCCATAAATAACGGAAATATGAGCAAAAATCCGAGACAACCTCTATTTTCGGCCTATTTTTTGATCTATATCTCGATTACTAAGTCAAAAATATAGACAATATGGATATCTAATGATAGATATTTCAAAGTCCATTGCAACGATGTATATAAGGCTATACAAAGTTGGACCTACAATGGGTCAAAATCGGGAAAATATTTTTTAACCCGATTTTTTTTTTTTTCACAAAAAACATTCTCTTGTCATAAATTTTTTCCACTAATAAATTAAAAAAAAAAAAATTTTTTAAATTGGAAAAAACTTTTAAAAAACAGTTTTGAAAAAAAAAATTTTTTTTTTAAATTTTATTTTAAAGTATAATTTGGTGAAGGGTGTATAAGATTCTCTCTTACTTGTTTTTTTTTTTTTAATTTTACTAAATGTATCATTAGTTATACCTTTTTTTCCTAATGAATGCCAACTCAAAAAGTAATTAAAGTACTCTCAACTAATCTGTCAACATCTTAATACATTTGCTCAAAATCATCATTTTAAATCTCAATTTAAATTTGATTGACGTTACTGCAGCGACAAGTGTAAAAAATTAATAAAAACAGAGTTTTTTTTTTTTTTTTTTTTGTTCAACCGGCAAACACATGTTGTTGATGATTACATGAAACAACTGCAAGCAGCAGCAGCAGCAACAGTCGCTCATACAGACAAACAGTAAGAGCTGCAATTGTAAAGTAGTTTGTAGTGAAAGAAATAAAAAAAAAACATCCGAAACAATCCAGTGAAATTCAATAGCCTACTTTTCATTATGTCTGATAACTGAAAGAAATGCAAGAGAGAAAAAAATAAACGTAAGCTAGGAAAGTGGAGAATGTGAAAATGTGGAGTAGACATCATGACAACTAGAAAAATACCCTACTAAGGTAATGTATAGGAAAAAAGGAACTTCGGGGTTTTATATACCCATCAAAAACTATGTAATGACTGGCAATTATGGTATAATATACTTTACAGTGACTAGTGCATACCGTCTGTATTACTTAGAAGTAATGAAATAATGATTTATTTATTATCTGTTGTATAATTGGTTATTTACTAGTCATCTGCATAAGCTCACTCTGTTTCTATTGATTAAGGTTAATGTGACACGTAACTATCAATGAGTTATTAAAGTCATTACAAGTTTTAGTGATGATGAATCATGTAATTAAATCACAGATTCTATATGACGTAATAAGTCTTTAAAATTGATCCATCGTAGGAAATTTTGTAATTATAACTTCATTAGAAAATTACGCTTTTTTAATCAACTTTGCCTCAAGGCTCCTTCTTGCTCTCGTTACCCACTTTATATGCAACCCATAATACCCTTTATCCACTGTAGTTTTACTATTAAGGAGATGAAATGAAACTGAAACAAAAAAAAAAACTATTCATTTGGCCTAAATGAAAACTTAACAAGATAAGAACTGCTTAAAAAAAAAACAGAGTAAATAAATGGAATTTTAAATCAATTTATCAATTCATTTGTTTTAATCAAGCTGCTTTTGGAAAAACTAGACTAAAGTAATAAAGTAAAAACTTTAAAATTTATTCAAAGATTTTTATTTATAAGATCTCATGCGGATATGAATCATCAGAAATATCCGGCGCAACATTTGATGAGAAATAAGCAAAGAATAATTTATATATACATACATAGATATCAAGAGAATTGTAAATTTACCTAAAATAAACTAAAAATCCCAATAAAATGCATTTAGTTGTACGATTAATACTAAAGATTTGAATTTGCCGCCATTTGTGCAGTAAAGAGTTGCCAGCCAAAGCAAACAAATAGATTGACAAGATGACAGCCGGGATGAAAACTGAAAATATTTTTCGGTATCAAAATAATATTCAAATAAAAGTTCCTTTTTCAACTTCAGAGTACAACAAGTAAGAGAGCTATATTCAGCTGTGCTGAATCTTATATACACTTCACCAAATTATACTAAAATTAAAAAAAAAAATTTTTTAATTTTTTTTCGAAATTTTTTTTTTTTAAAGTTTTTTCCAATTTAAAAAAACAAAAAAATTAATTTAAATTTTTTTTTTTTTAATTTATTCGTGAAAAAAAATTATAAGAAAAAAATGTTTTTTGTGAAAAAAAAATTCGGGTTAAAAAATATTTTTCTCGATTTTGACCCATTTGTTACTACTTTAAAATAAAATTTAAAAAAAAAGTTTTTAAATTTTTTTAACATTTTTTTTTCGAAATTGTTTTTTAAAAGTTTTTTCCAATTTAAAAAAAAATTTAATTTAATTTTTTTTTTTTTTTAATTTATTAGTGGAAAAAAATGTTTTTTGTGAAAAAAAATTCGAGTTAAAAAATATTTTTCTCCGTTTTGACCCATTGTAGCTCCAACTTAATCCAACTTTCATCCCGGCTGTCATCTGTCAATATTTTAAAGTATATACATCGTTGCAATGGACTTTGAAATATCTATCATTAGATATCCATATTGTCTATACTTATGACTTAGTAATCGATATATAGATCAAAAATAGAGGTTGTCTAGGATGTTTGCTCATATCTCCGTTATTTATGGACGGATTTTGCTGATTTTAAATAGGAAACTCTCACGAAGGTGAAGGATATAAAATTGTTTATTTATTAATCGTTCTGAGTGCATAGGAATTTTTAAACAAGTCTTAATACATAATATTGTTACGAATGTGCAATAGCGATTTGAATTTAACGGTCTGTAACGTCAGCCTGCAACATTAATCATGTTTATAAACACGTCCATCAGTAGAAGCTTCTACTTATCAACAATGTTGATAGCATGCGGGTATTAGCATTGTTTGTAAGTATAGCAACACTAAAGGTTTAAGCTGCTAACATTAACATCGAAAGCTCTAGAATTGGAATGTACTAGTTTGTCCGTTAAGATCATTGTAGAAGATTCACGAAAGATGGCGTGTGCATAAATAGTGGCAGAGGTTGGTTAAGTAAAGAAATCTGCATTGCCAGTGCATTATAAAGTGTGTGTGTGTATTTCTGCGAATTGATAAACGTGTATAGAAACACTGAGTGACTATTTGAACTGTTGTTGTTGTACATAAATAACGAGTTGTTACAAATTTTGAACTACTAAACGGCTTTTATTTGCAATCAAAAGTATCCGGTTTATTTAAAGGTGAAAACGTAACAATATACTGAAATTTTTTTGAAAGTATCAAAAGTGTCTCGGAAATACCATGGTTCTTTTCAATATGAAAGAGTATCAAAAAAAGTAGCATCATATCTACTTTGCCATCCCTGGATGACAGTAAAGGGTTTGTAATAATGGAAAAATAGTGATTATTTGTTTGCATGAGTTCGAGTAAAATCATACAAAGCGATGAAACATTTTCACCTTGATGTTGTTGTTAATCGTAAAAATTTTCGCAGTTGGGATTAAGAGAACCCACATGTGATTGCCGATAAACAAAAGCATGCACAAGCTGTCATGTGATTGCAACAAGACAGCCTGCGAAACAATACAATTACATTACGAGACATTTCCTGATCCTGTACTCCCCCATTGGCCCCTAGATCATGTGATTGGAACACAATTGGATTTATTTGTATCGGGTTATTTAAAGTCACATGTCTTTTCTGCTTAATTATAATTTTGGTACATTCTTTATAAAGAAATACACGTTCCACATTTGAAATAAAAGGTGTTTCATTAAGTGCTTCATATATTTAAATAAAACAAAGTTTGTGTAAGATATCATCGACATGTTTTATTCGTTTGAAAGTCCTATCAATGCCATTATGTATGGCATATAACGTCGTGCAAATATTCAACGCGGCTTTGCAATTTTCCGTGACTCTGGCGCATAAATCGGGCTGAATTTGACCGATGGCTTGGTTTATGTGGCTTTGAGGGCAGTCGATGTGGTTTGTGCGTTATTCACATAGACCTGCGACTTAAAAAAACCCACAATAAAAAGTCTAAAGGGGTCAAATCTTAGTGCTTAGTTCACATCACTTAAACGAGAGATGACCATGCCCTCAAATTGCTCGTTCAGAATGTCCAACGTTGCATGAACTGTGTGGCACGCAGAGCCGACCAATTGAAACCACATATCGTTGGTATCCATATCATCAGGTCAAAAGAAGTTTGCCGTCAGCTCAAAATTTACACCAAACAGTGACTTTTGTATGTTGGTGCTCCTATTCATCCAGAAATTGACCTCATCGAAAAATTAACATTTGGGGTATAAACGGTCTGCTATTAGGTCATATTGTCATATTGTACTAATATATTATGATAGTTTAAACAAACTTGTTGTTCTTCAAACAAAATAACTGTTGTTTTATGACAAAACAATAAACATATTGTCAATTCACATGGTCTCTTATCATGTCATATTGTCGTAATATCCTAATGTTTCACAATGGTTTTTATTGCTTTTCAAGCAAAAATAATACTACTCTCTATGCTACAGACCAACGCCGAATGCATAAGAGCCGGTTAAGCCGAGCCGAGTCGTGATATATTAGAACATTATGACAATATGACTGATAAGAGACCTTGTGAATTGACCAATAGTTCAAAAAGTCTTTAGTTAGTTTAGAACCTTTTTGTTTGAAACACAACAAAAATAAGGACATTATGACAATTTCACCTAATAGCAGACCGTTTGAATACCCCATTTATAAAAACCGTTAGATTTTGAAATGACTTCTCCTAAAAATGTTTCATTTTTATTAAAATAAAAATGTTATATATTCTGCCAAAGGAATATTTACAATTGGCAGTTTTTTTTTTTTTCAATATTTTTCTTTATTTAAAAATATCTTTACTCTGTTACTACTTCTATTAGTTAGTTATTGTTGGTAAAAAATTTATATAGCGGAATTAATTTAAATTTCAATAAAACTCAATCTTATGTAAAATACAATTTACAATAAAAAAGCACAAATGCAACTGACTAAACAAATAATAGTATATAGTATTAAATGGTACTTTAAATTTAAAAATAATCTTTAGAAATACTATCAAGACAAATATTGCTATAGAGCAACATAGAGCGGAGACTTGAAAAAAACTCAAAATAATCACACATACGAGTTAGAGTATCCAAAACCGAAAACCGGTCAACCGGTTTTTTCATCTTTGTAAAACCGACTGGTTTCGGTTTACTTTAACTTTTCGGTTTTTTGACAAACCGGTTTTTTTAAGACGGTTACCCGGTTTAAACGAAATACTTTGTAAAACTTATTTGAACATATAACTTCAAAATATTTGGACATTTTTAAAAATATTCATTTATTTTTTAGAAAATTTCAGCATTTGACCGGTTAACCGGTTTTTAGAATGCCGAAACCGGTTTTTTAGAATGAGAAAATCGAAACAGGTTTTTTTTATAAAACACTGTTTTCGTTTAAACCCGAAACCGGTTTTTTTGAATTTGTCGGTTTTTTGGACACTCTAATACGAGTGTTGCTTTTGTTTTCACATAGTTTTTTCTACTAATACATTCCCACCACTTAGATTTCTGACAACTGAGTTAGGTCTTTGACAGAAGAGTTTCAGCTCTATGTCTGTTCTCTATTACTAATACTATTTATTTTTATTTCTCTTAAATTTTGAAATTTACATAAACAAATATTTGTTCAAACTACTTTCTATATAAGTAAACAAAATTATGAGTCTATTAACTTTATTCTATTTATCTTTTTTTTTGTTTTTGTTTTTTTTGCTAGTTTAAACAATAACCAAAACAAGAAAAAACATAAATATGCAAATTTTGAACTGACCTACTACTACGACTACTAATTCTACTGCTATTGATAGCAGCAATACATATTCTAGCAACACCAAACAACAATATCTATAAAATGTTAGTGGAAAACAATAAATTTATTTATTTATGTAGTAATCGTTGATGTTGTTCTTCTGGCCCATTGTTGTTGCCAATAATATTAGTTGAAACTTTAAAGATGGGGCGTTTGATGTCGCAGTAAGTATGAACAAATGTCTTATAGCATTTGCTATTATATGAAACTTATTATGCTGTAAACTGTTTCCGATGATGTCCAAGAATATAAATCTTAAGTTTAATAGTTAGTAGAAGTTTTATTTACATAAATTATGAATATTTGTTGGTTTCGCAATGATTTGCCTTGAGAATTTTCCATACTGTGTGGAAATATTGAAGGTTAGATTGTTTTAAAATCTGTTAGCTTTAATCAAGGTCTTACTGAAATGCTTTTGGGAAACTTTACAAAGAAACTAATTGATTACACAAGATAAGTTTAAGTATCGAATACATCGGGTTTTTGCGGACAAACACGCCCACTTTTGCCCAAATTTTCAATGACAATTTTGCTTAAATATGGCTGAATTTCATGCCCAACATTTCAATATTATTTTTTTTTTTTTGTGTGAAATTGTCTTAAATAATACTTGATTTACAATCTGTGGAAACAGTGTAACGCAGATGTCAATGTACCTCTTTTAAAATCTATTATTAAATATAAATAATAAACTAGGAATTTATGCAAACATTTTTGAAAACCTCTTAAGGAAGTATAATAAATAAAGTTTATGTAAATTACTTATATTTAAACAAATTAGAGCAATGTTTAAGAATGAATAGAAAAAGAAATCTCTAAAATTGTGCTAGAGATTACAATAAAATATTGAGATGCTACATGTGTTTTGAAAAAATAAAATTTAAATGTTTAGCATACAATTAAGCAATCATAACTTGTATTTAACAGCTACACTGAGAAAAAAGATGAAAAGTGAACATTGGCCTTAACATAAGTTGTCGATCTAAGTAGTCTATATTAAGTCGTTAACAATGGAATCAATCAATACTGAGTCTGAGTAGTTTACTTTTTATAAAGTTTGGTTATCGATTCAAAAGGGTTAATGGGTAGCTGTATATCGACTATCGATCCTGAATATATATACTTTATGGAATCGCAGACGGAATGACAAATTTTCCACTGATGACGAAAATATAAAAACGGTAAAAAAATTAAAATAAATATGTAGGTGTATGTAGCAAAACATACGCATTTTTTTACACGCCACCATTCACTAGCTCCTTCACTAGTTAATGGTTAGGCAGAGAGTGTCAATTAAACCATTTTTCGCATATATAAGGCTTTTATTTAGCACACAAATTCAAAATGATTATACATACATTATTAATAACACAACCAGTTAGATTTGTTGGTTTAGTGTTTTTACTTCTACAAGGACCCACTATTAAGCCCCTAAAGTTAAACTATAAATCAACTAGTAATCTGCCAAAACGTGTCATATTTTATACAACACAGCACAAACAAAATCTCCCCCTTCTAATTTAAATCAAAGTATAATCTCCAAAAACAAAAAAAAAAAAAAAATACAAAAATGAAAAACTGAAAAAAAAAACTAAACTGCTTAGATTTCAAAACAGATTGTATGACACAAATACCAAACTATGATTTTTAGCATAAGTACAACAAGTATGAATGTATGTACGTTCAACATGCTGCATAAACCAACAACATCAACAACAACAACAAATAACTTTGCCCCGAGTTACAAAATAAGTAAGTAAATGAAAAACACGAGTGTTTGACTGAATGTTCTAATTTAATCTCCCCAGTTTTTATAATAATTTTCCATCTTCTTCCTCGTTTCGTACCAAGTCCACAAACAAACTTTTTGTGAATGTGTGTGTTTTGGATTTTAGCACAGTAATTCTTGCTCGTTTCATACGTACGTACATGGCGCTAAAAAGTGTGCTAAATTTGTTTAATAAACTACTCTTCTCTTTATTTAGTTGTTTTTTTTTTTTTTTTTTTTGTACCTCTAATTTTTTTGTTTAGTTTTTTTTTTTTTTTCTACTTCTCATAATATTTTCCTCATAAAGCAGCTTAAATAGATTTAGGTTTTAAATAAAACTTATGAACAAAAAAAAAAAAAAAAAAACATGAAATAAAAACAGAATAGCTGTGTACTTTTATAGGCTTCAGGGAAGTAAACTAGTGAATTCATATAATTTAAGCATTTCAGCAGAGTTCATACTTTTTATTAGAATAGTAAGTAGTTCACGTTACCGCGAGTTGACAATTGTTTCCCTGCAGTTTTAAATTGTAGGTAGGAAATGTTAACTTTACTATAGCTATATACAAGGTTGCGCAAAAGTAATCCTCCTATCAGAAAATGCTATAAATTTTGCGATTGGCCCCTAATGTCAGTTTGGTTTTGACATTTGTGTAGTAAACACATGCGAAATACACGTTAATAAACAATGTTACGCTACACTGCTCCAGAACGCGGAATATTGCTGACTATTTATTTGACCAATAATCGGCAAAATTTATAGCATTTTCTGATAGGAGGATTACTTTTGCGCCACCTGTTACATTGGAAACTTTTCCAAATATTCTTACGAAATTTAATATATGTATATTTGTATTTACAAGTAACAGTGCTATATTCATCTGTGCCGAATCTAACCTTCACCAAATTATACTTTAAAATACAAATTTTAAAAATTTATTTTTTTTTTTTTCAAAAATAGTTTTTAATATTTTTTTTTATTAGCGAAAAAAATTGTATGAAATAAAAATTTTTTTATATTTTACATGAAAAAAATTTTATAACAAAAATTTTTTTTGGTGTAAAAAAATTCGGGGTGAAAATTTTTTTTCCGGACTTACTTTGGTCTTTGAAATATCTATTATTGGATATCCATATTGTTTATATTAATGACTTAGTAATTCAGATATACATAGATCAAAAATCGAGGTTGTTCTGTTTTTTTCCTTATATCTCAGCCATTTGTGGGCCGACTGTCTTGAGAAACCGAGCCTGGCGAATTCCCGATATATTGATGTATGAATCATGTGTGTAAGTTATTTGGGGGCTAAGGAAAGTTGATTTCAACATATAGAGGGACATACGGACATGGCTATATCGACTTCGCTATTTATAACGATCCAGAATATATATACTATGTGGGTATGCAAGTAAAAAATGTAGAAATTACAAACGGAATGACAAAATTATATACCCCCTGTCCCACACATGGTGAAAAAAATAAAAAAAGCAATAAAAACGCATTTAATTTTCTTCACTTTCCTGACTTTGACAGCGTCTCAAAACTATAAATCTCAACTTAATGTCTTGGAAATTCACAATATGATGCAATTCTTGAAATTAATTTTTGCATTTTACACCAGGTTTTCTGGTTAAATGCTCCTTAATGCGACGATACATTGAACCAATTAAAGAATCAATCGTCTCCTTTGAAATATTTAGCTATTTCCTTATATCCGGTGGAAGGCTCTAAGTAAATCCACTTACTGTGGCGAATCTCTGCACTAATGATAACGGGTGCGCAACAGAGCACTCCATCTCGTGCTCTGTTCGTTATCTCATGGCCAAACAATTGGCCATAAATTCAGCGCTTAGGATAAGCACTGTAGCAGCATGGATGTCTGTCTGGTGTGTCTATTTTGGGAAGTGTACCTTATCTCCCTGTTAACATTGACTACTGCACTCCCTTACCCTTTATCGACAGACGCTTCTTTGTATCGTTGGTGGGCCAGTTACGTTCCTCTAGGGACACGTTTGTCATATAAACAGATGGCTCAAAGTCTGCGGCTGGGGTGGGTGGTTGTAGGCTTCTATATTCCCCATTTTCAGAAGGGGGTGTGTTTCAGGCTACAGGATCAATGTAATGTAATTCATGCTGAAATTTCAGCGATCAAAAGGGCGGTACACTGTATGAATTACTATAGGTTATTTGGTGTGAATATCCGAATCTGCACTGACAGTAAGGCTGCTATCAAATCTCTATCTGGTGTCTACTCGACATCCAGATTGCTACATGAATGCCGGATATCTCTTAACGAGATGGCGAGACATTCTAACCCGGAGTTATTCTGGGTGCCGGGTCAATCCGGTGTACTTGGCAATGGTATTGCGGATGAACTGGCCAAAAGAGACTCATGTCTACAACTTGATGAGATCGATCTTATGGTTGGTTTACCGCTATCCTGCTGTAAACCACTCATACAGCGTAACTTATTTGAGTCTGCTCAGCTCAGATGGTATAATCTGAGAAACTGCTCGATATCGAGGCTCACATGTCATGGCTCACAGTGCTTACTAGGCACTGCTTGATACAACGACTTCTGCTTATAGAAGTTGCCATGATGAATACGAGGAGGAAACGGTTGAACATCTCCTCTGTCTTTGCCCAGCTATATCGGGGGCTCGGACTGCGACAATAGGCCGTTCTTTTTTTGCACGGCCTAGCGGATCTATCCACTGTGAATGTCAGGAAGATAGATTCGTTCATTCGTGCGTCAGGTTGGTTCGGCACTGAAGCCATTTCTGTCATGTGAAGGACCTCTTGAGGACCTGAGCATGAATTGCTTTAATATCAAGGGCCATAGAAATACAAAACGGCTTTATAATGAAGGATTTCATGCAAGTGATATCTGTATTCCAAAAAAACGGCGTTAGACTTCTTAAAGAATTAGCATACAATTATAGTTGAGCACAATTTAACTTCTGACGTTATTCTTAATGCGAATAAAACTCTATTGGAAAATGATACCAAATATAACGTATGTTCACCCTAGAGAAGCTAGTGTTCCAGGAAGAAAGTTATCGAAGGATAGACTAACAGTTTTGGTTTGCTCTTATGAATGTGGAAACAAAGAATCTTTGTAAATTATCTTCCTTGATGTTGTAAATTATCTTCCTTGAAATAATGGATAATTTTAATGGTAGAATAATTTTTAGAACCGAAATCCGTTTCAGGGAAGGCTTTATTAATCCTTAGTAATGCCTCAAGTCAACCTACCGAAGAACAATTAATAAAAACTACAAAATATTAAACATTTTTAGACGATAGTCATGTCCTAATGTCACACCGCTTAAAACTTATTCAAAAAATAAATCTCGATATAACGAATTTCTCGATTTAACGAATGGACCTTATAACATATCGTTCGTTATACCGGGATTTGCCTGTATATAAGTTTCTCAATCCATTTGTTATTTCTAAATTTATATTTTGGATCGTTATTGATAGCGGATTCGATGCAGCCATGTTCATCTGTCCGGTTTGGTTGCTATTTAAATTCGGGAAAATCGGCCGACAAATGGCTGAGATATATCCAAAATACCACGACTATCCTTATTTTTGACCTACTTTTGATCCGTATCTGGATTACTAAGTCATTAACATAGACAATATGGATATCTAATGATAGACACTTTCCAACTTCGACAATGGTTCAACATGGGGAAAAAATATTTTTTTTACTAACATTTTTGTGTACAGAGAATCACAATCTATTGCTCCAATATCTTACACAAATTATAATTCTTTTCCAGCTCTGATCAAATTTATTTAGATTAACTACATCAGAACAACAAAAGCTAAACAGAGAGAAAAATTATTAAGTATCCGACGGTTAGTCATACATTTTTAGACGGTGTCAGTTTTGGTTGGTGTTTTTATTTTCAAATTTTTTTTTAATATGAACAAACCATCGAAGCGGGAGGAATGACCTGAATATTTGGGTGATGTTGTTGTTGTTGTTGTTGCTGCTGTTAGATTTTATTTGAGTGTAAACAAATACCAAACATAACTGTGTTTGTAGGTACATATAACCACACATAGCTACATATGTATGTATGTAGGTATGAATATACTGTGGAGCTTTTGTAAAACCATTAGAGTAGAGGAGAATACGAACATTCATAGTAAAGTGGTGGTCGCCGTGGTTAGCGGCAGCATTTGCTTATTCATATTCATATTCTACTACCAAACATTAAACTACAACTATCACTAACTACTTTTGTTGGTTTGTTTGTGTTCTGCTTTTATTTATTTATGTTTTTTTCTTCTCTAAAGTGTGTTATGCGCTATACAAGAGTGGCCAGATTTTGGGGTTTAATAGATAATATGGGGGAGTATAAAAACTGAAATTTTGTGCTCCCGATTGTGAAAGCTTTCTCATACCCAATAGATCATTCAAAACTGAGATCTCTCGCACTTTCAATATCGGATCGGCCAACACCATATCATGATTTTTTTCAATTGTTTTTCAATTCGGAAATTAAAATTTTTTAATTTTTTTTTATAATAGGAACAACGTAAATCAATGTACTATCTGCAATATATTTAAAGAAAGTTGCAAACATGTTTTGAAATATCTCAAGTTTTTTGGATGTTGTATCACATTTTTGTCTATAACTCTGGCTCTACTTAACCGATTTTGCTTATTTTCAATACCAAACATTTCTGATCAAAAAATAATATTTTAGGGAAATTGTATTCCCCTTAGTCAATCCCTGTAGGCCCTATCATGTCTTCAACAGACAGACAGGCGGACATAGCTAGATCACCTTAGAATTTCATAAGGACAAAATCAATATACCCCCTTCTTTTTGGTGGTGGTTATAAAAAAGACAACACATTTTATGTATAATGACTTGATCTTTTAAAAATAAGGTAAAATCTCGATTACTAGCTAACCCGGTGCGCTTCCCCGCCCAATCGTAGTAAAATGAACGGAAACATAAAAGTGGCTATAAGTCGGTAAATAGTGGTCAAACTGGAAAAAGGACAATAATGTAATATCACTTTATTTTTAACCTTAAATCGTTTTTTCATATAAAAATTAACTGAAATATAAGTAGGGATAATGGAAAAAGGCTATAGTTTGTGATCACTTATACTTGCCTGAAAAAATTAACTCAAACATAAGTGATCCAAATGGAAATCATGTCACTCCCTATTGTAAGTTGCAATTTTACTCATAAGTACCTAATTTCACGTTTCGAGATTCATTCAAAAAGTGTCATTAAAAATAAGAAAAATTTAGAATCATAAAAATCAAATTCAGATGCGGATCCAGATGGTGAAATAGGAATTTCTCCCCCCCCCCCACAAAACCGAAAACTTTTCATTTAAACATGTAAGAGAGGTATATTCGGCTCTGGCGAATCTTATATACCCTCCACCAAATTATACTTAAAAAAAAATAAAATAAAAATTTTTTTTTTCGAAATTGTTTTTAAAGTTTTTTAAATTTTTTTTTTTTTTGCCGAATCTTATATACCCTTCACCAAATTATACTTTAAAATAAATTTTTTTTTTTTAATTTTTTAAAATTTTTTTTAATTTTTTTTTTAATTTAAAATTTATGTTTTTTTAATTTGTTAGTGACAAAAATTTATGAAAAAAAAATTTTTTTGGTCAAAAAAAATTCGGGTTAAAAAATATTTTTCCCGATTTTGACCCATTGTAGGTCCAACATACTATATATAGCCTTATATACATCATTGCAACTTTGGACTTTGAAATATCTATCATTAGATATCCATATTGTGTATATTTATGATTTAGTAATCGAGATATAGATAAAAAATGGGCCAAAAGTAGGGGTTGTCTCGGATTTTTGCTCATATCTCCGCTATTTATGGACGGATTTTCCTGATTTTAAATAGGAAACTTCTCGAAAGCATGTCTGACAGAATTATTGAAGATTTAGATCCCGAAGATATCTGGGGTCTTCAGAAAGTTGATTTCAACAGACAGACGAAGGACATGGCTTTATTGACCCCGCTATTTATATGGATCCAGTATATATATTCTTTATAGGGTCGCAAAATTATATTATAGAAATACCCCCACCCCCAAATTATTGACCTAGAACCGCGCCTGATCAAATTTCATGTTTCTTGGTTCCTCATAATAGAAAATTCAAAACCTACCAGTGACAAATATAAAATGAAGCATTAAGTCCAGATTTTTGCATTTATATTTCGTGTTTGTGTTCCTAGAAAAGTAACATTAGAAAGAAAAAGTAGTATTAAATCTCCGCTCATTCAGGATAACATTTCCCCAATTTCATGTTTATTGCTTCATTGTAATGGACAAATCGAAAGGTACCAATAAGTGCCCCTTTGTGGATTCTAATTTATTTCGGATTATGTTTGTCTAATTTCATGACTTATTATAATGAAATATTAAAAAAGTACCATTCGAATAAAGAAAAGTACTAATAATCATCCACTTCGGTTTCTCATTAACTCAGAGCAATATAAGTATGCTAAATTTCTTTAATATTCAAATAGTACTTTTATTATGAAAAAAGTACCTATACGTCGCATTTTTTCTAACTCCTTCAGTATCATGTGTGTCTAATTTCATGATTCTAGTTTCATTAAAATAAATTTTTTAAAAAGTAAAGGTCAATTATTATAGAAAATTTAAAAAAGTACCATTAGAGGTACGAAAAAGTACCATGTATTCTCTCTTTATGGTAACTAATAACCTTTAAATACCCTATGCTTACTTCACTCAAATCAATATCAGTTAACTTTTATGTCGATCTGTTAAATAATTTAAAATATTAAAAACGTATAATTAGGAGAAAAAAAGTACTATTGGTACTTTCCCTCTTGATATTAGTTCTAATAATTTTTTTTATTTCCCCTTAATCTGGCCACTATTTTGTTTGTTTGAAAACCATAACACAGATAGGTAGGTGGTGGTGGTGTTGGTGTCTTTATGGTTTTATTTACACAGTGATTTTAATTTATTTTAGTAATTTTCTGTTTGTGAATTTATGTATTTCATAAAATTGTATGCAAATAAAATTACTTAATAGCGAATGTAGTGGATCAGATAATTTTTGTATTTTTGTATTTTTTTTAAGAAATAACTATTTTGTATTAGAGCAAAACAAACAAAATAAACAAACAGAGAGCAAAGACAGCAAGCAAGCACACCACCCAACTATAAATGAAAAGATGGTCATGCTAGATTATGAAAATATTTTGAGACAAATTTGTGAGTGTGTGTTTTTAATGAAATTTAATGAACTTTTTACCGTAAATAAAAATGTAAATGTATTTTTAATTAAATATACTTTAAATATAACTAATAGGAAGTGTTGAAAATTTTAATTAGCTTAATAAAATTTAAAAGCTTTTCTCTTACTTTTTTTTATTAGTTTTATCTGACCGAATAAAACACAGTTTATAGCCGGAAATTTATTTTAGGCAACAAATGGAAAGATTTTTTTTTTTTAATATAAATTTGAATTAATAAGCTTGATTACAAAGTTAAAGATCTAAAGAGATTTTTATATTTGTTTAATAAGTTTAAATAAGGTTTGTAAATTTGTTTTCTGCTTTTTATTGGAAAATTTTAAATTAACTAAATTCAGATTTACTAAAAATGTTCAAAGTTTTAAAATCAATTGCTAAAGATAAATTTTAAACGATTTGGTTAAGTTCAATAACAAAGTTTTAGAAGCAAAGATATTTTCAAAATCAAATTAAATTTTACTCTTAACCATTTCATTAAAAATTCATTACGCATAAACTCATAGGCTTAATTTCAAACTACTTTAAACAGAGCTTCGAATTAATTCAATTTGATTTTAATACGGAATTAAAAACTGTCAGCCATTCAGTTCATAAATCCATTCCCAACATCTAATTCTTTTTCGAGGTCATCGTTCGAGTCAAATCTCTTTCCGCCGACACATTTCTTCAGATTTGGAAACAAGAAATAGTCACTTGGTGCTAAATCCGGAAAATAGGGTGGAAGAGGGAGCATTCGCAACCAAATTCATGGATTTTTGCCATACAAACTGCACATGTGTGTACCCTTTTGTGCACCCGATTGTGAGCAAACGCGGCAACAATCTTACTTAACTCTTTCAGCCACAGTTTTATGTGTATAAGTTTATAATCAAAACAATTGCATTTTTACTTTAATTAGAGGTCATATATTATGAAAAATAAGAAAAAATAAAAATACAGCTAAAGGTTTTTATGGAATAAGGTGGTTAGTTTATTAACCACCATGACGGTTGGCATTTATAATAATTATGATATATCGTATAAATTTTTTTGAAAACTTATCATCTAAACTAAATTTTCTGCACAAAACAAACGAAATAAGTAGCAGTGTAGGTGAGACATTCTCCAATTCTTTTATATCATTTTGTATACCCCCACATTCTGTGTAATCAACAGGCTCTTTCAATCGACAATTTGTCCAACATTTTGGTTCCACCTCAGCAGTTTGGGTAGATAAGTCACTAACAGAAGTATTAGCCAAATTTTATAGAGGTATTTGACTGGAGCCCCGAAGGTATGTCACCGAGCACCATCCTGAGATCGACTTGCTTCCATTAATTCTCTTCTTCATCGGGTTTAATGTTCATTGAGTACATGCGGAATCCTTACAAAATAACATAATATTATGTAGAGAAATACATTATATAAAACCTATTTCAGTCACAGTGGTTAGTAATCTAACCACTCTATTACTTACGTTATTTATCAAAGAGTATAGCATAAAATATTACTTTATTAGCACAAGCCAACCAAACAAACACTAAATAACAAAATAAATAATTTGATGAATAATAAACACTCTGACCTTTTTTATTGATTGCGGGAAAACCCTTTAGAAAAACTGCGGTTTACAATATTTTCAAATTGATATACTAATCTTACCAAGCCAACCTGACGGCAAAATTCAATGAAGAAAAAATATTTTCGTTCAATTTGAAATAGATTTGAATTAGTAAAAACTTAACCTTTCAAAGGTTCAGTTTTCCTTATGTATTAATATTATTAAAACAAGATTCAAGAATAGATAAATATAGATATATCGGAAACTCTCCTGTCAAAGACCTAACTCAGTTGTCAAAAACCTAAGTGGTGAGTATGTGTTAGTAAAAAAAAACTATGTGTTAACGAAAACAACACTCTATGTATAATTCTCTATGATAAAAGCGTCTGTTATAGCTAAAGAATTTGTTTCGTTGGAAATGGTGTTATTAAATTAATTGCTGGTATTTTTAAATTTAAGTTAGGATTTTAGTGAATTAAGCCTAAATTGAGTTAATTCGAAGCTCAGCTCAGTTAACTAGTTGCCATCTCCTCGAGAAATTTATTTCAACGGTTTTAAATGAACTAGTCCCGTGCCATGTGAAAAGAGGATAGTGTTTGATTGTGGCAAAAAAAGTAATTACTGAAATTTAATCAACTCTGAACAAGTGGTTTTGGATTCGTTCCATGACTATTAACCTCCTTCTTGGTCATCTCCATATTAAAGTAATAGAACCCTTTCATAAAACTAGAACCGTACGGTATAACGGTTTTCTTCCCTCTTGGAGTATTATAATATCAAAAACTGAACTAGTTCTTTTGGTTTAGTTTTGTGACCTGTCACAGAGTGTCCTACGTCCATTTCACATAAAGTGTTAAAACTAGAAACGGTCGCTATTCTGGTGCCTTTCCTTATAGATAGCGGAGTTGATTTAGCCATGTCCGTCTGTCTGTTGAAATCAATTTTCTGAAGACCCCAGATATCTTCTGGATCCAAATCCTCAATAATTCTGTTAAACATGCTTTCGAGAAGTTTCCTATTTAAAATCAGCAAAATCCGTCCATAAACAACGGAGATATCAGCAAAAATCCGAGACAACCTCTATTTTTGATCTACATCTCGATTAGTAAGTCATAAATATAGACAATATGGATATCTAATGATAGATATTTCAAAGTCCATTGCAACGATGTATATAAGGCTATACAAAGTTGGACCTACAATGGGTCAAAATCGGGAAAATATTTTTTAATCCGAATTTTTTTTTTCACAAAAACATTATTTTGTCACTAATAAATTAAAAAAAAAAAAAAATTTTAAAATTGGAAAAAACTTTTAAAAAACAATTTTGAAAAAAAAAAATTTTAAAAATTAAAAAAAAAATTTTAAAAAATTTTTTCTTTTTTAATTTTATTTTAAAGTATAATTTGGTGAAGGGTATATAAGATTCGCCACAGCCGAATATAGCTCTCTTACTTGTTTCAATAAAACTTTGGAATAATGTTTATAGGACTTTGGTTTCTGAACATATTTTTTATTGATTTTGTCATTCCGTTTGTAACATACGCAATATTGGTCGTAGATCCACAAAAGTATTGTTACGAATTTGCATTAGCGATTTGAATTTAACGGTCTGTAACGACTACCTGCTACATTCATCACTTTTATAAACATGGCCATCAGTGGAAGCCTCTACTTATTAACAATGTTGATAGGATGAAGTTATTAGCATTATTAGCTGCTACCATTAACAGCTCTAGAATTTGAATATTCCAGTTTTTTCGTTAAGAACAATCATGAGTCTACTCGAATGAAGATGGCACTGTGTATAAATAGTGGCTGCGGTTGCAGTAGTTAGTGAGTTGATGATAGGCGCTGTTAGAATAAACATCAACTGTATTACCAGTGTATTCTTGTACACTACCAGTGTGTTTTTAAAGTATGTAATTTAAGTGTGTGTATTATTGTGAATTATAAACGTGTGTGTGTATTAAAATACAAAGTGACTATTTAAATTGTTGTTGTGTAAATTTAAATAAATAAAGAGTTGTTACAATTTTAAACTGCTTTTGCAATTTAAATGAAATAAACCACCGTTTTTAAAAGGTAAAAACGTAACGTTTCATAAATACCTATAGAATAGCAGTATCCATAAAAAATTCAGCAAAAATAAGTTTCATATAAATATAAATCACATAATTAGTCATAGTTTTCATATAAGGACCACATCCGAAAAACACAGTAACCAACTTATTTATCTTATAAAAAATTATATGAAACCAACATTTTACACAGATCAGTTGTGTGTATCATACTACTGGATTTTGTGACAATCAGTCCATAATAGCCCATAGCTCCCACATAAGATCTCCTTCCGAGAAAAACTATATCAACCATAAAACTCTTGGCCATAACTGACAATATCTCCCACACGTAGAGAAAACATTTTGTCACTGTAAACATGCACTTACAGTAACCATTTTTAAAAGTTTATATTTATAGGATTGTGGTAACCATAATATTGTTAACTTACTATTCACATGATCATATATATGGTTACAGTATACAGGTATATGTTTGTGACAACCATTTATATGATGAAAGACTTACCATATTATGTTGATCTCGGCTAATTGAGAACAACATATTATGATATATAGATTCATCATAACAATGGTTGTCACAAACATATACTTGTTTACTGTTTTTTTCTCTGCGTGCACATAAGATCTTCCTCCGAGAATAACTATATCAACCATAAAACTCTTGGTGGTGGGTATTGTTTAAATTTCTTATTGTTTTCATTTGAAAAATATTTCCTTTGGCAAAAAGTTTTGTTTGTCATAAACGGCCAGCAAATGTTTGTTGGGTGCATTAAAGTCGTCTTGGAGCTTTAAACAGCCAACTACCAACTTTTAACTTGTTTGTGGTACAAACTCGTAAATGCAATGAGCAGAGTAGTATGTTGATTTGTACGAGTATGTCGGTATGTATCTGTGTCTACATACATTCTACATGTCTATTTTAATTTTCGGAAAACCAGGTCATTCTTGTGCGGTGGTGATGGTTTAAATTTGTGGTTGTTTGACACAATTCCTCTGAATGAAAAAAAATATATATATATAAAATGAATAAAGAAAAATAAAAAAAAAAAATAAAAAAAACTTAAACCAAACTAAAGCACATTCATTCATTGTATCTATGAGAATGAGTGAGTAGTGAGTGAATGAATGTATAAGTAGTTGTGGTATTTGTATGATAGTAGTAGTTGGTACTACAAAGTGTTCTGTAATTGAGTTCTAATTATATGTATGAGAGAAGTAGAAGTAGAAGCAGAAAAAAAAATTATAATAATAAAGGAAAGATTATGTGAATTTAAGTATAGTTCATAGTGTGGGGTCAATGTACCGTTCAAGAAATAGTATATTCCATAATTTTTAGTACCAGTACATTTATAAAATATGCATTCAATTTAAAACCACAAGATATTATTGAGATTTATTTTTGTTTTCTTTTTGATTTTTAGGGATTTTCATTCATATAATGTCAATAATGGGAACTTTAGTTGAACTCAATAAATAATAAGTAGTTTTTGCTTTGTGCCCTTAAAAAAAACTTCTGTTCTTTGGTACAGCAGCTTTTTGTCAAAACTTGTATAAATGGAAATTTATTTGTTTTTGTGTATTTTGATTCTTGGCAATTTTTCTTTACTTTTGATTATAGAATTTATTTAATTTTCTTAACTACATACATATATGAGTAAAAAGGAATATTTTTGCAGTTTTATTTAAACAATAATGCTGAGTTTTATGGCAGGCTTTTACGTTCTAAAAAATTTAAATAATTTTGGGTTTTATATGTAAGTATATCTCATATGAAGAATTCTTTAACTCGAAAATTGTTTGTTTTTGAGACAGATAAGGTTTAATTAAAAATGATGCTGAATCACTTGTAGCTTTAATGTTGCTTAATATTGATTAAAATTATTTAATTTGCTACAGAAATTGTTGGACTTTAGTAAAAGTAAACAAAATTTTTTAAAAAATTCAGCACAATGTGGTCATTTTACAAGTGTTTGGTATTAATGAAAATCTTAGGACTAGAGGATTAACATGTTTCCAATAAATTTTCAGAATAAAATTTACCAAAAAAAAAAAAGCTGATGTTTCATGATTTTTCGTGAAGAGATTTAATCAGTGAATTTATAACTTTTGTAGTTGTCTGAAAAACTGAGTTTTTTTTTCATAAATGAGATCGTTCTGCCGTTATTTATAGTGTGATATCTTGTTAACTATTGGTGAAATTAAATAACAAATAGCGCCTTCAAAGTAATATATTTTTTGTAATCTACGCTTTGCATTCCTAGAAATTTTTAGATAAAACTGAAATTTTTCTTCAAAATTGGACAAGTTTGGATAGGGCTGAGAAGCCTTTGTTCTCTTAAATGAGCCAATTTTTATTTGATACGCATTTACATTAAGTTTTCTTTCCGAAACATATACAAGTCAGAATCAATTTTTAATCTGTAAATTGTATTGGCCATTGTTAGCTATGCCATTTTCCCATCTTTCTGACAACATATGGATTCCGAGCCAAAGGTACTGTTCATCTTTTGAGGCCAAGAACTAATCAAGCCAATTTCGGTACACTGTTCTAAAGTGAAGTGTATCACAGAGAGAGCGTTCTGCATCGATCGAAACAAATAGTATTCGGACGGGGCACGGTCTGAAATATAAAGCGGGTGAGGCACAACTTCCCAACCACTTCATTGTAAATACTTTTTATCAAGTATTGCAACATGTGACCGAGCGCTGTCATGATGAAATATTAAGATTTCATGTTTGGCCGCATATTCTGCGTCAATGCTCGGCCAATGCTCACTTCAAACGAATCAGTTGCATTCGGTACAGGTTCCCTATGATGGTCTGTTCAGATTTCAACTGCTCATAATAGATAGGACCTTTTTTTCTCCCACCAAATGCAGACAATTACCTTAGCGCCATGGATGTTTGGCTTTGGTGTCGATTCGACTGGGCTTATGATCTTTTTCACTTCGGGTTATTTGAATGGATCCATTTTTCATCACAAAAAATGATTCGGTGCAAAAATGATTATCTTTTATAGCATTCAATCATTCTTTCAAGGTGTCTCGGCTTTAATTCGTATGGTACCCAATTTCCCTGCTTTTGAATGAATCCTGTTGCTCGCAAACGCTTTTGAAATTGGTTCTTGAGTAGCTCCCAATGATTTTGCAAGTCCTTGTTGAGCTTTACAACAATCTTCAAGGAGTAATGCCTCCAATTCTTGATCTTCAAATTTTGTTTGGCTGGCCTGTGTGACCTTGTGTCTTCCGTGTCAAAATTACCACTTCTGAACCGCACAAATCATCTTCCGCACGTTGAAACCGATGCAGCACATTCACCATAAGCTTTGGCGAGCAATCGGTGTGCTTCAGCGGCACTTTTTTTCAAATTAAAGAAGTAAAACAAAACTTCCCGCATATGACGTTTCGTTGGTACAAAATTCGACATTTTCGAAGCAAAAAAAAAAAAAGAAAAACTGTGTTGTTTACACTAAAATGCTCAATAACTAAGTGGGAATAAATGACAGATATGTACACTTCAAAATGACATTTCAAATTTTTCAAATTTTGTAAGCCCAAAGTGAGCAACACTAGCCCATGTAAATACAAATCAACTCGGAAACACCTTAGTCTCACCTCACGAGTTACCTAATTATTTCCAAAATAAAATGTTTCTAAACCACTGTGTGGCAGTTGTCTGAAAGCAAAATAAGTTTGCTGCAGTAAAGTAGTAAAAAAGTAAAGAAGTAAAAAAAAAAAAATTTTTCAAAAAATAAATTTTACAGGTAAAGTACGATGTTCTCATATCACGACTTTTATTTCAAAAGTTGGTAAACAAATGTTAAATTATTGCATTATGCTCTGTGGATGTCAAGCGAAAAGAACATAAATTTACTGCAATTCTTTAAACGTTTGAGAATATTTTGTTATAATCCTGATGATCAATAACTTTTAAATACTAATAAAATCTATTAATAAAACTGAACATTTTTAAAAATCGGTAAAGTTTGGTTTCACTTGTATACCACCATATAATTGTCCTCCAAGAACTATTACCATAATTTTTTATAGGCTATACAAATATCCAAAATCTATCTTTCCAAAACTGTTAGTACAATAAAAATCTGACTTTCTCTTTCTTTTGGACTCTTCACTCTCAGCTATCTAAATATAGCTATTGAAGGGAATCACAATGGACCTCATTGTCCCTTCCTATCCTAACTATTTACATGATTGTGGTAACCATAATATGGCTAACTTACGATTCACATGATTGTATCAATCATACATATATAGGGTTGTAATAAACAAGTATATGTTTGTGACAACCATTTTATGGTTACCACAATCATGTAAATAGTTATTGTAACTATAATAATGTAAAAAAAACTTTTAAAAATGTTGAAATGCTTACTGTAAACATGCACAAACATATTTTTAAATTTTCACCTTTTAAATTACCATAACTTAAAGAGGTGGAAGATTAGTCACCCAAGATTTCGGATTCACAGAATTTTTCTTTCTATGGTCTGCCTATATGTGTTACTGATTTTTTTCATTTCGAAACCCAAAAAAAATACATGACGTCTGAATTCAGTTTCAACGATTCTCAAATGCTTTTGGATTTTCCTCATATGTACACTTTTTTTACAATAAATTCAAGTTAGTAATTAACTAAGTTATTATTTGTTTCTGTATGGCCACCACTCTGAGTGGTTTTAAACAATAATAAAGGTAGGCAGTCATTTTTCAATGGGTAAAGGTTATATGGAAAGCTAAAAAAATCCAAATATTCAATTTGTACTCCTCAATTTCATCCTGCTACATATAAGTAGCTTAACAAACTCTCTCAATTACTTTTTGGAATTGAATTTAAAATCCAAATTCATTTGACAGTTGCCAATTAAACACTTTCTCTTCTTAAGAAAAAAAATTTATTCCAAACGAATGGAACATCTGTTCAATGAATACGAATTGATAACGACTGCTTAAATGGACAAAAAAAAAAAAAAAAACAAAAAAAAACGAAAAACAAACTGCTCCCCATCACAGACATGGAGTACACAAACAAGTACAAGGAGCAAAAGTGCATCATTAATTTGTCATAAATGATGAAAAATATACACACACGCAGTCTACTGTAATTCAGTAAGACTCCCAGCAGTTTTACAAGTAGTCAATGTAGCCCTTATAGCCAGTAATTGTTACTAATGTCTGATCACTTGGCTGATTCACAATTTATATATTTTGGGTCATTTGACATGTATAAGAGCACATCAATGTCAAATGACCCAAAATATATAAACTGGGAGTCAGCCAAGTCAGTAGTGCAGAGAGAAGTCTGTTATCTAGCGTGAAGTCAATTGTCAGTTAAGTGTCTCTAAGTAATCTAGAGTGTGGTCACTTTAAACGTTTATTTTGTTCTGAGCTTTTATTAAGTTATTTGTTCAAATTTTGTTGATATAATTCTCATACAGTTTATCTGTTTGCTTAAGTATACTGACATCCCATGTAACATGGCGTGAAATCAATTGTCACTTTAGTGTTTCAAGTAAACTACAGTGTAATCATTTTAAACGTTAATGTTGTACTGCACTATAGAAAGTAGTTATTTTATCCACGAGATGGGTGTTTTGTTTACAGCAATCGGGTATTGGACTGTCTATGAGGTGGCTTTTTATTTGAGGCAAATTTTAAAATCTTAAAACTTTTAAAATCACGAATACCACAGTCAAATTGAGAGTCATTTTGACCTCAAGTGCTTTTAAGGGTTAATTTCCATTTTTACACTGTTATTGTAAATTTTGGACCTTAAGGTATATTTTTCACAAGTTTCATTAAAGTTGGTTCAAAAATTTATAATATTTCGCAATGTTTCATTTAGAAATTCCAAATATTGCTAAATTTTACTTTTGACCTTCACCATTTAAGGGTTAACGTTTTCCGATTTTAGTAAAACTTGCATAGTATATATAAAATTATCTAAACTATAAGATTCTGTATAGGTTTTACTTAAAATTCATAACAGTAAGGAAATTGCTCTCATTCGCTAAAATATGGCCAAAAAAATATTTTTTCCCTAAAATCACAAAATTTAAATCGCAGGTACGAAAAAACTGTAAGAGGTATTGACATAATTTTTCCATATTTTTATTCTTTATTATGATCTCATTATATCCCAATGTGATGATAAAAAAATTCTGAAATTTTTTAAACAAAATTTTTAAAAATTTGAAAATGGAGATTCCAAACTGCCGTTAAAAAAATATTTTTTTTCAGCCATACCTGCGGATGGGTTAACGGTATCCTACAAAGACAAAAACTCACACAGATGTAAATACGGATATACTTTAAGTAAAAATTAACTTTTATTTTAATATTTCTTAAAATATGTTAATTTTGTTTCTACATTTCTTGTTCAAGTGGCCTGAGACACGTTAATGACCTGGGGAATTTTTAATAACTTTAACAAATTTTAACCAATTTTTGTCTTTTATACCTCATTAGAACGACAATTACGTACACATTTCGATTCTTTTGGATTCGATTGAAAAAATAATTATTAAGTAGCAAAATTTTTACAATAACTGAGAATTTTGCATTTTTTTCGAATTTTAGGGATAATACAGTTTGTGGGTCAATTTGACCCAAAGGAGATATAGGTTTAATCTGAAAAATATTTTTTGGACTGTAATTTTCATTAATATAAATAAATCTACATATTTCTGTAACATAATGCAGAAAGTTAAGGAGTTTCACAAATTTATTTCATATAAATAGTAAAATTTTGCATATATCCGACCTTTGACCTCGAGGCGCGTCCCGAAATCGTTGTCCGATTTGCCTCAAATTTTCAGCACTTAACTTTTAGATCTAGTGTCACAATATTCCACCCGGCACTCTTTGAAATCTAAAAAAAAAATCGGCTGTCACCCAACAGTACATGTTGAAATTAAAAGTTATGTATCTGATTCAGTAACCAGTTAGGTAGCTAGTGAGGTTGATGATTCTATGTAACCGTTATCTGAATTCAAAGGATCAATTGACCCTCCTACTTCGGACATGCAGGTGTTAAAATAACTAGTCAAGTAGCTAGTTACATATGTAACGAAATGTCACCCTAAATGATAGGTAAAATCACTAGTTCGGGACAGTGTCCTAGAACTGATGGGATGTTTTAGAAGAAGCCTGAAAGAAGTGTGGAGGGGTCACATTCGTGCAATTTATTACTGCCACAGACACATTCACTTACACGCGTGAATTTGTATTCAAAAAAGAACATCAGCAGCAACAACACCAACAACGACAATCAGTTGCTGGCAGTAACCAGAGTTTAAGCTTTATTTGTTGTTGTTTGTATTCACATTCTTAATAAACTTTTTTGTTTTTGTTGCTGCTGCCGTGTTTGTGTTTTTCTTGTTTTGCAATTAAAAAATAAAATAAAAACAAACAAAAAACAAAAAAACGTTGTATATGAAGACTGAAAAGAAATTAAGAAAAGGATTGATGAAGCAGCAAAACTACTCGTTTGTACTCAACCAACGTGTATGAGACTTCTTGTTGTTGTTGTTGTAGCTGTTGCAGTAGCTGCACCAGCAGCTAAATAAAACAAGTGCATTGACATTTAAGAACGTGTAAATGTTATTATGTTGCTATTGCTACTACGACGATGGGTAAGTAAGTTTGTGCACTGATACACACTCTCGCACATTCATTGGAAAGCAGTGAGTTAAAGGAGTGCTTTCAGTTTTGGAAAAATATGAATTTTAAATTTAATTTTAAAAATGATTTATTGGCAAGCTCTTGTCATTTCTTAAAAATATTAAACCATGCCCTTTTGAAAAAGGGGCGTGGTATTGATATATAGCACAGATAATAAGTCGTAAACAGTTTTAGCAGCACGATTCATCCAAAAGCAGGGAAATTGGAATTGAAGCCGTGAAATCTTGAAAGACGCTTTTGCATGTCTGAAATAATGCTTGAACGCTATAAAAGAAACTAATTTTTGAACCGAATTATTACTAGCGATAAAAAATGGATCTATCAATAACCAATCAATAACCAATCGACACCTAAGCCAAATATCCGTGTCGCTGAGGTAATTCTCTGTATTTGGTACGAGCAATGTGAAAATGTACCGAACGCAACAGATTCATGTGAAGCGAGAATTGGCCGACAATTTTCTTCACCCACTTTATAGTTCAGACCGTGCCCCGTCCGTCTACTAATTGTTTCGTTCGATGCAGAATGCTCTCTGTGGGATACGCTTCACTTCAGAACAGAGTATCGGAAATTGGCTTGATTCGTTCTTGGCCTCAAAAGATGAGCTGTTTTTTTTTTTTTTTGGCTCGGCATCCATATGTTGCCACAAAGATGGGAAAAGTTCATAGCTAACAATGGCCAATACTTTAAATAAATTTATATTGTACAAGTGTTTCAAATGAAAAAATAACTATTAAATTTTTTTCTCGATAGCATTCTTTCAAACTGCTGCTGCGTTAGTGGTGGTGCTACCGGTGCAATAATCATCATCTTTATAATGGTGATGATTTTAATGTTGCTGAACTTTTTTTTTTCTCTCCCCAGTTTTTTTCTCTTCCTCCGAAAACAATATGTGAACGTGAATTATAAGAAAGAAAAGGGTCGTTGGAGTATAAACGATCAATTTGTAATGTTTTGTTGTTGTGTTCTTGTCTGAAATTTTTTTTATTATTGTATGGCTTGGTAATGCAGCCGCAATAACAACAGCAATAAAAAGCGAAAACCAACAAAAAAAGAAAGAAATGAAAAGTAAAGTTCATTATAAAGTATTTAATAATTTGAGAACGAAAACTGAGGAGTTGCGAAAAAAAAAAAACAGCAAGAGGGGGGGACAGGATTTCATGGTTCAGAACCCAAAAAATACAAAATGTGATGAGAATATATAGTTTATATTATTGGCCAAAAGGCAAGAGATATTTGAAATGGGTAAAAAATTTATTGTGTTTTTTTGAAAAATCAAATGTGTATGTTTTGTTTTATTCATATTGAAAATAAAACTTAAAAGTGCTTTATATTTTATGGTACTTCTTGCTTTTTATACTGATAACCCAAATAATCTTACTACACATTTTGTATCGAATACAAAATATTTATTTGAAAACCAAAATAAAAAGGTACTAAATTGATTTAATACGTTTGGGAAAATATTAAACAAACAAATGCATTTTTAGAATATATTAATGGCCCAATTTACCATGTCGAGTTTAGGTGTTTTCCTCAGGGACCGTAACAATTATGACATTTATAATAAAAATCACAACATAATTGTTATTTTCTGATTTTTATTTTTTTTTTTTTTTTTTTTTGTCAGAAATATTTGTCAGACTTTGATTTTTGTTTTTTTTTGTCAGAAATAATTGTTAGTTTTTTGTCAGACATATTTGTCAGACTATGATTTTTGTTTTTTTTTTGGCAGATATAAAAATTAATTATTGAATTTTATTTACATATATGTAAGAGTCTGACAAATATGTAACAATTATATCTGACAAAAAAAAAAATAAAAATCAAAGACTGACAAATATTTCTGACAAAAAAAAAGAAGATGTCAGAGGTAAGGTCTGGTTAAAAAGAAAAATATTTTGCTAGTTGCCTAATGTGAAGAACTTAATTTTTTTATAAAATATATGATCGATACGCCCAACTTATAGATGACAGTTTTATTTAAAAATTGTGATCAGCAATGAGGGTAATTTCAGGCAAAATAACAAAATTGCGCATATGGAGTCAGCCCAATCCAGAACAGCCCCTACATACTCCATTACATCCAGAAAAATGCACCGTTTGGTGTGTTTAAACGCTGGTGGCATCATCAAAAATGAAGCCGGAAATCACGTTACGGTCAATTGAGATCGTTTTCGTACAGCGACCAATGATTTTATTACCTTTCGAAAATTTTAATTTTAGTACGAATTCTAGGGTGGGTCAATTTGTTCGGGTGAGAAAAAACATGACAGGCGTATAACAAAATCAGAATCTACACAAAATTCTAAGAAGAGTACCAAAAGAAAGTATGGGTCTAAAATTATAAACTAGCTCCCGCCGAGAGACATAAAGATTTAAGATTTGTTTTTAAAAAATGTTTAACTGTGTATGTTGAAGTCTCTCAGCGGGAGCAAGGTTTTGATTTTAAACCCATAGTTTCTTGGGGAAATTTTCATAGAATTTTTCGTAGATTACGTTTTTTGCTAACGAATACTGTTTGTACTTCAAATTAACTAAAATTGGTATACAACTTTAATTAATAACAAAATGTACTTTTTTAATAAAACATTCTAAAAGTGCTATTTTTAAATATTTTTATTGAAACAAAATTTAAAAAAAAAATTTCAAATAAATATATTTTATTCGGTACAAAATTTGTAGTAAAATTAAAAATTTTTGTAAATTTTTTTTTTCAATATTTTTAAAAAATTAAAAAAAAAAATTTTTTTTTATTAATTTGAGAAAAACATTTTATAAATAAAAATTCGGGGAAACATTTTTTTTACGATTTTGACCAATTGTATGTCCGATTTACTTTGGCCTTATATACGCCGTTGCAAAGATCTTTGAAATATTTATTATTGCATATCCAAATTGTCTATATTAATGACTTAGTAATCCTGATTGTATATCAAAAATAGGTAAAAAATCAAGGCTGACCTGGTTTTTTGCTTATATCTCAGCCATTTTTGGGCCAATTGTTTCGATTATAAATATCAACCGAGCCGGAAGAATTCCCGTTATATTGATGTATGAATCATGTATGTAAGCTATTTGGGGGTTACGGAAAGTTGATTTCAACATACATGGCTATATCGACTTCGCAATCTATAACGATCCAGAATATATACTTTGTGGGGTCGCAATTGAAAAATGTAGAAATTACAAACGAAATAACAAACTTATATATACCCTTGCCACTCATGGTGAAGGGTATAATTACTTTGTATACAACTGATCAAGTTTTCAAAATATCAAAAAAATACTTTGTACCAAAATACATATTTAAAAGTACTATTTTAGGTACTTTTTTAAAAAGTTAACATTTTGAAATTTAAATAGTAAAAAAAAGAAAAATATAAAAGTACTATTTTAAAGTAAATGTTCGAAAATTTCAACTTTAGTACCAAGCATTTTCTGTACTTAAAATTAATCAAAAATATTATTTTTTTGAAAAATATTAATTTTAAGCTTAAAATTTCAAAACTAATATTTTATGGTTCTTTTACAAATTCATATTTAAAATTAGAATTTAATAATAAGACTAATAAATGTTGAGTGGTCAGAAAAGTACCAAACATCTGAAAGGTACTATTCTATTGCACTTTTATAATTTGTTTTAAATACATATGCGCTTTAATCAGTAAAATCAACCACAAATTATAATTTTGTAATAGAAATTTTAAGTTTTGAACATTTTAATTTTAATACGAAAATGTTTTTTTATATTAAATTGGATGTCCCGATAGACTAGAGAATAATGGTAAGCTGGGCTATCAATCTGAGGCTTGGGGTCCTATTCCCAGCAGAGACTGTGCAGTCAAGCAAATACCTTAGCAGTTTGTGTTTGTTAAAAGAAACCAAATTGTATATATATGGGTATAACATAATTTTGAAGTTAATATTCAGGGTTATTTCTGTTCTCACTTTCACTATTCACCGTATTTTTGGAAGCATAATTACAATCATATTATGTAATTTTCTCAGTATTTCTAATTGTAAATATTTACACGTTAGTTTTTAACCTTAATTATATAATTTAAGAAACTTTATTTAATATAAATATTGGTGTAATTATGCTTCCAAAAATAAGGTGAATGGTAAAAGCTTAAAATTTTAAAACTTTAAGGTACTTTTTAACTTTTGGTACCAAATTTAAAAATTTCACAGTTTTACTTACATTTAAAGTTAGAAATTAATACTAAAATTAATAAATATTGATTGTTACAAAAGTTACTAAAAGTACCAAAAATCTAAAAAGTACTATTTGAGAGTACTTTTTTTATACCCTTCGCAATGAGTGGCAAGGGTATATATAAGTTTGTCATTCCGTTTGTAATTTCTACATTTTGCGACCCCACAAAGTATATATATTCTGGATCGTTATATATAGCGAGGTCGATATATTTCCGTAATCCCCAAATAACTTACAAACATAACTGATATATCAATATATCGGGAATTCTTCCGGCTCGGTCGCTATTTAAAATCGAGAAAATCGGCCAACAAATGGCTTATATATAAGCAAAAAACCGGGACAACCTCGATTTTTGGTCTAATTTTGATCTATATCTGGATTACTAACTCATTAATATAGACAACTTCGATATCCAATAATAGATATTTCAAAGTCCATTGCAACGATTTATATCAGGCTATAGTCATTTGGATCTACAATAAGTCAAAATCGGGAAAATTATTTTTTAATTCGAATATTTTTTTTTACCACAAACATTTTTTTATAATTTTTTATAATGAATTTAAAAAAAAAATTTTCAAAAAATTTGGAAAAAAAATTGAAAACTATTTTGAAAAATTTTTTTTTTTAAATTTTGAAAAAAAAAAATTTTATAAATTTTTTTCACTAATAAATTTAAAAAAAAAAAAATTTGGAAAAAAATAAAAAAAAAATATTTCGAAAAAAAATTTAAAACTATTTTGAAAAATTTTTTTTTTAAATTTTGAAAAAAAAATTTTTTTTTTTAAATTTTGAAAAAAAATTTTAATAATATAATTTGGTGAAGGGTATAAAAGATTCGGCGCAGCCTAATATAGCTCTCTTACTTGTTTCAAATATGCATTTTCAAATTAAATAGTAATATAAAACCAAAATATTGACAATGAATATAAACACTATTCATAGCAATCCTAAAAAAAAAAAATTATTTTGATACCAAAAATTGTTCATGGTACCTTTAAAAATATGTACTTTCAAATGAATCAGTAAAATCAACAACAAATTGGAATTTAAAAAAAAAAAATTTTAAAGTACTTTTATTTTAGTACCTTAAATTAAGCAAATAGGTATAAGCGCAGACTTTAATTTTTAGGAAAATATAGATTGATTTAAGTAAATTCAAGGACTGAACAGTTTAAAAGTCAATTTTTTTTAATACGATTTACCAAATTTTAAATTTGTTTAAATAGTCCGTTAAATAAAAGTTTTAAAAATCAAAATGACAACAACAACAACATTTACAATTTATTAGTCTGGTAACACTAATTTGCATCCACCATACATACATAAATAAAAATTATATCCAGCAACATTGTCGTCAACCTCCTCAACGCACATTGACGTCGTCATTGTCGTTGTCGTCTCATCGCATTAAATTGTGGTGGCGATCAATGACCTAATACAACAACAACAACAATAATAACAATAACAGCAGCAACAACATATACACAGCTAGTGATCATTTAATGAATACTTTACACTGTTCAAATGAACTCGAAGAACAACATTTACACAGAAATCAAAAGCTGAGCATTAAAAAAAAACACAATAAAATAAAATAATCAACAATAACAATAATAGAGGCGGCAGCAGAAGTAGCAGCAGAGCCTTGACTCGTTTAAAATCATAAAAATTTGTACAAAAACATCGCCAGCTAAATTTGCAATACATACAATAAATTGGTGGCAAATGCAAAACCAAAAATCCCTACATACAAATATATTTTTCTTATGCAGTTTTGTTTAATGTAAAAGCTAAAAACGTACTACGTACCCAGCAGCAGTAGGAGTTGTCTTCGAATGCGAATGAGCTGAGGAGGGTAAAACAAACAAAAATCTAAAAAAATAACCGTCTGTCTGTCTGTCTGTGTGCCTGACTACTTGAGACATTCAATGCAGTCTCACCAACGTTCCTCCAGTGACCATTGATTGTCTGTCCTTCTATTGCTTTGTGAGCTGGAGCGTGTGTTTGTGTGTGTGTGTGCGTTGTCCTTCGAATGGACAAAAAAAGTTTTGTAAAAATTTTTTTGACTTACAACATGCACTTTTTTTCTTTAGTTGCTGGTTACTTTTCCATTAGACCAAAGACTCTTATATTAAGGCATACATAGCCAGTACTTTTAGTAGTAAATACTTAGTCATTTGCTTACATTTCAACATACATACAACTGAGTCAGTTAGTTTGACTGAATGACTATTTGTAGTCGTTCGTCGCCGTTTACACACAAATAAATAAGACATGCAACTCAACTTTTATTCAATACAATAATAATTGTATGAGTATGATTCAACGAAAATGCAGAACAAAAAAAGCAAAAAACAAATATAAATACTTGCTCGTATCAAATTCAAAGAACACAAACAAATTTTAAATCCAAGTGTGGAGCTAATGAACTCTTTATTTTAATGCTGGCGCGGCGACGGTAATAAGGACATCGGCAAGGAGGCATGACAAAGTTTTGAGAACAAATTGCGAAAAGTGCCAAAAAAATCACTGCATAAGTATTAGTCAGACACACAAAAACAAAGTAATTTGTGAATGTTAATTTTTATTTTTATACTAATAAATCATTAACTTCAGCCTGAAAGTGAATACAAAATATTCAAATGTATTTTAAAGGAACAATATTTAAATTTTGTTACCAAATTGAAAAATTGCACTAAAACTAACTTTCAAGTGAAAAAGTCAGGGAAAAATAAATACTTAATTGCCTAAAAAGTATTTTGTAACGAAAGTTATAAAAAGTACCTTTTTAGTACTTTTTAAAAAAACATATTTTTTTTATGTAAATATAGCAACCAAAAATTTAAGTTTTTAATCAAAATTTTGAAAAGTACTATTTTTGATACTTTTTTGAAAAATTCTAATTTTAGTACCAAACAATTTCCGTCCATAAAATTAAGCAAAAATATGTTTATAACTTACATTTTAAGAAAATACCAAATTTTTCCTTAAAATTTCAAAAGTATTGTTAAATGGTACTTTTTTTACTTAAGGTACCAAATAAACACTAATAAATGTTGTGTGTCATGTTAAGTATTGTGTAACAAAATTTATAAAAAAGTACCTTTTTAAGTACTTTTTTTTTAAATATATTTTTTCAAATGTAAAAATTGCAACCAAAAATTTAGATCTTGCAATCAAAGTATGGGAAAGTACTATTTTTGGTACTTTTTTTATATTAAAATTTTAGTACCAAACATGTTGTCTCTCAAGTAAAGTGTAACAAAATTTATAAAAAGTACCTTTTTAAGTACTTTTTTTAAACAATATATTTGTTCAAATAAATAGCAACCAAAATTTTAGGTTTTTTAATCAAAATATTGAAAAGTACTATTTTTGGTACTTTCTTGGAAAATTCTAATTTTAGTACCAAACAAATTCCGTACATAAAATTAAGCAAAAATATGTGTAAAACTTATTATTTAAGGAAATACTGATTTTAAGCTTAAAATTTCAAAAGTATTGTTAGATGGTACATTTTTACTTAATGCACCAAATAAAAAAGTTTCAGAATCTTACATTTACAGACAAAAATTAATACTTACACTAATAAATGTTGTGTGTCAAGTTAAGTATTGTGTAACAAAATTTATAAAAAATTACCTTTTTAAGTACTTTTTTGTAAATATATTTTTTTATATGTAAAAATTGCAACCAAAAATTTAGGTTTTGTAATCAAAATATTGAAAAGTACTATTTTTGGTACTTTTTGGAAAATTCTAATTTTAGTACCAAACATTTTCCTTACATGAAATTAAGCAAAAATATGTTTACAACTAATATTTAAAGGAAATACTGATTTTTAGCTTAAAATATCAAAAGTATTGTTAAATGGTACTTTTTTACTTAAGGTACCAAATAAAAAAGTTTCAGAATCTTACATTTACAGACAAATATTAATACTAACACTAATAAATGTTGTGTGTCAAGTTAAGTATTGTGTAACAAAATTTATAAAAAAGTACCTTTTTAAGTACTTTTTTAAACAATATATTTGTTTAAATATATAGCATCCACAAATTTTGGTTTTTTAATCAAAATATTGAAAAGTACTATTTTTGGTACTTTTTTGGAAAATTCTAATTTTAGTACCAAACAATATCCTTACATGAAATTAAGCAAAAATATGTTTACAACTAATATTTTAAGGAAATACTGATTTTTAGCTTAAAATTTCAAAAGTATTGTTAAATGGTACTTTTTTACTTAAGGTACCAAATAAAAAAGTTTCAGAATCTTACATTTACAGACAAATATTAATACTAAAACTAATAAATGTTAAGAGTCAAGTTAAGTATTGTGTAACAAAATTTATAAAAAATTACCTTTTTAAGTACTTTTTTGTAAATATATTTTTTTATATGTAAAAATTGCAACCAAAAATTTAGGTTTTGTAATCAAAATATTGAAAAGTACTATTTTTGGTACTTTTTGGAAAATTCTAATTTTAGTATCAAACATGTTGTGTTTCAAAATTTAACAAAAATTATAAAAAGTACCTTTTTAAGTACTTTTTTTAAAATATATTTGTTCACATAAATAGAAACCAAAAATTTAGGTTTTGTAATCATAATATTGAAAAGTACTATTTTTGGTACTTTTTTTTTGAAAATTTTAAATTTAGTACCAAACAAATTCCGTAAATAAAATTAATCAAAATTGTGTGTACAACTTATATTTTAAGGAAATACTAAGTTTTAGCTTAAAATTTCAAAAGTATTGTTAAATGGTACTTTTTTGCTTAAGATACCAAATAAAAAAGTTTCACAATTTTACATTTACAGACAAAAATTAATACTAAAACTAATAAATGTTGTGTATCAGGTAAAGTACTTTGTAACAAAAATTATAAAAAGTACTTTTTTCTGTACTTTTTAAAACTATATTTTTTCATATATTTTTACCAAAAATTTAAGTTTTTTAATCAAAATATTTTTAAGTACATTTTTTAAATATATTTTTTCAAATGTAAAAATTGCAACCAAAAATTTAGGTTTTGTAATCAAAATATTGAAAAGTACTATTTTTGGTACTTTTTTGGAAAATTCTAATTTTAGTATCAAACATGTTGTGTTTCAAAATTTAAAAAAATACCTTTTTAAGTACTTTTTTTAAAATATATTTGTTCACATAAATAGAAACCAAAAATTTAGGTTTTGTAATCATAATATTGAAAAGTAATATTTTTGGTACTTTTTTTTTGAAAAATTTTAAATTTTAGTACCAACCAAATTCCGTTCATAAAATTAATCGAAATTATGTGTACAACTTATTATTTAAGGAAATACTGATTTTTAGCTTAAAATTTCAAAAGTATTGTAAAATGGTACTTTTTTACTTAAGGTACCAAATAAAAAAGTTTCACAATTTTACATTTACAGACAAAAATTAATACTAAAACTAATAAACGTTAAGAGTCAAGTTAAGTATTGTGTAACAAAATTTATAAAAAAAGTACCTTTTTAAGTACTTTTTTAAAAATATATTTGTTTAAATATATAGCAACCAAAAATTAAGGTTTTTTAATTAAAATATTAAAAGGTACTATTTTTGGTACTTTTTTGGAAAATTCTAATTTTAGTACCAAACAATATCCTTACATGAAATTAAGCAAAAATATGTTTACAACTAATATTTAAAGGAAATACTGATTTTTAGCTTAAAATATCAAAAGTATTGTTAAATGGTACTTTTTTACTTAAGGTACCAAATAAAAAAGTTTCAGAATCTTACATTTACAGACAAATATTAATACTAACACTAATAAATGTTGTGTGTCAAGTTAAGTATTGTTTACCAAATTTTTAAAATGGTACCTTTTTAAGTACTTTTTTAAACAATATATTTGTTTAAATATATAGCATCCACAAATTTTGGTTTTTTAATCAAAATATTGAAAAGTACTATTTTTGGTACTTTTTTGGAAAATTCTAATTTTAGTACCAAACAATATCCTTACATGAAATTAAGCAAAAATATGTTTACAACTAATATTTTAAGGAAATACTGATTTTTAGCTTAAAATTTCAAAAGTATTGTTAAATGGTACTTTTTTACTTAAGGTACCAAATAAAAAAGTTTCAGAATCTTACATTTACAGACAAATATTAATACTAAAACTAATAAATGTTAAGAGTCAAGTTAAGTATTGTGTAACAAAATTTATAAAAAAGTACCTTTTTAAGTACTTTTTTCAAAATATTGAAGAGTACTATTTTTGGTACTTTTTTGGAAAATTCTAATTTTAGTACCAATCAAATTCCGTACATAAAAAAGCAAAAATATTTGTATAACTTATTATTTAAGGAAATACTGATTTAAACCTTAAAATTTCAAAAGTATTGTTAAATGGTACTTTTTTACTTAAGGTACCAAATCAAAAAGTTTTAAAATTTTACACTTACAGACAAAAATTAATCCTACAACTAATAAATGTTGTGTGTCAAGTTAAGTATTGTGTAACAAAATTTATAAAAAGTACTTTTTTAAGTACTTTTTAAGAAATATATTTGTTCAAAGAAATAGCAACCAAAAATTTATGTTTTATAATCAAAATATTGAAAAGTACTTTTTTTGGTACTTTTTTTTATATTAAAATTTTAGTACCAAACATGTTGTCTCTCAAGTAAAGTACTGTGTTACAAAATTTATAAAAAAGTACCTTTTTAAGTACTTTTTTTAAACAATATATTTGTTCAAATAAATAGCATCCAAAAATATTGGTTTTTTAATCAAAATATTGAAAAGTACTATTTTTGGTACTTTTTTGGAAAATTGTAATTTTAGTACCAAACAAATTCCGTACATAAAATTAAGCAAAAATATTTGTACAACTTATTATTTAAGGAAATACTGATTTGAAGTTTAAAACTTTAAAAGTAGTATTAAATGGTACTTTTTTACTTGTAGTACCAAATAAAAAGATTCAGAATCTTACATTTACAGACAAAAATTAATACTAAAACTGTCAAGTTAAGTGAAACAAAATTTAAAAAAGTACCTTTTTAAGTACTTTTTTTAAAAAAATATATTTGTTCAAAGAAATAGCAACCAAAAATTTTAGTTTTTTAATCAAAATGTTGAAAAGTACTATTTTTGGTACTTTTTTGGAAAATTCTAATTTTAGTACCAAACCAATTCCGTACATAAAATTAAGCAAAATTATGTGTACAACTTATTATTTAAGGAAATACTGATTTTAAGCTTAAAATTTCAAAGGTATTATTAAATGTTACTTTACCAAATAAAAAATTTTCAGAATCTTACATTTACAGGCAAAACTTAATACTAACACTAACAAATGTTTGACACACAACATTTGTTAGTGTTAGTATTAAGTTTTTAAGTATTGTTTAACAAAATTTTTAAAAAAGTACCTTTTAAAGTACTTTTTTTTAAATATATTTTTTCAAATGTAAAAATTGCAACCAAAAATTTAGGTTTTTTAATCAAAATATTGAAAAGTACTATTTTTTGTACTTTTTTGGAAAATTCTAATTTTAGTACCAAACTAATTCCGTACATAAAATTAAGAAAAATTATATGTTCTACTTATTTTTTTGGGGGAAATACTGATATTTAACTTAAAATTTCGAAAGTACAAAAGTAAAATTAAAATAGTACTTTTTTTCTTGTAGAACCAAATAAGAAAGTTTTACAATTTTACAAGAACAGACAAAAATTAATGCAAAAAAAATAAATAAATGTCAATAAGTGTCAAATAAAGTATTGTGTACCAAAAATTTGTTAACATTTTATGGTACTTTTTTAAAAAAAGCTATACCTGATTTAGGTTTTGCCATAAAAATATTAAAAAGTTCTATTTTTCAGGACCTTTTTGAAAATAAAAATTTTAGTACCAAAAATATTCTGTACTTAAAATTCACCAAAACTATAAGTAGAATTAAATTTTTAAGAAAATATTGATTTTAGCTGAAAATTTCATAAGTACTATTTTATGATACTTTTTAATTTGGTACCAAAAGTTAAAATTTTAACATTTGCAGACTAAAATTAATACTTAAACTAATAAATATTGAGTCTCATGTAAAAAATTTCCAAAAATCTGAAAAGTACTATTTGATGGTACTTTTTTAAAAAAAAAAAAATATACATACTTTTTGAAAATTAAAATTTTAGTACCAAAAAGTTTTTGTGCCTCAAATTAAGCAAAAATATGCGTACAACTTTCATTATTAAGAAAATATATATTTTATGCTTAAAATTACAAAAGTACTATTATATGGTACTTTTTAACATTTGGTACCAAACGATGAAGCTACTTAAATTTACTTCATAGCCAGAAATAAATATTAAAACTACTTAATTTTCTAAAAGTACCAAAGTTTAAAAAGTACTTTTTATTGACTAGAAAATCACTAAAAGTACCAAAAATCTAAAAAGTACAATAATTTGTCCATAATTTTACTTATTTAAACTGATAAATGTTAAGGAAAAATAATATTAACAAAAATCTGAAAGGTACTTTTTCAAAATATTGCATTTTCAAACCAAATTGTAGTATAAAACAATAATATTGATTTTGTATTCAAAAATTAAAAATTATTATTTTCTAGTACTTTTTTACAATTTTAATTTTAGTACCAAAAAGGTTTTGTAGTTAAAATTTTTGAATTTGAAATAAAATATTAGTTATTAACTTTAAAATTCAGAGGTTGTATTCCATGGTACTCTTAAGATTTATAATTTTAAATTAAAAGTTAGAAATTAATACTAAAGCTAATAAATGTTGAAAGCCAAGAAAGTAACTAAAATCTGAAAAGTACTTTTTTACATTTTAATAGAATTTAATGCAAAAGCAAATAAATGTTGAAAGTCAAGAAAAGTACCAAACACCTGAAAAGTACTATTTGATAGTACTTTTTTTTTTTTTTTAAATAAGCATTTTCAAGTTAAATATTAATATAAAACCAAAATATTTATTTTGTATTAAAATAAAATTGAAAAGTACTATTTTCTGGTACTTTTCAAAAATTTTAATTTTACAACCAAAAAGTTTTTGTACTTAAAAAACATTTTGGTATGCAAATCTTTTCTGAGCAATCAACATTTATTAGTATTACTATTAATTTCTAACTTTAAATGCGAAATTGTGCAGCTTTTTAATTTGGAATTAAAAGTAAAAACAATACCAAAAAAAGTACTTTTCATATTTGAAGCTTAAAATCAATAATAAAATACAATTTCATTGATTTTAAGCTTAAAATATGAAATGTACTATTTTTGGTACTTTTTTTACTTTTAATACTAAATTAAAAAGCTGCACAATTTCGCAGTTAAAGTTAGAAATTAATAGTAATACTAATAAATTTTGATTGCTCAAAAAAGATTTGCATACCAAAATGTTGAAAAAGTACCAAAAATCTGAAAAGTACTATTTGAAGTACTTTTTAAAATAATATGAACTTTAAAAATTTGAAAACATCTTTCTTAAATTTTGTATTAGAAAATCTAAAAAGTACCTTTTTGTATAAGTTTAATATGTAATGATTTAAAATTTGCAAATATTCCCATATTTCAGCTTCTAAACAAGGTTCATGCAATACATTTGAAGTCACCAAACACCCTTTTCTTTTTTATAACCCCAATAAATTACAACAATTAACCCAATTGAAACATTGATCGATTGTCACCTAAAACATTTAACATAAATTCCCCTTTTACAAAAGCATATGATCTCTAGTACACCAGCAACTTTTTGGTAAAACAATCACAAACACTTTCTACATAAAAAAAACTTGAGCTTTAAATAACAAATCTCTATTTTAACAATGATGTTTCATGATGTTGATGACCATTCCATTCTAAAATCGAAACATAAATAAACTAAACATTATGTCATTTCAAATTTTATACAATTCATTCAACTCTAAATTTCATTTCATATATTCCTTTCCCCAAAAATGTCATTGTTTTTTTTTTCACTACTAACATCTATTCAAAATAACAAAACAAGCTGACGTTAGACCGAAATGGGATTGTTTTAAACTAAACCAAAAATGGTAGGAAAAAATCTGTGACCTAAAATTCTTAACAATACTTAGAAACAACAACACCAAAATGTAATAAAAATATTTATTAATAGTAGAGAAGAAAAAAAGATTTTACCCAGCAGTCAAGTAAGTAGTCAATGTATCCCTTATAGATAGTAATTATCACTAATGTCAAGTGATCAGACATTTGACTCAAATTTATATATTTTGGGTCGTATGTGCTCTTTGTAGTGCAGAGAGAAGTCAATTGGTCACTTTACACATTCCAGGTAATCTAGCGAAAGACAATTGTCACTTAAGTGTCTCTATGTAATCTAGAATGTAGCCACTTTAAACGTTTATTTTGTAATTTTTACAAACTGGTTTTATACAAATTGTGTTGATATAATCATCATACAGTTTATTTTATTTTTGCCTAAGTATACTGACATCCCATGTAACAGCGTAAAGTCATTTGTCACTTAAGTGTCTCTAAGTAATCTAGAGTGTAGTTACTTTAAACTTTTATGTGAGTAATTCCTACAAACTGGTTTTGTACAAATTGTGTTGATATAATTCCCATACAGTTTATTTTAAGTATACTAACATCCGATGTAAACTAGCATGAAGTTAATTGTCACTTAAGTGTCTCTAAGTAACCTAGAGAGTAGTCACTTTAATGTTTATTTTGTACTGCACTTTAGAAAGCAGTTTTTTTACCCACCAGAAGTAATCTATTGGAGAGTAGTCGGAGGATGGTTTCTTTACAAGCAATCGGTTATTGAAGTGTTTGTGAGATGTATTTTTAACTTACTATTTAAGCTCAATTAGCACACGTACTTTTTAAAATAACTAGTTATGTAGCTGATCAGTTAACCAGTTAGGTAGCTAGCAAGGTAACTAAATATATAAAACCAGTATGTGAATCCAATGCGTTGACTACTTAAGACCAGTTATCATTGTAATCAAAACAGTAACTAGTTTTCACCCAAAATGATAAGTAAAATCACTAGTTCTGGACAGTCTCTTTGAACTGCTGGGTATATATAAATATGCTGGGTATATATAATAATGTACTTCTAAACATATTACCAAATGTACCATTTTACATGCATTTGTACATAAATATAACTCGTAGAAATAACAACAACGACAATACTAGCACAGAAAAAAAAAGTACAATTTATGTCAGTTGGTTTATAAAAATGTTGAGTTTTTTTTTTTGTTCCTTTTTCTTTCCAGCTTCCCAAATAACCCCAGCATTTTTATGTTTATATAGGGCAACATTTTATATACTTTACAAACTTACATAGTTATACATACATAGTACTGGCTTATACTTAAGTATTCCCAACCAGCGGGAAAAATATACGGTAAAGAGGCCTGCCTAAAGGCCTTATTTTATGGAGAAAAGGACTAGCATAATCGCTTCTATTAGATGGCTGATAGAAGGCCTACTAAAGAAGGTATTACGTTGAAGGCCTGTAGGGAGACCTGTAGTATAATGCCTCATATAATGTCTATATAGGAACTGAAAATTAAAGCCTACTTGAAGGTCTGCTGAAGCAAGTCTTTGAAAGAGGTTAATTAAGGAAAATATTCTTAATGAATTCATCATAAAACCTAAAGAATGGACTATTTTGTAACTTATTCTGACGATTAGAAAACGATTTTGTAACGTCTTCTGATTTCATGTAATGGTTTATAATAAAGAGAGCAAAAAAAGTTTTATTAAGGAGTGAGATCGTAAAATTCTTAACATACGTTTTTCATTAAAACTTTTAACCCAAGTGTTATTTGATTTTTTTTTACCAAGTTACCTTTGTAAAGCATGTCAGTTATTATGTTTAATGTCAATTATATTAAATTCTTGTAAAGCATGTCAGTTATTATGTTTAATGTCAATTATATTAAATTCTTGTTAATCTAATTAAAATGAGTGACCAGAAAAAAGTGCGTACAAAAATTATAAAATATTTTCAACAAACCCCAACTTGGTCCTACAAAAAGTTGGCCAAACAATCAAAGGTCTGCCATCAAACTGTTTCCAATGTTATTCTACAGTACCGGGAGAACTTGTCCGTTGATAGAAAACCTGGTTAAGGTAGAAATAATGGTCCACATGATGTTTCTAAAGCCCAAAAAATAGAAAGCATTTTCAATAGAGCTTCCAACACATCCGGTAGGAAAGCAGCCCGGTTAGCTCAGTGCTCGGACTATTTGGTATGAAAAGTTAAAGCTAATGCAGGTTTAAAAACATACAAGGCTCAAAAAGTTCCTGGCAAGAACGCTGCTAAAAATTAAGAGGCCAAAAACAGAGCACGGCAATTGAAGTTAAGAATTTTTCGATCTCACTCCTTATAAAGAGACAACATGTAGGAATAATTGCAAAACCAATCATGTTTGAATTGAATAATAAATGTTCATTAGACCTTATTTTGCAATGCAATTTCAATGTGTATGACGTCTTAAAGAAGGAGAAGCGCAGTCCTTATAGAACATCTTCTGGGAGCGGCAGAGTATAGTGAGTATAGTTAGTGTAAACAGTTGTTTTTAGAAGGCCTAACAAGTGAAGTCCTAGCAATTTTTTCCGCTGGGCTGTTATACTTACTTATATATATAACAGAGAGAACATATTTCTGTTCTATATATTAATAAACATGTAAATGCTTAATATAAATTTAAAGCTGTAACAACGACTTGAAAATCAGCTAATTTTCATGTTTTTTTCCTTTTCAGTTGTTTATGAAATTATGGGTTTTTACTGTTGTTTGAAATTTATAAAATATTTATAGAATTATATGCTTCAGAAGATTTTAGAATTATATTGGGTGTATGACTTAAAACTTTAACTTTAATTTTGTGGCCGAGCGTTGTCATGATGGAATATTATGGTTTCGTGTCTGGCCGCATATTCTGGGCGTGTTTCGTACAATGTTCGCTTCAAACGAATCAATTGCATTAGGTACAGGTTCCCTGTGATGGTGTGGTTAGATATCAACAGCGAATAATAGTGTTCAAATATAACCTTTCTATTTCTGAATACTTCTCATTGTGGACAATGTTATTTACCAGCCTATTAACAGCAGTTAACATAACTGTGGCCATTATTAACATATCTGTGGATATTATTGACATAGCTGTGGAACATAAAAGCATGGATAGATGGAGTTGGAAGGTTCGAGATGGTAAAGCAGTGTATTTAAGTTGACCGTGAGAACATCAACGTGTCAGTATAATTTGAAGCATCCTTAAGTAGAGATAAATTAATTGGCTAACATTGTGCTTAAAACACAGAGTGACTATTTAAACTGTTTTGTGTACATTTCAATAAATAAAGAGTTGTTACAAATTTTGACCTACTAAACTGATTTTATTTACAAACAAAAGTATCCGGTTTATTTAAAGGAAATTAACCATCGATTTTAAAAGGTAAAAACGTAATAATAAGTAGGACCCCTTTGCTCTCACCAAATACAGAGAAATTCTGGTTGGCCGGGCTTCACATACGATCTCTTATGCTTTGCAAGTAATGATTCGGTGCAAAAATGATTTTCTCTTACAGCGTTCAAGCATCATTTCGGACATGCAAGATTGCCTTTCAAGGTTTCTCGTCTTCAACTCGTATGGTACCCTATTTCCCTATTTTTGGATGAATCATGCAGCTCGCAAACGTTTTGAAATTGCCACTTAAGTAGCTCCCAATGATTTTCCAAGCTCTTGTAGAGTTTGACAACAATCTTCTTGGAGTAATGCCTCCAATTCTTGGTCATCAAACTTTTTTGGCTGGCCGGGTCGAAATTTGTCTTCCGTGTCAAAATCGCACGTTGAAATCGATGAAACATATTCACCTTTGGAGAGCAATCAGTTTGCTTCAGCAGCATTTTTTCAAATTAAAGAAGTAAAGGAAAACTTCCCGCATACGACGCTTTGTTGACCCAAAGCGTCAAAAAAGCTTTCCATTTTTGCACTGTTATTGTAAATTTTACACCATAAGGTATATTTTTCGCAAGTTTCATTAAAATTGGTCAAAAATGTATAATATTTCGCTATCTTTCATTTAGAAATTCCAAATATTGCAAAATCTTAATTTTGACCTTCACCATTTAAGGGTTAATGTTGTCCGCTTTTAGTAAAACTTTCATAGTATATCTAAAATTAGCTGAGTTATAAGATTCTGTATAGGTTTTACTTAAAATTCGTAACAGTTAGGAAATTGCTCTCATTCGCCAAAATATTGCCAAAAAAAAAAAAAATATTTTTTCCCGAAAATCATAAAATTGAAATCGTAGGTATGGAAAAACTGTAAAATTTATTGACCTAATTTTTTCATATTTTTATTCTCTATTATGAGCTCAATAAATCACAATGTGATGATTAACAAATTCTGAAATTTGTTTAACAAAATTTTGAAAAATTTGAAAATGGAGATTCGAAACTACCGTTAAAAAAATATTTTTTTTTGGCCATACCTGCGAATAGGTTAACGGTATCCAACAAAGACAAAAACTCATACAAATTTAAATACGGATATATTTTAAGTAAAAATTAGCTTCTATTTTAATATTTCTTAAAATATGTTAATTTTGTTCCGTTTTTGTTCAAGTGGCCTGAGACACGTTAATGGTGTGGGGAATTCTTAATAAATTTAACATTTGTTAACCAATTTTTGTATTTTATATCTCATTAGAACGACAATTACGTACACATTTCGATTCATATGCATTCGATTGCAAAAATAATTATTTAGTAGCAAAATTTTTACAAAAACTGAAAAATTTGAATTTTTTTCGAATTTTAACGATAATACAGTTTGTGGGTCAATTTGACCCAAAGGAGATATAGGTTTAATTTGAAAAATATTTTTTTTACTGTAATTTTCATTAATATAAATAAATCTATATATTTCTGTAACATAATGCAGAAAGTTAAGGAGTTTCACAAATTTATTTCACATAAATAGTAAAATTTTTCATATATCTGACCTTTGACCTCGTTGAGCGTCCCGAAATCGTTGTCCGATTTGCCTCAAATTTTCATCACTTAACTTTTAGACCTAGTGTCACAATATTCCACCCGGCACTCTTCAAAATTCGAACATAAATTTTGTTCCATACAACTAATTGTCACCCTAATGTACATATCGGTTCAAAAATCATTACAGTTGCAGAAATTTATGTGATTGTTTGCATGTTTTAATTCAATGCAGACAGACGATGAATGTATACTTAAACTTAGATAGATTTTGCTGTAAAATTTTAAAGATTTTCATTAAAAAAATTTTAATACATTTTTGTATATTGTTGGTTAACACATTTTGGCTTTTAGGGGTGGATATATATGAATATTGTATTATCTTAAAACATTTTGTTTAGATCTGTTAAACCTTTTTAATATATGTAATTATAATCAGGTTCTTTACTATCTTGGGAATTTAAAGGCAATAATAATAAAGGACGTTACATAATTGCTGCCAAAACAACCATTATCTTTAAAACAGGATATCAACACTTGAACTGTCTTCTTAAGGACAAACAATAATTTAACATTTCTGACTTCTGCTAAGATCCTTAAATTCTTATTTATTTCTTGGCAGAAAAAATTAGGGTATGAACCCAAAAACAAATCAAGAAAAAAAAGACCACAAAATTCTTAAACTTTTTTGGGTGTGTGTTGAATTGAGTTGTTGTTATAAATAAATAAGAGCGCGTGTGTTTGTTTTTTTTCTGGGTTCTTTAACACAGATACACACACACAATATTAAAGTTTATGTGTGTGTATGTGTAAGTTTTAAATAAATGATTGTTACACAAAAAAAAAAAAGACAACGAAACCAAGTTACTATCGAATTGTTGCTGTTCGTTCAGGGGTTTGTTGTTGGTGTTAATGCTGCTTCTGCTGCTGCCACTTCTACAGATGTTGGTGATGTTGCTGTTGGTGGACTCTATTCTGAAACTTTAGCAACTGAAACAAACAAACAAACAAACGTACCATCAACCAACCAACCAACTATTCCATCCAATCCATTCATTCATTCATTGTTGTATTTTTATTACAATATTGACCTAGATTTTTGTATATATATTTTTTTTGTTTGTTTGTTTTGGTGGCTGTGTGTCAGTGTGTGTGTGTGTGTGTGTTTCTGTTTGTGTATAGGTGTGTATGTAAACAGTTGCAAAACCTACATTTATATTCATAAAGTCTTACGAACATATGTATTTTATTATGTATTTTACGTATGTTTGTATGATTATAAAAAGTGTTTGCTGTGTTAATGTTAATATTCTTTACTTATGTAAGTTATTTTTGTTGTTGTTGTTTTTGGTTTTATATGTTGCTTGATTTGAAGTTATTGTTACGGTCCACTAACACACACATTTTTATATTGTTTAAATTGTATTTGTATGGATTTTATGTGGAAACTGAAATTTGAATGAATGAATCTCTGCGGAATTTTTGACTTGCTACTAATTTTCTTATATTAAATAAGAGTATTACAAAACCTAAAACATTATAGCGCACAACATTTCTGAATTATTAACAATTTGCTGATAATTTTTACTGAAATTTTCAACAATTTTATGAAAAAGTCAGATGGAAATATTTATTTGACATTTTTTTTTTTTTTGCATATTTTGATGCCAAGTGCATTTAAGGTTATTAATTCCCATTAAAACAAAATTTACAACAAGATTTTCTTTATTTTAATGTAAAATCTCAATTTGTAAGTATTTGACCTTTAACCTTTGTTGCTGAATTCTATCACAAATGCATCAAATGGCTAATACAGATTAATATAATCAGTTTAGTTTATATTTTTAACAAGTTTCAACAAAATCTGTAACAAAATATTGCTATATTTTCATTAAATATTAAAAAATTTAAAAACTTCACCTTTGACCTCTGTTAATTATTTTGCACTAAAGGGTAAATTTCGCTTAAAAAAACATCTCATTTAATATTTCCTTAAAGATTAATTGAAATACTTGCTATTTTTGCTATTTTTTCATGAGAAAACTCAAAAAATTAAAAATGTTACCTTTGACCTTTATTGATATATTTTTTTTTTTGATTTAAGGAGTTTTTAAAGTTTCATTAAATTACTTTAAGAATGTTTTGAAACCAACAACATATTTTCATAAGAAATCTAAGTAATTTAAAAATTTGACCTTTGACTTCTTTAGTGAAAATATTAGATTTCGGTACGATTTTCACAGACAAAAGTAAATAGATCTGTTTTTAAAAATTGTTTACCAATTGAAATTGCTATATTTTCATGAAATTCTCAACTATTTAAACATTTGACCTTTGACCTTTTTAGTTTATTTTGATTTAAAAGATTAATTTCATTTAAATTATCAACTGAGTTATAATTTTAGTAAAGTTTCATTACTATACTGCAGCAAATAACAAATGTTTATCTAATTTCCTAAAAAATCAAAAAAATATTTAATACTTTGACCAATGACTTTTTTAACAAAAGTGTGTTTGTTTTATTTGAGTATAACTCTGAGGTTTAAATAAATAAATCTGTTTTTCACGAAATCACCTCATTAATTCGACTTTGTTTAGATTTTCAGAGATTTCATAAGATTTTAAGGATTTGCCAGAACATTTAAACTTTTGACCTTCGACCTCTGTAGTTAATTTTATTTAATGTTTCATCAGTCATAATCTTTTTAAAAGTTAACTAAAATTCTGCAATAAATACCATATATTTTTCTTATTTTCCTAAAGAATCTAAAATAGAATTTTGAACTTTGACCTCTATAGTTTATTATAGTGTCAATCGTACTTAAGATAATATGTTTTACTGTTTCATTAAAATGCGTAAAAAATTAGCTCATATTTTCTTGAAAAATCTAAAATATTTATAAATTGACCTTTGACTTCTTTACTAAAAGTTTTACCAGATTTTGGTAAGATTCTCTAATTGAAAATGGAGTTTTACATATAAAAAACTAAGTTTGTTAGAGAAAAATTAAAAGATAATTTAGCACAACATATGATTACTTAATGTGAAAATTATTACACAAAATCCACACAAATTTCTATAAAAAAAAATAAACAACAACTGAAGAAGTCTAATTTTTATAGGCCCGATATCAGAACTGCCTACTTTTTAGTAAGTAGAATCAATTTTTTTAATAAAAAAATATCAGCCAGTATTCAAATATATTTTATGATCCCTTCATGCAATTATGAACAGTTCGGGTTTAATTTTTCCTTTTCTTTTAATTATGCAAAAACATAAAGTATTAATGTAAAATAAGACTTGATTTTTCAAAACTTTCAAGTATAAATGTTTCGAGGTAACTAACTACTCTTCCAACAACTTTGTAATAAATCTTGCTGCTGTTTAAAAAAAAAAAAAAATAATCTTGATTATGAAAGAACAATAAAAAAAAATAGAAAAGAATTTTCAAACAATTTAATAACCGTAAATATAAAAACACATCATCATCATCATACTCAATCAGTAGCAGCAGCAGTAAAGCAGCAAAACCAACAGCAACAAAAAAAATAAATAAAATATAAATATTAGTCATCTATTACTTGTGCGTCTTTATTATTGAATTAAAAGTCGTCATCATTATCATCCACAGCCATAATCATCATTCATAGCAAATGCAATGGAATCAGGAATGGCAAAGTTTATATCGTGGTACTCGGGAGACTCACTTGATACTTTCAAAAAATATTCAGTATTTTATGTATAAAGACTAATTTAAAAATTCCTATGGACTCAGAAAGATTTGCTGCTATAGCTAATTATATTCTGTTGAAAATCTTGTGTATAAAAGTGTTTTCTATAGAATATCATGTGTATAACAGTATTCACTACAGAATATCTTGTGTATAACAATATTTTCTGTAGAATATCTTGTGTATAACAGTGTTTTTTATAGAAAATCTTGTGTACAACAGTATTTTCTATAGAAAATCTTTTGTATAAAAGTATTTTCCATAGAAAATCTTGTGTATAACAGTATTTTCATGTGTATAACAGTGTTTTCTATAGAAAATCTTGTGTATAACAGAGTTTTCTATAGAAAATCTTGTATATAACAGTATTTTTTATAGAAAATCTTGTCTATAACAGTATTTTCTATAGAAAATCTTGTGTATAACAGTATTTTCTATAGAAAATCTTGTGTATAACAGTGTTTTCTATAGAAAATATTGTGTTTTCTATAGAAAATCTTGTGAATAACTGAGTTTTCTATAAAAAATCTTATATATAACTGTATTTAATATAGAAAATCTTGTGTATAACTGTATTTAATATAGAAAATCTTGTATATAACTGTATTTAATATAGAAAATATTGTGTATAACAGTGTTTTCTATGGAAAATCTTGTGTATAACAGAGTTTTCTATAGAAAATCTTGTGTATAACAGTATTTTCCACAGAAAATCTTGTATATAACTGTATTTTCTATAGAAAATCTTGTGTATAACAGTATTTTCTATAGAAAATCTTGTGTATAACAGAGTTTTCTATAGAAAATCTTGTGTATAACTGTGTTTTCTATAGAAAATCTTGTGTATAAAAGTGTTTTCTATAGAAAATCTTGTGTATAACTGTGTTTTCTATAGAAAATTTTGTGTATAACAGAGTTTTCTATAGAAAATCTTGTGTATAACAGAGTTTTCTATAGAAAATCTTGTGTATAACTGTGTTTTCTATAGAAAATCTTGTGTATAACAGTATTTTCTATAGAAAATCTTGTGTATAACAGTGTTTTCTATAGAACATGTTGTGTATAACAGTATTTTCTATAAAAAATCTTATGTATAAAAGTATTTTCCGTAGAAAATACTTTTATAGATTTTCTATAGAATATGTTTTGTATAACAGTATTTTCTATAAAAAATCTTATATATAACTGTATTTAATATAGAAAATCTTGTGTATAACTGTATTTAATATAGAAAATCTTGTATATAACCGTATTTAATATAGAAAATATTGTGTATAACAGTGTTTTCTATGAAAAATCTTGTGTATAACTGTATTTTCTATAAAAAATTTTGTGTATAACAGTATTTTCCACAGAAAATCTTGTATATAACTGTATTTTCTATAGAAAATCTTGTGTATAACAGTATTTTCTATAGAAAATCTTGTGTATAACAGTATTTTCCTCAGAAAATCTTGTATATAACTGTATTTTCTATAGAAAATCTTGTGTATAACAGTATTTTCTATAGAAAATCTTGTGTATAACAGTATTTTCCTCAGAAAATCTTGTATATAACTGTATTTTCTATAGAATATCTTGTGTATAACAGTGTTTTCTATAGAAAATCTTGTGTATAACAGTATTTTCCTCAGAAAATCTTGTATATAACTGTATTTTCTATAGAAAATCTTGTGTATAACAGTATTTTCTATAGAAAATCTTATGTATAACAGAGTTTTCTATAGAAAATCTTGTGTATAACTGTGTTTTCTATAGAAAATCTTGTGTATAACAGTGTTTTCTATAGAAAATCTTGTGTATAACAGTGTTTTCTATAGAAAATCTTGTGTATAACAGTGTTTTCTATAGAAAATCTTGTGTATAACAGTATTTTCTATAGAAAATCTTGTGTATAACAGTGTTTTCTATAGAAAATCTTGTGTATAACAGTATTTTCTATAGAAAATCTTGTGTATAACAGTGTTTTCTATAGAAAATCTTGTGTATAACAGTGTTTTCTATAGAAAATCTTGTGTATAACAGTGTTTTCTATAGAAAATCTTGTGTAACAGTATTTTCTATAGAATATGTTGTGTATAACAGTGTTTTCTATAGAATATGTTGTGTATAACAGTGTTTTCTATAGAAAATCTTGTGTATAACAGTGTTTTCTATAGAAAATCTTGTGTATAACAGTGTTTTCTATAGAAAATCTTGTGTATAACTGTATTTTCTATAGAAAATCTTGTGTATAACAGTGTTTTCTATAGAACATGTTGTGTATAACAGTATTTTCTATAAAAAATCTTATGTATAAAAGTATTTTCCGTAGAAAATACTTTTATAGATTTTCTATAGAATATGTTTTGTATAACAGTATTTTCTATAAAAAATCTTATATATAACTGTATTTAATATAGAAAATCTTGTGTATAACTGTATTTAATATAGAAAATCTTGTATATAACCGTATTTAATATAGAAAATATTGTGTATAACAGTGTTTTCTATGAAAAATCTTGTGTATAACTGTATTTTCTATAAAAAATTTTGTGTATAACAGTATTTTCCACAGAAAATCTTGTATATAACTGTATTTTCTATAGAAAATCTTGTGTATAACAGTATTTTCTATAGAAAATCTTGTGTATAACAGTATTTTCCTCAGAAAATCTTGTATATAACTGTATTTTCTATAGAAAATCTTGTGTATAACAGTATTTTCTATAGAAAATCTTGTGTATAACAGTATTTTCCTCAGAAAATCTTGTATATAACTGTATTTTCTATAGAATATCTTGTGTATAACAGTGTTTTCTATAGAAAATCTTGTGTATAACAGTATTTTCCTCAGAAAATCTTGTATATAACTGTATTTTCTATAGAAAATCTTGTGTATAACAGTATTTTCTATAGAAAATCTTATGTATAACAGAGTTTTCTATAGAAAATCTCGTGTATAACTGTGTTTTCTATAGAAAATCTTGTGTATAACAGTGTTTTCTATAGAAAATCTTGTGTATAACAGTGTTTTCTATAGAAAATCTTGTGTATAACAGTGTTTTCTATAGAAAATCTTGTGTAACAGTATTTTCTATAGAATATGTTGTGTATAACAGTGTTTTCTATAGAATATCTTGTGTATAACAGTGTTTTCTATAGAAAATCTTGTGTATAACAGTATTTTCTATAGAAAATCTTGTGTATAACAGAGTTTTATATAGAAAATCTTGTGTATAACAGTATTTTCTATAGAATATGTTTTGTATAACAGTATTTTCTGTAGAATATCTTGTGTATAACAGTGTTTTCTGTAGAACATCTTGTGTATAACAGTATTTTCTATAGCAAATCGTATGTATAACAGTATTTTCTATAGAAAATCATGTGTATAACAGTGTTTTCTATAGAAAATCTTGTGTATAACAGTGTTTTCTATAGAAAATCTTGTGTATATCATTATTTTCTGTAGAAAATCATCAGTATAACAGTATTTCTATAAAAAAGCTTCAATACAACGATATATTCCATAGAAACTACACAAAACTATGCTAATAGTTATGAAATTTTTACTACATATTTGAATATTATTTTGATACCGACAAATATTTTCATTTTCCATCCCTGAATGGAATCTATCTCTCTCTCTACGTGTAACAAACCCTCATCATTTCAACCTCACTCATCATTTAATGATCACATAAATAAATTAATTGCGTCGTTGTTGTTGCTGCTGTTGCTGCAGTTGCTTGTTTTATTGCTGTTTTAAATCAATAACAGTCAAACTTGCCACTGCAAATGATGAGTAAGTACTTACTTAGTATTACTTATTAGCAGGGCTAAGATTTTCATGCACTAAATATGAACATAAAACATGCACTATAAGTCGAAATATATGTATGCTCAAAAATATGCACAGAACATAGAAATAAATAAATTGTATTAATTAGTAAAGAATTATGCGCTGAAACCAGAAAAAATAGTATTTTAAAATGTCTGGTTTTTGTTATTTCAGAAAATTTTGAAAAACATAAAAGAGTCAAATGTCAACATTTTTGAAAGATCAGATAAATATTCCAAAACATCCACCAGAATTATTATACTCAAAAGAAACATTTCATGCTAAAAAATGTCACATTCTAAGCCGTATTACCCAAAATTTAGAACAAAAATGCCAAAAAACAGGGTATGAATAAAAAAACCCGAGTTGACTGAAAAAAAAAACACCAACCACCAAAATGTCCAAATAAAAATTGTAAAATATGCAAATTATAATTCTTATATGTAATTAAATTGTTGTTAATTCATTTGATTCGAAAAATGAACAACTGGTCAATGTAGATTTCGGGTTACTGACTACAAACATGCATTTGCATGGAAATCTCTGCCCTGGTTATTTTTAGTTGAAGCTATTGTTGTAGTAGTAGTTGCTGTTGTTACTTTTGTTTAAGTTGCTTGTAATGTTGTTGTTGCTGTCATTTTCGTTGTTATTGTTGTTGTTTTTTGCTGTTACCTTCATTCATTTTTAGCACAATGTTCTAAGTTTAACTTACATTCATTCGCATACGTGTTCCAACTCACACTCGCTCTGCTACTCTTACTCATACTCATGCCTAACTAAATGGCAAAATACACTCTCATACGTATACGTACTTTGGATGCATTTAAAAGTGCATGTGTATTAAACATGTGCCCATGCATCAACCGGCCCGTGTTGGCCAATATTGTGCTGCATTTTAAATTGAAAATTTCAATTTTAATGAGCGCCATTAAACAATTTTGAAATTCATTAACTAAAGATGACAAGTGATGCAATTTGGAAGGAAATTCTTTAAGCATTTAATAATATTAAATTGCTTTAGTATTACATGTAGAAAATAATCTTCCAGCTAATTTTTTTAACAAAACAGTTATTTTCTGATTTTATAGCAGATTTTTACTAACTAATTTGCAATTGTTTTGTCAATTGATTGTAATACTTAGAACGTACCAAATATTGAGTTACATTCCTTATTACAAATTTGCTGGTTTATTACATCATTTCAATGTTTGTAAAATTTGTTTGCATATTTTAATAAAAAAAGCTCAAGTATTTATAATATGAACTTTGACCTTTGTTTGTGAATGTTTAAATTTTCCTGTTTTTATACAAGATTTGTATTTATTAGTTAATGGTTGTAACAGAATCGCATACAATATTGAATTACATTTCAGAATCAAATTACATTTAAATTATTAAAAATTTCGTCGAATTGTCATTCAATATTTATAAATATTTATAACCTACAGCACCATAGTGAGTACGGTATTATGTGTTAGTGCATAAATATAAGTCTAACACCCACTTTTCCGTTTCAATAAAATCCTTTAACAGTATTTTGAAATCAAGAAACATTTGTTATATTTTCATGAAAAATCTAAAATTTTTAAAAATTTATAGTAAATTCATTTTGGCTCAGATTCATTTTTACGTAATTTATTGTAATTTAATATTTGAATATTTAAAAATTTATAATGAATAAGGCCCATATTCATTAAATTTAAGTTCGAATAAAAATCTATAAATGGTTGAATTCTTTACTGAAGTCCAGAGATCAAAAGTTTTACAAGAAATCCCAAGAATTCAAATTAATATATTGTGATATAAAAACATAAATATTTCAACATTTAAACATTCGACCTTTGACCTCTGTAGTTTATTTTGGATTAAAGGATTAATAATTAATTAAAACGTCATGTAAGTCATAATTTTTGTATGGTTTTATTAAAATCCTGCAAGAAATACAAAATATTTGGCTAATATTTTCCAAAGAAAAATTTTACCTTTGGCTTCTTTAACAAACATTTTTAGTGTTGCTTCATTAATTATAAACAAATCCATTTAAAGTTGCTATATTGTCGGGAAAAATCTTGAATAAACATTTTAACTTCAAATCGTTTTTTTTTTTTTTTTTTTTCTAAATTTCACATTTAAAAAACTAAATATACAAATATTTTTCGAAAAAATACCTCGGTATTTTTTCAAATTTCATATTTAAAGTTAAAAATGCAAATTAAAAAAAAAAAAAACTTTTTTGAAAAAAAGTACCTTTCACAAAAATTTGGTACTTTTTTTAAATTTTATATTTAAAAAGTTTTTTTATTACAATGGAAATTCTAAAATAATAAGTACTTATTATACAAATTTAGTACTTTTTTCGAAAAAGTACTTTTTTGAAAAATTCGGTACTTTTTTAAATCTTATATGTAAACAGTTTTGTTTAATTAAAAATTGAAATTATAAAAGTACTTTTTGCTAAAATTGGGTACTTTTTTCGAAAAAGTACCATTCTACAGTTTGTTACTTTTTTTGGAATTTCACATCTGAAAAAGTTTTTTAATTTACATTTGAAAATTTGAAATAGTTCTTATTATGTACTATTTAGTACTTTTTTTGAAAAATTCGGTACTTTTTTAAATCTCATATTTCAACAGTTTTGTTTAATTGCAAACGAAAATTATAATAGTACTTTTTGCTAAAATTTGGTTCTTTATTGGAAAAAGTACCTTCAACAGTTAGGTACTTTTTTTGGAATTTAATATATGAAAAAGTTTTTTAATTTACATTTGTAAATTTTAAAAAGTTCTTGTTATGCCTATTTAGTACTTTTTTTGAAAAAGTAACTCTTTTAAATGTTTGGTACTTTTTTAAATTTCATATTTGAAAATGGGATTTAGTCATTAATATACATTTAAAGAAAATTTATAACAAATTTATTGAAAAATTACCTTTCACTATATTAGTTTTTATATTTTTTAAAGTTTTCTAATTAAAAAATATAAACAAACTTTACAAATTTGTTATTTTTTCGGAAAATGTAGATTTCATAACACTTACATACTTTTTTATATTTCATATGCCAAAAATTTAATATGAACATTTGGTACCTTTCCAAAAAAAGTACCTCTCATAACTGACTGGTACTAAATTTCATGTTGAAAATAAAATCATTTTCAATACCATACCTTATCAACAGAGCGTATTTGTGGAATATTTCAGCCAGCTAGCTCCTTTCGCTTGGGCCCTATCGTGTTTTCTACACACAGACAGACAGGCGGAAGGACGTAGCGAGATCGTCTTAGAATCTTATGAGGCTCCAGGATATATGTATTAGGGTGACAGCCGTTTTTTTTTTTTTTTTTTTAGATTTCAAAGAGTGCTGGGTGAAATATTGTGACACTAGGTCTAAAAGTTAAGTGCTGAAAATTTGAGGTAAATCGGACAACGATTTCGCCACGCGCATCGAGGTCAAAGGTCAGATATATGCAAAATTTTAGTATTTATATGAAATAAATTTATATAAATTCCTTAAATTTCTGCAGTATGTTACAGAAATATGTAGATTTATTTATATTAATGAAAATTACAGTAAAAAAAATCTTTTTGAGATTAAACCTATATTTCCTTTGGGTCAAATTGACCCACAAACTGTATTATCGTTAAAATTCGAAAAAAATGCAAATTTTTCAGTTTTTCTAAAAATTTTACTACTAAATAATTATTTTTGCAATCGAATGCAAAAGAATCGAAATGTGTAAGTAATTTTCGTTCTAATAAGATATAAAAGACAAAAATTGGTTAAAAAGTGTTAAAGTTATTAAAAAATCCCCAGACCATTAACGTGTCTCAGGCCACTTGAACAAGAAATGTAGGAACAAAATTAACATATTTTATGAAATATTAAAATAAAAGCTAATTTTTACTTAAAATATATCCGTATTTACATTTGTATGTATTTATTTTTTTAACGATAGTTTCGAATCTCCATTTTCAAATTTTTACAAATTTTGTTAAAAAAATTTCAGAATTTTTTGATCATCTCATTGGGATTTATTGAGATCATAATAGAGATTAGAAATATGAAAAAATGATGTCAATACCTCTTACAGTTCTTCCGTACCTGCGATTTAAATTTTGTGATTTTTAGGAAACAAAATTGTTTTGGCCATATTTTTGCGAATGAGAGGAATTTCCTTACTGTTACGAATTTTAAGTAAAACCTATACAGAATCTTATATATCAGATAATTCTAGATACACTATGAAAGTTTTACTAAAATTTGAAAACGTTAACCCTAAAACCGTGAAGGTCAAAGATAAAATGTAAAATGTAGATACTTTTTTGGTTCTACAACCAATATTTTAATATGTTTCAAACGGAATGACAAAATCAATATAGCCCTATCTTTTTTGAAAAAGTAGTATTTCTACTACTATTTTAAATAATGAGTATTTCTACTACACTTTTTAAAAAAAGTAGTATTTCTACTACTATTTTAAAAAAGTTGTATTTCTTCTACTATTTTTAAAAAAAGTATTATTTCTACTACTATTTTTAAAAAAGTAGTATTTCTACTACTATTTTCAAAAAAAGTAGTATTTCTACTACTATTTCAAAAAAGTAGTATTTCTACTACTATTTTAAAAAAGTAGTATTTCTACTACTATTTTAAAAAAGTAGTATTTATACTACTATTTTTAAAAAAGTAGTATTTCTACTACTATTTTTAAAAGATTTGGTACTTTTCAAAAAGTTTTATCTGGAGCACTTGAGTAGGATCAAATCTGTGGTGGCTGCTGCTAATTCAAACCATATCCCAAATATATTAGTAACAAAGACCAGATGGTTTTATATCTAGCAGTCAGTCAAAAATTCTCACATTAATCCTTTGCTTTTGTTATTTAAACCTTAAAAAAAAGTACTTCAATTTTGTATCGCTAACAAAACATTCCAAAACTATCTAAAACTAAATGAGATTTAGACCATCACACCCATTTTCAATTGCCACAATATGAAACAGACAAGCAAGCAGCTAGTAATTCTGCAGATTGACAGGCCAATATAGTCTTAGAGGGCAATTGAAGCAAAATACTCAAAGTCTTGATATTCTGGCTGGTTGGTTGGTTGGTTGGTTGGTTGGTTGGCTGGCTGTCATTATTAAAATGTAAAAATGCCCTCCCTCTAAAGAAGAGGTTTTTCATGGTTTTTCTATTTTCAAAGGCCTTTTTGGTTGTAATTGCTGTCGGTTTTACTATTGTTGTTGTTGTTTTATTTATTTATTATTTTTCTTAAATATTATTTATGTGTTTTTTTTTGTTGGCTTTTCATTCGCTTTATTTATTAAGTTTGCAATTCGTTCTGTTCTGTTTGTTGTAATAAATGAATTTAGTGTGTTGTATTTGTTGTTCTATTTGTATTTCATATCTATGATGTTTGTCTAAAAGTGTAGTTGTACATAATTGTATCTATGTATAGATCTCTGTGTATGTGTAAATGTTTTCTTTGTTTAATAGAAGTTGTATCTATGTACATATGTTTGATTGTAGGTAAGTAGGTTTTGTGGTTTCCATTTCTGCTGTAAATGTTGCAAAGTAGCCGGCTAAATCATAAAAGTTCTTTAAAAATCTATAAAAAATCCATTCCAAAACTCAAAGGTATATAAAATATTATGTTTCTAAAATCACTATTAATGCCAACCTCGTATAAACATACAATATACTATATGTATTAGTAGCTGTGTCACTGTGTTTGTATGTATATGTTTATAGCTGTCTATGTATGTTTCATTTTTGTAATGTAATGTTAACGACATTTGACTGGAGGTCGCATTTGAAAACAATATAAAGGTGCTGTCATAATTTCATTATATCTCAACTTATTTTAAACAAACAACTACAGCAACAACTACCAACGAGATGTCAAGATAATTTAATATCCATCGTAATATGAAAAAAAAAGAAAAATAAATAATAAAATAAAATTAGATAATAAAAAAAATGTAGAGAACATGGCCTGCGCGGAAATGAGGACACAATAATTGAGCCATTAATTAATGCGATTTGCTGTTACGGTTAGAGGACTAGATAGATAGATGACAAAATTGTACATTAAATTCATGTTCTTGGAATTTCAATTAAATTAAGGAAATTATATTAAATGAAGGAGGATAATGACTATGGAGAGTGAAGATTAAATTAAGAATAGCTAACAATTATGACATTTATTAAAGTTTTAAATTTTTGTTTAAAAAAAAAAAAAAAAAATTGGAAACGATTTTCTTTAATCTAAAGTTATTTACAATATTACAGACCTAAAGCTAACTTAACACTATACATTTAATTGAGAAAAGCTTCTTAAGTTGGACCTACAATGAGTCAAAATGTGGAAAAATATTTTTTAACCCGGAATTTCTTTGTCATCATTTTTTTTCACTAATAAATTAAAAAAAAAAATGTTGAAAAAAAAAATTTTTGAAAAAAAAAAAAATTAAAAAAAAAAATTTTGAAAAACTTAAAAATTTAAAAAAAAAAAATTTTGAAAAACTTAAAAAAAAATTGAAAAACAATTTCGAAAATTTTTTTTTTTTTAATTTTCATTTGTTTTATAAACCTGTAATAAATTTAAAAATTGATTATGAATAAGGCCTTTAGTATTTCTTATAAAAATTTTGACGTTTTAAGTAGAATTAACAGAGGTCAAACGAATTCGAATGTACTAGTATGTCCGTTAAGAGCATTGTAAAAGATTCCCGATAGATGGCGCATGTATAAATAGTGGCAGAGCTGGCAGTCGTGAGTTGAGTTGATCATTGTCGCTGTTAGAGTTAACATCAACTGTCGTGTACATTTGAGTTTGTACATTATAAAGTGTGTGTGCATTTCTGCTATTTGATAAACGTGTATAAAGACACTGAGTGACTATTTAGAGTGTTGTTGTTGTACATTCTAAATAAATAAAGAGTTGTCACAATTTTTAAACTACTAAAACTGCTTTTATTTGCAATCAAAAGTATCCGGTTTATTTAAAGGAAATAAACCACGTTTTTAAAGGGAAAAAAACGTAACAATATTTATGTTTTTATAACATAATGTATTAATTTGAATTCTTTTTAAAACAAATTTATATAATATGAAATTTTTTTAGCATGAAATGTATCTTTTTAGTCTAAAAATACTGGTGGATGTTGTGGAATATTGTCTGATCTTTCAAGAAAATGTTCCTAAAATAATAAAAACCAGTCATTTTAAAATATATTTTTATTCTATTAACTAATATAGTGTATTTATTTCTGTTTCATAGTTCTTCATATTTTTGAGCATATATTTCGATTTATAGTGCATGTTTTATGTGCATATTTACAACATGAAAATCTCAGCCCTGCTAATAAGTAATACTAAGTAAGTACTTACTCATCATTTGCAGTGGCAAGTTATTGATTTAAAACAGCAATAAAACAAGCAACTGCAGCAACAACAGCAACAACAACGACGCAATTAATTTATTTATGTGATCATTAAATGATGAGTGAGGTTGATGATGATGAGGGTTTGTTACAAGTAGACATAGAGAGAGAGTGAAGTTGTTTGATAGATTCCATTCAGAGATGGAAAATGAAAATATTTGTCGGTATCAAAATAATATTCAAATATGTAGTAAAACTTTTAATTTATTTTCATATTAGCATAGTTTTGTGTAGTTTTTATGGAAAATATCGTTGTATTGAAGCTTTTCTATAGAAAATACTGTTATACTGATGATTTTCTACAGAGAATAATGATATACACAAGATTTTCTAGAGAAAATACTGTTATACACACGAATTTCTATTGGAAATAATGTTATACACATGATTTTCTATAGAAAATACTGTTATATACAAGATTTTCTATAGAAAATACTGTTATAAACAAGATTTTCTATAGAAAATACTGTTATACACATGATATTCTATTTGAAATACTGTTGTACACACGATATTCTACTGTTAATACTGTTATACACAAGATTTTTTATAGAAAATACTATTATACACACGCTATTCTATAGAAAATATTGTTATACACAGGATTTTCTATAGAAAACGCTTTTATACACAAGATTTTCTATAGAAAACACTGTTATACACAAGATTTTCTATAGAAAACACTGTTATACGCAAGATTTTCTATGAAAATACTGTTATACACAAGATTTTCTATAGAAAACACTGTTATACGCAAGATTTTCTATGAAAATACTGTTATACACAGGATTTTCTATAGAAAACACTTTTATACAAACGATTTTCTATAGAAAATACTGTTATACACAAGATATTCTATAGAAAGTACTGTTATACACAAGATTTTTTATAGAAAACACTGTTATACAAAAGATTTTCTCTAGAAAACACTTTTATACACAAGATTTTCTATAGAAAACACTGTTATGCACAAGATTATCTATAGAAAACACTGTTATACACAAGACTCACTATAGAAAATACTGTTATACACAAGATTTTCTATGGAAAATACTGTTATACACATGATATTCTGTTTGAAATACTGTTGTACACACGATATTCTACTTTTAATACTGTTATACACAAGATTTTTTATAGAAAGTAATAATTTTGACACGGCAGACAAAGATCACCCAGGCCAGCCAAAACAGCTTGAAGCCCAAGAATTGGAGGCATTACTCCATGAAGACTGTTGTAAAACTCAACATGAGCTTGCTTAAGCAGCAATTTCAAAAACTCTGTGAGCAGCAGGACTGGGTAACATACGAATTGAAGCCACCTTAAGCATTATTTTGATTTGCAAATCAAAATAACAGAATATTACTAGTTAGCTATAGCAGCAAATCGTTCTGAGTTTTTAAATTAGCTTGTGAGTACCATAGTACTTTTCAATATGAAAGAGTATCAAAAAAAAAAGTACGATCGTATCAACTTTATCATTCCTGACTTCATTGCATTTGCTACGAATGATGATTATAATGATGGATGGTGGATGATAATGATGACGACTTTTAACTTAAAAATAAATACGCACAAGTAATAGATGACTAATATTTATTATGCTGTTGGTTTTGCTGCTCTACTGCTGCTGCTACTGATTGAGTATGATGTTGATGTGTTTTTATATTTACGGTTATTAAATTGTTTGAAAATTCTTTTCTATTTTTTTTTATTGTTTCTTCATAATCAAGATTAGTTTTTTTTTTTTTTTTAAACAGCAGCAAGATTTATTACAAAGTTGTTGGAAGAGTAGTTAGTTACCTCGAAACATTTATACACCCAATATATTCCAACAAAGTATTAATAATTTCAAATCGATATAGATTTGTAGCTGTAGTTGTAAAAGTTTAAATCTTCAGGTAGTGAATATCGATACACTTTTACAAAATGTTGGTAAAAATCTAAAAATGTCTATTTCCTCAGATTATTCAACCAGGATTGAAAAATAAAATGTTGATAATTATAGTGTTTTATTGAAGATATTTCGATATAATTTGGTACATATCATTTTTTAGGCCCAAAGACGAAGCCTATTGAAACTGGCTGAAATCGGTCTATTATTTCACCTAGCCCCCATACAAATGTCCTCCCGAAATTGAACTTCATCGGTCTTAAATGTTTAATTTATGTAGGTATCTACACAAATATTGTTCCAAATAAGTTTTATATACACCGAATTCATGTCACCACATTTTATAATGATCGGTCCATAATTAATCATAGCTTCCATATAAGACCTGCTTCCGTAAATCACTTTAAAGTTCATAAATCTCATAAAAACTTTGGTATACACATAAAATTCAACATAAATAACTCTCATGTAGACATAAACTACGATCTAATTTCATGGTGATCGCTCAATAATTGGTCATAGCTCCCATATGAGGTCCACTTCGAAAATCACTTACATATATAAATTATTGAATTTTAAAAGAAAAATGTTTTTGCTCATTTACTTAGTGTGTAGGGTATTATATGGTCGGGCTTGACCAATCATACTTTCTTACTTGTTTGTTAAGGAAATTTGAAGATATTTATGGGAAAATGCATGGTGATAATAATAAAAAAAAATCATATGGAAAAATCGTATGTTCGCGATCCGTACATTCGCGACCGGTACTTAAGCCAATTTAACAAAAACCAATAGAGACATTTTATTGTGTAAGTAACGGATAGAGATCTACATTAATACACTTTTAAAATATATTAAGCGCTTTTAAATATTCCGTTCCATTTCGCAGATTTTTACATTTCACTACTGTCAGCTAAAGTTAACTTCTATTTTGCGTACGTTCGTTACCACATGTTTATAATCATTTATATCATTATGAAAACTTAAACTCGATGAAATCCAAGTTTTGCACCAAACATAGAGCTACCAACATGCTGTTGAATTGCAAAAACAATATAGAAAAAGTTTTGTTTTCTATATTCTTTGGATATCAAAAGCGTACGAACGTACGTTCGTGATCCCAGGAAATGCCCATATACTATTGATAAAAATGTATTACATTTTTCTTAAAATGTTTAACTATTATAACAATTTGTTACATTTTTAAAAAGTTTTTTTTCATTACATATTTAAAATCTTTTTTACAATGTAATTTTATAAAATTATTTAAAAAAAAAAATTTTACTTTTTTCAAAAAAAAAAAGTACCATTTATAACAGTTTGGTACTTTTGTAAATTTCATATTTAAAAAAGTTTTTTTAATGCAAATGCAAAATTTCAAAAAGTACTTTTTATAAAAAGTACTTTATTTAAAAAGTACTTTTTATAAAAAGTACTTTATTTAAAAAGTACTTTTTATACAAAGTACTTTTTATAAAAATATATAATTTTTTTTAAATTACAACATTCTTATAAAAAGTACTTTTTAAATAAAGCACTTTTTATAAAAAGTACTTTATTTAAAAAGTATTTTTTATAAAAAGTACTTTTTATAAAAAGTACTTTTTATAAAAAGTACTTTTTTTTTAAAAGAGTACTTTTTATAAAAATGTTGTAATTTAAAAAAAAAATAATAATAATATTATTGTAAAAAAGTACTTTAAATCCATTGGTAATTTTTTTAAATACCTTTAAAACTGTTGGTACTATTTTTTTGAATAACCTTCATAACAAAATTGTACTTTTTTCAAAAAAAAGTACCATTAATAACTGTTTGGTACTTTTGTAAATTTCATATTTAAAAAAGTTTTTTTAATGCAAATGCTAATTTCAAAAAGTACTTTTTATAAAAAAGTACTTTTTTCAAAAAAAATACTTCTTATAAAAATGTTGTAATTTAAAAAAAATAATAATAATATTATTTCAAAAAGTACTTTTATAAAAAGTACTTTTTTTTTAAAAAGAGTTCTTTTTATAAAAATGTTGTAATTTAAAAAAAAAAAAATATTATTGTCAAAAAGTACTTTAAATCCATTGTTAGGTACTATTTTTTTGAATAACCTTCATAACCAGTTCCATTTTAAATACTCCAACTACGGATTTTTTTAAACATGGAGACACCTGTTTTATTTATAGTTATTCAAATTACTTCCAACTCAGTCCTTATCTTTCTCACATTCAAGAAAGTTTATTGAACCCTTTTCTTTTTCATAACCAATTGAGAAGTTTGCTAACGAGCAAAAATACTTATATTTAGACTAAGTTATTTATTTTTTTTTTATTTGAAATTTGTTGGACGTGTGTGCATTTGAATTTGTTTAAGTCAATTAACACATTTAGCTAAATAATAAAAAAAAATAAAATAAATAAATAAAGAAAGAAAAAAGAAACTAGTATTAAACTAAAATTCTATGTAAGAAAATAATAAATTAATTTTTATTCATTCTACATCTCTCATTGGAAGAAGTGTGAGTGGGTTAAATAAATATTTAGTACATTTAGTATAATAATACTTGTATGTTTATATTGTATATAAATTTTGTATCTATTTTATTCTATCAATTACATAATGAATGACATGTACACTTATTTTGGATTAGAATATAAATATTTTTTTGCACTATATATATTTTGATTTTTATCTACATATTTGTATGTTTTTACTTGTCTTTATAGATGTTGGTTTTTTGTTTTGTTTGTATTTATATGCAAACATTGCTTTTGTTGTGTTTAGTTAGAAAGAGATAGAAAAGAAAGTTCATTGGCATTTAAACTAAAGTGTCCTTGTAAATAAACACATACAACAAAAAAAAAAAAAAAAAAAAAATTAGAAAACAAACACATGTAAAAGAGAATTATGATTGGCAATAGGCGACAAATTAAGTACTAAATTGTTAAGTTATTTAAAAATTTCAGTTTGAAAACTGTTAATGAATGAAAAAATACTATAATTGAATCTGCAAATTTAAACATTTTGAGGAACTTTAAATTTCGTATTAACTTAGAGAACAAATTTGGAAGTGGTAAGGTACGATACCTTCCATTTGTAACTGGATTGAGTTCCCATTTTCTCAATCTCTGGTTATTTTTTCATTGAGACAATATACTGATAGTTCTCATTTAAAAATTATATTAATTGGAAGTATTTTGTTACGACAAACGATAACCAGAGATTGAGAAAATGTAGCTTAGTCTTTCAAATTATTTCTAATTACTAAAATATTAGGATTCAAGAGTTAAATCTAGATACAACTTTATAATATTGTTTTAAGACACTGTTGAAAACTCCCTAATACAAGGTGGCGCAAAAGTAATCCTCCTATCAGAAAATGCTATAAATTTTGCGATTGGCCCCTAATGTCAGTTCTGTTTTGACATTTGTGTAGTAAACACATACGAAATACACGTTAATAAACAATGTTGCGCTACACTATATATTTGACCAATAATCGGTCGGTGACTTTGGCACAACGTGAATTTCGTCGCAGATTTCCTGGCCGTCCAACGCCTACTGGTGAAACACTGCGACGTTTAGCCGCTCGCCTCGCAGAGACTGGCACAACACGAGATGCTGCCAGGCGTGGCAGACCCCGGAGTAGCCGTTCTGCAGAGAATATTGCTGCTGTAGCCGAGGATGTCATGGAAGCGCCGTCGACATCGACCAGACGACGTGCCACGCAAATGGGTATCAGTCGACGGTCTTTACAGCGAATTTTGGCACAAGATTTCAAGATGTTTCCATACAAAGTCCAGACGGTGCATCAGCTGTTAGCTGCTGACCGCCAATCGCGTCTAACATACGCTCAAGCCATCCTTAATCACCACCAAGAGTAAGATGAGTTTTCATCAAAAATAATCATGAGCGATGAGGCCCATTTCCATCTTAGCGGGTACGTAAATAAGCAAAAGTTACGCTTCTGGGGCACTGAAAATCCGCGTATAATCCACGAAGAGCCATTACACTCGCTCAAAGTCACTGTATGGTGTGCTGTTTTCGCTGGAGGAGTCATCGGACCTTTTTTCTGCGAAGACGTCGCGGGCCAAACGGTTACTGTGAATGGTGAGCGCTACAGAGCAATGATCAACGAGTTCTTTTTGCCGCAACTAGATGAATTGGGATTGGAAAAAATGTGGTTCCAACAGGACGGGACGGTGCAACGGCACACACTGCACGTGCCACAATCGATATGCTGAAGGATGCATTTCCCGGGCGCCTAATCTCCCGTTTTGGCGATTTGCACTGGCCAGCAAGATCGCCTGATTTGACCGCTCCAGACTTATTTTTGTGGGGCTTTTTGAAGTCGCGTGTTTATGTCAACAAGCCTCAAACTCTTGCAGCTCTTAAAGACAATAACCGTCAAGAATGTGAGGACCTATCGCCGGAAGTTTTGGTCAAGGTGATGGAAAATGACATAAAAAGGGCTCAAATGACAATCAACTGTGGCGGCGGCCATTTACATGACATCATATTCTCGACTTGATGTAAAAAAAATTAAAAGACCAAATAAAAATAATCCACAAGAAGAATCAAAGTTTTTCATTTTTTTTTTTTTTTTTTAATTACAGCCAAAAAACATCGGAAGTTTACTATTGCGCCACCTGGTATAACTTATTTTCCCTGTGTTACAAATTGTTTGACACACCAAAATGTCTGCTAGTGTGGCTAGTAGCGTTAAAGTAGCGTTGCTAAAAGCCATATTTAAAATAAACAGATAAATTTGAAATGATTTGTAGGACATAAAAGTTAAATGTACTCGTGTGCTTGAGTCTGTTTGTTTGTTGCGGGGCGTATGAGTGATATGAATTTATGCGTACATGTTACTCATACCACTTGGAATGGAGGATGGTTGGTTGGATGGATGGATATTGACGCACCTGATATAAATCAAAAAAACACATAAACACACTTAAACGCACCCACACACCCACTGCCAGCAAGTGTGTATCCAAATTTGTGTTCAGTTTGACATACATACAATAAAAACTCATATAAGTAAGTATCTAGTACACGCATGTGGCAAAATGTGGTAAACTGCTACTACTCAAAGATACATTCACATGTTAGTTGCTACAAAAGAGTATGAGTTAGTGTGTTGGTAAATTTATGAGGAAGTGCGTGAAATAAAATGAAGAGAATTGCTATTCTAATACAAACATATCAATGTAGAAATGTATGCTTGTTGTATTTCATTCCATATCTACGACAGTTTATCAATAAATGCTACGCATACACCAACTATCTAATGGATACACACACTCTTAGACAGAAAGACAGACAGACATAAAATCTCACACGCACGCTTTCATAAGCACCGTTCATTTATTTGTATCTTACTTATGAAATACAAGAAGCTAAATAAATAAAAGTTTGCCAAAATGTGTGCGTTCATACGACTAAAACAAAGTTTATATTGCAGTTGAAGGTCGTTCGCTAAGTTTGTGTTTGTTTGTTTTATTTTATTTTTTGCTTTCTTGCTTGCTTTGTTTTTGTTTAGCAATAAAACAACAAACAAACTAAAATTTTTGAGGTCAATGTATGATAAAACCGTTTAATAAACATAAACATACACATAAATAAAGAAAATCATAAATACATGCACGTTCCCTCCCAGCTACAGCTAGCGATACTCATACAAAATTGTATTTATTTACACGCATATTAAACAAATAAATAAACTATGTATGTATATCGAGTTGAAAAATAATACGCACAGAAAAACAATAACAACAAGCCAAACAAAAATTAATTAAAAAACATAAAAATTAAAAAAAAATATAAAAAACCTAAATATTTACTAAGTTTGTCGAATCAAAATTATTAAGAGAGAGAGAGAGATAGATAGAGAGAGGGAGAGCAGCAGCATAGAAGCTCAAAGTAAATTGGAGAGAGAGTGTGTGTGTGTATTAAAGAGTGAGAGTTTTGTATATAAGTATTATATTTCTAGAGATATTTTAAAGATTGTTTTCTATAAAAATGTGTTAATAATACTTAATTTTAAATTATAAGGTATTTTTTTTTCAATTACCTTGATAAGAAGTTCTTTTTATAAAATTAAATATATATTTTTTTAAATCTAACCTTTAAACTTTAATACATACAATAACTTTTAAACTTTAATAGAAATCACACTTAAAAATTTAACAAAAAAGTACTTTTTTTATATCTAAACAAGTAAGAGAGATATATTCGGATGGGCCGAATCTTATATACCCTTCACCAAACTATACTTCAAAATAAAAATGTTTAGGTAATTTTAGGTAAACAAAATTTATTTTTTTTTCCAGTTGTTTTTTTTTTAATTTTTTGGAAAAAAATATTTTTGGAATTTTTTTTTTAAAGTTTTTATGTAAAATTTTTTTTATTTTTTTTAAATTAAAAAAATTTTTTTTTTTCAATTTTATTTTTTAATATGTAGCGAAAAAAACTTTTGGTGAAAAAAAAAAATCTGGTTAAAAATTTTTCCCGATATTGACCCATTGTAGGTCCAACTTACTATGGTCTTATATACGTCGTTGCAAAGGTCTTTGAAATATCTATCATTATATTAATGACTTAGTAATCCAGATATAGGTCAAAAAATAGGTAAAAAATCGAGGTTGTCCTGGTTTTTTCCTTATATCTCAGCCATATGTGGACCGATTTTGCTGATTTTAAATATCAAAATTCTCGAAAGCATGTCTGGCAAAATTATTGAAAATTTGGATCCCGAAGATATCTGGGGTCATCAGAAAATTGATTTCAACAGACAGACAGACGGACAGACAGACGGACATGGCTTAATCGACTCCGCTATCTATAAGGATCCAGAATATATATACTTATAGGGTCGGAAAATTATATTGTGGAAATTACAAACGGAATGACAAATTTATATATACCCTTCTCACGAAGGTGAAGGGTATAAAAAAATAAATAAATAAATAAAAAAAAAAATTAATAAAAAAATAATAATCAAATATCTACAAAAAAGCATGCTATAAAAAAAATTATGTATTTAGAAAAGTTACTTTCCGAAAATGTACATATTTCAAATAAATAAGTATTTTCAAAAAACAAAGTTTTCATAAAAGTACCTTATCAAAAAAGTACTTACTTCAATAAAAGTACTTATTTCCTAAAAATATCTTATAAAAAAAGTACTTACTTCAATAAAAGTACTTAATTCTTAAAAGTACTTTTTCAATAAAGTACTTATCTCCAAAAAGGACCTTTTCAAAAAGTAACTTTTTAAAGAAGTACCTTTTCAAAAAGTACCTTTTCAAAAATTATCTTTTCAAAAAGTACCTTTTATAAAAAGTACTCATTTCATTTAAGGTACCTTTTCAAAATAAAAGGATTGTTCTCTATTATTTTGAAATTATACTTTTAAAGAAATAAGTACTTAATTGAAAAGGTACTTTTATGAAAATAAGTACATTTATTTAAGTAAATACATTTATGGAAATAAGTACTTTTTGATAAGACACTTTTATGGAATTAAGCAATTCTAATGAAATAAGTACTTTTTAAAATGTACTTTTATGGAAAAAGATATTTTTTCCAATAGGAACTTTTATGAAAATAAGTACTTTTTTGAAATAAGTACATTTATTGAAGTAAGTACTTTTATGGTTAGTTATAGTTATTTTTTTGGAAATAAGTACTTTTTTTAGAAGGTACAAAAAAGAATCATTTAAAAAAAATTAGTACATTTTTCAAATGTTCTTTTATGAAATATGTACTTTTTGAAAGGTACTTTTAAGGAAATAAGTATTTTTTTTTCATTAGGAACTTTTACAAAAAATAAATACTTTTTTGAAAAGAACTTACTTCAATAAAAGTACTTATTTCCCTAAAGGTTTCTATTCAAAAAAGAGCTTATTTCCACAGAAGTACCTTTTTAAAATATATTTAAATTGTATTGTATTATTTTTCAAATGTACTTTTATAAAAATAAGTACTTTTTGATAAGATATTTTATGGAATTGAGTACTTTTAATGAAATAAGTAATTTTTAGAAGGTACTTTTATGAAAATAAGTACTTTTTTGAAAAGGTACTTTTGTGGAAATAAGTATATTTATTAAAATAAGTACTTTTATGGAAATATATAGTTATTTTTTTTTAAATAAATACTTTTATTGAAGTAAGTACTTTTTTTAGAAGGTACTTTTATTAAAATTGTTATTTATTTTTTCTTAAAAATGCATTTACATAATTTTCCTTTACAGCATTATTGTTTGAATGATTCTCTTTTGTAGAAATTTCTGTTTGAAAAGGTACTTTTATAGAAAGAGTACTATTTATTATATTATTAAATAAAAGTATCGTTAACATTTATAAAGTACCTTATCAAAAAAGTGCGCATTTTAAAGAAAAGCACATTTCTACAAAAGTACTCATTTCCATTAAAGTACTTACAATAGTAAATATTGAAAACAGTATGTGTTAAGGCGTAATCCTTAACCCAGGCGTAATCCTTAACCCAAAAATTCATAATCTAAATAATGAATTTTTTGCTAAAAAATTTATTTTATTTATATAATTAATTCTTAGTTTAAACTATTTTTACTGTATTACATTGTAATAGAGTTACATTTTGTATGGAGAAATATTACCCTTGTAGTTCAATCCCTACAAAATAAGGTTTTGAATATCCAACGGCTATAATCAGGAGGAATTTAAGAAAAAACTATTACGACGAAATTGAGTCTCATTTTAATATTTCACTTCCAGACAAAGGTTCCTGGTTGTGAACAGGTGCCAAATTACCGCATTCGATATCGAGTAAAACTGATGGTAATTTTCTTACTTGGGATTATGGCATTCGATATCGAGTAGGAAATTTAGTACATTTTCTTACAATTTCGATATCGAAGTCTCTTTTCGATTCGATAGCTCATTCGATCACGAATGCGGTAATTCGGCCCCAGTATGTATTTCAATACAATAACTTATTCTACAATGAAGTTCCTATAAATACGTACACGCAGACAAATATATAGTTGTGCATGTTTACTGTAACCATTTCAACATTTTTAACAATATTATAGTCACAGTAACTATTTATATGATTGCGGTAACCAAAATATGGTTAATTTACGATTCACATGATTATATCAACCATATATGTATATGGTTACAGTAAGCAAGTATATGTTTGTGACAACCATTTATATGATGAATAATTTTATCATAATATTTTGTTCTCAGATTATGATATCCATAAGCCGAGAGCAATATAATATGGTAAGTCCTTCATCATATAAATGTTTGTCACAAACATATACTTGCTTACTGTAACCATATACATATATGGTTGATGCAATCATGTTAATCGTAAATTAACCATATTTTGGTTACCACAATCATATAAATAGTTACTGTGACTATAATATTGTTAAAAAACTTATACAAATTTTGAAATGGTTGCAGTAAACATGCTCAAGAAGTTTTTGAAAAAAAAAAAATTCATAAAAGTACATTTAAAAAAAAAACCGTTTTTGTAAAAATAACTTTACAAAATAGTAAACTTTCCATAATTCGAAAAATACTTTATCTTTTCAAACAAATTAATACAATATTCAAAATACGATTTCACTAAACATATGTATTTTAATAGAAGTACCTTTTTTTGGGGTCATGAACGCGAGATTCATGTGCATTTGAAGTAGAAAAAATGGAGTTTTGACTGCATGTAGAGTAACACTTAATAATAACACTATGCTACATCAAAACTATGAAGGGTTTCTCATATAGTAATTTAGTTTTATTGGAGTCCATAAAGTTCGTAAATACTTATAGTATACTTAAAGTTACAACTTCAAAATATCATACTCTTAAAATAGTACTTTTTATTAAAGTACTTTTTACGAAATCAAATTTTAAAAATGGTACTTTTTACGAAAGTACATTTTAAAAATGGTACTTTTTATGAAAGTACCTTTTATAAATCGTACTTTTTATGAAACTACAATTTTGAAATAGTACGTTCTATAAATAACTTTATGAAATGGTAGTTCTCATGAAAGTACCGTTTTAAAATAGTTCATTTTATGAAAGTACTATGCTCAAGTGATACCTTTTGTTATAAAAATACCCTTTTAAAATGATATTTTTTACAAAGGTATATTTTTAAAATGGTTATTTTTAAGAAAGTACCTGTTTGAAAAGGTAAAAAATATTTTTAAACACGAATTTTTTTTTTTACCAAAAAAATTTTTTTGTCATAAATTTTTTTTCACTAGTAAATTTAAAAAAAATATTTTTTAAAATCAAAAAAAAAACTATTTCGAAAAAAATTTTTTTTTGAAAACAATTTTGAAAAAAAATTATTATTTTTTAAATTTTGAAAACATTAATTTTGTTTACCTAATAATATTTAAAATTTTTATTTTAAAGTATAATTTGATGAAGGATATATAAGATTCGGCACAGCCAAATGTAGCTATCTTACTTGTTTATAAACAAATAATTTTCAATTGTGTTTTACAAAAAAAGTTTTTATAAAGTATGTATTATCTAAGCATTTTTTAATAATTTTTGTACAAAAACTTTTTAAATATGTTTTTAAAGTGTTTGAGATAAGTGTTTTTTTTTTTTTTAATTTAAAATATTTTAACAAGCGTAAATGTGTATAATTTCCAAATATATTATTCTCAATTTTTCCCTTTTAAAGAATGCATTTATTTCCAACTCTGTTCTATCTCTGTACCAAATTTATCAGTATGCCGTGATACTTGACTTTTTAACGTACATGGATGTGTATGATGATTGTGACAACAACAACAACAACAACAACCAATACAATAACAATAATAAAAAAAAAACAATAATTGAAACAACTACTACAACAATGAATTAAATCAACAACAACAACTAAAATAATTGCCTTCACGTTCCACGGCAGGTGTATCTAAACGTGGGTGGTTTACGTGTAAAATAGCAAAAACAAAAAAAAAACTATGGCAGTAACAACAACAATTTAAAAGCATGTTAATAGCAAAAAAAACCAAACGAGAGAAAAAACACAAAACAAAAACTGTAAATCACTAAATGATTTTTTAAATAAAATGCAAAATTTATGCGCAAAAATTTAAATAAAATCAACAAACACATTTACAGAGATACAGATAACTACAAATACCTACTAACAGATAAATGTAGGTATGTGCTATGTATTGAATAGGAGCTACTGTAAATACATATAATACAAGGGAGTTGTTGGTGTATTTGTATTTACCAACACCACCTTCATACTTTTTTTGTGGGTCTAATGAACTCAATACCCAAAAATATTTAATCAAATAAAATAGTTTCACAATAGTTTCTAAAACCCCAAAAAACCAATGAATGTATTTGCGAAATTTCAAAATACAAACAGAAAAAATAAACAAATTGGCCATAAATTTTAGTCAATATCGAGTGATATAAAATGGCTAAAATACCACCACTACAATTGATTAGAATTGGAACAAAACACAGATACATTTGTAGCTAAATATATACTTAATAAATACATACAGTGATGTGAAAAATAATAAGGACACTAATTTGGTACATTATTATTTTGTGAGAATGTAAATAAAATGAGAGAATTGCTGATAAATAACGGTGCTTATTCTTAGCTAATATATTACAAAAACAAATTATGTTACAATTTTTTTTAAAATTTACATGCATTTGATAATAACAAATTATTAATTGTTGAGAGGTTGTTATAAGCTGTGCAAAATAATAAGGACAGCTCATCAATTTGAAAATAAACATATTGTAAAAGTGATTGCAAGTTATTATTTTGTGTACAAAAGGTAAGAAGAGCGTTCTAAGTTACATTCCAACATAAAAAAATTTTTTTTATTTAAGCCAATTAAAGAAAAATGGGAAAATCTAAGCATTGTGACCCAGCAGTACGGCAAAATATCAAAAAGTTGCGTGAAGCGGGAAATTCTTATAGAAAAATTTCAATGTTGCTTGGAATTTCAAAAACGATGGTAGAAAATGCAGTCAAATGGATTCCTGCTAAAGAAACGCGTGGTAGAAAACCGAAAATTACACCAGCAGTTAAACGAAAGATCATTCGATGTGTTAAAAAGAATCCATTTATTTCGTCTACACAAATAAAAAATGATTTGAACATTAACATCGACTCATCAACAATTCGGAAAACACTTATTAAAGAGAACCTTAAAGCTCACAGTGCTAGAAAAGTACCAATGTTGTCTAAAAAGAACGTGCAACAAAGGTTAAAATTTGCTGAATTCCACTCTGGCTGGTCTCAAGAGAAATGGCGAAATATTCTTTGGTCGGATGAGACGAAAATTAATTTGTTTAACTCAGATCGAGGTCTTCATACTGTAAGAAGACCAATTAATACAGCATTCAACCCCAAATACACTCTTAAGACAGTGAAGCATGGCGGTGGTAATATCGTTGTTTGGGGATCATTTTCCTACTATGGTGTTGGGCCACTATATCGTATACAGGGTATTATGAAAGCAACGGATTATGTCGAAATCTTCCAGAATTGTATGCTACCATATGCCGAAGAAAATATGCCACTTCGATGGGTATTCCAACAGGATAATGACCCCAAACACACCGCAAAGTGTACTAAGAAGTGGATTGAAAATAACAAAATCAATCTATTAGAATGGCCCGCACAGTCCCCAGATCTTAATCCGATTGAGAATTTGTGGAATACAGTCAAAACATCAATCAGAGGAAAGTGTCCTACAAATTGCGATGAGCTCTGGGAATTAATTCAGGCTGCGTGGAATGATATACCGGTATCAGTATGTCAAAAACTTGTCGATTCTATGCCCAGACGATACCAAGCTGTTTTAAGTAACAATGGCGCGTCAACAAAATATTAGCTTCTCTAGAACCATATTAGAACTGAAATTAGTGCAAATCTATTTTGAATTTATTTTTTTCATTACTATTTTGAAGATAACATGAAGTGTCCTTATTTTTTTTCACAGAGTAAATCTGTATTTTAAGTATAATTTATTTAAATAATTAAAATAAAAACAACAATTTAATAAAAACGTAATATAATTTTTTTTTGTACTAAATTACCTAAAAATAAGTACTGTTATTTGTCGGCAATTCTCTCATTTTACTTAATATATCATCACATATTGTTATGGCTCATGAGTGTCCTTATTATTTTTCACATAACTGTATGTATGTATCTATCTATTTTTCTACATTCCTAAAAGTATAACGCTTTATTAAGGAAGTATATAATAAGCATTTGATTTTAGCCAAAATATTTACTTTATTTTTTGCATTCATTCATAAACATTTCAAAATGTTTACGTTTATTTACTAAGAAAATATTTTGTATTCTATAGATACGACTACAATGTGATTACTTTGCAAGGTGTTTTTAACGCAATTTATTTTGAAAAACAAAATTTTGTTAAAAATTGTTTTGGTTTTTAATTTAGTTTTATTATTGCACTATATATTATTTAAATTGTAGAAAATCTCACTTGTAAATACAGTTTAACATTTTTGGTTAGTTAAACGCTGTTTAAATAGCGGTAGTTTAAATGAGTTATGAAATTACTTAGGGTCATTATTACAACTTGGATTTATGTTCGTAATAGTAAAAGGTAACTTTAAGTAATAGAAAAAGTTAGCTTTAAAGTTTACTTAGTTTAATAACATTTAATATAAATTCATTTTTTTTGCTAATAATAGTCATAGATCTCATGACTAGTTATCTTGACAAAACTGGTGAAATTTGATAACCTGTAGCTCAACCTATATTTTAAAGTTTCCAACTAACCGCGGTTTCAGTTCTAAAAACATTAGAAGCGATCTGTTTGGAAGAATTGATTTAATATTACTTCTACTACTTTGGATAACTCGACACAACTAGAAAATGTCATTTTCCAATTTAATACTCCATTATTTTATCGGATATTTCATAAAGGTTTTGCAATATTATTCCTTAAAATATATGAAATAAACAGTCATAACTCAAATTGAAGTTTAATTGTCAGGAATTATATTGAGCGTATGACTTAAAAATGTGGGGTCTACAATAGATGGCTTAACTTTTGAAATCGGTTTTTGTTTTTAATAACATATATATCATTTTGAAGCGAACATATCTGTCATTTATTCTCTCTAAGTTATTGAACATTATAGTATAAACAACAAAGTTTTTTTGCTTCGAAAATGTCGAATTTTGTACCAAGAAAGCGTCATATGCGAGAAGTTTTGCTTTACTTCTTGAATTTAAAAAAAACTACCGCCGAAAAGCACAACGATTGCTCACCAAAGCTTATGGTGAATGTATTCCATCGGTGTCAACATGCGAGAGATGGTTTGTTCGCATCAGTAGTGGTGATTTTGACACGGAAGACAAAGACGTTTGAAGACCAAGAATTGGAGCCATTACTCCATGAGGATTGTTGTAAAACTCTACAAGAGCTTACAAAATCATTGGGAGCTACTCAAGCAGCAATTTCAAAATGTTTGCGAGCAGCAGGATTCATCTAAAAGCGAATTGAAGCCGAGAAACCTTAAAAGACGATTTTGCATGACCGAAATGATGCTTGAACGCTATAAAAGAAAATCATTTTTGAACCAAATCATTACTTGCAATGAAAAATGGATCCAATGTGATAACCCGATGCGTAAGAGATCGTATGTGAAGCCCAGCCGAAAAGACACCAAAGCCAAATATCCATGGCGCTAAGGTAATTCTCCGTAGTTGGTCTATTATGAGCTACTGAAATCTGACCGGAACATCACCAATGCTCGTTTAAAATGAGCATTGGTCGAAAAACTCCCAGAATCTGCAGCCAGTCAGAAAACCGTAATATTCCATCATGACAACACTCGGCCACATATTGCAATATCTATTGAAAAGTATTTAGAAGTATTTAGGTTGGCAAGTTTTGCCTCACCCGCTATATAATCCAGACCGTGTTCTGTATGCCTACTAAGGACTGAGATCGCAAAATTCTTAACACACGTTTTTCATTAAAACTTTTAACCCAAGTATTATTTGATTTTTTTTTTTTGATCAAGTTACCTTTGTAAAACATGTCAGTTATTATGTTTAATGTCAATTATATTCATTTGTTGTTAATCTGATTAAAATGTGTGACCAGAAAAAAGTGCCTACTAAAATTATTAAATATTTTCAACAAAACCCAACTTGGTGCTACAAAAAGTTGGCAAAACAATCAAAGGTCTGCCATCAAACTGTTTCCAATGTTATTAAACAGTACCGGGAGAACTTGTCCGTTGATAGGAAACCTAGTTCAGGTAGATGATATGGTCCACATGATGTTTCTAAAGCCATAAAAATAGAAAGCATTTTAAAAAGAGCTCCCAACACATCTGGTAGGAAAGCAGCCCGGTTAGCTCAGTGCTCGGACTATTTGGTACGTAAAGTTAAGGCTAATGCAGGTTTAAAAACATACAAGACTCAAAAAGTTCCTGGCAGGAGCGCTGATGAAAATTTAGAGGCCAAAAACAGAGCACTCAAATTGAAGTCAAATTGTATACAAAAAAATATACCTGCTGCATAATGGATGACGAAACGTACGTATGGAAAACTTTTCGCAGCTTCCCGGTCAAAATGTTGATGTTGCTGATGCTCGAGGGAATGTTGAAGAAAAGTTTAGGACTCAAAAGAAGAAAAAATTTCCCAAAAAGTTCTTGGTATGCCAAGCAATATGCCAAGAAGCCAATTAGTTGTTATAAAGGGCTCTATAAATACCGAAATTTACATCAAGGAATGTTTACAAAAAAGGATGCTTCCATTCATAAGACTTCTTAGTGTGTTCACTTATTATTGACTTTGTTTGGCACCGTGTCCCTATGGTAAGAAAGGTCTTGAGTGGTAAATGAACAATAATGAGGTATTTGTACCAAGCGAGGCAAATTCTCCAAACTTCCTCAGCCTTATTTGTTTCGATCGAAGCAGAATGCTCTTTCTGGAATACGCAGCACTTTGGAACAGAGTATCCGATATATTGTCTTGATTCGTTCTTGACCTCAAAAGATTAACAGTTCTTTTGGCTAGGAATTCATATGATGCCAGAAAGATGGGAAAAGGTCATAGCAAACAATGGCCAATAAGTTGAATAAATTTATATTGTACAAATGTTTCAAAATAAAAGCTAAAAATTTGTGTGCAAAAAATACTTAGTTGAAAAAGGCAAAACCGAAAATCGAAGAGTAATTGTTGGTTTTCGGCGGTTTCGGTTAAAACCGAACACGAAACTCTACTATATTTAAACAGGCTTGTTGCGAGATCTACTTTCTTAAATCCTTGTTTTTCCTCTATGACTTTTAAGTATATTGTTGCGTTTTAACCTTTTTAAAACGTTGGTTTATTTCCTTTAAATAAACCGGATACTTTTGATTGCAAATAAAAGCCGTTTAGTAGTTTAAAATTTGTAACAACAAGTCATTCAGTGTCTTTATACACGTTTATCAATTCGCAGAAATACACACACACTTTCTAATGTACAAACTTAAATGTACAAGACAGTTGATATTAAGTCTAACAGCGCCAATGATCAACTCAACTCACGACTGCCACCTCTGCCACTATTTCTGCACACTGCTATCTTCATCCGAGTAGTCTAGATTGTTCTTAAGGGTCAAAACTCAAATGTTCGAATTCTTGAGCTTTCGATGTAAATGTTAGCAGCTTAAACATTTAGTGTTGCCATACTTACAAACGATGCTAATAACCGCTTGCTTCTACTGACTATTAAATTCAAATCGCTATTGCTATTGAAACAGTTAATGAATTCAAAACACTCCACGCCTCATCTTTTCTAAGCAGAGCTTTAGGTTAATTAATTTAATTTGAGCATAATTCACTGAAATCTGAATTCGGAATTCAAAAATGTCAGACATTCATTCCATAAATCCATTCCCAACGTCTAATCTTCAAAAGCTTTTATTTCAATGAATTGTACTGAATGAAGCAAATATATTTTAATTCAATTTGTATTAGATTTCAATTAACAAACATTTATTTATTCAAAAAGGTTGTATGTATTCTGTTTTGAATTAATTCATAAAATAATTATGAATTAGTTAAGCTTAGTTTTTGTTTTGCTTTTACTCATTTAAAAAATTAATTAAAAAAAATCAATTTTTGAATTGATGAAAATACATTTTTAAAGCTATTTTATAATGAATTTGAATCAACGAAAATCGTAATAATTCAATAAGGAATTAATTCTATAAAGAATGAATTCTCAAATGAATGAATTCAATACATTTAAAGTGAATTCATAATGAATTCATTAACAGAATGGAGTGGAGAGTTAAAATTTATTTTGAATTCAAAAATGAAACTAAAAATTAACTCTATCGAGCCTTTGCTTGTAAATTGCTCAACTTAGATAAGAAATTTAACTTTAATAAGATTTTATTTTTATATATTCAACAATTGTATCCGAAATTTGTCATTTATTTAGTTGTCATCTATCTGTTTGCCCGACTGTCTGGCTGTCTCTTCAAATAAAATTAATTTTTAAAGACTTTTACAATAATTTATTCTTATCTACAAATATTTGGTGTAATAAAGACTTTAATGTATTATTTGCCAATAATACGCCTGCAATAAAACAAATATTTATTAAATATACATATATTAAATACGTACTTCTTTCATTTGTTTATAAGTAATAAAGTTCAAAAGAATTTTTAATTGTTTGTTTTGAATTTTTTGAAATTAAAACGGTCATTGTATTATACCTATAAATATGGAAAACAAAATATGTTTATTTCAAGTTGTCTAAAGAAAAGAAAGGAATTCAAATTTTGAAATTATTAAGGACAGTTTGAAGAAATAATTAATGAATGAGTTTTGTTTAATAATGTGAATGTGAATTAATAACGGAGTTTAATAATTCTTACATTTATAAAAGTTTAAGAAAACAAATTGTCCATACAAAATACGTTTTATAAACCTTTGATAAATTTAAAAACTGATTATGAAGAAGGCCTCAAATAACATCTAATAATCTAAAAATAGTTAAATACAACACAGGTCAACAGCATGAAAAGGCTTGAATAACCACTATAAAGATTTGATGTATCATGGCTACTTAAGTACAAAAATAGTAAAATTTTTCAATTCTATGGAGAGATTTTTTTTTAAATTTTTTAGTAAAAAAAATTATGAATTTATTTAGACGTTCCTCCACATAATTAATGTTAACTCTAAAAGGGTTAGTCCGATGTTATTCAAATAAGCTTAGAAACATTAAAATTTAAATACCCTTGAATCTGCTTATATATTGCTTTTTAATCGGCTCATTAGTTTCGGAGTTATAATAACAAATTGAAGCAAAAAATATATTTTTTTACGAGAAAATATAAAATTTTTTTGTATTAAAAAAATCATGAAAAATCGAAAACGGCAGAAATTGTTCAGGTTTTTGGCTTTATTGCAAAGCCACAGGTAATAGCAACAAAACGAGATATCGATTATAAAAATCTATTGATCTTTTTCGAATTTATTCACAATTAAGTGAATTCGCTCATTTTCACAAAATTTTAGTTTTTTGTATGATATCCATAAAATTGAGTAGTTAATGTTCTTCTTTCGATTGATTGAATTTTGAAAAAATTTCCCCATGCTTCATACAAATTTTCACATATATATTGGGTTTCAATCAGCTCAGTAGTTTCGGAGTTATAATAACAAATTGAAGTAAAAATATATTTTTTTACGTGAAAATAGCGAGTTTGTTTGTTTTAAAAAAATCATGAAAAATCGAAAACGGCAGAAATTATTTAGGTTTATAGCTTTATTGCAAAGCCACATATAATAGCAACAAAATGAGATATCTATCATAACAAGAGATTGATTATTTTTGAATTCATTCACAATTAAGTGAATTCGCTCATTTTCACAAAATTTTTGTTTTTTATTTCATATCCATAAAATTGAGTAGTTAATGGTCTTCTCTCGATTGATTGAATTTTGAAAACATTTTCTCCATTTTATACACAAATTTTCTCTTATATATTGCGTTTCAATCGGCTCAGTAGTTTCGGAGTTTTCATAACAAATTGAAGCAAAAAATATATTTTTTATGTGAAAATAGCAAAATTTTTTGTTTTTAAAAAATCATGAAAAATCGAAAACGGCTGAAATTATTCAAATTTATGGCTTTATTGCAAAGCCACATATAATAGCTACAAAATCAGATATGAATCATAAAAAGCGATGAATTCTTTTCGAATTTATTCACAATTAAGTGAATTCGCTCATTTTTACAAAATTTTTGTTTTTTTTTTTGTTTGATATCCATAAAATTGAGTAGTAAATGTTCTTTTTTCGATTGATTGAATTTTGAAAACATTTTCTCCATGGTATTTACGATTTTTCACATATATATTGCATTTCAATCGGCTCAGTAGTTTCGGAGTTATAATAACAAATTGAAGCAAAACATATATTTTTTATGTGAAAATAAAAAATTTTTTTGTTTTAAAAAAATCATGAAAAATCGAAAACAGCTGAAATTATTCAAATTTGTAGCTTTATTGCAAAGCCCCATATAATAACAACAAAATGAGATATCAATGATAAAAATATATTGATTCTTTTGGAATTTGTACACAATTAAGTGAATTCGCTCATTTTCACAAAATTTTAGTTTTTTGTTTGATATACATAAAATTTAGTAGTTAATGTTCTTCTATCGATTGATTGAATTTGGAAAACATTTTCCCCATGCTATTTACAAATTTTCACACATATATTGCGTTTCGATCGGCTCAGTAGTTTCGGAGTTATAATAACGAATTGAAGCAAAATATATATTTTTTATGTGAAAATAAAAAAATTGTTTGTTTTAAAAAAATCATGAAAAATCGAAAACGGCAGAAATTGTTCAGGTTTATGGCTTTATCGTAAAGCTACATGTACCAGGAACAAAATGAGGTATCAATCATAAAAATCGATCAATCCTTTTCGAATTTATTCACAATTAAGTTAATTCGCTCATTTTCACAAAATTTTAGTTTTTTGTTTGATATCCATAAAATTGTGTAGTTAATGTTCTTCTATCGATTGATTGAATTCTGAAAACATTTTCCCCATGCTATATACAAATTTTCACATATAAATTGCGTTTCAATCGGCTCAGTAGTTTCGGAGTTATAATAATAAATTGAAGCAAACAATTTATTTTTTACGTGAAAATAACAAATTTGTTTGTTTTAAAAAAATCATGAAAAATGGAAAACGGTAGAAATTGTTAAGGTTTATGGCTTTATCGCAAAGCCACATATAATAGCAATAAAACGAGATATCTATCATAAAAATCTATTGATCCTTTTTGAATTTATTCACAATTAAGTGAATTCGCTCATTTTCACAAAGTTTTTGGTTTTTATTTCATATCCATAAAATTGAGTAGTTAATGTTCTTCTTTCGATTGTTTGAATTTTGAAAACATTTTTCCCATGCTATATACAAATTTTCACATATATATTGCGTTTCAATCGGCTCAGTAGTTTCGGAGTTATCATAACAAATTGAACCAAAAAATATTTTTTTTACGTGAAAATAGCAAATTTTTTTGTTTTAAAAAAATCATGAAAAATCGAAAACGGCAGAAATGGTTCAGATTTATTACTTTATCGAAAAGCAACATATAATGGCAACAAAATAGTATATTGATTATAAAAATCGATGGCTTCTTTTCGAATTTATTCATAATTAAGTGAATTCGCTCATTTTCACAAAATTTTTGTTTTTTGTTTGATATCCATAAAATTGAGTACTTAATGTGCTTCTTTCGATTGATTGAATTTTGAAAACATTTTCCCCATTTTATATACAAATTTTCACGTATATATTGCATTTCAATCGGTTTAGTAGTTTCGGAGTTATCATAACAAATTGAAGCAAAATATATATTTTTTACGTGAAAATATCAAATTTTTTTGTTTTAAAAAAATCATGAAAAATCGAAAACGGCAGAAATGGTTCATATTTATTGCTTTATTGCAAAGCCACATATAATAGCAACAAAATGAGATATCGATTATAAAACTTGATTGATCCTTTTCGAATTTATTCACAATTAAGTGAATTCGCTCATTTTCACAAAATTTTAGTTTTTTGTTTGATATCCATAAAATTGAGTAGTTTATGTTCTTCTATCGATTGATTGAATTTTGAAAACATTTTCCTCATGTCTTTGGATATATGATTTTGTTTAAAGATTTTTAATAATTGCTACTTCCTGCCATACTTTGAAGTACTTTAGTTTCTCAATCAATATTATTTAATAAAATCTATTCGTAAACCATTTCAATATCTATTCGTAAATATTATTAAATAAATATTTTGAATATTTGCTAATAACTTTATAATGATAAACATTCTCCTCTAATTAAAATTTGTTTTTAAAGTTCTTGGTTTTATATAAAAACCTAAAAAAGAGGAAAAAACACAAATAACTAAAACTGCAAACAAAGCTTTCTTTCTTTCTTTCCGAAAAATTGAAACAAGGCCAAAAGAGCAGACAACAGGGGTGAAGTTATAACAAATATTTCACCTATAATTTATTATAGTTTTGATAACAAAAAAACCAAAAATAAAGTAGAAAAAAAAACAAACCAAAAAAATAAAAATGTATAATAATAACAATCACTAAAAGCTTAAATAAATAATGAAAATAAAAAATGGTGAAACCATGTCGAAAAACCGCTAAAAACTACAGAGAGAGAGAAAAAAAAATTAAAACAACGGTATTTGTAGTAAAACGGCCAATAAACTATGAGCAGCGAGTTCAAGGCTTCGCTTGGCTTTATTTGCAAAAAAAAAATAATAATAAAAAAACTAACAACAAAAACAATAAAAAAAACACACACCAAAATAGAAAAAATAAAAACAAATTTTAGAAAATATTATAAAAACAAAAATACTATAGTTTAACACACAAAAAGATAAAGCAAATAATAAAAACAAAAAAACACAACAACAAAATCTATCTAAAATTACTATAAAGAAGACAATGAAAAAAACACAGCAGTAGCAGTAGCAGCAGCAGCAAAAACAAAAAACTTCTTAAACAATTGTAATTTATATTTCGTGAAATTGCGTTAGTAAGTATATGATGATGATGATGATGGCTAGCTAATACACAGTGACTCAACCAACCAACAATGACTCTACATGGAAAATGTACAACTAATTTTTGATTCCAATCAGCCAAAACCAAGCACAGCTACAGATGAAGTCAGATTTTAGTTAAGAAGTGGGCGCCTGAGAGGGGGTGCCGCTGCATTAACAACTGACTAAAACTACTAAATTTAGCAATTCACTAAAAGAATTATTTATTTGCTTCAAGTATTATTGCAAAATGTTTAAATTTCAATGAATTTTGCAAGATTTTCTAGTTCAAATTTCCACATTAATCATACTAATGGATTGTTGTTTTATTTTTTAACAACAATCTTAAATAAATTTACTGGTTTTGGAAAAAAACTAATTTCTTAATTTTTATTTGTGTGCTTTTATAGATTTAGTTCTATTAGGCAGAGAAAATACATACATAGTTGTGGGAAAAGAAAGTGGTGACATTAAATTAATGATATGAGATCATTAATGAATTAAGTATTAAAAAAAAACCCCCATACATGTGATGTTGTTTCAAATTAAAGAACAATAGAAAACCAGAGATAATATCAATATTTTCGTGTAAAGTCATGAGAAAATTTAAAGAGGTCTCAACTCGCCCCCGCAATAGAGAGATATATTGTAGAGAAATTTCTATAAATTAGTAAATTTAAACTACTAAACCAATTAACATATTAATTTTTAAGTAAAGCTATTATCCAATTCACAATCGGTGTCGTAGCGTTGTAAGTTGTATGTCATAAATATTTTTTAAATAAAATTTTTCTAAGCAAATACAACGCTACGACGACGATTGTGAATTGGACATATATATTTTATTAAATATTGTAGTAGAAAATTATTTTCTTTTAGCTTTGGAAGCTCATAAAAACATGCCTGTTTAAGGTATCGTTATAATTTTAAATCAGTTTGAATTAACAACAAGTAAGAGAGCTATATTCGGCTGTGCCGAATCTTTATACCCTTCACCAAATAATACTTTAAAATAAAATTAAATTTTTTTTTTTCGAAATTGTTTTTTATATATTTTTTTTTTTTTAATTTATTAGTGAAAAAAATTTATGAAAAAAAAAAAAATGTTTTTTGTAAAAAAAAAAAAATCGGGTTAAAAAATATTTTTCCCGATTTTGACCCATTGTAGGTCCAACATACTTATACATCGTTGCAATGGACTTTGAAATATCGAGATATAGATAAAAAATAGGCCAAAAATAGAGGTTGTCTCCGATTTTTGCTCATATCTCCGTTATTTATGGACGGATTTTGCTGATTTCAAATAGGAAACTTCTCGAAAGATGTCTGACAGAATTATTGAAGATTTGGATCCCGACGATATCTGGGGTCTTCAGAAAATTGATTTCAACAGACAGACAGACGGACATGGCTAAATCGAATACGCTATCTATAAGGATCCATAATATATATACTTTATAGGGTCAGAAAATTATATTGTGGAAATTATAACGGAATGACAAACTTATATATACCCTTCTTACGAAGGAAAAAGTACCTGGTCCCTTTTTTATATTCTAACTCATTCTGGATCACGTGTATTGAATTTCCAGCTTATAGGTTCATTTTTATAGAAATTTCAATAATAGTTTTTGTTACTTCAATATCATTATACCCTCTATCCTTGATTCATTCTTCACTCAGAAGCATATCAGCCAACTATTATATGTACATATAAGTAAAATAATTTAATATAACAAAAAGTACTATAAGAAAAAAAGTAACAATTTTCCACATTTAAACCACCGTCATATTTTAAATCAAAGCAATTTTCTTATTCTAGGTTCAATATTATATTAGAAAATTCAAAAAGTACTATTTGGAGAACGAAAAAATACTCCTTAGTTTGGTTTAGTTCACCATTTTTGGTATCATAATAAAATTGAGCACCCTATTCTTGATTATTTCTTTACTGAGAAGCATATTTGCCTACTTTAATGTATATAAGCTAACTAATTTAATATAAGTATTAAAAAGGTACCATTAAAAGAAAAAGTACCAATTTTCCTTTATCATCTGGAACACCCGTTAAGTTTGAACTTTAAATTTATATAGCATTTCCTATATTACTTATCAACTGATTTTGTTTCTATAACACTGAATATTTAATAAATTATCACAAAACCGAACCGATCGGTTTTCAATTTTTTAAAACCGAAACCACGGTTTTGAAATTCTTACCAATCACTTCATTCTAAATACTTTTCAACAGGTATTGCAACATGTGGCCGAAAGTTGTCATGATGGAATATTACGGTTTCACATCTGGCCGTTTTTTTTTATTAAGTTACCTTTGTAAAACATGTCAGTTATTATGTTTAATGTCAATTATGTTCATTTGTTGTTAATCTGATTCAAATGTGTGACCAGAAAAAACTGCGTACTAAAATTATTAAATATTTTCAACAAAACCCAACTTGGTCCTACAAAAAGTTGGCCAAACATTCAAAGGTCTGCCGTCAAACTGTTTCCAATGTTATTAAACAGTATCGGGAGAACTTGTCCGTTGATAGAAAACCTGATACAGGTAGAAGGAATAGTTCACATGATGTTTCTGAAGCCAATAAATAGAAAGCTTCCAACAAATCCGGTAGAAAAGCAGCCCGGTTAGCTCAGTGCTCAGACTATTTGGTACGAAAAGTTAAAGCTAATGCAGGTTTAAAAACATACAAGGCTCAAAAAGTTTCTGGCAGGAACGCTGCTAAAAATTTAGAGGCCAGAAACAGAGCATGGAAACTGAAGTTAAGAATTTTTGGATCTCACTCCTTAGATAGGATCCTTTTGCTCCCACCAAATACAGACAATTACTTTAGCGCCATGGATATTTGGCTTTGGTATCGATTTGGCTGTTTAAGCGGGCTTCACATACGATCTCTTACTTTTCGGTTTATTGCAATGAATTCATTTTTCATTGCAAGAAATGATTCGGTGTAAAAATGATTTTCTTTTATAACGTTCAAGCATTATTTCGGATATGCAAAATCGTCTTTCAAGGCCTTCAATTTGTATGGTACTCAATTTCCCTGTTTTTGGATGAATTCTGCTGATCTCAAACGTTTTGAAATTGCAGCTCGAGTAACTTCCAATAGCTTTACAAGCTCATGTTGAGTTTGACAACAATCTTCATGGATTAAAGCCTCCAATTCTTGGTCTTCAAACTTTTTTGATTGGCCTGGGCGATCTTTGTTTTCGGTGTCAAAATCACCACTTCTGAACCGCACAAGCCCTCTCTCGCACGTTGAAACCAATGGAACACATTCACCATAAGCTTTGGTAAGCAATCGGTGTGCTTCAGCGGCACTTTTTTACAAATTAAAGAAGTAAAGCAAAACTTCCCGCATATGACGCTTTGTTGGTACAAAATTCGACATTTTCAAGGAAAAATAACTTTATAGTTTACACTATAATGTTCAATAAATAAGTGAGAATAAATGATAGATATGTACCCTTAAAAATGACATATAAGTTATTAAAAACAAAAACTGCGTTCAAAAGATATGCCATCTATTGTTAATACCGAATTTTTAAGTCATACACCCAATATTAATACAATATCTGCTCCACTGTCCATGTTTGTTAGCGAGCGTACAGTAGGGTCAATCGAAAAAAGTAGTAATATAATTGGATCTTCAAAACTAAAAAAACCAATACATTTTTGCCCACTCGGTTTAAATACAGTGAGTCAAAGATGACCACATCGGATTGGGAAAACGTTGTACTTCTTGTAACTTCTACAAATATGGACACATTTTAATCAATGAAACTTAGTTGTATAACAACTGGAAAAGTAAAGAAAGTTCTGTTTATTTCAATACGTTATCTTTTATAGTTTAAAAAATATTTCAGTTTAAAATTTGGAAACTTTCTTTTTTGCAAATGTGTTCGGTTGTCCAAATATCCCATTATTTCTAATGAATTTTGAAATAAAATGTAAAAAATTGTTTAGTAACATATCTTGTTTGTAACAATCCGCTTTGACGTGAAAAATAATCAAAGTCAACAATTTGAAATGAGTTTGAAAAATGACTAAATTTTGAAAAAAAAATTGAGCTTGATTTTTTTTTAATATTTCTCAAAGATTTTTAATATTTTAGGATTTTTGATCCTGTATTAGCAAAAAACCACACTAAGGTAGGTTAGGTTATCAGGCAGCCGTCCAAAACCTTCGTTGGTACAGCTCACTTAGGTCCAATAATCGTTCCCATTGTGGTAAATAATCATTCCCTTTGTGGTAGGTAAAACACAAATAGCTCGTAATCCATAACAGATAATACTGTTACGAATTTGCAATAGCGATTTGAATTTAACAGTCTGTAACGACTGCCTGCAACATTTATCATGTTTATAAACACCTCCATCAGTAGAATCTTCTACTTATCAACAATGTTGATAGCATGCGGTTATTAGCATTGTTTATAAGTATGGCAATACTAAATGTTTAAGCTGCTGACATTGACAGCTCTAGAATTCGAACATACTAGTTTGTCCGTTAAGAGCATTGTAGCAGATTCACGAAAGATGGCGCGTGTATAAATAGTGGCAGAGGTTGCAGTAGTGAGTTGATCGACCATAGGCGCTGTTAGAGTTAACATCAACTGTCTTGTACGTTTAAGTTTGTACATTATAAAGTGTGTGTGTATTTCTACATTTCTATAGATTGCATTTTCTTGTAGATTTCATTCGAGAACAAAGAACTTACATGATTTGTAACTTTTTTATACCCGAGGTAACCTACTTCGGGGCCTCTTCATCCTTGTTGTTTGAAGTCCAAATTCAAAACTCAAACGTTTTGAAACTTTCCTCTGAATTTTCTTCAGCCTACATCTTAGATTATTTTCACCAATCAAGAGATGATTCTATGTTGTTCAACTCTGATCATAACTCTAATAGTGTAAATGTAGCTGACTTAAGGACCACCCCATAGTAATATACTTGTTTTAACCTTTTACTCAAATTAATTTAAAGTACATACCTACAATTTTGTTTTTTTTTTACTTTTTTATTTGAAAAACATCCAATTTTTAAGTGTAAGTTCGATTTTCAACTACCTAAACACGTATTTTAGTCATTTACGTGCTCAGCGCAAAAACAGAAATACAAAAACAACTTTAAAAAGTAGCAGCAGCAATAACTAACACAACAACAACAACAATTGCAAAACAAACCAACAAACAAAAAGAAAAAGAAGCCAGCAACTTAAATGGTAACAACCTTAAAAGTTTTTTAACCTTTTTTTGTGTTAAATATTTTTCTAACACACACCGAAAACAAAAATACATTTAGAAAGAAAAAAAAAACTGAAACTGCAACTTAGATGGCAGAAAAAATGTTGCATGACTTCCTTATAAACTCTCTAATGCACTCCTAATGCTGAGATGAATAGTGCATCAATGTATTAAAAACGAGCCAAACAGCCAGCCAGCCAGCCAGCAAGTAAGCAACATCATTATCAGCAGCAGCAACTACAATAATATTGTCGAGTAACAGGAACTACAAGATTTCAATATGAGACGATGATGCTGAAACTAAAACTGACGACAACCAGGAGGTTGATGATGTTGTTGCTGCTAATGATGATGATGCTCTGGTTGTTATTACTGCTGCATTGTATTTCTGTTGTTGTTGCTGCTGATGAGGATGCTGCTTTTACAAAGAAAGCGAGAATTTTTTTCAGAGTTGTTTCAACTTTTTTTTTCCTTCTACTTCTCGTGTTTTTTTTTAAATTTTTTTTTTGTAAGAAATAAAAACTGGTTCCTTTTTACATGAATATAAAAACAAAATTGAATAAAGTAAGAGCAAAAAAATAAAAAAAGCACAAAAATAACAAACACACGAAAAAAAAAGAAGAAACAACAAGCGACAGTAACAAAAACAACAATAACATAATATCAACAGCAGAAGCAGCAGTAAATAGCGATGAAATTTTGTTGTAGGGTGCAACGAACCTACAAACATGCATACAAGTACTACAGCCAGACATACATACATGTAAAAACCGACAATAATCACAACAACAGCAGCAGCACAAGCAGCAGCAATAAAAAAAAGTAAGTAGAAGTATGTTGGCAAAGAAAGAAGAACAACAACGACAGCAACAACTACATCAGCAATATTAAGAATTAACAAAGGGAAAGTAACCTCAATGCAAGCGCACAATTTGAAATTATAGTAACAAGTATTAAGCACAAGTCAAACAACATACTACATACTTACACTGGCAGTTAAAACTAGTGGTAAACTTGGTAAAATCCCAGCAGTTAAGCAAGTAGTCAATGTATCCCTTATAGACAGCAATTTTCCTTAATGTCTGAGGAATTTATATATTTTGGGTCATTTGACACGTATGGGCTCTTAGTAGTGCACATAGAAGTCAATTGGTTACTTTATACATCCCTGGTAATTAAGGGTGAAGTTAATATCACTAAGCAATCTAGAGTGTAGTCACTTTAAATGTTTATTTTGCATTGCACTTTAGAAAGTACAGGTGGCGCAAAAGTAATCCTCCTATCAGAAAATGCTATAAATTTTGCGATTGGCCCCTAATGTCAGTTCTGTTTTGACATTTGTCTAGTAAACACATGCGAAATACACGTTAATAAACAATGTTACGCTACACTGCTCCAGAACGCGAAATATTGCTGACTATTTATTTGACCAATAATCGGTCGGTGACTTTGGCACAACGTGAATTTCGTCGCAGATTTCCTGGCCGTCCAACGCCTACTGGCCTCGAAGAGACTGGCACAACACGAGATGCTGCCAGGCGTGGCAGACCCCGGAGTAGCCGTTCTGCAGAGAATATTGCTGCTGTAGCCGAGGATGTCATGGAAGCGCCGTCGACATCGACCAGACGACGTGCCACGCAAATAGGTATCAGTCGACGGTCTTTACAGCGAATTTTGGTACAAGATTTGAAGATGTTTCCGTACAAAGTCCAGACGGTGCATCAGCTGTTAGCTGCTGACCGCCCATCGCGTCTAACATACGCTCAAGCTATCCTTAATCACCACCAAGAGGAAGATGATTTTTCATCAAAAATAATCATGAGTGATGAGGCCCATTTCCATCTTAGCGGGTACGTAGATAAGCAAAATTTACGCTTCTGGGGCACTGAAAATCCGCGTGTAACCCACGAAGAGCCATTACACCCGCTCAAAGTCACTGTATGGTGTGTTGATCGCCTGATTTGACCGCTCCAGACTTCTTTTTGTGGGGCTTTTTGAAGTCGCGGGTTTATGTCAACAAGCCTCAGACTCTTGCAGCTCTTAAAGACAATATCCGTCAAGAATGTGAGGTGGAGGAATGTGGGCAAAGTGATGGAAAATGCCATAAGTAATTTATTGGAGAGTAGTCGGAGGAATTATTGTTTATTGGACTGTCTTTTTAGCTGACTTTTTGAGGTCAATTACCACCGGTACTTGTTAAAATAAGTAGTTATGTAGCTGATCAAGCAACCAGTTAGGTAACTAGTAAGGTAACTAACTCTATGTAACTGGTATGTGAATTGACCATCTGCCTTAAGACATGTACGGGTTAAAATAACTAGTCAGGTAGCTAGTTATGTAACCAGTTGTTACTCTAAAGCGTTGGTGGCCAAACACTGCCCCGGGATAGTTATGTTATTCTCACTAATACACACGCAATACGAATGTTCTCAGCAAAAACTCAAACTAAACACAAAAAAAAAAACAATTTTTCAGTTTTATATTTTACACTACACCATATGCATTTTAAACACTCCCTTTCTGGCCACCACTGCCCAAAAGTATATGTAAAATCCCTAGTTCGGGACAGTCTCCTAGAACTGCTGGGATATAGCAAAGAGTGCTAAATATGTACCTACAAACATATATTAATCAGAAAATCTTTAATGTAAAGAAACATTAGCAACAGACTACTTAAATTGTTTATAACATATTAAAAAACTTTTAGTTTAAACATAAACAAATTCACCTAAATAAATAGTAACTTTCCAAGACGGTTTCATATCAAAGGCCTGCACATATTGGTTGGTTTAATAACCAAACATTGTCAGATATCATGTCATGACAAACATTGTCAAGTCATGCCTCTCAATTCCCAACTCAAATAGCACGAAGAAAAAACACTAGCTTTTCATAGTTCATCACTGCCTAGCTAAAATACTACTAGCTTATATGTAACTGAACCCCAGCAAATTAACAAATTTAGTTTCCCTCTATTTGGATGGAAAAGGCAGATCTTACAGTGACTTACACGATGTTGGACCTGGAAATTCATATTGTTACGAATGTGCAATAGCGAATTGAATTTAACAGTCTGTAACGACTGCCTGCAACATTCATCATCTTCATAAACACGTCCATTAGTAGAAGCTTCTACTTATTAACAATGTTGATAGCATGCGGGTATTAGCATTGTTTATAAGTGTGGCAACACTAAATATTTAAGCTGCTAACATTAACATCGAAAGCTCTAGAATTCGAATGTTCTAGTTGTCCGTTAAGAACAATCTTGACTACTCGGCTGAAGATGACAGTGCGTGTATAAATAGTGGCAGAGGTGGCAGTACTGAGTTGTGTTGATCATTGTCGCTGTTAAAGTTAACATCAACTGTCTTGTACATTTAAGGTTGTACGTTATAGAGTGTGTGTGCATTTCTGCGCATTGATAGACGTGTATAAAAAGACACTGAGTGACTATTTGAACTGTTGTTTTTGTACATCGTAAATGAATGAAGAGTTGTTACAATTTTAAACTACTAAAACTTTTATTTTCAATCAAAAGTATCCGGTTTATTTAAAGGAAATATACCCCGTTTTTAAAAGGTAAAAACGTAACAATATTCTCCTAATTGTACTTTAGCATTTAATTATGTCTTTGTTCTTCAATAATTGCATAAACTCTGGCTCTCTCTTAACAAAATATGTTCCATTTCGTTGGACAAGGTTATTTTTAATTCCTATATAGGCAAATGAAGTCAAAAGAATAAGAAAGATTTTCAGCCAATAAATAGACCTTTAATAATTGGCTATATTCACCTCTAGTCCGGGAAGACTTTTTGTATCTGGATAATGTAGATTTAGAAAGCAAGTTCCTTCAACGAGAGTGGGTCAATAAGTTGATGACTTTTTTAATGAAACACAGGTTTTTGGATACAAAATTATTTTATTTTTCAACATAGTCTCCTTTGAGCTCTATGCACTTTGTCCAACGTTTCTCCAATTTTTTTATCCCTTCCAAGAAATAAGATTTATTGAGGTCATCAAAAAAGGTATTTTTTTGTGAGAAGATTTCATCGTTGGAGTCCAATCTCTTTCCGCCGAGACATTCCTTGAGGTTTGGAAACAAGAATTAGTTACTCGGGGTTAAATCCCCAGAATATGAAAGATGAAATGGCATTTCGAAGACTAATTCATGGATTTTTGCATTGGAAACTACACATGTGTGTACCCTTTTGTCCACCCGATTGTGAGCAACCGCGGCAGCCATCTTGCGGAAGGCTTTCTCATACCCAAGTGATCATTCAAAATTTAAAAACACTGAGCTATGAGAGATGCCTATGGTTTCCACAATCTCTCGTATTTTAAATCTCCGATCGCCCACCACAACTGGGCATGCAGAATGTTCGGCATCTTCTGTGCTTATACGGCCACAACGAAATTCACTGAACCTATAGTTCTTATAGTATTTATTGATTTGAGTGATTTAGGTTTGGTTTGAGTGATGTTTTTTCCGCAAAAAATAATGCTTAATGAGCACACGCAATTCACTTTTTTCCACTTTCTCCTCAAGTCACGAGGTAGCAGCTTGTTCAAATTTTGACAGGAGTCAACTGACAGAAGCCTGTTGCTCTTTCAGTTATGAGCAGGGAAATTCAAAATGTCGCGGACTTATTGACTCCTAAATCAAAACTTTGTATAGATATCGCCTCTTGATAGGAAATTCAAAGTTCTTATTCCTTCAAGGTTGACAGGAGTCAACTGACAGACACCTGTTGACAGGGGCAGTGTTGCTCTTTCAGTGAAAATCAGGGAAATTCAAAAAGGCGCGGACTTATTGACTCCTCAAGCAAAACTTTTTCTAGATAACGCCTCTTGATAGTATATTCAAAGTTCTTATTCCTTCGAGGCGGAAATGGTGGGGGTGAAATAATGTGGTGTGGTGTCTTCTATGATAAACTAAGATTAAACTACTCAACAAGTCTTTCAGATAAGGCTAGTATCTTTGAGGTGGAGATATTGATGTTCTGGAAGGCCGGCAAAGTTCTAAGCGAAAGCAACATTCGTAGGAGTACTGAAGTGTTTATCTAAAGTTATGGAACTATTGTATTTAATTGTCTCAAATGTAGTATTTAACGCAATACCATTTGGGACTATTTAAAGGAAAATCTTCAGACACTGGTGTCTTTCAGCTGAAGATATTAAGGTTCTGGGATGCACTGAAAGGTCTACGTAAAAGGAACATTCGTGGGAGTACTGGAATTTTTGTTGGCAGTTAGAGAGGGATCAGGTTTAAATGTTTCAGATCCATTTTCTGTCATAATACTGATTGGGAATATTAAAAAGCTAATATTCACACACTATATGCAGAAGACGTAGTATGGAAACTTGCGAAAGGAAAATATGGCCTGTATGCATATAGAACTCTCGAATAGCAGCTGGAAGGTTCCGATCTCTCTCACAATGCCACACTGAATTTAATGGATAGTAAATCATTTTATGACGACAACATATGTCTCCTAGTCTACACATTTCACGATATGGCAGCCAAACTAGGGGAAATACAGACCACCGCAAGTGATGCTGGTTAACATGTTAACATAGCAAAGACCAAGGTCTTGCAACTCCCAAAAGTTCCAAATAAACAACGTAGATCTTAAATATGTCAATCTTTTATATATCTGGGTGGTTTCATATCAGCATCGGAAGGCTCGTGAGAAGATATTACAAATCACATCAAAAAGACAAGCCAAGCATTTGGAGCACAAAAAAATATGTAAATCACCCCAAATTCATCAGAGCAACAAGCTCCATTTATTTTCATCTAACATGCATTCCGTCCTGTACCACCACAACTAGCGACTTGCAATCCTTGCAGGTATTCATTAATCGCTCGTTAAGAAAACTGCTCAAGATATTTTGGCCGATTGTTATCTCAAACAGAGACCAGTGGGAAAGAGCAGATCATCAATCGTAATTGGAGTTGGATTGGCCATGTTCTCAGCCACACCAACGACAACGTAGCCAAGATGGCAATTAAATGGAACCCTCAAGGCAGTTGAAGAAGAGTTAGACCCTCTAATACCTGGAGAAGACAAATCAAAACTGAAACAAACTCAACTGGAAGGTACTGGGCCGAAATTAAGCTGATAGCAAAGGATAGATCAAAGTGGAAAGAGTTTGTTGTGTTCCTTTATTTATAATTGTAAAACATTTTCTAAGAATTTAAAATAAGAATATCCAGTATGTTATCCTTCCCTTAAAGTTAAAGTACTTTTGTTTGTTTGTAAGAAGTGAGAGCTGAGCCTATAACGACCAACGAAGAAGAAGGATGTAAAAGTTTAGATTTTTAGAAAGAATACGGCAACAACAACAATAACAAAAAAACCTGCTAGAGTATAAATGAAGGTATTTTGTTGTTGCTTTTTATGTTTATTTGTAGTTTTTTTTTTCTGAAAATTTATTTCATTTTTTTTTTTGCTCACTGTGTGTTATGCTTAGTTAGTTAAGTAGAGCATTTAGATTGACAAAGCACGAAGAAGAAGTAGTAGCAGCAGCAGCAGCAATAGCAGCAGCAACAAAAACTAAATTGAGAGGTATGAAGAAGAAAAGAACAGGCATGTAATGACATGCCTATGTTTGTTCTAAAAAAGCAACAGTTGTTGTTGTAACTAGTGCTATAATAAAGGAGTGATGCCAACTATTGTATATCAAAGTAAGAAATGGAAATCGAAATTTTTAAAAACATAAAATGATTTGTAAAGGATTTAGCCTAATTTTCAGAGAGGTTTAGTTATTTGTTAACATGAAGTTGGAAACTTTTGGTATAAGTGGGTTTTAGTAAAAGTAATTTAAGTGGAATTTGATAAATTAGTATGGTTTACATACTACACTTATTTATTTATTACTTATATAAAGTAACTTTTGAACATGAATATAAAAATTGAAAAGGGATTTAAAAATAAATTTGTACCTATGCTTTGTAAAAAGCACTAAATTAGCATTACTGCTAATACTAGTGCTGATGCGGATTTCATTGCACAATAATAAAGACTTAAAATTAGATTTGCAAAATAAAATAAAAAAAAATTCCAAAAACAAAATACAATATAAAAGAAAATTTGCTTACAATTTACCATTAAAATGTAGAAGATGTAGAAAAACGTTGAAAAAAGACTCCAAAAGTTAAATAGAGGAATTTAAATCCTGTTGATGGTGATAGTGATGTTGATGCCTCTGGATGGTGTTACTTGCCACGTTTTAGAACTAAATTTTAGCAGGGATCAAGGGGAAATTGTAATACTTTTGTGTTGATTTTAAAAGAAGCTGAATTTGTCACTTTATATAGTTGAATTTAATGTATTTTTAAAATGCACAACACGTCAAAAACCTTTATTTTTTATTTTTTGCTTTTTATATATATAATTTGTTATTTTTTTGGTTTATGCAGGCTTTTTTTTATTATTTTTATTATTACATTTTAAGCTTAAATATCTTTATTTTCAATTTATTTTGGTTTGGGGGAAAAAAACGCACTCGGTGTTTGGGAGTGAATGAGTGAGTGAGTGTGTGCGATTGTTTCAATTTATACAAATTTTATTTTATTTATTTATTTAACTTTTTGTATATATTTTTAATACTTTTACACTTGCTTTTTTGTTGCTGTTGCTGTTGTTGTTGCTGCTGTTGTATTTATTTTAGAATTGTATGCGAGAATGGATGAGTTGGATGCAAATCAGCATTCAGTGGAGTCCATTCAACTTCACTTTTTTTTTTTTTTTTTGTATAACTTTTTTTTTATATACAATTATTTTTGTAATTCTGCTGTTGCTTTTATTTGTTAGCAGTTTTTTTCAATTTTGTATTTTTATTTAATATTCAAACTCCATAAAAGAGCCAAAAAATTATATAAAAAAAAAAACACTTTAAAAAAACATTAATTCAAATACGTTACTTTTTTTAAAAAAAAAAAAAAACTTATAAAAATAATTTTAAAAAATCTTTATAAAATTATATCATCAGTTATTTACAATTTATTTATTTAGCATAACGTATAATTTTTGTAATATTTTTTTCATAAATCTGTTACTTTTTCGTATGTTTTAGTAGGAAAAAAAAAAAATGTTGCTAAAGAAAAAATGTGATGAAGAAATTTTGTAATTTTCAATTCAAAATTTAATAAAAATATTTCTTTTTTTTTTAACCGTTGCGGCCGTTTTCAATGAATGGCAAACGTTAACTGCGAAAGCCGACAAATTCGTTTGCAGATACACAACAAACAATATTTAAAGCTCACACACAATCGCAAACATGTAGAGAAATCTGTAAAATACCCAACTGTATGCTCTCTTACGAAGATACAACGAAAGCAATATCAAAGAAAATGTGTGTGAAACACACATACACTTTGCCACAGCCATGTAACGAGAGAATACAAATCATAAACATAAACAAAAAATAATGCACCTAACTGTGTCTCTCCCCCCCCACCAAAAATGCTCCCATTTACGTGAGCAAACCAGAGAGCGCTCTCCCCCCTAAATGGGCTTTGGTTTTTAGGTAGAAAAAAGAAAAAGAGTGTTAATAATAATAAATCTCCCCACCTATACTAACGCACCACAAGAGCATGAAAATTACAATAGAATTTAAGAAAATTAACAAAAACAGAGAGGCAATATTTTTCTTTTTTTTTCTTTCTTTCTTTAACGAGTTTCTTTTTGTTTCCTCCAAACTAAAAATGGCACGTGCAGAGTAACAGCAACAACAAAAACTACAAATTACAACAACAACATCAGTAGTAGCAGTAGCAGCAGCAACAGCAAATTATGCACAAAGCAGGAAGAAGACAAAAATAACAAGAAAAAGAAATTGCATAAAGGAAAAGAAAAACTTGAAAGACAAAAAATCAAAGAGGAAGATGTTGTAAATGAGAGCAGGCTGAGAAGTGCTTTCGTAGTCATTTATATTGGGATAAGCTCATTTTTGTTTGTGTAATCCTTACAAAGTGTCTTAAACTGTTTCGAAGAGGAATTTTTCGGTTACGATGCATCGTAACATGTAGTTATTTTTTTCGAAAAAAATGGCGAACAATTTTTTTTAAGTTTGAATGCAGATAACTTTTGACTCAGTAAATATTTTTTAACATTTCTTTCTTAAGATTATTAATAAATTTATTGTTAATTCAAAAAAAGACACTTCAAGAAAATCGGGAAAGAATTGGATCCGTTATTAGCAAAATAGCAGACCAAGGTAGACAAAAAAAAATAAAATTTTACTTTTCAAATGCGAATAACTCGTAAACTATAAGAGATAATATATGGCTAAAGCAATGTTTTTTTGTAGATCTCGTCTAGTACATTCCACATATATAAAAATCTTTCAAATCGGATCGCAAACAAAAATTTGGCATCATTTTAAATTTTTGATATACCCGAGGTGCCCCACTTTGGGGCATTGTGGCTCGGCACCCCCTTGGTTGTTTAATCCCCCACTGTGCGATGATGGACTTCTTTTTGACCTTCAATATGTTTTAATAGGAGCATCATGTAAAGAAGAAAGCAGTAAGGTAATGTCTAATTTCGCGTCGTTTTATCGCTCCAACTACTCCTTCAGATTTGAATCATTACAAATAAATGAAAAAAATATATCGTATGTGTTATTAAGCCACAAATCAAATGCGATTTGAATACATGATTAACTGTAACCGTTTGATCAATGGAATTTTTCATGCTTGGTATCAAAATCATTTGAAAGAACTAAAATACCCAGAATAAAGGATAATGCTAGTTCCTCAATTCCTACTCTTTTAAAGGATGGCCAATCATTCACTAAACCGGTTGATAAAGCTAACCTTTTCGCTGAATTATTTGCAAATAATTCGAATTTACAGGAAAGCAATCAACCACTACCCGAGCTTGAAAGAGTATCAGTAACTATGGCGAATATATTCTTTCGCGCAAAAGGTTTTAGCGGATCTCAATACAAACAAGTCTCCTGAGCCGGATGGTATAACAGCACTGGTCTTGAAGCAGTGTTCTTCGACGCTAGGCCTTCCGTTAGCAAACCTTTTCAGCATATTATACCGTGCCGGAGAATTTCTATATGTTGGAAGGTTGCTAATAAAGGGAGAGGCTGAAAATTATCGCCCAATAGCAATTTGTTCTCCACTTTCCAAAGTTATGGAGAGTATGGTTAACCACCAGCTTGTGAAATATCTAGAGTCAAACAATTTACTAAGCAACCGGCAGTACGGCTTTCGTAGAGGACGCTTTACGGGGGACTTGCTTGCCTTCATATCGGAAAAATGGTGCCGTTCCATTCACCGTTTTGGCGAAAGTAAAGTGGTGGCTCTAGATATTTCTAAGGCGTTCGATAGGGTGTGGGATGGTGCGCTCTTATCGAAACTTATTGCTTCGAGCTTTCTCAGAGATCGCACTATACGAGTTGTTGTAGATGGGATCTCATCAAATGAGTTCAAGTTGAATTCAGGGGTACTGCAAGGCTCCGTTCTTTCTCCTACTCTATTCCTTATTTTTCTAAATGACCTTCTAAGTCAAACTTCCAACTCTATCTATTCTTTTGCAGATGACAGCAACATTTGCCAAGACCAAGCCTTCCGGAGATTGGGGCAATGAGGCAAAACATGAATTATACACTTAACCAAGATCTTTTGACAATCTCTGAATGGGGTTATGCAAACAGAGTCGATTTTAATGCACATAAGACTCAATGTTGTATGTTAACACATAAACGCACGACAGATCACGTTGCTTCAACTGTTTCTATGGGTGGTGTAAACAGTAAGGAATCAGAAGCTCTAAATGTTCCAGGCATGAGAATTCAGTGTGATGTTCGCTGGACAAAACACATTTTTCCAGTATCGAAAGAAGCATTCAAGTGCCCCGGTTTTCTAAGACGGTGTAAGAAATACTTCACTCCATCTGATCTTCTTACTATTTACATCACTTATATCCGACCCAAAATGGAAAACAACTCTCATGTATGGGCCGATGCTTGGAAGTCTATTTTGGAGTTACTTGACCGCGATGACAGCAGGTGACAGTAGGGTGTCCAGCTCTATTGATTCTCTGTGTTTCACTGTTCTATCGATACTACAAGGTGGCGCAAAAGTAATCCTCCTATCAGAAAATGCTATAAATTTTGCGATTGGCCCCTAATGTCAGTTCTGCTTTGACATTTCTGTAGTAAACATATGCGAAATACACGTTAATAAACAATGTTACGCTACACTGCTCCAGAACGCGGAATATTGCTGACTATTTATTTGACCAACAATCGGTCGGTGACTTTGGCACAACGTGAATTTCGTCGCAGATTTCTTGGCCGTCCAACGCGTACTGGTGAAACACTGCGACGTTTAGCCGCTCGCCTCGAAAAGACTGGCACAACACGAGATGCTGCCAGGCGTGGCAGACCCCGGAGTAGCCGTTCTGCAGAGAATATTGCTGCTGTAGCCGAGGATGTCATGGAAGCGCCGTCGACATCGACCAGACGACGTGACACGCAAATGGGTATCAGTCGACGGTCTTTACAGCGAATTTTGGTACAAGATTTGAAGATTTTTCCGTACAAAGTCTAGACGGTGCATCAGCTGTTAGCTGCTGACCGCCAATCGCGTCTAACATACGCTCAAGCCATCCTTAATCACCACCAAGAGGAAGATGATTTTTCATCAAAAATAATCATGAGTGATGAGGCCCATTTCCATCCATACGTAAATAAGCAAAATTTAAGCTTCTGGGGCAATGAAAATCCGCGTGTAACCCACAAAGAGCCATTACACCCGCTCAAAGTCACTGTATGGTGTGCTGTTTTCGCTGGAGGAGTCATCGGACCTTTTTTCTTCGAAGACATCGCGGGCCAAACGGTTACTTTGAATGGTGAGCGCTACAGAGCAATGAGCAACGAGTTCTTTTTGCCGCAACTTGATGAATTGGGATTGGAAAACATGTGGTTCCAACAGGAAAGTGCAACGGCACACATGCATTTTCCCGAGCGCCTAATCTCCCGTTTTGGCGATTTGCACTGGCCAGCAAGATCGCCTGATTTGACCGCTCCAGACTTCTTTTTGTGGGGCTTTTTGAAGTCGCGGGTTTATGTCAACAAGCCTCAGACTCTTGCAGCTCTTAAAGACAATATCCGTTAAGAATGTGCGGACCTATCGCCGGAAGTTTTGGCCACTGTGATGGAAAATGCCATAAAAAGGGCTCAAATGACAATCAACTGTGGCGGCGGCCATTTACATGACATCATATTCTCGACTTGATGTAAAAAAAATTAAAAGACCAAATAAAAATAATCCACAAGAAGAATCAAAGTTTTTCATTTTTTTGCTTAATTACAGCCAAAAAACATCGGAAGTTTACTTTTGCGCCACCTTGTACATCCTCAAGAATTCAAATATAAATTTTTCTTGGCTGAAAAACTACATATTTTTTTTTATACGTATTGGGGTCTTTTAAATCGCCATTTAAATTTTCCAATAAGTTGCAATAATATTTGTGAATTAATGGTTCTTCAGTTTACTACGAGGATTGCGACGTATGTTTTGAGATCTGACATCACTAATAAAGATTGAAGTCTGTCATTTTCATTTTAAATGTTGAAGTTTTTATGTTCTCAAAACAATGAACAAAAATACGAAACAACGTGAACATTTTCCTGCAATGATGTGTTCTAATTAGCGAATGTCTTGATCAGCTTGCTTAAATTTTTTGGGGAAAAAAAATAATCCTTACATAGGGCAATTCACAAGACAAAATACCCCTCAATCTTTCAGGCAGAGATATACCCCACTTTTTATTTGTGTTAGGTAGTGTTTAAGGAGAAGGTAATGTGATTTCATAGATTATGAAAAGTTGTATTCGGCTTAAGGCCGATAAAGCATTTTGTAACATTATCTCGTAAATAGTTTCAGAAGCTGATATCGTTTGCAAAGAATGATCTTGAGAGGCTTTTTAATTGGACTTTGCGATTGTCTTGCTTTATATTTTTATAGTGCAAATGAAGCATTCGGTATCATAATTGATAATTGATTTTTTTGGAGATCTAGTGAATTTAAACAATACTATATTGTTTTGTGGATCGATATACAATCCTTGGCTTTGATTGCTTCCTCGTAACATTATTGCCAGCCAAATCCGAACCATTTAATTCACCGATCTGCAGGGTAAATACAAAGTTTTTAAAGTTTCTTGACCTTGAGTGCATTTAGAGAATATTGCCATCCATTAACTCTAAATTATTCTCTTGAAAATAGTTTTTAATCCAAATGTGTTAATCACAAATATAAAATCACTAACATGGCTATAATTAGAGCTGCAGTCATTGCGTTATGAAACTCTCAAATCCATTTTAAAACTTCATAACCTAGATTTTAAACAACTTTTTAGAAAGCACTCGCTGTAATAGTACTGCTAGCAAAAACAACAAAAGCACCAAAAAATGCTTAAAAGTTTAAATACGTAAACACACACATATCTATAAACAATTGTACAAATAAATGTTCAAACTAACACAAGTAACTAACAGGCAGGCAGGCTGTCCATTTGTATATAACAATTGTGAGTGAGTGTAAGTGTGTGTGTGTTATGTAGCATTTATGCTCCAAAGGAGTTTTACAACAATCGGTTTTATATTGTATATAGATGTGTATTAATGTTTGCCTATTCCATAAATGTCAACCGAGGAGGCAGGCAGGCCAAGTACCATTTGAAATTACTTATATAACTTTTTAGTGTATGCACGAGTAGGTAACTCGCTCTATCTCTCTCTCTCTTCTATTATTCTTTGTTTTTACTGCTGCTGCCTGGAATACATGACATTAGTTTTTGGGCATGTCCATATACAATGTTTAAAACAAAAAAGCTCTATCTCGATTTCTTATTTCCGTGTTTCCTCTTTTGTGTGTGTATGTGTGTTTTTTTTGTATTTTTTTGGGGGCCAATAAAAGAAAAGTGACATAGAAAATCTTCTGCCAAATGTATGGCTTTGATTAAAGTGACAAATTGTTGGAACATGACAAGAGCAGAGGTGTAATGGTCATCACTAGGGAAAAGGAAGTGGTTTTGTGTTGGTCTTTCATGGGGGAGGTGGGTTGATTAATACGTTGTAGAGGTTTAATTTTTCGGTTTCAAATGAAAATAATAAATTTCTTAGCTAAATACTTAATGAAATATGATTTAACTACATATAAAAATGATCACGTCTAAGTTATTCCAGTTGAATCATGAGAATTTACTTTCGTATTTCGTTAGTAATTTCTTCAATATTTGTTAATAATCTTATAAAGCTACACTCTGATTGCGGTAATAGTTCCGCATGTATCTTCTAACTATATAAGTATATAACAAGTAAGAGAGCTATATTCGGCTGTGCCGAATCTTCATACCCCTCACCAAATTATACTTTTAAATAAAATTTAAATTTTTTTTTTAATTTTTAACAATTTTTTTTTTCGAAATTATTTTTTAAGTTTTTTCCAATTTTTTAAAAAAAATTTTTTTAATTTAATAATTTATTTTTTTTTAATTTATTAGTGAAACAAATTTATGACAAAATAATATTTTTTGTGAAAAAAAAAAATTCGGGTTAAAATATTTTTCACGATTTTGACCCATTGCAGGTCCAACTTATTATAGCCTTATATACATCATTGCAATGGACTTTGAAATATCTATCATTAGATATCCACATTGTCTATATTTATGACTTAGTAATCGAGATATAGATCAAAAATAGGCCAAAAATAGAGGTGGCCTAGGATCTTTGCTCATATCTCCGTTATTTATAGACTGATTTTGCTGATTTAAAATAGGAAACTTCTCGAAAGCATGTCTGACAGATTTATTGAAGATTTGGATCCCGAAGATATCTGGGGTCTTCAGAAAATGGATTTCAACAGACAGACAGACAGACAGACGGACTATAATGGATAAATCGACCCCGCTATCTGACCGATCCTCTTGAAATTTTTACTGTATATTCCTCTATATCTGTATGGCTACTTTTTATTTTGAAATTCTACGTGGCCGTGGCACATCCCATACAAAGTTAAAAGTTATTATGCAATATCTGGTGAATTATAATTGTGTCAGTTTGGCTGCAAATGGGCATGGTTGGATAAATGGGCGTGGCTTCACCCATACAAAGTCTTCAAACTTTATATGGATCAATTACTTATGAAGTTAACTAATTGAAGTTTAACTAAAAATGAGACGGAACAGGCGCTTTTGCACCTCCCATACAAAGTAAATAATTATTTCTAAATATCTTTAGAACTATGATTGTGGAGGTCTTCAAATTTTCTTCGAATAGCACTCTCTACATTTTACATAGTTTGGCTGAAAATAGGCGGTATTGGATTATTGGGAAGAACTATATTCATTAAAGAATTTAAACATTGTACGAATTAATTTCTTATCACTATACGGAGTTTGTTTGCAAAAGGGCGGAATTAGATTAGTGGGCGTGGCACCTATCATACAGAGTAAATAGTTATTTTCGAATATCTGCAGAATTATAATCGTGCCAGTCTTCAAAATTTATACGAACCAAGTTCTTATCAGTGCATGATTTCTAACCAACTATGAGAGGGATCAGAACACAGGGTGAGTCACCTCCGATAGAAAGTTTTACATGATTCTTCAAAACGTTGTTAAAATTTTAAATAGTTTGGCTGAAAATGGTCGGGATAGAATTATTGGGCGTGGCACCTCCCATAGAAAGTAATTAGTTAATAACGAATATCTAAAGAACTATAATTGTAAAGTTATTAAACTTTGTATGAATCAATTTATTGTCACTGTACAGAGTTTAGCTAAAATTGGTCTAAACTGGAACAGTGGGCTTATGACCTCCATTACAAAGAAAGTTGTAATTTCGGTACACTTCCTTATATTTTTACGATGTTTGGCTGAAATTAGGCGTCATCAGATTAGTGGGAATGACCGCTCTCATATAAAGAAATAACTAGTTTTATAACTTGAATATCTGGTCAAATATAATAATTTAAGTAAAGTTTGAAGTGAGTTATTTGGTTACCTCTCTGCATAAAATATATATATATATATAAGGGTGAGATCAGAACAATAGAGTGGTATATCAAGTGAACGATAATTATGAGAGTCTTTGTTATGCCAAAAATTAAGGGGGTCAGAGAAAAGGACGTGCACCCTCTCATACAAAGTAAGAATTTATTATCGAATACCTTAAGATCTATAATAGTGAGATTCTCAAAACTTTGCGTGAGTTATCAAAACAGCACCTGAACATAGTTCGGAGCAAGGAAAATGTTCCCTACCACTTAAATATAATATTCTGGGAACTACTAAAGGGTTTTCCAACAAGAGGTGTTATTTTGAATCACCCGGTATTTCGGTAGCTGTCACTTTTGAAGCTTTTATTCTTTGACATTTGACAATTAGAAACTACGTCATTACTAAAAATGGAATGATACACGCTTTAACAACGCATTGAAATTATTAGCAAAACTAAAGCATTTTTGGGTCGTCGTGAAGCACCTTGTCGGACCGCAATACAGAAATTTGTTAAAAAATTCGAGCTGTTGGGACAAGTTAGTGATGTGAAGAATAAAACCCGTGAACGTCGCTCAAGAACAAATGAGAATATTGCTGTAGTCCAAAGTGTTGAAGAAAATCCAGGTTTGTCCATTCCTCGTCGTTCTTTGGAATTGGGCATTCCACAAACGTTATTACTCCGTATCTTATGGTCGGAGTTGGATGATATTGATGTGGAAAACATTTACTTTCAACAAGACGGCGCTACGCGCCACACAAGCAACGAAACCATTGCTCTTTTACGGGAGCACAATTGGCCACCGATATCTTATAATTTAACACCTTGCGACTTTTTCCTTGGGGCTTACAAAGTGGGCAGCCACTTTGCGATTTGGTTATGGAAAAATTAATGAAACGGATATGTCGTAGTGGCCATTTGGCTGATGTTGTTTTTCATTATTAACGGCTACCTTCCTCTTTATTATGAAATAAACATCCCATCATTTATCTCAAAGAATTTAATTTTTCTTGTCTTCAACTGACTGCCATCTAAATACGTTGGGTAAACCCGTTTCATATTCGGTAAGTTGTTATTAATGGATATCTGGAGATCTATAACAGTTGTAAGTAGTTTAAATAAAATAAGGCTGGATCGAAACTGGCCCAGAGAGGAGCTAACGTCTCAAGAAAAGTATCAATATTTTTTTTTTAAATCGCAGGATATTTTTATACCCTTCACCTTCAATAAGATTGTCATTCCGTTTGTAATTTCAAAATTTTTCCTTTGCGTGCCTACAAATTATATATATTCTGGATCGTTATAGATAGCGAAGTCGATATAGCCATGTCCGTCTGTATGTTGAAATCAACTTTCCGTAGCTCCCAAATAACTTACAAACATGATTGATACATCAATATATCGGGAATTTTTCCGGCTCGGATGCTATTTAAAATCTAGAAAATCGGCACTCAAGTGGCTTTTTTTTGTTTACCAAACAAATTTTTTTGTCATAAATTTTTTTTACTAGTACATTTAAAAAAAATTAAAAAATTAAAAAAAAACTTTTAAAAAATTTAATTTGAAAAAATTTTTTTTTTTTGAAAACAGTTTTGAAAAAAATTATTATTTTTTAAATTTTGATAACAATTTTTTTTACTAGTACATATAAAAAAAACTTTTAAAAAATTTAATTTGAAAAAAAAGTTTTTGAAAACAGTTTTGAAAATAAATTAATATTTTTTAAATTTTACCTAAAAATATTTAAAATTTTTATTTTAAAGTATAATTTGGTGAAGAGTATATAAGATTCGGCACAGCCGAATATAGCACTCTGACTTGTTTTTTTTTTTTAAATTTATTAGTGAAAAAAATTAAAAAAGAAGATTTAAAAAAACAATTTCGAAAAAAATTTTTTTAAAAATTTTGAAAAAAAAAAAATTTTAATTTTGAAAAACAATTTTGACAAATTTTTTTTATGTAAGGAAAAAAACTGGATTTTTAATCTATATCTGGATTACTAAGTCATTATAGTCGGAGCTACAATGGGTCAAAATCGGGAAAAAAAAATTTTAAACCCGATTTTTTTTTAACAAAAAAATTAGTTTGTCATAAAATTTGTTTCACTTACAGCTAAATTCAAAAAAAAAGTTTTTGCCATAAATTTTTTCACTAATAAATTCAAAAAAAAATTTAAATTTTGTTTACCTAAAAATATTTAAAATTTCATTTTAATTATAAAATTTGGTGAAGGGTATAGTTATAAGCTTGTATCCCATACATTTTATAAGTAATACATTGTTTAATTTAATTTAAAGTTTATTTTCTTATTTTTACCCCCATTATTGCAAAGTATAGTTATGTTTTAACCTAAAGTAATACTGACAGTTTTCATACAAAAATTATTTCAACCGACTGTATAAGTACAAGAACACATCTTCAAAAGCTTATATTCTGAAAATAAAAATTTCAAGAAAATTTTGAAAGTTTTTTTTCAAAATTTTTAAGTTCGAAATTCAAAAATTTACAAATTAGACCCAAAAAAACTAAAACAATTTTTTTAGGAATCCTAATGATTTAGATATTATTTTAACAGCTTTAAAAATTTTTCGAAACTAAGTTCGAATATAATTTTAAATTTTCGAACATAATACTTTTTTGTTATCGGTGTATGTATGCACAAGCTAGTGATTACTTCAACAGCTTTAAAAATATTTCGAACATAAGTTCGAATTTAATTTCAAATTTTCGAATATAATATTGCATTTTGTAAGCATGAATGCCAAATTTCAGCATATTCTAGCTACGAATTATTTTGAAATGAATGTTATTTTATTAAAATAATGCATAACCTTGATGACATTATTATGTTGGAAAATTCGAATATTAAACATTGTCATGAATTTGAAAAAATGTACTTGCCGGAAAATAGTCAAGACAAGACATGACATGAAATATTACTACATTTTTTAAGATTAAAATCTAATCAGTTTGTCCTGTATACATGTCCACAGAAATTAACTCCAAAATTGATTAGAGTATTAAATTTGTTTAAGTAATTTGTCTTAAAAATAACAATAATAAAATAAACACACACACATAAAACATTCAGCCAAATTTTAAGGCAGCCGGGAACATTCGAATAATCGCGATTAAAATTTAAATGGCAAATTTTCGGCTCACACGTCGAAAACTGTCATTAATTTTAAAAATACATTGTGAGTTTTTTTCCTTCCAACGCAATTTACAACGAGTTCATTACACTTGTTATTAAAAACAAATAATCTTTACTCTTTTGGGTAATAATATTTAATAGAACCGATAAACAATACAAAATAACTGAGGATAATTTTAGAAAACAACATTTTTAAAAAAAAAAAATTAAACATAATTTGACAAGTAAACAAACTGTCACTGCAGGAGGTTCAATGACACCAAAGAATAGAGGATGATGCTGATTTTATTTATTTTTTTTTTTTTATATTTTTGATTGCAGCTAAATTACATGGTTTTATGCAAGTTAACAAGACTGTTTTGATTAATGCAATAATCATGTTTGTTTTTTTTGTTGTTATTGTTGTGGAAGAAATTTATTTTCTTTTTGTTGTTGTTGTTGTGAAGAACATTTGACTGTGAAGGTTAAGGTGAATGCATATGTGCACTCAAATTTATTTATTTATTTAATTTTTGAGCACATTTTACGACAGTAACAAGTTTACAGCATTATTTAAGAATGACAAAAATAAAAACGCCAACTTAAATAAACAAATTATGTTTGTTTTTTTACGAGTGCGAATGTAAATTCTTAGTAAGTGATTATTGTCTGGATAACTTCCTGATTACGTACATACGTAACTCCCCCTTAAGTTGTATGCAAAAATGATTTGACCAAAATGACTGACTTTGTTTGTTTCTTGCTGTTCAATTGCATGTCCCCAAAACGTTCAAATGACTGACTCGCCGACAATTGTCATCGTCGTAATCATGACAAATACTTACGCAGTAAGTCTAATTTGAACGTAATCAAGAAGTCAAAGACTGAGAGTTTATTTTAAATATTTAAACATTTGTATGTATTTATGTATTTAAAACAACTTGATTCAGTATGCAAATGAACGAAAGACAAATACATTTGTATGTACGTTTAATTTGTACTTTTGTAGTAAGTTATCATTACGCGAGTCCAATAAGAGTAATTTCGTACCAAAAAGTGTTTAAGCGTTACAAATCAATCAAGTGTAACGACTCTGCTATGTAAATGTTATAAGGAATAGTGTTGCGAACAATTATAGCAGTAGAGGAAATGAGGAAATGGGGTCTTAAAGTAGTGATATTTTTATACCCTTCACCATGAGTGGCAATGAAAATTATAAAAATAAAGGGTGTTTTTAAGCCCAATATAACTTGCGAAAGGGTTAACTGTCATTCTGCACTCAATTTTTGACATTTATGATCAGTATACTCTGTCAAAATCATTATGAATAAATTGACGCTTGAACAACGCTAATAAATTATCAAAATTGACTTTGAAAATCATTCATCGATTCGCGCAACTTATAGACGACTCTTTAATCGCAAAATTGAGATCAGCGATGAGGCTAATTTTTGGCCTCATTATTGTTAATAAACAATCACAACAGAAAATGCACCGGTTGGTGTGGTTTACACGCTGATGGCATCTTCGGATCATATTTCTTCCAAAATTAAGCCGGAGCTCGCGTTACGGTCAATGGAGATCGTTACCTCATCATGATCAATGATTTTATGTTTGAAAATACGGATGACATTGATCCGGGCGAGAACTTGATTTCAAGCAATGGACCTGTCAATTGGCCTTCAAGGTATTGTGGCGCAAAATTTTACGTTCAGAATGCGCTTCGTCAAGAACAGTCATATGCTCGAAATTAAAATACAACTAAGAGAGCTATATTCGTCTATGCCGAATCGTATACGCCATTCACCAAATTATACTTGTTGTTTTAATAATTTATTAAGGGTGAATATAAATTAAAAAAAATGTCGGACCTACGATGGGTCAAAATCGGGAAAAATATTTTTTAGCTCGAATTTTTTTTCACCAAAAAATTTTTTTTTCAGAAAATTTTAAAATTTAAAAATGATTTTAAGAAAATTGAAAAAGAAATTTTGAAAAAAACAGTTTCAACAAAAAAAAATTTTTCACTAAATTTAAAAAAAAGTTGAAAAAATTTTGAAAAAAAAAATTTCTATGAAATTTTTTTCAAACTTTTTACGCCTACGACAGCTTCGAACTAAATTAAAGATAAAATGCATAATGTTTCTGTAATCTAGTACGAAACTGTCGTAGGCGTAAAATGTTTACACCAACCACGGTAAGGGTGATTGAAAAAATTAGTATATTAAATATTTACAACTTTTTTCTAATTTTTAATTAAGTCAAAAAAAAATTTTTTTGTTGAAACTGTTTTTTAAAAAATTTTTTTCAATTTTCTTAAAATCATTTTTAAATTTTCTGAAAATTTTTTTTTAAATTTAGTGAAAAAAAAACTTTTTTATTTGTGAAAATTTAAAATTTTTTTTTTTTTTTTTAATTTTTAAATTTAGTGAAAAAAAATTTTTTGGTAAAAAAAATTCGGGCTAAAAAGTATTTTTCCCGATTTTGACCCATAGTAGGTCGGACTTACTATGGCGTTATATACGTCGTTGCAAAGGTCTTTGCAAATATCTATCATTAGATATCCATATTGTCTATATTAATAACTTAGTAATACAGATATCGTGGTTTTTCCTTTATATGTCAGCCATTTGTGGGTCGATTTTCTCGATTTTGAATATTGACCTAACCGGAACTATAACGGATATATTGATGTATGAATCATGTATGTAAGTTATTTAGGGGCTACGAAAAGTTGATTTCAACATACAGACGGACATGTTTATATCTACTCCGGTATCTATAACGATCCAGAATATATATACTTTGTGGGGAAGTAAATGAAAAATGTAAAAATTACAAACGGCATGACAAACTTATATATGTACATATACCCTTGCCACTCATGGTGAAGGGTATGAAAATGTAATCATTCAATGGTTGTATAAATTTTATAAAGAATTAATTATGAATTTGGTAAAAACATACTAGCGGTATTCACAATATTGTAAATTTATGCAATGGTGTATGTCTGTATATTTTGTTAGTGTAAAGATGATGCAAGACCATTTCCACACGATTTTGAACTCCGCTACTTTATATCAGATTATATGTCAGCCATTACCAAACTACTTCTAAGTAAAGAAGACGGTATGAAGTATTCATTGAAAAGAAGAAATATAGTTGTACACTGTTTACTGTAATCATTTCAAAATTTGTACATGCTTTTTAACCATAATATAACCATAGTAACCATAATATGGTAAAATTACGTTTCACATGATTTTAGCAATCATATGTATAATTTCTGTAAATAAGTACATATATGATTGTGATAACCATTTTTATGATTAAGGATTTACCATATTGCTACGTTTTTACCTTTTAAAAACGTTGTTTATTTCCTTTAAATAAATCGGATACTTTTGATTGCAAATAAAAGCAGTTTAGTAGTTTAAAATTGTAACAACTCTTTATTTATTTAAAATGTACAACAACAACAGAATTAAATAGTCACTCAGTGTTTTTATACACGTTTATAAATTAGCAGAAATACACACACTTTATAATGTACAAGTATACACTGACAATGTAGTTGATGTCTTTATTTAACGATGCTTCAAATCAGACTCATTGACGACTACAACCTCTGCCACTATTTATACGCACGCCATCTTTTGTGAACCTTCTACTATGATATTAACGAACAACTACACTGAGGGAAAAACGACGTTGCAAAATCGACAACGGTTGGTGTCATTTTGACACCATACGGTGACACTTTTTTTCGACACCGTACGTTTACAATTTGTAAACATACGTGTATGAATCGACAACACAATGTTGTCAAGTTATGCGACGTCTCATCTCACTGTGAATAACAAGCCTGTTGGTTTTTATTACGACGAACGTAATGATATTTATCACTAAGTTTTTGTTATTTAGAACGCAAAAGTACAAATTATTAAATAAGTGGTAATAAATTAGGTTTTGTGAACAAAAAGTGAACAAAATAAATGCAGTGAAATGAATAAGATTAATGTGGAGATGGCAGAATAAAGGCACTATATGGAAGTACAACAGTACCCGGCCATTAATAATTTTTTACATACGAGTATTCAAACATGTTCTTATAAATAAATGTAAAATTAATGAAAAATAAGGAATTTTATGTTTTATTTTAATCGCCATAAATATTATGGTAAATTTGGAAAGGGAAGGACGGTATTTAAACGACAACGGTACGGTGTCAAACTGACAACGGATGGTGTCAAATTGACAACGGCATGGTGACAAATCGACAACGGATGGTGTCAAATCTGCAACGGTATGGTGTCATTTCTTCGTTGTCAAATTGACACCGTTCGTGTACGATTTGTGCACATACGGGGTTGATACACTATTGACACCGAATGGTGTCAAATTGTACACGGATGTGTTAATTTTTTCTGTGGGTGTACTATATTCGAATTTTTGAGCTTTCGATGTTAATTCGCAGCTTAAACATTCAGTGTTGCTATACTTACAAACAATGCTAAAAACCCCATGCTATCAACATTGTTGATTTGTAGAAGCTTCTACTGATGGAAATGTTTATAAACACGATGAATGCTGCTTGCAATTGCTACAGGTCGTTAAATTCGAATCGCTATTGCAAATTCGTAACAATATTATGTTGTTCTCGGCTTATGTATTTCATAATCTAAGATCAACATATTATGATGCAATGATTGATCATGAACATGATTGCCATAAACATATTGTTACGAATTTGCAATAGCGATTTGAATTTAACAGTCTGTAACTACTGCCTGCAGCATCCATTATAAACACGTCCATCAGTAAAAGTTCCTACTTATCAACAATGTTGATAGCATTCGGTTGTCAGCATTGTTTGAAAGTATGGCAGCACTGAATGTTTGGGCTGCTAACATTGACATCGAAGGCTCCGAAATTCGAATGTCTAGTGTGTCCGTTAAGATCATTGTAGAAGATTCACGAAAGATGGCGTGTGTATAAATAGAGGCAGAGGTTGTAGTCGTGAGTGAGTGAGTTTATCATAGGCGCTGTTAGAGTTAACATCTACTGTCTTGTACATTTAAGTTTGTGTGTGTGCATTTATGCGAATTGCTAAACGTGTAAATAGACATTGAGTGACTATTTAGACTGTTGTTGTTGTACATTTGAATAAATAAAAAGTTGTTACAAATTTGAAACTACTACTTAAAACTGCTTTTTATTTGCAATCAAAAGTATCCGGTTTATTTAAAGAAAATAAACCAAAGTTTTAAAAAGGTTAAAACGTAACAATATATTTATTTATTACAATTAATTTTATCATTTTATGGTAACCACAATCATATAAATAAATTTAAACAATTTGCAAATAAATGAACATGAGCCAAATTAAATTTATTTTCAAATTATAAAATACAAATTTCAAATAATTACCAAAAATCTCTAAACTAAATGAAAATCTTTATTATTTTTATACTGAATATAAATAAATATAATTTAAATTAAATTTGCCTTGTTTATTTTTCCAACATTACTGTAATATTAGTGCAATAATAACGTAAGCTGAGACATAATCAAAAGTCCAATGCCCATTTGAAATTGAAATTGTTGCAAATACTTCTTATTGATAATTGTTGCAGTAAGTAGCAGCAGCAACATTTTCTACAGCAAACAATTACAAAGCTATAATAAATAGCAGCAATTACATTTTGAGGGGAAGTACTCCTGCAGGAATTTTTAAATAAAAATCAGTGCTAAAAATTTTAATCCTAGGAAAATTTGTTAGAATAGCAAAACACTCCGACCTAGGGCGGAGCTATATTTGGTATAAAAATACTTTTTGAATATAAGCCCACTTTTATTTTTTAACTTCGATAAGTGCTGGTTTTGCCTCTTCTTCCGAAAATTTTGGAAATGGAAAATAAATTGTTTGCTGCAATACATTTTATGGTGTAAACAATATTTTGCAACAAGATGGAGAGAGATAGAGAGAGAGAGAAAAACAGACAGAGAGAGTGTGGCTATCACAAAAACCGCAATTACGGTTAAATATAATTTCCGCGTTCCCCCTGGTTTTACACAATTTTTACAACAAAGTTTAAAGCCAAACATTTTTAACTAAGGAGTCAATGAAATCATAATGAATAAAACGAAAAAAAAATAAATTGCACATGCAATCACAAATACGCATGTAGAAATGCATACATTCGAGCAAAAATTAAAATTCCCGGCAGTTCTGGGTGACTGTCCCGAACTAGTGATTTTACATATAATTTAGGGTAAACACAACTTACGTTAATAGTTGCATAACATGTATTTGTCTTAAGCAGAGAGTCAATTGACCCTACATAGATTACAAATAGACTATCTAATAGCTGGTCCAAAGTAGTCAACGTTTTGCATTCACATGCAGATTACATAGAATCAGTTACTTTATTAGCTACCTAACTGGTTACAGGTGTTCATTGATCTGAAATAGTCAGTTAAAAATACTCTCATAGACACTTTGAATAACCGATAGCTTGTAAAAATCTTCCTCCGGCAACTCTCTAATAGATTACTTCTGGTGGGTAAAACAACTACTTTCTAAAGTCCAGTACAAAACAAATATTTAAAGTGACTACATTCTAGATTACTAAGAGACACTAAAGTGACAATTGACTACATGATAGAATATCTGGGTTGTAAGTATACTTAAGCAAAAATTATATCAATACAATTCGTATTAAACCAGTTTGTACGTATCACTCACAAAACTGTAGTACAAAATAAAAGTCTAAAGTGACTACATTCTAGATTACTTAGAGACACTTTAGTGACAATAGACTTTATGCAAAACTACCTACGATGTATGAAGTAACCAATTGACTTCTCTCTCAATTGATTACTTCATGGAGTCAGCGAAGTGATCAGACATTAGTGATAATAACGGTCTATAAGGGATACATTAACTACCTGTAAAACTGCTGGGTTATTAAAGGGCTGTGTTGCCTGGGCACATGTGTATTAACATGTAAATTAACAAAGAAAAAAAAAATGGAAAATAAAAAAAAGACAGAAATTATGAATAAAAATAAATGAGATGTTAAAAAATAAACCAAATAAAACTACAACAAAAGTCATTTCTCGGTAGGTGATGTTAATGTTTTTTGAACTTTTCTTCAAAAAATCTACATCATTATCATCATGCCAACAACATCATCAATGCACAGTGGCTATGTTACTGAAATAAATTCAAATAAATATGAATGTTTCAAATTTGTCTGCTTTTACACACAGCAATTTTTCTTGAAGCAAGTCTGAGTTTATGGGAGAACGAAGAAAGTACAATTTTCACTCAAAGTGAAAATGAGCGAATTCACTTAATTGTGAATAAATTCGAAAGTAATCCATCGATTTTTATGATCGATATCTCATATTGTTACTATTACATGTGGCTTTGCGATAAAGTCATAAATCTGAACCATTTCTGTCGTTTTCAATTTTTCATGATTTTTTTAAAACAAAAAAATTAATATTTTCTCGTAAAAAAATACATTTTTTGCTTCAATATGTTATTATAACTCCGAAACTACTGATCCGATTGAAATGCAATATATAGGTGAAAAATTGTAAATAGCATGGAAAAAATGTTTTCAAAATTCAATCAATCGAAAGAAGAACATTAACTACTAATTTTTTGTATATCAAACAAAAAAACAAAAATTTTGTGAAAATGAGCGAATTCACTTAATTGTGAATAAATTCGAAAAGAATTCCTCCATTTTTATCATCGATATCTCATTTTGTTGCTATTATATGTGGCTTTGCGTCAAAGCAATAAGCCTGAACAATTTCTGCCTTTTTCTATTTTTCATGATTTTTTTAAAACAAAAAATTTGCTATTTTCACGTAAAAATATATTTTTTTGCCTTAATTTGTTATTATAACTCCGAAACTACTGAGCCGATTGCAACGCAATATATAGGTAAAAATTTGTATATAGCATGGGAAAAATGTTTTCAAAATTCAATCAATCGAAAGAGAAACATTAACCACTCAATTTTATGGATATCAAACAAAAAACTAAAATTTTGTGAAAATGAGCGAATTCACTTAGTTGTGAATAAATTCGAAATTGATCAATCGATTTTATGATCGATATCTCATTTTGTTGCTATTACATGTAACTTTGCGATAAAGCCACAAATTTGAACAACTTCTGCCGTTTTCGATTTTTCATGAATTTTTTAAAACAAAAAAATTTGCTATTTTCTCGTAAAAAAATATATTTTTTGCTTCAATTTGTTATTATAACTCCGAAACTACTGATCCAATTGAAATGCAATATATAGGTGAAAATTTGTATATAGCATGGGAAAAATGTTTTCATTTTTATGTATATCAAACAAGAAACTAAAATTCTGTTAAAATGAGAGAATTCACTTAATTGTGAATAAATTCGAAAAGTGTCCATTGATTTTTATGATCAATATTTCATTTTGTTACTATTACATGTGGCTTTGCGATAATGTAATAAACCGGAACAATTTCTGACGCTTTCTATTTTTCATGATTTTTTTAAAACAAAAAATTTTTTTATATTCACGTAAAAAAAAATATTTTTTGCTTAAATTTGTTATTATAACTCCGAAACTACTGAGCCGTTTGAAATGCAATATATAGGGGAAAATTTGTACATAGCATGGGGAAAATGTTTTCAAAATTCAATCAATCGAGAGAAGACCACTAACTACTCAATTTTATGGATATCAAACAAAAAACTAAAATTTTGTGAAAATGAGCGAATTCACTTAATTGTGAATAAATTCGAAAAGGATTTATCGATTTTTATGATTGATATCTCATTTTGTTTCTATTATATATGGATTTGCGATAATGTAATAAACCGGAACAATTTCTGCCGTTTTCGATTTTTCATGATTTTTTTAAAACAAAAAAATTTACTATTTTCACGTAAAAAAAAATATTTTTTTCTTGAATATGTTATTATAACTCCGAAACTACTGAGCCGATTGAAATGCAATATATAAACAGATTAGAGGTTATGTAAATCTCAACTTTTCTTAGTTTACTGTAATAACAATGGACTGACACTTTTTGAGATATCATTAATTATGTGGAGAAATGTCTAATAAAATTTATAAATTTTACTTAAAAATTTAAAAAAAAATCTGTCCATAGAATTGAAAAATTTTACCATTTTTGTACTTAAGTAGCCATGATGCATCAAATCCATATAGTGGTTAGTCAAGACTTTTTTGCTGTTGACCTGTGACCTAATTAACAAATACGTTTTAAAATCGTTTTATCCTGTACCAATTTTCAAATATTTATTATGTGTTGATAGTGTATATCTGAAACCATATCATCAAAGCTTTACTCTTCGCGGCTTGATATTTCATGATTTCTGTCAGCCGGCCCCACTGTGCATCATCATAATCATGAGAAATTATTATGAGGAAGAGTATGAAGAATGAGCCAAAGTTCTATTTGAATGCATTCAACTCCCTTTATAAGCAACAAAAAAAAAAAAAAACACAAATTCTTTTACTAACACAAACACTACCACTCCCATACATGCACACACAAATATTCCGCAATTTGTTGGTCTAGCAGTTAAATGCACTTAAAAGTCATTGCATTTTGGTTTATTTTTTCTTCTTACTACACACACACACACCTACATGCTCCCATTTCACATACTCTCTCACACACACACAGGCACACATGCACACAAAAGGAATGATGTAAAGTTTACAAAAAAAACTGCAATAATAAAATAAAGGAAAAGGTCAACGTTTTCTATCGTTCATTACTACTTTAGTTTATAAAATACCAGCAACAATAACAACAACTACAAATTATAAGGAATCTACTTTATTGCAAATAGTTAGTGCCAGAGAAGAGTAGTTGTTTGTATTGAGTACCAGAAGAGTGGTGGGAGCTGGAAAAATGCGAGTATAGAAAAGGCACAAAGTAAAAGATCGTCTGTGGCAAGTAAAGAAAAATATAATATTGTAAATTATGTATGTTGTTGTTTGAACCTCATCATTATGGTGTTAATTAGCTTCTAATCAAGGGCAGAGTTTTAAAAAAGGGCTACAGAGGCAATTAAGGTAGACTGTGTAACTCCAATCTTTAAAAACCTTAATTAAAAGAAACTAAGACATGCATTGAGTTTGATTCCAAATTTATAATACAAAATTGTTACAATCATGTGAATCGTAAGTTAACCATATTTTGGTTATCACAATCATGTAAATAGTTACTGTGACTATAATAATATAATACATAATTGATACAATCATGTGAATCGTAAGTTATCCTATAAAGTTAATACTATGGTTACCACAATCATGTTGTTGGTTGTTGGAAAATCGATAAATCCACGCGCCTTTAATGGCTTTTTCAATAATCCTGTTATATACAACTCCAGTAATAAGGCCTATATGACATCATTTATATGCAAGGACTGGTTCCTTCACGAATTTGTTCCCCACGTAAGTTAATTTTCACCAATTAGTAAAAGTTCAAAAGGTCTGCTGCAAAAAGTAGTTTTGCTTTTAGATAACACGTGTCACCCAGTTGAGGAACTAAAAAGTGATGACGATTTAATTATAGCAATGAATCTCAATTGCACTGCGCTTATTCAACCATTAGATCAAATCGTTATCTACTTGGTCAAAGGTGAGAAGGGAACAAATTTGGATCTCAAACTAAAAAACTTCAATCTCAAAAAAGCAGTTCAGATTCTAGCTACGTCATGGGATAAAATATAAGTGTCCAATATCCGAAAATCCTCGAACGACCAGCTCAAATTCGGTACAGAATGAAGTGAAGAGGATAACAGTTTACAAAATATAATTCAGGAAGAAATCGAAAATCTTGCAACTATTGTTGACATAAACAATTGAAATCTAGTTGTTCATGTCACGAATGTTTACATAAACAACTGGATTCAAGAAGAATTTCAATGTGGAAAGTAATGAGGAGCAAATGAATACGAGTGGTCATGAAGAAAACAAGATCAAGGTGGACGATTGTATAACATCGATAAACATATGCATACAATGGGCTTTGGAAAATGATAAGCCGACAATAGCACTATATGAACTACGTGATTCAGCTGTTATTTTAAAAAATAATTTGCCAAAAAAGCAAGTCAAATTTCCAATTTCTTTACAAATGTTTAAAATGTAAATATATCAATTAAAACAATTCTAATTTTAAAATAAGTAGGAGAGCTATATTCGGCTGTGCCGAATCTTATATACCCTTCACCAAATTATACTTTAAAATAAGAATTTTAAATAGTTTTAGGTAAACAAAATTAAATTTTGTTTTTCAAAATTGGAAAAAAAAATTTTTTTCAAATTGTTTTTCAAAATTAAAAAAAAAAAAATGTCAAATTTTTTTTTTTTTTTCAATTTTTTTCCAAATATTTTTTTAAATTTTAAAAAAATTTTTTTAAATTTATTATTGAAAAAAATGTATGACAAAAAATTTTTTTGGTAAAAAAAAATTCGGGTTAAAAAATATGTTTCCCGATTTTGACCCATTGTAGGTACAAATTACTATAGCCTACTATAAATCGTTGCAATGGACTTTGAAATATCTATCCTTAGATATACATATTGTCTATATAATTGACTTAGTAATCCAGATATAGATCAAAAATAGGCCAAAAATCGCGGATGTCCCGGTTTTTTTTCTTATATCTCAGCTGAATAAATAAATAAATATAATCTAAAATATAATCTAAATATAATCTATTTTTGGGCCGATTTTTTCAATTTTAAATAGCGACCGAGCCGGAAGAATACCCGATATATTGATGAATCAATTATGTTTGTAAGTTATTTGGAGGCTACGGAAAGTTGATTTCAACATACAGACGGACAGACGGACATGGCTATATCGACTTCGCTATCTATAACGATCCAGAATATATATACTTTGTGGGGTCGCAAATGAAAAATGTAGAAATTACAAACGGAACGACAAACTTATATATACCCTTGCCACTCATAACATACAATGTTTCAATAAAATATTGGGTTATGTTATCGCAGAAATTCAGATCTGGTTTTAAATTAGTCGTGATAATAAAGCTTCCACTGTATTTTGATTTAACCTATATTTGATTTTTTAACACCATTTCAAGCTCCATGATACATTTCGTTAGCTTAGTGAGCAAACGTGATAAGTCCGCCGAATGGTCATGGCTGATTGGAGATTGAAAGTACGAGAGATTGTGAAAGACACAGGCATCTTACATGACTCAGTGGTAACAATTTTAAATGATCACTTGGGTTTGAGAAAGGTGCCGCGTTTGCTCAGAATTGATTGCATTTATGTAATCGTGTGACAACTTCCCAGGAGTGTTTGGTGTTTATCAACCACAATATGGACGAGTTTTTGCGATGTTTCGTAATCGTGGACGAAACGTGGATCCACCACAATACACTAGAGACCAAATAGCATTTAAAACAGTGGTTTTCTCGAGGGGAATTGAGCATCAAATGCCTAATATGATGACCTGGACAAATTTTATTTTTGGTAAGGGATACACAAACTGGAGAAACGATGGACAATGTGTATAGAGCTCAAAGGAGGCTATGTTGAGAAATAAAATTATTTTTTATCCAAAAACCTATGTTTCATTCAAAAAGTCAGGAACTTATTGACCCGCCCTCATATCAAGTAGACTACTGATATCAAAATAATTGCTCCCTTAACTTTTGAGAGCAACTTTTTTGTTTGGTATCCATAAAATTGAGTAGTTACTGTTCTTCTCTCGATTTTTTGAATTCTGAAAACACTTTCCCCATGCTATTTGCAAATTTTCACATATATATTGCCTTCCAATCGGTCCAGTAGTTTCGGAGTAATAATAACAAATTGAAGCAAAAAATATATTTTTTTACGTGAAAATAGCAATTTTTTTGTTTTAAAAAAATCATAAAAAATCAAAAACGGCAGAAATTGTTCAGGTTTATTGCTTTATCACGAAGCCACATATAATAGCAACAAAATGAAATATTGGTCATAAAAATCTATTGATTCTTTTCGAATTTATTCACAATTAAGTGAATTCGCTCATTTTCACAAAATTTTAGTTTTTTATTTGCTATGTATAAAAATGAGTAGTTAATGTTCTTCTTTCGATTGATTGAATTTTGATAACATTTTCCCTATGCTATTTACAAATTTTCACATATATATTGCGTTTCAATCGGTTCAGTAGTTTCGGAGTTATAATAACAAATTGAAGCAAAACATATACATTTTTTAAGTGAAAATAGCTTTTTTTTTGTTTAAAAAATCATGAAAAATCGAAAACGGCAGAAATTTGTCAGATTTATAGCTTTATCGCAAAGCCACATGTAATAGTAACAAAGTGAGATATCGATCATAAACGTCAATGAATTCGTTTCGAATTTATTCACAATTAAGTGAATTCGTTCATTTTCAAAAAATTTTAGTTTTTTGTTTGATATCCTAAAAATTAAGTAGTTAGTGGTCTTCTCTCGATTGATTGAATTTTGAAAACATTTTTCCCATGGTATATAAAAATTTTCACCTATATATTGCATTTCAATCGGTTCAGTAGTTTCGGAGTTATAATAACAAATTGAAACAAAATATATATATTTTTTACGTGAAAATAGCATTTTTTTTGTTTAAAAAATCATAAAAAATCGAAAACGGCAGAGATTGTTTAGGTTTATTACTTTATCACAAAGCCACATATAATAGCAACAAAATGAGATATCGATCATGAAAATCGATGGTTTCTTTGCGAATTTATTCACAATTAAGTGAATTCTCTCATTTTCACAAAATTTTAGTTTTTTGTTTGATATATGTACATGAAATTGAGTTGTTATTGTTCTCAGTAACGTTTTCTGCTGAGTTATTTCTCTATCTTGAATTCTTTTTTTTTTTAATTTTAAAAGAAAAAGTCCTTAATTAACACCTGTTCCTTGTAGCGCCACTGTGCTTTCATTAATTCATTTAAAAATATAATTTTTGTTTCCTCCTTGTGCAAATGGCTGCATGCTATTCATAATTATGTTGCATGCCACTCTGCAATGTTACTACTAAACATGTTGTTGACTGGCTGGGTTTCGTGTTTGAAAATTTCTTTTTCTTTCTTCACAGTGTGTTTTTTGTTATGTTTGCATCTTTTCAGGTTTATGTTTTAGTTGTTGTTGTTGTTGCTGCTGCAGCAGTTTGTTGTAACTGGTTAATGCTGATGTTGCTGGCTGCTCTTTTGATGGATTTGCGTGTCTGTAAACAGTTTTTTTTTCTGTTTTTTGTAGGAATTTTTGTTTTGTAGCCGCTAACTACTAACGGCATTATTCCTCTTGGTTATTATGGGTTTTTCTTCCTTTGCCAAATACACTTACAACAACTATAGCAGCAACAATGTTGTTGCAATTGCATTTAGCCTCAAAGCAAGTTGGGAGTTTAACTCTTTGCTCTTTACAAGAGGATTTCCAAACATATACTCATACAGACACACAAAAAAATTCAAAAAGTATACAAATAAAAATAAATGAGTGAAAGAGTCGTCTGTCTGCTGGTTAAATGTTGAGTTCAAAGCGAAAGTGTACAAAAAAAAAAAGTGTTGTTGTTGTTGTTGGTTGCATGCAACAGTTGTACAAGAAGTACAAAAGACTATGTACCCAAAAACACTTCACTTACACCAACTTGCACATGTGTGCAAGTATAAACAATATCTGTGTGTTTGTGTGTAACTGCCACAAACACACCTTTATTTGATTAGCCTGAGAAAGAAGGAAGTGGAATATAAAACATTTTGATTATTGTTGCTGTTGCTGCCGTATTTTTTTTTTTTTGTTAACGGATTAAACTTGTTATTTGAAGGCATTTGGGGCTTTTATGTCAGTCTCTCTCTCTTCTGCTCTTTCAGGCCGTATTGTCTGTCTGTCTGTCTGTCGGTCGTCTTTCTTTTGCACTGGGTGTTTTTGCTTTAATAAGTTTTGTTGATTTCGCTTTTAGTTTCTTGATATTAAATTTTTCATTTGTTTTCGAAGCTGCTGTGTGTTTATGTGTAAATTTGTATGTGTGTGTAGGTATTTGAGCATGTAAAATATCTTCCGGGTTTCGATAATATTTCGTAATCAAATACATTATGAAAAAAAGAAAAAAAAATGAAAAGAAAAGAAAAAGCTTCGTTAACAGTTTTCTTATCTCCTGCATCAAATTGAGTCTTTAATTCTTCTTATTGTTTCTGGTCTTTTTGTTTAATGTTTTCTTTTGCCGCTTATTAGGCATCTCTGTCTCATCCAAGTACCACACATACTATTAAAGCACAGTGGGGCAGCAAGAAATAGGTATTTTATTTATAAACATTTTAAATAAATTGAAAACAAAACATATTAGATTGATATATTGGGCTTTGCCAAATTTTGTATACACTTAGCTTTTCGTGGAATTTTTTCTTTTGAAAACCTGTTTTTAATATAATATAAGAATCCAGGATATAAAAGAGAAATTGTTAAATTTACAAAAGGGATTGACAAACATATACAGTGTTTGACAACTTTTCCAAATATTCAAAATCCAAAAAATTCTTAAGAATTTTTTTCTTCTTTTTTTTGGGTGTATGACTTATTTTTAAAGGATTTACAATAGATGGCGTTTCTTTTGAACTAGGTTTTTGTTTTTAATAACTTATATGAAGGGTACATATCTGTCATTTATTCTCACTTAGTTATATAACATTATAGTGTAAACAACAAAGTTTTGTTTTGCTTCGAAATTGTCAAATTTTGTACCAACAAAGCGTTATATGCGGGAAGTTTTGCTTTACTTCTTTAATTTGAAAAAAAGAGTCGCTGAAGCTCCCCGATTGATCACTGAAGCTTATGGTGAATGTTTTCCATCGGTTTCAACGTGCGAGAGATTGTTTTTGCTGTTCAGAAGTGGTGATTTTGACACGGGAAGACAAGGATCGCCCAGGACAGTCAAAAAAGATTGAATAACAAGAATTGGAGGCATTACTCCATCAAGATTGTTATAAATACTCAATCAGCAATTTTCAAACGTTTGCTAGCAGCAGGATTCAATCAGAAACAGTGAAATTGGGTACCATACGAATTGAAGCCGAGAGACCTTGAAAGACGATTTTGCATGTCCGAAATGATGCTTGAACGCTATAAAAGAAAATCATTTTTGCATCGAATCATTGCTAGCGATGAATAATGGATCCATTACGATAACCCGAACCGAACAAGAGCATGAAAATCATTGGTAGCTACTCAAACAGTAATTTCAAAGCGTTAGCGAGCAGCAGGATTCATCCAAAAGCATACGAACTGAAGCTGAGAGATCTTAAAAGACGATTTTGTCCAAAATGATGCTTGAACGCTATAAAAGAAAATCATTTTTGCATCGAATCATTACTTGCGATGAAAAATGGAGCCATAACAATAACCGAATCGACACCAAAGCCAAATGTAAAGGGCGCTAAGGTAATGCTCTGTATTTGGTAGGAGCAAAAGGGTCCGCTGCTGAAATCTAGCCAGATCATCACTAGGAACCTGACCTGTACCGAAAACATCTGAAGCGAGCATTGGCCGATAAACGCCCAGAATATGCAGACAGAAATGAAACAGTAATATTCCATCATGACAACGCTCCGCCGCATTATGCAATACCTATTAAAAACTAGGTATTGCCGCAAAAGTAAACTTCCGATGTTTTTTGGCTGTAATTAAAAAAAAAAAAAATGAAAAACTTTGATTCGTCTTGTGGATTATTTTTATTTGGTCTTTTAATTTTTTTACATCAAGTCGAGAACATGATGTCACAGTTGATTGTCATTTGAGCCCTTTTTATGGCATTTTCCATCACTTTGGCCAAAACTTCCGGCGATAGATCCTCACATTCTTGACGGATATTGTCTTTAAGAGCTGCAAGAGTCTGAGGCTTGTTGACATAAACCCGCGACTTCAAAAAGCCCCACAAAAAGAAGTCTGGAGCGGTCAAATCAGGTGATCTTGCTGGCCAGTGCAAATCGCCAAATCCGAAGATTAGGCGCCCGGGAAATGCATCCTTCAGCATATCGGTTGTGGCACGTGCAGTGTGTGCCGTTGGAACCACATGTTTTCCAATCCCAATTCATCAAGTTGTGGTAAAAAGAACTCGTTGATCATTGCTTTGTAGCGCTCACCATTCACAGTAACCGTTTGGCCCGCGACGTCTTCGAAGAAAAAAGGTCCGATGACTCCTCCAGTGAAACCAGCACACCATACGTACCCGCTAAGATGGAAATGGGCCTCATCACTCATGATTATTTTTGATGAAAAATCATCTTCCTCTTGGTGGTGATTAAGGATGGCTTGAGCGTATGTTAGACGCGATTGTCGGTCAGCAGCTAACAGCTGATGCACCGTCTGGACTTTGTACGGAAACATCTTCAAATCTTGTACCAAAATTCGCTGTAAGACCGTCGACTGATACCCATTTGCGTGGCACGTCATCTGGTCGATGTCGACGGTGCTTCCATTACATCTTCGGCTACAGCAGCAATATTCTCTGCAGAACGGCTACTCCGGGGTCTGCCACGCCTGGCAGCATCTCGTGTTGTGCCAGTCTCTTCGAGGCGAGCGGCTAAACGTCGCACTGTTTCTCCACTAGGCGTTGGAAAAAAAACATTGTTTATTAACGTGTATTTCGCATGTGTTTACTACACAAATGTCAAAACAGAACTGACATTAGGGGCCAATCGCAAAATTTATAGCATTTTCTGATAGGAGGATTACTTTTGCGCCACCTTGTATTTAGAACGAAGTGATTTTGAAGTTTTGGCTCACCCTCTGTATAGTCAAGACCTTGCCCCTTCCGACTACTATTTGTTTCGATCGATGCAGAACGCTCTCTCTGGGATACGCTTAACTTTGGAACTTAGTATCCAATATTGGATTGATTCGCAAAAGATGAACAGTTCTTTTGGCTCGGAATCCATATGTTACCAGAAAGATGAGAAAATGTCCAATATTTTGAATATATTTGTATTATACAAAAGATTCAAAATAATATCTAAAAATTTTAAAATATCCCGCATTTTTAAGCCATACACCCAATATTTGAACTAAATCATTACGTAATGCAATTTTTTATAAAATATTGTTACGAATGTGCAATAAAGACTTGAATTTAACGGTCTGTAACGACTGTCTACAACATTCATCATATTTATGAACACGTCCATCAGTAGCATGCGGTTATGGTATCGTTTGTAAGTATGGCAACACTAAATGTTTCAGCTGCTAACAGCGTTGCCAATTTAGCGCTTTACGCGCTAGATTTAGCGTTTTTTGATAATCCAAAAGTCGCATTTTTTCCTCTTAGCGCTTTTTTTGAAAAAGGCGCTAAATCAGCGCGTTTTTTCCTTATTTCGTTTTTGATTTGAAAAAATGGAAAATCATCTTTAAAATTATGCGAGTGAAACAATAAAGAAAGACGGAATCATTTTGGATAGAAGAACTCTGCATAAAATTTCATTAAATAAAATTCCGTTTGTTAAACTTTCAGCATTTGTTATTAATTCGTTATGCTTTCCATATTTTAAAGCAAAAGACGATAATGTGATGAGTTATTTAAAAATAAAATTAAGAAATGCTTATTTAAATAGTTTATATAAAATATGAAGTTAAAACGAAGGATTCATGTTATGAATTCTATGTAATATCACTTCCAAAATTAGTTCAAATCATCAGAAATGTTGGACAGTCAACATTTCTGTGATTTCATAAAACGTTGCTTTTGGGAAAATCTGAATGTTTCCCTACATCCAAAAAATCTTAACGCGTATTTTATTCAATCAGTAATTTTCAGGGAATTTTCAAAATTTCTTTTAGCAACCCTAAACTTAATTTAAAATATCAAAAATGTAACTGAAATATTTAACTTAAAAATAATATTTTAATGTAAAATCTACTATTTGTTGTAGAACTAAAACACCAAATAGTTGAATTTAATATAATTTTTAGTGATTTTGTATGCAAATGTAATGCAAATGTAACGCTTTTTAGCGCATTTTAACAGTATGGACGACGCGTTTTGGTTAAAAATAGTTGACAACGCTGGCTGCTAACATTAACATAGAATGCTCTAGAATTCGAATGTACTAGTTTGTCCGTTAAGAACATTATAGAAGATTAACGAAAAATAGCGTGTGTATAAATTGTGGCAGAGATGGCAGTCGTGAGTTGATCATAGGCGCTGTTAGAGTTATTATCAACTGTCGTGTACATTTGATTTCTGCAAATTGATAAACATGTATAAAGACACTGAGTGACTATTTCATTATGTTATTGTTGTACATTTTAAGTAAATAATGAGTTGTTATAATTTTGAACTACTAAAACTGTTTTTATTTGCAATCAAATGTATCCGGTTTATTTAAAGGAAATAAACCCCGTTTTTAAAAGGTAAAAACGTAAGAATGTCAACAAATTAATGTAAAACAAGTAAGAGAGCTATATATCATATATACCCTTTACCAAAATATGCGTTAAAATATAAATTTTAGATATTTCTAGGTAAACAAAATAAAATTTTTTTTTTAAATTTAAAAAAAAAAAAAATTTTTTCAAAATTTTTTTTCGAAATTGTTTTTTTTTTAATATTTTTCCAAATTGTTTTTTAATTTAACAAAAAAATAATTTCCAATTTATTAAAGTAAAAAAAAATTAAAAAAAAAAAATCGGGTTAAAAAATATTTTTTCCAGATTTTTACCCATTGTTGGTGCAAATTACTACAGCCTTATATACATCGTTGCAATATACTTTGAAATATCTATCATTAGATATCCATATTGTCTATATTATTGACTTAGTAATCTAGATATAGATCAAAATTGGTAAAAATCGAGGTTGTACTGGTTTTTTTCTTATATCTCAGTCATTTGTTGGCTAATTGTTTCGATTATAAATAGCAATCGTGCCGCAAGAATTCCCGATATATTGATATATAAATCAAGTATGTAAGTTATTTCTGGGCTACGGAAAGTTGATTTCAACATACACACGGATAGACGGACATGGCTATATCGACTTCGCTATTTATAATGATCCAGAATATATATACTTTGTAGGGTAGCAATTGAAAAAAGTAGAAATTACAAACGGAATGACAAACTTATATATTCCATTGCCACTCATGGCGAAGGGTATAAAAAGCAAACATTTCCGTCGTGTACAATTTTATAATATTTATGAACATGTTCTTATTCTGAATGAAAAAAGTTTGGGAAAGAAAAGTCACATCCGATGAATTTCTTTTCATAGTATAAACCTTTAATAAATTTAAAAACTGTTTATGAATTTAGAAGTTATACATAGATCTATTTAATAAATTAAATTAATTAACAAATTATAAATCAAATTCAAATGAATGACAGCCACTGTAAGTTGTCTAGAATTGCACACAATAACAACAACAACACAATTCATCGCCAGTCATCATCATAATCACCAGCTGCATAAGTAAGCAAAACTCCCCCTCCACTCTAAGTCCATTAACCTTTGAGTGAGTTTTCAATATAAATATTGAGATAAAGATTAAAATGTTATTAAGTCGTGCGATAAGAATCCGCAATAAAATAAAGTGACGTAGACAAAAAAAAAAAAAAAAAAATAATAACAAAATGATTTCACAAAAACTTCAGGGAAAAGTAAACAAAAAAAAGAAAAAAAAACCATAACAAAGTCAAACAAATAAATAAAAGAATAAAAATAAAATTTATAGAAATTTATAAGAATTTTAAACCAAAAATAATGCCTAATTAGTATTTTTTCCAAAAACTTTATCAATTTTTTGTTAGACCTCCAATAAAATAAAACTACTCTAAAAAAGTATCAATAACATAATTGGACAATATTTCCTTCTCAGTTTTTTTAAGAATCAATTGTAATTTAATCGTTTTAATATTTCTAAAAACCTTGTTTTGTATAATTCCCTTAGATTTGCCATGTAATAGCTCTTGCTCTCTCTCTCTCTAAAAAGTTCCTTTATTATTGTTTAGTTGTCAAGGATTTTAATTCAAGGAAAACGTGCAATTGTAATTGAAGACATGAGTTGAGAGCAATAACTACAACAAAGTATGAAAATCAGTAGGAAATGTTTGTAATATAATTCTAATTCTTTAAAGAACACATTTTTCTCTAGCTGACTTTTTCAAGGACACCATGTGGGTTTCAAGGTTATTGTTATTATTTTTCAAGGAATTAAGAAATGTAGAAAGATTTGTACCATCCTTATATTAGATACTACCCAGCAGTTAAGCGAGTAGTGAATGTATCACTTATAAACAGTAATTGTCACTAATGTCTGATCACTTGGCTGACTCCAATTGATATATGTAGGGTCATTTGACTCTTATGTGCTCTTTGTAGTGCAGAGGGAAAACAATTGGTTACTTTATACATCCCAGGTCATCTAGCATGAAGACAATTGTCACTTAAGTGTCTCTAAGTAATCTGGAGAGTAGTCAGTTTAAACGTTTTGTGGGTAATTCGTACAAACTTGTCTTATACAAATTATGTTGATATATTTTCTTTTTGCTTAAGTTCGCTGACATATAACCAGCGTTAAGTCAATTATCACTTTAGTGTCTCTAAGTAATCTACAGTGTAGCCACTTCTATCGTTTATTTTGTACTGTATTTTAAAAAGAAGGTCTATTACCTACCAGAAGTAATCCATTGGAAGGTTTGTTTACAAGCAATCGGTTTTTGGACTGTCTACACGCAGAAAAAAAATATAGTTGTGCATTGTTACTGTAACCATTTCAACATTTTTAACAATATTATAGTCACATTAACTATATATATGATTGTGGTAACAATAATATGGTTAACTTACGATTCACATGATTGTATCAACCATATATATGGTTACAGTAAACATGTATATGTTTGTGACAACCATTTATAGTAAGGTAACTGAGTCTATGTAACCGGTATGTGAATCCAATGCATTGATTATTTTCCACCAGCTATCAGACAAAAAGTTAGCTAGTTAGGCCTAAATAATGGATAAAATCACTTATTCGGTACAGTCTCCTAGAACTGCTGGGTACTTATTATAAATGTTCGTGTATGTATATAATATTCAGTGTAACTAAAAATAGCTGCACATTTGTAATGTCAAAGAAACATGTCACGTTTCTCAGCCTGAGTTTGGCATATTAAAGGTTAAAGCCAATTGAAGATTTCTTATATCACACATATGGAAAAAATCCATGGATAATGTAGCCTTTTTCTTCGTTTAGTCTTTAGTAAATTTGTTGATTTAAAGGAATTTTTAAAAGAAATTCTTCATTATATCGTTAGCTTAGTGTGCCAACGTTCTAATTCTACATTTTATGAAAATTGTTATTTTAATAGCAAAATTTATATCTCAGTCAAATGGAATGTAGTATAACTACATTATTAAGTACACAGAGAAAACAGATTCGTAATAGCAATCGAATTTGTTGCCAATCGAATGAGTCTACCTTAGTGACTGAATTTTACAGTTGTGGCTACAAAATTTTTGGAGAGGTTGCAAAAATTTGGATGGTACAACTGAAATTATACTTTATCAACTGACTTTCTGTTGATAGAACCAAAATATTCATTATGTGGAACCGAATCATTCGATTTGCAACAAATTCGATTGCTATTACGAATCTGTTTTCTCTGTATACTTAATAGCCTCAAACTTGTTTTAATTATTCAATAAACTTAAATACATTTTTTAATGAGATATTGGATCATTTTGAATATATCCAATCCTGATATCGAAATTGGTTCTAAATTGCAAGCAACTTTAGTCACTATAGAGATTTTATATCCAATAACAAAGTCAACAATTTTGCTACGTCTGCTAAAAAAAAATATATAGTAGAAAATGAGCCAAGTCCCAAAAAGGCAATGCTTCTAAACTGTGATTATTTATCACTATAACTCATGCCAAAGAAGCTATAAAACTGCATTGAGAGATTTCAAAAATATTTAAAACCAGATCGTTTTAAATATTTTTTGTGACTTAGCACGTTTGCACACTAAGCTAACGATATATAATAAATTAATAATTAATAGAAAAACTAACCATATCAGTGATTAAAATTGGCATATTCGGTGATAATAGTGCAACGGTAACGACTTGAAAAAATGCGTCAATGAAGGAAGAAGTTCCATAATGCCATCATTTGTGAATTCTTACTCATTTAGTATAACTTGTTTGATTTGCATGTTTCTACTTTTATTGTAATAGAAAAATCGAAAAGTTTCATAAATTCCTCTTTCGTGGATTCATATTTACGTAGGAACATGTGTGTCTACTTAATGTGTTCTAGGCTTACTGTTTGTTATTAAATGTTATAAAAGGATCATTAGAATAAGGAAAAAGTACAATAATTTACCCCTTTTTATACCCTTCACCATGAGAGGCAAGAGTATATATAAGTTTGTCATTTCGTTTGTAATTTCTACATTTTTCATTTGCGACCCTACAAAGTATATTTACTCTGGATCGTTATAGATAGCGAAGGCGATATAGACATGTCTGTCTGTATGTTGAAATCAACTTTCCGTAGCCCCCAAATAACTAACATACATGATTCATACATTAATACATAAATAATTCTTCCGGCTAGGTTGCTATTTAAAATCAACACAATCGGCCCACAAGTGGCTGAGATATAAGGAAAAAACCAGGACAACCTCGATTTTTCACCTATTTTTTAACTATATCTGGGTTAATAAGTCATTAATATAGACAATATGGATATCCAATAATAGATATTTCAAAGACCTTTTCAACGGCGTATATAAGGCCAAAGTTGGACCTACAATTGGTCAAAATCGGGAAAAAGATTTTTTACACCAAATTTTTTTTCATCCAAAAAATTTCTTGTTATAAAATTTTTTCACAAATAAATTAAAATTTTTTTTAAAAAAAAAATTTTTCGCTAATAAATTTAAAAAAAATATTTTTAAAATTTGTAAAAAAATTGTTTACCTAAAAGTATAATTTGGTGAAGGGTTTATAAGATTCGTCATAGCCGAATATAGCTCTGTTACTTGTTTTATTTTAATTTACTCAGAACCATGTACGATTAATTTCACGTTTCTAGGTACATTATTATAAAATACTCAAAAAGTACTATTGGTTGAAAAAAGTACCTTTCCCATTTTTGTGAATATTAACTCATGTTGGATCATATGAGCATAATTTCATGATTCTAGGTTTATTATTATAAATTATTAAAAATAGTACCATTAGAATAAAGAAAAAGTACCATAAACACCCCCTTTGGATTCTCACTCCCTCAGGACCATGTTTGCATAATTTAATGTTTAGAGGCCCATTACTATTGAAAACTCAAAAAGTAATTTTAGAAAGCCCAATATTCGCACTTGGGATCTGAGTAATGGGCTGTTAGTTTATTTTTGTATAACTGGAGAAACTAAATTTTGAATAAATTCTATTTTCCCAATTTTACAGCATTTTTGGTACTGTTTTCCCCAATTTACATTATACAACTTTTATTCAAAGTATCATAGTCGAAGCTTATAATAAAATACATAATCATATGTCAATGTAAATATATAGAAAAACATCTTATGAAAAAAGTTCAAAAAATAAAAAAAAAAAATTGCATTTTATATATCGTTACCTTAATATAGAAAGGCACTAATTGAGCTTTTTTTGTAAGCCCAGATTTTCGTTTATTTCGATAAATGTTGCGCTCTTATATCATATTTAGCCAAAAAATCTCGACTTAAAAGAAACACGAGTTAGGGCCTTTCTATATTAAGGTAACGATATATTGTTAAGTAAAGAAAATTATTTAAAATTTATTTCTATGTTTAATGGTTCAAAAGATAAGGTTAAAAAAGTTCGAAAAATACAGTTTTTATTCCTTTTCTCCCCTAAAAGGTTAGACTTCAAAAAAGTACCAAACGTACTTTTATGTTATTTGTATCTATAACAGTTTAAAATGTTATTTGTATCTGTATCAGTTTAGAAGATATAACAAGATTTCCAAATTTACCCGTTTTTATCCTTGTTGGTGGATATATATAGTATATGGGGAGATCTTAAATTTCGTGACTCTAGCTTTAGGAATTTGATCTGGAGAGTGATAAGTCATTGACTCAGTAATGCTACTCTTTATTTATATATATCGTACCTTAATATAAAAAGGCCCTAACTCGTGTTTACTTTTAAGTAGAGATTTTTTGGCTAAATATGATATATGAATGGACCATTTATCGAAATAAATGAAAATCTAGGCTTACAAAAAATACACGGACCTTTCTATATTAAGATAAATATTGTTACGAATGTGCAATAACGATTTGAATTTAACGGTCTGTAACGACTGCCTGCAACATTCATCATGTTTATAAACGCGTCCATTACTAGAAGCTTCTACTTATCAACAATGTTGATAGCATGCGGTTACTAGCATTGTTTGTAAGTGAGGCAACGCTGGATGTTTGAGCTGCTAACATTAACATCGAAAGCTCTACAATTCGTTGTCCGTTGGGATCATTGTGGAAGATTGACGAAAGATGGCGTGTATATAAATAGTGGCAGAGGTGGCAGTCGTGAGTTGAGTTGATCATTGGCGCTGTTAGAGTTAGCATCAACTGTCTTGTACATTTGAGTTTGTACATTATAAAGGGTGTGTACATTTCTGCGAATTGATAAACGTGTATAAAGACACTGAGTGACTATTTAGACTGTTGTTGTTGTACATTTGAATAAATAAAGAGTTGTTACAAATTTTAAACTACTAAAACTGCTTTTTATTTGCAATCAAAAGTATCCGGTTTATTTAAAGGAAATAAACCTCGTTTTTAAAAGGTAAAAACGTAACAATATGTTGCTATAACATTTTTCCTATATACATGTTGCTGCAAAATTTGTCTCATCAAAATGTTGCTGTAACATTTTTCTTATCAACATGTTGCTACAACATTTTTCTTATTTTGCTGTAACAGTTATCTTATCAACATGTTGTTGATACATTTTTTTTTATCAACATGTTTCTGCAACTTTTCTTATCAACATGTTGCTGAAAAAGTTTTCTAGTCAACATGTTGCTACAACATTTTGCTTGTCAACATGTTGCTGCAAAATTATTCCTAGCTATATGTTGCAGCAACAATTTTCCTATCTTCATGTTGCAGCAACATTTTTCTTATCAACATGTTCCTGCAACATTTTTCTTATCAACATGTTGCTTCAAGATTTTTCTTATCACGGTTGCTGAAACATTTTTCTTATCAACATGTTGCTGTCACTTTTTTCTTATCAATATGTTGCTGTAACATTTTTCTTATCAACATGTTGCTGCAACATATACCTTATCAACATTTTTTCTATAAACATGTTGCTACAACATATTTTTCCTGCATATTGCAAAAAATTACATGCATTTATTTGCTAAATGCAAATATAGAGTTTTTAAAGTTGGTCATTCAAACTGTTCTTTCTAAAAGCTTCCAATTCAAGAAATTACAAACATATTTTTTTGATATAAGGTCAATTATAGACCGATCCTCACAAAAGTTGGTAGAAAGATTTAGGTTCATACAAAACTTTTTTAATTATTATAAGGCAATTATGAATGTTCAAGTTATTTTCTGAGGGAGACCTTGTATGAGGACTAGGGACAAATGTCGCCATACTTTAGAGTATAATTTCAGTGTAATTAAAATTAATTTCTGCAAAATTTTATCAGGATTGCATTATCAACATAACTATTTATGACTGCCCATTTTCAATACCAAACAGACCATATCAGCAACAGAGAGTATTTATGGAAAATTTTAGTCAGCTAGCTCCTTTTGTGTAGACCCTATCGTGTTTTCAAAAGACAGACAGACGGACGGACATAGCTAGATCGTCTTAAAATCTTATATATATACTAATAAAGGTCTGCTATGAATATTTCGAAGTGTCACAAAGGGAATAAACAAATAAATATCCCCCCCTATTTTTTTGACGGTGGGTTATGGCCTCTATTTCTTTATAAAATTTTACCATTTAAATTTAATTAACTTTTAAAAGGTCCTAAATTTGTTTTCTTACTCTGTAAATTGTTTATCTAGAATTCTATTTGCGAGATTTTATCAAGATTTTTGAACTGTTTGCAAACCCACACAGCAACTTCTAGCTGCCTTGATGTCTCAATATAAAAAATATAATTTTTTATTTTTTTATAAACACAACTATAAGTAGTTTTTACCACAATTGTTTATATTTATTTTTGTAGTTCTTGTTTTTTTTTTTTTTTTTGTTTTGTTTTGTTTTGCGTTTCATAAGAAAATCTTTTGTTTATTTTATTTGCAATGATTAATATGCATTAACTATTTGATCCCATGGTTTACTTAATAAAATAATAATATTTATTTGTACACATAATTACAGACACATGAATAAGTACTTTTTTGCACATGAATACTTTTATTTATGTACTTAAAAAAAACTACACAAACAGTGGAGTGCAAAAAAGAAATTTAAAATAAGATGAGGTACTAAATCATGACTACTTAGGGTTTCTTCTTATAAAATTCAAAATTAAATTCAATGATGATTTTCTAGGGTCAAAATATTATATTATGAAACAAAAATTTATTTAGTGAAACTAATTTTTGAGTTGAATTTTTCAGATGGAAAGAAATATATTTGCTCTGAAAATAGGGGACAAAGAAATCTTAAGCAAGAGTAGGTAAATGCGGGAATTTTTTCAAATTCTTAGCTTTTATTTTGAAACATTTGTAGAATATAAATTTCTCATCTTTCCGAGCCAAAAGAATTGCTCATCTTTAGAGGCCAAGAACGAATGAAGCCAATATTGGATGCTCTGCTCCAAAGTGAAGCGTATTCCAGAGAAAGCATTCTGCATCGATCGAAACAAATAGTAGTCGGATGGGGCAAAGTCTGGACTATAAGGCGGATGAGACAAAACTTCCCAACCACTTCATTCTAAATAGTTTATAACATGTGGCCGAGCATTGTCATAATGGAATATTACTGTTTCTTGACATACACCCAATATATTGGCATCTAATGTTAGGCTGTCTGTTGAAATCAACTTTCACAAGCCTCCAAATAACTTACAAACATGTATGATACATCAATATATCGGGTATAGTAGCGGTTATGTTGCTATTTAATATCGAGAAATCGGTTAACAAATGGCTGATATATAAGCTGAAGGATATATACGATTTGGCGCAGCCGAATATAGCACTCTTACTTGTTTTGTTTAATTATATTTTTAAAATCCTTATTTAAACATCATTAATTAGCCTCTCATACCAATTTTGCTTCACACTGTAGACGCTGAATGTCTCTTTATACATAAATTGTGTTTGATTGTTATCGTCATTTGTGTGTAAACTTGGATTGAATCATATTTAGTTTTTTTGTTTTTTTTGTTTTTGTGTGTAAAAGTTTTATTTATTTTTTGTAAGTTGCATTCTTAGTTTGTTTGTCTAGAAGAATAATTGATTAAGTGTCATCGACATGCGAATATGTTTGAGTGAGTGAGTGAGTGTGTGTGTGCATACGTACAACATCTCTATAGTATTCATGTATGAGTGCATGTTGCATTAATCGCCGCAGTGCAGTAGTACAGCGTTTTATTCTGTAAATACTTGTTGCATTCACTTAGCAGACGCTAAAACGAAACGTTGCTCATTTATAACCACAGTATAGTTTCATTTTCTGCTGTATTTTTTTTTATATTGTTGCTGTTTGTTATTATTGTTATTGCTTAGACGGTCATTGATCCTCCTGTAAGTTTTTTTTTTTTTTTTGCAAACTATTTATGCTCTTTGTTGCTGTGGATGTTGTGTTTTTGCTGATTGTTTATTTTGTTTGTTTGTATGTATGTAGTATAATACCTACAATTTGCATAAAATGTCACTTGAATAGACTGGACTAGAAGACGAGCGACATGTTGTCCCAGTTGGAAATGATCTTGAGGGAATAATATTTGGAATTATTTTATAAATTGCATACCTATCTAAATACAATATATGTAATTTTCTTCGACATTTTTGTTTTTGGAAAAATAGAAAACTGAGTTTATTAAAAAGTACCAAAGATAGTACCCACCCTGTTACCCCCACTGTAACTTGAATTGACAAAAGTAAATAATAGAGGGTCTTTCATTAAGCGCATGTTTACTGTAACCATTTCATCATTTTTAACAATATTATAGTCACAGTAACTATTTATATGATTGTGGTAACAATAATATGGTTAATTTACGATTCACATGATTGTATCAACCAAATATATGGTTACAGTAAACATGTATATGCTTGTGACAACCATTTATATGATAATTTTATCATAATATGTTGTTCTTAGATTATGATATCCATAAGCCGAGAGCAACATAATATAGTCCTTCATCATAAAAATGGTTGTCACAAGCATATACTTGTTTACTGTAACCATATATATGGTTGATACAGTCATGTGAATCGTAAATTAACCATATTATTGTTACCACAATCATATATATAGATACTGAGACTATAATATTGTTAAACATGTTGAAATGGTTACAGTAAAATAAATTAACCATATTATTGTTACCACAATCATAGAAATAGTTACTGTGACTATAATATTGTTAAAAAACTTATAAAAATGTTGAAATGGTTACAAACATGCACAACTATATATCTTTTCTGCGTGTATGTTTTCAAATTTAAATAAAACAAGTAAGAGAGATATATTCGGCTGTGCCGAATCTTATATATCCTTCACCAAATTATACTTTAAAATAAAATTTAAAAAATTATTATTTTTTAAAAAAAAAAATTTTTAGAAATTTGTTTTAAAAGTTTTTTCCAATTTGTTTTAATTTAAAAATTAATTTATTTTAATTTATTAGTGAAAAAAGAGTTTTTATTATAAACCGTTACATGAAACCAGAAGAAGGTGCAAAATCTTAGAAAAATTATTTTTTTATAACATTTGATGTTGTGAGGAACGAGTGAAGTAGTTTTTAGTCGATTTAGCCATGTCCTTCTGTCTGTCTGTTGAAATCAATTTTCTGAAGACCCCAGATATCTTCGGGATCCAAATCTTCAATAACTCTGTCAGACATGCTTTCGAGAAGTTTCCTATTTAAAATCAGCAAAATCCGTCCATAAATAACGGAGATATGAGCAAAAATCCGAGACAACCTCTATTTTTGGCCTAAGTCATAAATATAGACAATATAGATATCTAATGATAGATATTTCAAAGTCCATTGCAACGATGTAATGGGTCAAAATCGGAAAAAATATTTTTTAACCCGAATTTTTTTCACAAAAACATTTTTTTGTCATACATTTTTTTCACTAATAAATTAAAAAAAATTAAGTTTTATATTAAAAAAAAAATTTTTTAAAAATTGGAAAAAACTTTTAAAAAACAATTTCGAAAAAAAAAGATTTTAAAAAATTTTTTTTAAATTTAATTTTAAAGTATACTTTGGTGAAGGGTATATAAGATTCGGCACAGCCGAATATATCTCTTACTTGTTTATATATAAATCTTTAGATTTAATGCTGAATTTATTAAGAATATTTTTCCCTAATAAACCTCTTTAAAGGCTTGCTTCAGCAGATCTATTATTATGCTTTCATTTTCTGGTTTTTTAATAGAAGCTGCTATGTAGCCATTCTATTAGTTATTACGCGTCAAGTCTCCTTAAAGGTCTTCAACAGAAGACCTTCTAATATAACTTCTAAAGTATAACTTCTATCAGCGATCTAACAGAAGCGCTGTGTAAAATTGCAACAATTTTGCAATACTGCTGGGTCCTACAGTCTGCAAAATAAAGCCTTTAGGAAGGCCTCTTTACTGCATCGTATTTCCGCTGGAGTCTTATAAATATAAGTGCTTATTTATAGTTGCAAGAGTATATTTGATTCACAAGTCACATTAATGTTTAGCACAGTGACCAAAACATGTAACGTGCTATTAAAAATCATCAATATAATTCTCATTGAATTAAGAATATTTCACTTAGACATAAGATTTAATATTGTTACGAATGTGCAATAACGATTTGAATTTAACGGTCTGTAACGACTGCCTGCAACATTCATCATGTTTATAAAAACGTCCATCAGTAGCATGCGGTCATTAGCATTGTTTGTAAGTATGGCAACACTAAATGTTTAAGCTGCTAACATTAACATCGAAAGCTCTAGAACTCGAACATACTAGTTTGTCCGTTAAGAGCATTGTAGAAGATACCCGAAAGATGGCGTGTGTATAAGTAGTAGCAGAGGTTGCAGTCGTGAGTTGAGTTGATCATAGGCGCTGTTAGAGTTAACATCAATTGTTAGAGTTAACATCACCTTGTACATTTAAGTTTGTATATTATAAAGTGTGTGTGCATTTCTGTGAATTAATAAACGTGTATAAAGACACTGAGTGACTATTTGAACTGTTGCTGTTGTACATTTTAAATAAATAAAGAGTTGTTACAATTTTAAAACTAAAACTGCTTTTATTTGAAATCAAAAGTATCCGGTTTATTTAAAGGAAATAAACCAACGTCTTGAAAAGATTAAAATGCTTACGACCATTGAGTTATTATAGTCATTAATTAATTACACTGTAAAACAAATGAAGATTTTTGGAAAACCACACGATCATGACAGTATAAGTTAGTAAAGGGAGTAAAACCCTTTTTATTTATGGGCCCCCAAAGATTCGGAAAATCAGTGGGCCCTCAAAAAAAGGTGTCATCAGTTTTTGGCCTACAGCTAATTCACACTTCGTGATACCGCTTTACATTATATGGCAATAATATAGCTAAGAGTTTGCCAAGCAAATTATGTCAACATTTTTCCCCAAAAAACAGCTTTTTCGTGCACTTTTTTTAAAAAATTATAGGAAGAAAATACTTTTTTCACTTTTTTTAGAATAACTTCCTACACTTTTAATTTTTCACTAACAATATTTACCAAAGTTGTAGCTACGGTAAAGCTGAACAAGTTAGTCTATTTTGGTGACCAATTTCTTTTTATGGGCCCCCAAAGATTCTGAAAATTAGAGGGCCCTAAAAAAATGGGCTCATCAGTTTTTTGCCAACAGCTAATTCACAGTAGGTGATACAGCTTAACTTTATATGGCAATAATATAGCTAAGAGTCCGATAAAAAAAATGTGTTAACATTTTTCCCCATAAAAATAGCTTTTTCGTGCACTTTTTAAAAAAAAATATAGGAAGAAAAATTTTTTTGTCACTTTTTTTGGAATAACTTCCAGGGACTTTTAATTTTTCACTAACAATATTTAGCAAAGTTGTAGCTACGGTTAACTTTTGTAAACATATCAATGCATTCTGAACGTGTCTAGACACTCGATTTTCCAATTTGTTGTTAACATTGTTTTAAAATCATCAAAATAACTTTTTCTTTCTTCAATACTGTCCATAGACAACATAAAATTATATTTTTATTAAAAATAGCGATAATATGCGTATAAATAAGCATTGTAAAGTAAAACAAGTAAGAGAGCTAAATATATTCGGCTGTGCCGAATCTTATATACCCTTCACCAAATTATACTCTAAAATTAAAAAAAAAAATTTTAATTTTTTTAAAATTTTTTTTTTTTTTTGAATTTGTTTTTTAAGTTTTTTCAAATTAATTTTTTTCTTTAATTTATTAGTGAAAATAATTTATGACAAAAAAATATTTTTTGTGAAAAAAATTTGGGTTAAAAAATATGTTTCCCGATTTTGACCCATTGTAGGTCATACTTACTATAGCCTTATATACATTGTTGCAATGGACTTTGAAATATCTATCATTAGATATCCATATTGTCTATATTTATGAGGACGGATTTTGTTGATTTTAAATACCAAACTTCTCGAAAACATGTCTGACTGAATTATTGAACATATGGATCCCGAAGATATCTGGGGTCTTCAGAAAATTGATTTCAACAGACAGATGGACAGACAGACAGACGGGCATGGCTTAATCGACTCCGCTATCTATAAGGATCCAGAATATACATACTTTATAGGGTCTCACGAAGGTGAAGGGTATAAATATAACAAAATATGCCCTAACAAATCGATGCCATTTTACTTTAAGATGTGTGATTCGGATAGATAATTAGACTTTATGGTATTTGAACGTTCGAGAAAAAACATGCATCTGCATATAAATACGCCCCCTATTTATGAATAATCATTTTAAACAAAACAAATGTTAAGCTCAAAATGTTAAGTTAAACAAATGTTAAGCTCAAACAAATGTTAAGCTCTAACTTGTGTTACGACATTAGAAGAGGATGTCGTAACGCATCCACATATGATTCCTGAAATCACGAAACACTTTTTGAGAAAGTTAGAATTTAGAGAAGAAAAATTTAAAACTCTTATTTCTATGTTTATTTGCGTATATACAAAAATTTTACTCCTATAAACTCGATTTTCAAAAAGGACTTTTATAGTAAAATTATTGTTAGAATATAGTGCCCAAGAATACCATATTTGATCATGTTTAAATGAATAAACATAATAAAGACTAACTTGCACTCAAACACAAATATCTATATTCAATACTTTCAACAAAAGTCATAAAATCTTTTACAATCTCCTCCAAAAACCAACAAATTACCTACTTCCTTCAACAAAAAATGCAAATATTTAAACTTTTCAAACTATTTCCATAATCTCACACAAAAACAAAACAAATCTGAAGCAACAACTACAACAAAAAGCACATAATTATATAATTTGAAAAATTTTAGCCAACAATTCCAAAAATGCTGAAAACATGTAATCAATAACTTGCGAACCATACAAAATTGCAACAACTGAGCTAAATGTCAATCAAATTGGAAAAAGGAATTCATCAATGTAAGCCAGGCAGGCAGGCAACACACTAAAATGTGAACATAATAACAACTAACAACAATAACATTGTAAGTGTGGCAAGCAAGTGAGTGGCAAGTTTTATTTCTTTAAAATCAACAATTTACCAGAGTCAAACAACTATAAAAAACCAAACTCACACACACACATAGAAAATAACTGTCTAACAAAAAAAAAAAATTTAAGTTTTCAAATTGAAATACTTACATTACAAAATCTTTGAAACAGAGTTTCTTATTACTTAACCTCAAAATGAAACAACTGCAACTGCAAAAACTAAATAAATAATAAAAAAAAACGTAAAATTACCACAAAATTCAGCTTAAAGACATTCGTAAAATATTATAGAAATACATACATACATACAAACACACAAACAAACCCATACACATACTGTGAAAAACCATGATGGAAAATCTAGCCAAAATAAAATTCGCAGTCGTACTTTGTACTCTTCTGTTGCTGGAAAACAATAGAAAATTTCAGAAACTACAAATACCATGTTGCAGCTTTATTTACTTATTTATGTGTGCATATTCATGTATATGTTTGTATGTTATTGCAGTGGTATTGGTGTTGGCATAAACAAACACAACCACAAATATTTGGTAGATTTACTTGGATTTTTTTTATTTTTTATTGGGAATTTTCTAAAAGAATTTATTCTCTGATAAGAATAGCTGAACATTGATACGAAACTCAGCTGAAGGATCTTGACAGCAGAAGGATCTTGACAATATGACCGCTAATATTTAGAATCATATTGGGTGTATGACTTAAAAATGAGGGATTTACAATAGATGGCGTATATTTTGAACACAGTTTTTGTTTTTAATAAATTATATGTCTTAATATTTATATGTCGCGAGAGCGGCATTAGGAAGACTACAACCAGTATGAAGAAACTCACAAATATCCAGATGAACCAAGCTTCAACGTATGTGTAAAGTCTACTCTGTTGTACGGAAGTGAAACTTGGTTAGTATCGAACACCATCACGCAAAAACTACAGGTATTCATTAACAATTGCCTCAGAATCCAGGATGGCGCTTGAGTGGAACCCTCAAGGTTCAAGAAGCCGTGGTCGACCAAAGAACACATGGAGACGGACTATACTCCAAGATCTAGAATAGTGCAATCTTGTAAGATGGATATGCTTTGTGGAAGTCATATGCTCACAAGTGGGGTAAAGGAGAAAAATAATGTAATTGTAAAGGGTATATATCTGTCATTTATTCTCACTTAGTTATTGAACATTATAGTGTAAACAACTAAGTTTTTTTGTTTCGAAAATGTCGAATTTTGTACCAAGGAATCGTATTACTTCTTTAATTTTAAAAAAGTGAAGCACACCGATTGTTCACCAAAGCTTATGGTGAATGTGTTTCATCGGTTTGAACGTGCGATAGATGGCTTTGTGCATTCCAGAAGTGGTATTGATACGGAAGACAAAGATCGCCCAGCCCAGCCAAAAAAGTTTTAAAACCAAGAAGATTGTTGTACAATTCAAAAAGAGCTTGCAAAATCATTGGAAGCTACTCAAGCATCAATTTCAAAACGTTTGCGAACAGCAGGATTTATCCAAAAGCAGGAAAATTTGGTAGCATACGAATTGCAGCCAAAAGCCCTCGAAAGAAATGAATAATCAGTTATATTTGCATTTACTGGCATTTTTGGGATGAGTGCCTTGAGGCATGCTTAAGCATTAGAGGGTTAACTAAAATACTTGCAATATTTCATGCAAACAAATTGCATTTATTTGTTATGTTTTCTTTGTGATTAACAATTTTAATGTTTTTGCTTATTTTATGCGATAAATGACAGAATGTGGTTCTTACATAAGTAATATGAAGTTTATTGTTTTACGACTTTATAGATGTTAAAGGTAAAAAATGTATGTATTGAACATATAAGGACTGAGATCGAGACATTTTTAACATACATATATGTTAATAAAAAGGAAACCACTAAACTTACAGTTTTCAATCTTTTTTTATTTGATTGAAATTATTGTTACAATTTACAAAAAAAAAAAAAAAAAATTTTTATATTTTATATTTTTATTTCTAATCACTAATGATGAAATTTTGAACCTTTTTCGAAAACCCTTCCATTATGGTTTTTATAGTGCTTTATGTCACTTTGTTCGAACAGGTTGTTCATCTCCGTTTAAAATCTACCACACTTTTGGACATCTTTTTGTTCCCTTCAATTCTTTTTTAAAAAGAAACCAATATCTATCCAATGGACTCAGCTCCAGGCAGTTTGGAGGAATTGCCTCTCTTGGTACAAATACCACATTATTGTTCTGGTACCACTCAAGATCTTTCTTATCATAGTGATAGATGCCAAATCAGGCCAAAAATAAGTGGACACATTAAGAAGTCTTATGAATGGAAACATCCTTTTTTGTAAACATTCGTTGATGTAAATTTCGGTATTTATAGAGCCCTTTGTAACAAATGTTTGGCTTTTTTGCCGCAACTGCATATTGCTTGCCATACCAAGAACTTTTTGGGAAATTTTGTCTGCTTTTGGGTCCTAAAATTTTCTTCAACATTCCCTCAAGCACCTGCAACATAAAAAAATTTATGCAGCAGGTATATTTTTTGTATAAAATTTTACTTCAATTTCCGAGCTCTGTCTTTGGCCTCTAAATTTTTAGCAGAGTTCCTATCAGGAACTTTTTTTAGCCTTGTAGGCTTTTAAACCTGCATTGGCTTTAACTTTTCGTACCAAGTAGTCCGAGTACTGAGCTAACCGGGCTGCTTTCCTACCAGATGTGTGGGAGCTCTTTTGAAAATGCTTTCTATTTTTTTGGCTTTAGAAAAATCATGTGGACCATTCCTTCTACCTGAACCAGGTTTTCTATCAACAGACAAGTTCTCCCGGTACTGTTTTATAACATTGGAAAAAGTTTGACGGCAGACCTTTGATTGTTTGACCAACTTTTTGTAGGACCAAGTTGGGTTTTGTTGAAAACATTTAATAATTTTAGTATCCACTTTTTTCTGGTCATGCTTTACAAAAAAAAAAAAAATTACATAATACTTGAGATAAAAGTTTTAATGAAAAACATTTTTTTTTTTTTTTCAATTTTATTTTTTATTTATTGTATCTGCATTACTTAATGAACTAACAACAAGTATTTCAAATCTTATATCTAATAATTATAATTTAATTAGTCCAGCCAGTGCCGGACGAAAAATTGTTTATTCATTGTTGCTTTGATTAAATAGGCATTCTTCCTTCTAGTCTTTGGATTAGGTCTGCTGTGTCCCTCCTTCTTAATCGAGTGTGGCCACAGTTATCTAATATGTTGCGGGCCAGTGGGTTTGGGTGAATTTAAAGTTTTTTTTAAATATTTTTCCACAATTTTCGTCATCTCAGTTTTTAAAAGGGGCACGTTTAGATCTTTGTGTGTATTCGCGTTCGCAACTGTGATCATTCTTAAAAACTTATTTTGGCGTTTTTGGATCATTTCTACATTTGACACTGAGGCCGTGCCCCGTAGCTGTATGCCATAACACCATATCGGTTTTATGATCATGTTATAAAGTAGAAGTTTACAATCTAAACTAAGCGTAGAGTTTCTGCCAATGAGCCAATTAATTTTAATTGATTTCAATTTCATTTGAGTCAACTTTGCATCTATATGACTTTTCCATGTTAGACGACGATCGAGATGTATTCCGAGGTATTTAACTTCCGATTGTTGGATTATTGTTTGGTTATTGATATGAATAGGGGGCATGAATCTCTACGCAATGCAAATATTATATGTGTACAGTTTTGCTCATTGACTTTAATTTTCCATTGTTTTAACCATTTTTCCAATTCAAATATAGAATAGCAGTATCATCAGCAAATGTTTATGTATGAGTGCGATTGTTAGTTGGCATATCAGACGAATATATCAAATATAAAAATGGTCCCAGTATACTGCCTTGGGGAACTCCAGCTTCATTGGGTTGGGGACTACTTAAAAAGTCTCTTTCTTTAACCTTAAATGTTCGACCAGTTTAAAAGCTTTCCAATAGCTTATGTGTGTTTGCGGGTAAATTTTGACTCAGTTTGTATATTAAACCATAAAGAGAGCGGAACAATATTTCTTTTCCTCAAACGCTTTTCTTACAATATTTACAAGTCTATGGGTTTGTTCGATAGGTAGTACTGTGTTTTCTTCTAAATCCAAATTGATGATTCGAAAAACAATTGTTTTCAATTAACATCGGGTACAACATTTTCATGAGTATCTTCTCAAATAGTTTTGATATATTAGACAATAGGCTGATTGGTCTATATGATTCTACTCTTGTGTGATCTTTTCCCGGCTTAGGTATCATGATAACCAATGAACCTTCCATTACGCCATTGAAGGCGTAATATAGCATTAAAAATAATTTTTTTTTTTTTAGTGCTATTCGGGGTAGCTCCATAAGCATCTTGCTACTGATTTTGTCAATACCAGGTGCTTTCTTGGAGTTTAAATGAACAATAGGCTGCTCCAAAATGGGGTACAACAGGTGGCAACTCAATAGTGTCATTTCATGTGTTCGGGGTAAATACTTGCTTCAAATGATTAACAAACAGATTCCATACATATGACAGGTCTTTTAAGACTTTTTGTGGCTCGCCATAATGAGTAATCGGATTGTGGGGTTGCGTCCAGGCTTTCTAGATATTTATTCAGTGATTCCATTTTTCGAAATTCCAAGAGCTTTTTAAGTCTTTTTATACAATCTTTAAGCTTCGATTTGAGTAATAATGGACCCAGAAATATGAAATCAGGCAATCATGATACTGAGAGGAAATACAAAATATGGATATTTATGGTACTTTTTTATTCTAATAATACGTTTTTAATGAGCTAGAATTATCATTTCAAACCAATAAAGATGAAACTAGAGACATGTTATCCTGAATGAGTAAGAATTCATAAACGAAGACTTAATATTACATTTTCATTTTTCTAATTGGGGTGTTGAAGTAAACCGGGTCAGCTAGTACTCCATACTTTTATCGGATATTTGAAAATAACTATGACTTTGTTATACAAATTTTGCATTACATTTTTTTAAAATTGAAGTTTGATCATCAGGCAATACTTATATGATCAATATTTTCAAGTGAGTTTGTATCCTTGCCTAACCTACTAAAGGCAGCCTGCTACATCATCTGAAGCAATTATTGTAATACAATTAAAAACAAATAAGAAAATATGGTCGGTCAAGCCCAACCATATAATACTTTACACTAAATAAATAAGCAAAATCATTTTGCTTTTAAAATTTCAATAATTTACTTACGTTAAAGTGACTTTCGGAAGCGGCCGTTATATGGGAGCTATGACTGATTATGGAAATTAGGTGAGATGATTTCCGTATATATAAAACTTATTTGGAGCCAAATTTGTGTAGATACCTATGTGAATTAAATATTTATTACTGATAAAGTCCAATTTCGCCAGGACATTTGTAAGGGGGCTAGGTAAAATAATGAATCGATTTCGTCCTTGGGCCGAAATAATTGTATGTACCAAATTTTAACGAAATATCTTTAAAATTGCGACCTGTACTTTGCGCACAATGTTTACATGGACAGCCAGCCAGACGGACGGACGGACATCGTTTAATCGACTCAAAAAGTGATTTAATCGAACTGATTGCGATCTGTATACTTTAAGGTGGGTGTTATAATAATATTTTTGGGCGTTACAAACATCTGCACAAACGCATAATACCCTCCCCACAATGGTGGTGTAGGGTATATAAATGTAAAGAAATCTATAGATATTTTTATACCCTTCACCTTCGTAAGAAGGGTATATATAAGTTTGTCATTCCGTTTGTAATTTCCACATATAAAGTATATATATATTCTGGATCCATATAGATAGCGGAGTCGATTTAGCCATGTCCGTCTGTCTGTTGAAATCAATATCACGATCACTAAGTCATAAATCTAGACAATATGGATATATATTGATAGAGATTTCAAAGTCCATTGCTACGATGTATATTAGGCTATATTGGACCTACAATGGGTCAAAATCGGGAAAAATATTTTTTAACCCGAATTTTTTTTTCACAAAAAACATTTTTTTGTCATACATTTTTTTCACTAATTAATTAAAAATAATAAATTTTTTAAATTAAAGAATTTTTTTTTAAAAAATTGGAAAAAAGTTAAAAAAAAAAATTTTTAATTTTATTTTAAAGTATAATTTGGTGAAGGGTATATAAGATTCGGCACAGCCGAATATAGCTCTCTTACTTGTTTTTACATCGTTTTGTTTTTAGCGAAATTGTATGAATCATTAGAATCTAAAATCCTGTTATTCACTTTTTTTGCCCTACAAATACAAAGTTTGTTTTTCATTTCTAAATTTTTAATTTTTCTACTAAAAATAGTAAAAACCGAGGAATAATAGTCTTTAAAATACAGATTTATTACCAAACTATGGTTTACGTATTGCTACAACCATAATATGGTCATGCCATATAATAGGTTTAACAATAATCATATTATAACGGAGCTGGAATCATAATATTATTGGGCTCAACTATAATATGATTGCTATAATCATAATATGATCATATAAGGTACTATGTTTTTACATAAGCATACTATGGTTGAGGTGGAATGATATTATGATTGGACACAATCTTATTATGGTTGTGCTACTATTATAAAATAATCGTGATTGATACCAATAAATAAATTAGTATGTATAACAAAGGATTTGATTATGATTATATATAATCATATTAAAATATTTTATGATGATACAAACCATATAAATATTTGACAGCAACCATAAAATCCAATCATAATATAACGCTGTACGATTATGCTCACCACAACCATATTTTTCTTTACGTATAGACCCTATACTATAGAGACATGAAATTTGAACTGTAGGTTTGTCCTCCGTTAAATTCTGGAAATTTGGTATCCTTAAAACTAACAATTAGATACATTTTATTTGAACAGAAATAGTAAAAACCCGAGATTCAATTCTTTTAAATCACCTAACGCTTAACTCGGATGGTGGTGGTTGTTGTTGGTTGGTTGGTAAATTGTTTGTTGTAAAATTACTACCAAATTGTAAAGTTTTTTTGTGATAAGTAGGTCACCATGCGTCAAATGTATAAAACAACAAAAACAACAACAATTACGAAAACTAAGCTGCACCAACAACAACAACAACAGCACTCTAAACAAAACAAATTTTGTAAAGCCAAACAAGAACGTTTGCAATTTTTTTTTTTTTTTTTTTTGTTTCCAATTCAGTGTGAATGACGAATGAAAACAGCAACAAATTACAGCAAAAAAAAAAAAATTAAAAAAATTAAATCAAACTTACTACATGTTGCAAGACATTTAACTATTGTATTGTGGCCATGTTAACTTAAGTATAATGTTTATAGTAGTTTTAGTTGTTGTTGCTGTGGCAAATCTATATGTAAATCTAAGCATTTGATTTGATTGTTTCGTTTTGTTTTGTAGTTGTAATTAAATTGCCACAGTTTAGATTTAAAAGAATTTTGCCATGGTTTTTTTTGTTTTCAAAATGCAATAGTAATTGCCATAGAAAACATGGTCATCAGGGTTTTCCACATCACAACACAAATGATGGAAAATCAATCAGATCAATTAAAGTTAAAGGTGGACTTCGTGTAATGTTAGGTAGTTAGTTAATGTTAGTGTGTGTGGCCATCCATCCATACGTATGAGAATATTTAAATTTTAATATGATTTAATATTTGCTTGGTTGTTTACTACATTTAGGCTCATTTTCTCAATGTATCGACAAACTGACTGTTACTAAAACTGTCCGTTAACAATTTTTTTCTGTTGGCAATACCTCTCAAAATAGATGTGAAAGTTGGGAACCCTGCCTTCAAGTGACAACATGTTGACATAAATCAGCTGTTAAATGTTGCCATTGACGGCCGGAATCTTTTGAAAAATTCATTATCCTCCATGTCTGCCAAGTAGTCAGGCCTGGCATGCTAAACTCTTTCAACATTCACTTGGAACTCATGTTCTTCGTGTTCATCCTCCATCAAATTAATGTTAATTGGCAGATTAGGTCGGGTTAGCTTTGCGACAGAATAGAAGCAAATTAGACATTGATAAAACCAAATTTCTTTAATCTTCAGTTTTTCATTGGGAAAAATATAATCACCTAATGAGAAAACGGCCCTTAAAATGATATGGTTTTGTATTCGATACGAGTAATAAGGATATTATTATTTCACTTATTTTTGTAGTTTAGCAACAGTCCTGGGTTGTTATAAGTTAAACAGAACGAGGTAGCTGATAAACACTGAAATCATAGAGAATAGACATAGAGCGGAAACTCTCCTGTCAAAGACCTAACTCAGTTGTCAGAAACCTAAGTGGTGATAATGTTTTAGTAGAAAAAACTATGTGAAAACAAAAACAACACTCGTATGTGAGATTATTTGTTTGAGTTTTTTTTTTCCAGATTCCGCTCTAGGTTTCTCTATGACTGAAATAGTAACTCAGTATACACGAGAGAACTATTTGCCCTTTTGAGTCAATAAGGATCTTTGTAATAATTACTTTGTGTGATTTTGCCACGATTGGGGTTTATTTTAAAAATATATTGAATCTAAATATAAAAACCATAGAGGAGGACCTAAGTAATGTCTCAAGTAATCTATTTGGAGAGTTTTGTGGGGAAAGTTTGTTTACAAGCCATCGATTATCATTGTAATCATTGTACCGTAGGCCCATTCTTCTAGCATATGCCCCAATTAACCCTCCGGCGGGTGAGAAGGTCCCTAAGGACCTTTTTAATTTTCAAACTGAAATTACTCCTTGATGGTCCATGCGAAGTACACCCGCCCCACATGTATTCCAAGGAAATTTTATATACAATCGTTTAAAAAAAAATCAAAGCGATCCGACCAATAGTTTAGTTTCTATTGAGATTTAAATGTGTTTAGTACGGGAACGTGTGTAAAGGTCCGCTGGGACCTTATACTGAAATTTCAAGAAATTGTTAATAGATGCACTGTTTTTTGGCTTGTTTTATTGTTTGAACACATCACAGACGTGTTCCTTAAATTCATTATACATGTATACAGTGCACTCGCGGTAACGTGAACACCGTCTAACGTGAACACCCCCTAACGTGAACAAGCCTTTGCTTACATTGACTACTCTGTAACGTGAACAAACTCAGAAAGCTCTATAACGTGAACAATTTTTTTTCACTGCATTTGTTTTCTAATCATGTAGACAACACTTCAACACAAACATTAATTTCAATTTTTAAAGTTTTGAGAATCCCCTTATAAAAAAAATGTGTTTGTATCCTCTAAATTATTTTTTTTAGTGGCAACGAATGAGTAATTTTATTTGCTATGTAATTTTATTTCATTTTATAGTTTCTCGTGAACTCGTTTTGTTTTGTAATGCATTTTAATCAATAATTTCACGTTCAAGCGTGTAAAACACAGGTTTATATTATAAAATTTTATATTTTTTCCATGAAATTCGATAATCGCTAACGTGAACAATTTCACTAACATGAACTCCCTTGGTTTTAATTACTTCACGTTACCGCGAGTGCACTGTAATTAGTAAATAATAATAAATCAAATCAAAAAAATGTAAAAAAATGCGTTTTCATATAAAATTCCATACAAATAGAAATAGGTCCCTGTGGACCTTGTACTTCAGATAAGGGCAACGGATGACTCAACCGTCGGAGGGTTAAATAGTGTCCTGTAATAAAGGAGACAATTAGCCTTATTTGCTCACGACGGTAATATATAAGTAGATTCGTCCAGCTGGCATCATATACGGGCCAGGTCGACCTCGCTGTAGCACAGGATGGTTCATTAGTCCACCTGTTTTGTGCAGTCTCACATAGTATCTGCTGAACAGCCATCTTGCATTTAACAAGGGAAATACCAGAAAAGGGTTCTATCGCCTCCTCATTCATCATCGCACCCCTTTTGGAAGTTACTTCGTAAAATCTTCTAGAAGAAAGTTTCCTTTGATTTACTCAAAATCAATAATTTGTTGCTTGAATGGTTTTTGAAATAAACGATTCAATTAAGGAAATTGAATGCTAAAGCTTATGATCTTTAAGCTTCTACATAAATGTTCATTAAATACAAACTATTCAATTAAATTGATTTTAGATGTTGTGACGATGAGAAGAAGAATATATAGAGCAACTTTTTCTATCAAGCTTAGTGTGCAAACATGCTAAAAAAAGGCACAAAAATCATTATCAAATCCTTTTAAATATTTTTGAAATCTATTAATGCAATTTTGTTACTTATTTGGTATGATTTATAATGGTAAATAATCACAGTTTAGAAGAAGTCTGTAGGCGACATATAACTACTTGTTTAGAACTTAGCGGTTTAATCTCTGTTATTTAATTGTCACTAAAGTTACTCTCAAAAGGCAATGGAACAAGTTTTTTGATATCAGTAGTCGAGATGATAACATATGGGAAAATCCTGCGTGACGAACGTTTCATTCGTACATGTTTTCATATTTAAATATTGGTTTTTCAAATAAGATACCTCCAACGTATACTATACGCTATAATGAGATTTAAGTGCAATTCCAAATGACATATTACCTTTTAATTACAATTTGTTGCGAAATAATTGATCGCAAAAATGGAAGTAACTTTAAAAGTTAAAGTGTTTTTTTTTCATAATTTTAACGAATTTTAAATAATAAAGCACACAAAATCTTATTCTTAAAAGAAAGATGAATGAAAGAGAATTCTAATATAACTTATTGGGTTGAACAAAAATTTGCCATTTTCCTAAAAAAGCCTAGAACATTTTCTGACGCACGATACGTGACGCTCATTACAAATCTTCCAGTAGCTTGAAAATTATTACAATTATATTAATCTACTGCACCTTCTCCATGAGAAGTTATGAAGAACTCCAGTAAAAGTGAAACTACTTAAAATTAATTTGTATTTAAATTGAATGTTCAAAAATATAGCTGTCGATCGAACTACTTATCTTGTTAACACTTAAATAATAATATGAACACATTAAAAAATTCAAATTTTGTTTGTATAATATTAAGATATCTGAGCTAGTGTTGGATTTGGTACTTATTTTTGTATGAATGACCATCGAAATATATTTAATTACATACCCTGCAGTTCATTGCACTAGTTCCGCGACGTCGAATTAGTTAGCCACTGAGAACTACTACTAGTGAATTTTCAACCGACTCGCAACGTTATTTACTGGTGAATTTAACACGGGGATGTCATTAGAGGTGGCCGATTAAATTCAATAGTACCAATACTCTAGCATTTGAGAAAAAAAAAAAAAAATTCAGAGAGCGGGGTTGAACACATAACTCCTTGTTTTATAGTAAAATGCGCTAATCACTAACACGCATACCTAAATTGGAGCGTAAGGCGTTTTTTACTTGTCAAAAATTCTCATGCCCATACAATTTGTATGCAGCATACCGAAATAACGCGACGGCAACGCTTTGCAATTGGAAAATCCGATTTTGACAGCGCGTTTAATAGTGAAGTTAGTTGCAAAACACAACAAATGTAAACACATACATACAAAAGGAGAAACAAATATGCAAGAAACACATTTTTTAAACTTTGATATTTAGTTTCTTTGATAAAATTTTAGTTTATAAATCACGAAACAAAAATCAGAAACACCAATACTGCAATGTACTTTATTGTTTAAATAATCCGGGTTGTTATATTAATTTTTTTGATAACCTTGTTTTTATTGTTTGACGTAGCGTTGGCGCTTTTATTTAGGTATGACATTTCAGCGTTAAAGCTAAGCGTAAAGAAACGTTCCGCCTTACGCTTTTATTTAGGTAGGCCAGTAAGCCACAGAGCTCTTATTTGTACTGCTCTCAATTTGTTATTAATAATTACATTTGAGTCTACGCTCAATTTTTGCTGTTTTTCATCATCAGAGAGAACGAAAATACCAAACGGCCACATTTAGCATTACATGTGGCCATCGAAGTGGTATATCTTAGAGGACTTTATTTTACTTGAATTTATTTTCAAAAACTTAAGGCGAATATCCGACTATTGTTTGTTACTAAATACGCTGGCGAAATGTAGTGCAAATGATAACCATTTAACTACCACTTTAGCAGCCACAGCGAACTAGTTTCTTGTTCAAGTAGGAATATAGCTAGTGTAAGGTTTCCAATTGGCACTTTTCAAACTACTGGGTAGTTATAGTCAGTTTAATTTGACTGTGAAACAAATTTTTAAATTTTGATAAAATAAAATGAACTTAGAACGTTTGCGTACCACAAAATGGACTTAGCTCTTTTTCAAAACACAGTTTAACAACGAGAAAATGTTAATTAAATGCAAACTTTGTTGCATTTTGTATTAAAATCTCAATAAAAAGTGAAATTTTAAGTTATTTTAAGTGATTAATCCTGATTCCTTTCGAAAGTTCTTTTGCAGAGTGCAAAAGAGCTAAGTATAATTTTTATGAGCAACTTAATAATAACCTCTCCAATTAATAAATAAAACAACTTCTGCAGGTTTAAGAAATGTTAAAGCAAAAGATTTTGTATCTTCTAAAAATTGCTAAAAAGCAATTAGCTACTTTGCACTCTAAACCATATTATAAGATCTTTATAATTGAAAGGTTTATTTCAAAAACCAGTCAAGCAACAACAAATCGAAAATTAAGTTATTGTCCTATTACATCGTGTAATGCAATAAAAATAAATACTACCTTTCTATTATGTTAAAGCCAAGCCGAAAAAATTCGTGTTTAGTGCAGAAAGAAGTCAAGTGACAGCGCTTGACTGGCCCTACTAGGCCCTAATCCTAATCAGCCTAATCAGATCTTTATTCGGCTGTGTTGAATCTTAGATACCCTTCACCAAATTCTATTAAATTTTTCAATATTTCTTTGTAAACAAAATTAAAAAAAAATAATAATTTATTAGCGAAAAAAAATTATGGCAAATTTTGTTTTTACTTTTAAAAAAATTTAGTTGTTAATTTATTTGTAAAAAAAGATTTTCAAAAAAAAAAAAAAAAAAATTTTGGTGAAAAGAAAATTCGGGATTCCGATTTTCAGCAATTGTAAGTCCGACATACTTTGGCCTTATATACGCCGTTGCAAAGGCCTTTAAACTATCTATTATTGGATATCCATATTGTCTATATTGATACGAATGTGCAATAGCGATTTGAATTTAACGGTATGTAACGACTGCCTGCAGTATTCATCATGTTTATAAACACGTCCATCAGTAGAAGCTTCTACTTATCAACATGCGGTTATTAGCATTGTTTGTAAGTATGGCAACACTTAATGTCTAAGCTGCTAACATTAACATCGAAAGCTCCAGAATTCGAACATACTTACGAAAAATGGCGTGTGTATAAATAGTGGCAGAGGTGGAAATCGAGAGTTGAGTTGATCATTGGCGCTGTTAGAGTTAACATCAACTGCCTTGTACATTTAAGTTTGTACATTATAAAGTGTGTGTGCTTCTCCGCGAATTAATAAACGTGTATAAGGACACTGAGTGACTAATTGAACTGTTGTTGTTATACATTTTAAATAAATAAAGAGTTGTTACAATTTTGAAGCTACTAAACGGCATTTATTTGCAATCAAAAGTATCCGGTTTATTTAAAGGAAATAAACCAAAGTTTTAAAAAGGTTAAAACGTAACAATATTAATGACTAAGTAATTAAGATATGTACCAAAAATCGAGGTTGTTCTGATTTTTTCCTTATGTCTCAGCCATTTGTAGGCCGATTGTGTTGATTTTAAATAGCAACTGAGGCGGAAGAATTCCCGATATATTGATGTATGAATCATGTATGTAAGTTATTTGGGGGCTACGGAAAGTTGATTTCAACATACAAACAGACAGACCAACACGGCTTTATCGACTTCGCAGAATATATATATACTTTGTGGAGTCGCAAATGAAAAATGTAGAAATAACAAACGGAACGACAAACTAATTTATCCTTAACACTCATAATGAAAGATTTACAAGCTATAAAACCCCTACATGGTTGGATATGAAGAGTTTTATGGAAATATTTGTTCAATGTCCTGCAAGGGAAGCAGAATGCTCTGTAGAACGAGTGTATGATGACGAATAGTTATTTCAGAACAAATTTTTATATATGAATATGATATTTAACTCTTTAAAAAGTTCATTTTTCATTTTACTTTTCAAGTTCCTAATAAAATTAGAATATTTCGTATGAAACTTACAATTGTGATGATGGTTGTTTGTTTCAGAAACCAGTCAAGTGCAAACTTTATATTATTTTCTAAATATATGTTAATAAAGATCAAAAAAAGTTTTATGTTCATCAAACAGTTACACAAATGGATAACTTTTATAGGAAAAAATTTCAATTTTGTAAAATTTATTTTTAGGTTGCATTTTTGTTGCTTGACTGGTTTTTGAAATAATAGATTCAATTAACATTCAGTTAAGTTGATTTCAGATGTTGTGACGATGAGGAGAAGAATATCTGTCACTTTCCCTAACAATGCCGCAATGTTCACTCTTATTTTCTACAGAATTTAGTGGAATTACAGGGAATATGTATATCGATTAATTGCAAGAACTTTACAAACACCAAAAAGCTCTTTGATATGGTTATCAGCTCTTCCTAAGATGGCTGCTGATTAAAGAGGACTTACTATAGATTACTGCACATTTAACTGTGTAATATTCACTCAAACTTTAAATTAAGTTTCATAAACTTATTATCTGCTAATTTAGAAAAAGAAATACTTAAAAAACTTATGTACTTACAGTCTCGACTCATACCAGCTGATAGACATTTCTTAAAACGACAATATTGACAGCGATTACGATTCAAACGTATTACCAGACACTTTCCGTCCCTCAAGCAACGATATTCAATTTGTTTCTGTATGCTGCGGCGAAAGAAACCCTAAAAAATTAAACATAAAAAAGGAATCTTTTTATCCAAATACATAGTAGGTAAAATATAATCTAATGTATAATATAGATAAATAAATATGACAGATGTGAATCTGTCCAAAATCTCATTTACCACGAACCTTACAACCCTCACAGGATGTTACACCGTAATGATAACCGGATGCTTTGTCACCACAAACTTTACATGGAACAAATGATTTTGCCACTGCACTGTTCGAATTAGAATCCGCAATGGCAAATTGTTGTGACGATGATTGTTGCTGCTGTTGTTGTTGCTGCTGCTGTTGTGGAGTTGGTTGCTGCTGCTGAGATTGTTGTTGTTGCTGCTGCTGCTGAAGTTGCTGCTGTTGTGATGGTTGTTGTTGATGGGTTTGATGTGTCTGTTGATGTTCTAGGAAAAAGTGAAAATAAGGAGAAGAAAAAAAAGGGAAAGTTAATATTTTATAGAACAAATTATTATTAATCATACGTAGAGTAGGGCAAGAGTAAAACAGCTCAGTTATGGAACAGTATACAGTGGGGTTGCTGGCAAAATAAGTTGTATTAATATTATATATATTTAATATAGAGTCCATATGGGTTTTATCCATTTGATAAGATGTATGATTTAGAGAAAGATAGATGTACAGTGGACCCAAAATTTACAAAATATTAAAAATATCGATTTCAAAATATTTTGCTATCTGATGAAAAACAAATGAAATTGAAGAAAAAATTCTTGAATAAGTTTTGTTCACAAAAAATTATCTACTAAACGCTAGCTTTGATGAATTCCTCAAATATTTTTTTTTTTTCAAAATATTGTTACGTTTTTACCTCTTAAAAACGTGGGTTTATTTCCTTTAAATAAACCGGTTACTTTTGATTACAAATAAAAGCTGTTTTAGTAGTTTAAAATTGTAACAACTCTGTATTTATTTACAAGCTCAAATATACACGACAGTTGATGTTCATTCTAACACTGCCAATGATCTACTCAACTCACGACTTCCAGCTCTGCCACTATTTATACATGCGCCATCTATCGGGAATCTTCTACAATGCTCTTAACGGACATACTAGTACATTCGAATTCCAGAGCTTTCGATGTCATTGTCAGCAGCCCAAACATTTAGTGTTGCCATACTTACAAACAATGCCAATAACCGCATGCTACTGATGGACGTGACTTCAAATATGTTGAATGCTGCCGGCAGTCGTTACAGACCGTTGAATTCAAATCGTCATTGCACATTCGTAACAATATAAATGTATACAGCCCTATTCGGTAAAAGTGATTAACTCTGAACAAGACGAAGGTTCACATTCGACGATAAAAAACTATGGTTCTAAAGAGAAGACACAATTTCCCTTTCTTACAAAAAACTTTATTTTTATAGTTCTAATCAATAGTAATGAAAATGTTCTTTTCCGGAAACCTTTCCATTAAGGTTTTTATAGTGCTATCTGTCACTCTGTTTGAACAGATAGTCCATCTCCGTTTAAAATCTACCACACTTTAGGACACCTTTTTTGAGCTCTTCAATTCTCTTTTAACAAGAGCCCAATATGAGTCCACTAGCCTTAGCTCTAGGCATTTGGGAGGATTTACCACTCTTGGTACAAATACCTCATTATTGTTCTTGTACCACTTAATACCTTGCCTTTCATAGTGACAGGATGCCAAGTCTTATGAATAAAAGCATCCTCTTTTGTAACATTCCTTGATGTAAATTTGGATATTTATAGAGCCTGTTTGGCTTCTTTTGCCGCAAATGCATATTGCTTGCCATACCAAGAACTTTTTGGGAAACTTTGTCTGCTTTTGGGTCCTAAACTTTTCTTCACTATTTCCTCGATCATATTGTCCCGGAAGCTGCGAACATTTTCCAGAACATACGTTTTGTCATCCATTATGCAGCAGGTATAACTTTTTATTAAACTTGACTTCCATTTCCGTGCTCTGTCTTTGGCCTCTAAATTTTTAGAAGAGTTCCTGTCAAGAACTTTTTGAGCCTCGTATGATTTTAAACCTTCATTGGCTTTAACTTTTCGTACCAAATAGTCCGAGTACTGAGCTAACCGGATGTGTTGGGAGTTCTTTTGAAAATGATTTCTATTTATTGGCTTTAGAAATGTGGACCACTGATTCTACCTGAACTAGGTTTTCTATTAACGAACAAGTTCCTGATACTGTTTAATAACATTGGAAAATGTTTGACGGCAGACCTTTGATTGTTAGGCCAACTTCTTGTAGGACCGAGTTGGATTTTGTTGAAATTATTTAATAATTTTAGTACGCACTTTTTTCTGGTCACTCATTTTAATCAGATTAACAACAAATGAACATAATTGACATTAAACATAATAACTGACATGCTTTAAAAAGGTAATGATCAAAAACAAAAATCAAATAAGAATATGTTTTAAGGAAAAACGTGTGTTAAGGTTTTTTCGATCTCACTCCTTACTAAGAGAACCACGATTGGTCTACTAAAAGAATCATGAATAATGTAAAAGTAGGAAGAGAAACAGAACTACGATGAGACTACTAAAAGAGCCATGCATTATATAAAACTTGGAATAGAAACAAAACTACGATAGGACTATGAAAATACCTCTAAAGAATTTAAAACTAGTAAAGGAACCATAATTGGACTATTAAAATACCTTTGAATAATGTCGAAGTTGGACTAGTAAAAGATCAACGATTGGACTATAAAAATACCTTTGAATAATGTCAAAATTGGACTAGTAAAGAAACCACAATTGAACTATGAAAAGACCTTTGAATAAAACCAAAGTTAGACTAGTAAAGAAACCACGATTGCTCTAAAAGTAGGACTAGTAAAATAACCACGATTGAACTACTTAAAATATCCTGTAATTCTGTAATTCTCATTCACTCTATAGTTTTATTTGTACAATATCTTTAGTTTTTCTAAAGCCTTTTGGGAAAAGGTTTCATGATGATCTGGCCTAAGCAACCAGTGAAATGCGCATAGGAACTAGCTTATCCCCCAACAATAAATTTCAGTGAATTTATCAATAAAATTGGGAACTTAGCATAAGAAAATCTTACTAAAATAATAATTTTTTATTCCCGAATAACCTTTTAATCCTTGAATAATGTAAAAGTTGTACCAGTAAAGAACCAAGATTTCTCTAAAAGTTGGAATATTAAACAAACACACTAGTACAAAAGTTATACTAGTAAAAGAACCACGATTGGTCTACTACTTAGAAGAGCTTGGAATAATAAAGAAGCTGGACTAGTAAAAGAACCACGATTGGACTACTAAAAGAGCTTTGAATTATGTAAAAGTTGGACAAGTAATATAACCACGAAAATATTGAAGTAGTAAAAAAACACGATTGCTTTAAAATCTGAATTAGAAAAATAACCAAGATATTGGTTAAAACAATATAGAAGCGCTTTGCAAAGTTGTTTACAACCGATATAACCATCGTTGGTACACTTTCTATTGCACGGTGTTGAAATAATCTATATATGGGACATTTCATGTCAATTGAACCAAATTTTGAAATCGATATCTTCTGATTGGGATGAAATTTGTAAAATTTTGACCTCCTCTAACTCAGAAAGTTCTCGACCGATCTTATTGAATTGAGTCTGAATTACTGTCCTATAGAACTTACCATGGTGCAAATTTCATCCCAATCGGAAGACATCGATTTCAAAAGTTGGTTCAATTGACATGAAATGTCCCATATATAAATGAGTAACGTTACTGACTGATTCATCATCGTATACACCAAACGCCTGTAGCTAGAAGCACGAAATTTTAACTGTGGGTTCCTCCCTCCCCAAAACGGTCCACTAAGAAGGGATTTTCGGAAATTCGAACGTTTAGGGGGTAAAAAAGGGTAAATTCGGTAACCTTATATCTTCAAAACTAATAAAGATACAAATAAACTTAAAATTGCATGTTACTCCATTTAAAAAAAGCTGATAGGTGATGGGTACTTTTTTGAAATTCTTACCTTTTAGGAGAGAAAACTGGTAAAACTGTATTTTGGTACTTTTTTGGCACCCTATATACATATAAAAAAATTTTAAATCATATTCTTTACATATTGTTAGGTTTTTACCTTTTAAAAACGTGAGTTTATTTCCTTTAAATAAACCGGATACTTTTAATTGCAAATAAAAACAGTTTTAGTAGTTTAAAATTGTAACAACTCTTTATTTATTTAGAATGTACAACAAAAACAGAATTAAAAAGTCACTCAGTGTCTTTATACACGTTTATCAATTCGCAGAAATGCACACAAACTTTACAATGTACAGCCTCACATGCACACGACAGTTGATGTTAACTCTAACAGCGACAATGATCAACTCAACTCACGACTGCCACCTCTACCACTATTTATACACGAGCCATCTATCGGGAATCTTCTATAATGCTCTTAACGGACAAACTAGAACATTCGAATTCTAGAGCTTTCGATGTTAATGTTAGCAGCTTAAATATGCAGTGTTGCCATACTAACAAACAATGTTAATAACCGCATGCTATTAACATTGTTGATAAGTAGAAGCTTCTACTGATGGACGTGTTTATAAACATAATGAATGCTGCAGGCAGTCGTTACAGACCGTTAAATTCAAATCGCTTTTGCAAATTCGTAACAATATTAAAAAATAACAAATAAGAATTTGGTATTTTTTGGAAAATCGAACTCTTAAAGGATAAAAATTGTGTTTAATTTTGGTACTTTTTTCATAAAATATGTTTTTCTATAAATTGACATAGACATATGAATATTTGATTATGAGCTACCACCACAAAACAGAAATTTAATTGAATAAAATTTTACCGTCGCCGCAAGGGAGATAAAAAGGTAACAAAAAAGGGGAAATAAATTCTGCTGTCTATTGAAATCAATTTTCTGAAGACCCCAGATAACTTCGGGATACAAATCTTCAATGATTCTGTCAGACATGCTTTCGAGAAGTTTCCTATTTAAAATCAGCAAAATCCGTCCATAAATAACGGAGAGTGAGCAAAAACAGGAGACAAGCTCTATTTTTGGCATATTTTTGATCTATATCTCGATTACTAAGTCATAAATATAGACAATATGGATATCTAATGATAGATATTTCAAAATCCATTGCAACGATGTATTTAAGGCTATAGTAAGTTGGACCTACAATGTGTCAAAATCGGGAAAAATATTTTTTAACTCGAATTTTTTTTCACAAAAAAACATTTTTTTGTTATAAATTTTTTTCATTAAAAAAATTGGAAAAAACTTTTAAAAAACAATTTCGAAAAAAAATTTTTTTAAAATTGTTTAAAAAAAAGTAATTTTTTTTTTTTTTTTTTTAAATTTTGTTTCGAAGTATAATTTGGTGAAGGGTATGAAAGATTCTGCACAGCCGAATATAGCTCTCTTACTTGTTTAATTTTTCATTGATATACTTTTATTTTAATATAAAAATATACGCTAACGAAGTAGTAAATGAAATCATAAAAGAATATGTTCGCATTGGTTTGATAAGTGTCTAGAAAATGTATATTTCTTCTACAAAGATAAACCCCCATTAAGTTGCTTTCATATATAATGTTAGAATTAGAGCTGTTTGATATATCCATTATAATAACGGAACTAGTTCTGTGTTAGTTCCCTTTCCTCCAGGAATATAATTATTTATTTGATTGTGTTCTTAATTCAGTTCTAGCTATTACATACACAAATTTTCATTGCAAATTGTCAATTCACTTAAGACCCACAACGATCTTACTTAAAAACAATAACAAGAACAACAACTAAATATTCCAAAACAAGGAGACAGGATTACATTAGTTTTGAAAACAAAAAAAAAATAAAATTAAAATTTCAAATATTTGTTATTTATTCAAATCAATAATCGGTTTATTGATTTATTATTAGGACTACTCCTGCAGCACAGTCCCTCAGTCAAAAGTACAGCAATACAATGAAACAAAATCAATTGAAAACCAGCAACAATACGAGTAACAACAAATGCAATTGTTGCAAATGACACACCTACATGCAAACATACATACGTCCGTAATGTCAATAGACAGAGGAATAAATAAAAAGACACAGCAACAAAAATTTACTTACATTTACATAGCAATAATAGACAAAACACTGGGAGAAAAATTATTAACATTTTAAATTACTCTATATGGAAATTATTAAATGTTTACTACTCTGATAAATACAAACAATTTCCCATAAATTTAGTAATACATTGTTAAAAATTCCCTTATTATTTATTAAAATTTTCTTTCAGTGTATTTTAACGTTCAATGCACCGCTGTAATTTTATTACTTGTGATTTTTCTGCTTTGCTTACTTACTTCTATTGTCATTTTTTTTTTCCTAATACAAACATATACCCAGTGTTAAAGAGAGAGGGAGCCATGGTACGTATGTACATACGGTCTCTATTAAAAACTTCCTTTATTGGGTTTTATCTTCATCAAGGCATCTACACTTAACCGTCAAAGCTATACTTACTAACAGCAACAACTACAACATCACTTAATATGCAGATACTTACAATAGAAACATTAGAAAGAAATATAAGTGAACAAAAAAAAAACTAGCAATACATTTTAAAATGCATTCAAAGTGCAAATATATGTGTACGAGTACCTATGTATAGAAAAAAAAATACAGTGATCAACAAAAGTAAGATTGGGTAACATTTTCATGTGTAAACCAGAAAAGTTCGCAACAGATGACGCTGTTTTGGCAACATACTAAACTACAAGTCAATTATATTATAACAAATTGCACACCGATCTGTACAGAATTTGAAATATTTTTCAACATATTTTTATTATAGACTTAAGTCGAGGAAGCGCTACAGTGAGCTACAGTTGATCGCAAAAAACCTTAAAGGTTTTAAAAATTGTGAAACGATTTAAAGGAAAGGATCGTTCAAACTAACTAGGGCTATTAAAAGCGAGTCCATGTAGAAACCATGTAGCGCATTAGATAAAGATCAAAAGAAAAAGAAATGATTAAATGTAGAATGGGGATAAAAAAAATCTTCGGGAATTTTATTTTAGTATTCAAAAAATATTCGAATATAAATCTCACAGATATGAATCAGCTGGTTCTATTAATATGGCAATAGAAAACAAAGAAAATAAAATGTCAAAATGGTTGTGGTTTAAAAAGAGGCACAAATATATATCACACTGGTTACCTATTGAAAATTGTATTTTTTCTCTCATTCTGCAAACCACAACTATTGTAAAGTGGTTGTAGAACAGAGGTGCGCAAAAGTAAATTCTCTCACCAACACATTTAATTCTTTATTTTGTTCAGTCCACCTTCAAACAAATACAAAAACTGAAAAATAAAGAAAAAGTCATACAGCCGGGCTCATGCGCTTTTGTAGTTGTCTCGTTGAGTGGACAACGACTACTAAATTGTAAGAGCATAAGAATACGTGTGATTTGATTTTGCACAATTGTGCTACGGGGTGCACACTATTGTTGTAGAACGTCAAAATAATCATACGGTTCGTTATTACTTTTCTAAGAACTGTCATTTGTTTAATCTGTGATAACTGTATACATAAGAGTGTTAACCTATTGTATGAACAAATTATAAGGTGTGTGACTAAAAATGCGGGATTTGCGAGAAGCAGGATTCATCCAAAAGCAGGAAAATTGGGTACCATACGAATTGAAGCCAAGAGATCTTGACAGATCTTGACCGAAATAATGCTTGAACGCTATAAAAGAAAATCACTTTTGCACCGAATCATTACTTGCGATGACAAATGGATCTACTAAGAGCAATTGATCAAAAGGGTCCTATCTATTATGAGCTGCTGAAGTCAGAGCAGACTATCACATTGAACATGTACCGAATGCAATTGATTAGTTTGAAAAAAACGCCCAGAATATGTGGCCAGACATGAAACCGTAACTCCCTGTCTATACCTGATAAAATTTTATCATGATAAACGTCAAAATGGTTGTCAAGATAAAGAATTATCCGGTATAGTCTTCATTTCTTATTATTATTGCTTCGTTATGATAAAGTTGTTAGTGCTTTTGCTCAGACAACTTTGTCTTGACAACAAACGTCATTAATTGTTATGAAAAATATTTGTCAAGTATAGACAGGGGGTAATATTCCATCATGGCAACGCTCGGCCACATGTTGCAATACCTGTTAAAAACTATTTAGAATGAAGTGGTTGGGAAGTTTTGCCTCACCCGCTTTATAGTCTAGATCTTGCCCCGCTCTCTCTGGAATACGCTTCACTTTGGAACAGAGTATCCGAAATTGGCTTGATTCGTTCTTGACCTCAAAGATGAGCAGTTCTTTTGGCTCGGAATCCATATGTTGCCAGACAGATGGGATACTATCATAGTTAACAATGGCCAATACTTTAGATAGATTTACATTCAACAAATGTTTCAAAATAAATGCTAAAATTTTTAAAAAATTCCACATTTTTTAAGTCATAAAATCCATACACTTTTAAAATCCTCTTTGAACATTTTAAACAATTTGTACAGCGATAAGGGATGCACATTAGAGTGCGATGGACACAGCTTGATCATTACAGAGTTTTATAAAACTCCCGAAATAAATATATGTTGTACGCTATCACCCCACCTATACTTTCATATGTAAGGACTGATATCGAAAAATTCTTTACACTCGTTTTTCATTAAAACTTTTAACCTAAGTATTATTTGATTTTTTTTTTTTTGTTATCAAGTTACCTTTGTAAAGCATGTCAGTTATTATGCTTAATGTCAATTATATTAATATGTTGTTAATCTGATTAAAATGTGGGACCAGAAAAAAGTGCGTACTAAAATTATGAAATAATTTCAACAAAATCCAACTCGGTCCTACAAGAACTTGGTCAAGCAATCAAAGGTCTGCCGTCAAACTGATTCCAATGTTATTAAACAGTATCGGGAGAACCTATCCGTTTATAGAAAAGCTGGTTCATGTAAAATCATTAGTCTACATGATATTTGCTAAAGCCAATAAATAGAAAGCATTTTCAAAAGAGCTCCCAACACATCCGGTAGGAAAGCAGTCCGGTTAGCTCAGTACTCAGACTATTTGGTACGAAAAGTTAAAGCCAATGAAGGTTTGAAAACATACATGACTCAAAAAGTTACTGACAGGAGCTCTGCTTAAAACTTAGAGGAATAAGACAGAGCCAGAAAATTGAAGTTGAATGTTATACAAAATATATATCAGCTTCCGGGTCAATATTGCTACGAATGTGCTATAGCGATTTGAATTTAACGGTCCGTAACGACTGCCTGAAACATTCATCATGTTTATAAACACGTCCATCAGTAGAAGCTTCTACTTATCAACAATGTTGATAGCATGCGGTTATTAGCATTGTTTATAAGTATGACAACATGTTTAAGCTGCTAACATTAACATCGAAAGCTCTAGAATTTGAATGTACTAGTATGGCCGTTAAGAGCATTGTAGAAGATTCTCGATGGCGCGTGTATAAATAATGGCAGAGCTGGCAGTCGTAAGTTGAGTTGATCATTGTCGCTGTTAGAGTTAACATCAACTGTCTTGTACGTGTATACTTGTACATTATAAAGTGTGTGTGTTTATTTCTGCGAATTGATATACGTGTATAAAGACATTGAGTGACTATTTTATTCTGTTGTTGTTGTACATTCTAAATAAATAAAGAGTTGTTACAATTTTAAACTACTAAAACTGTTTTTATTTACAATCAAAAGTATCCGGTTTATTTAAAGAAAATAAACCCCGTTTTTTAAAGGTAAAAACGTAACAATATTTTTATGTTGCTGATGCAGAAAATTTTCCCAACTAGTTCTTGGCATGGCAAACAATATGGAGTTGTGGCAAAAGAAGCCAAACATTTGTAAATACCGAAATTTACATCAAGGTATATTTACAAAAGATAATGATTCCATTCATAAGACTTGGCATCCTGTCACTATGCTCAGCAAGGTCTTGAGTGGTACAGGAACAATAATGTAGTATTTGTACCAAGAGTGGCAAATCCTCCAAACTGCCTGGAACTAAGGCCAGTGGAGATTTATTGGGCTCTTGTTAAATGAGAATTGAAGAGTACAAAAAAGGTTTCCAAAAGTGTGGTAGATTTTAAACGAAGATGGACTACCTGTTCGAACAAAGTGACAGAAAGCTCAATAAAAATTTTAATGGAAGGGTTTCCGGAAAAGGTTCATAAATTCATCACTATTGATTTGTACATTTTAATAATAATTTTAATCAATTAAAAAAAATCAAAACTGTAGGTTTATTGGTTTCATCTTTATTAATATATATGAACGTTAGGAATTTTTCGATCTCAGTCCTTATACTATCTTGATTCCTAGTAAAATGAAATTATAAGTAAAATAACAATTTTGTTGCATACTGTGCTAGTTTTTAAATACAAAAGTCTACACAAAAGATATATTCATACCTACAATGTGCTACAATAAATAAATAATCGACCAGTTATTTATTGTAGTTAAATTTTTAAATAGTTTAAGTTAGTTGCTAAAAAGAATCAAAATTATAATTTTTTCTTCAGTAAAATTTTGTTTATAAAGACCATAGATTAAAAACCAACAAATGCTTAGACCTAGTGATTTATTGTGATTTCCAAGATCACTAAACATACAGTAAAACTGCAAACCCAGCCCGTTATAATGCTCAAAATACGCTTCAAATGAATATTCAATTGGTCAGGCAGTTCATCAAAAAAGGTCGCTGTTTTCTCGATAATGCGGGATATTGTCAATAAAAGTATTCAGCGTTCTTATCCTTGTTCACATATCCGACAACAACCGTTGTATTCTACACCCATTCGATACGCATGCTGGCCAATTAGACAGTGACCACACAGAGAAAACTAAGTTTCGTTGTATCAACCTTATTTACTACCAATTGAATGATTTGATGGTGTAGATAGATTTTTTCGGATCTAGCAAAAGAAAGTCAGTTGAATTACTACCCAATATTTGATCACTCCATCTACAATTTTGTACCCAGGTGTATTCTGTCATGAAGACTTCGGTTGTCACAACGAAATAGTATTTTCTATGAAGTTCTCAGAAATACTGCTACATGTTTATGTCTCCTTGTCATCAAAAGTAATAAGATGGCTTTTACAGTTGTCTGGCTATCCTACAATCATTCCTACCCATCTGATATTCGTTAAATCTTCAAAGCTAGGCTAATGTTTGCTATATAACAGGAATACAACCACAAATTCCTAATAGAACTCAAAAGGTAGTGTCCAGTGTGGCAAGTTCATGCTCTCTGACATTTGTCTGATTTAAATAATGAGCTGTCAGCCATCTCGTTAAAAGAAGAACCGTTCTTCATGGTTGTCTTTTCCTGGAATCAAGATTTAAGACATTGGAGATGAAAAGCGTACCAGCTATTCCGCAATCTCCAAGTCCAAACTTCCTTCAAAGTAAAAGTCCTTCTTCTACCAAGACAAAGTCAACGTCGAATTGATACTTTTTTTTTGGACCAGCTCCCATGGGATGACCCCTAATAATGCAAAGCATTGTGTTGGAACTAGGAAAATAGGTATTGGGAGGGAGTAAAGACGGAGTAGCGTCTGTGGCCATTTGATTTTAATGTTTGTTCACATGCGGACAGTACGGCTAAAGAACGAATTTTTCCTGTAGTGTGTTGTGCGAACCAATGACCAATCGACTACAAATGGATGAGTTTTTGATGAAAAACGTGTCTTAGGTCGAAATGTTCTGATTTCAGGAACAAGATCCTGAATCATCAGAACACATAGCTATAGAGCAGTGAAACACAACTCACATTACCCTCTCCTGAAGAACCGGCCCATACATCGATTATATGTAGTGTTAATAGTGAGGATATAAGATGGAGAAAAGGTAATTCATACACCGTTTCAGAAAACCGAAGCACTTGAATGCTGCTTTCAACACTTGAAACAAGTGTTTAGTGCAGCGGACATCATACACACAAAGAAAACAGATTCGTGATAGCAACCGAATTTGTTGTCAATCGAATGATTCTACTTTAGTGACCGAATTTCACAGTTGTGGCTAAAAAATTTAGGAAGGAGTAACAAAAGTTTGGTTGCTTCAACCGAAATTCTTCGTTAGCAACTGACTTTCTGTTGATAGAACCGAAAAATTCTATGTGTGCAATCGATTCCTACGATTGGCAACAAATTCGGTTGCTATCACAAATCTGTTTTCTCTGCGCACTGAACATTGTTATGCCCAGAACATCAAAAGCATCAGATTCTAAAGCAATGGTGCCCAAGCCCTATACTCTTGGTGCTCATTTGTTTTTGTAAATGCTCTTAGCTATAGGCTGTGTTTCTAAGGAACTTTTGTGCACCCCTGTTCTAAAGTATTTACACAAACCATAAATACAGATGAAGCGGCTTAATATGTCGTGAGTTTCTGGGTCAACATGCGAGCGTTGAAAGCGACTCTATTTACACGACCCTATTCAGAGATTGTCCCAAGATAATTATTAAGCTAATTATTTATGTTTTGCCTTATTGACCCAATCTCCGACATGCTTGGTCTACAATTGAATTAATGGGTGTATTCGTAAACACAGTAACAGAGCATCACTGCAGCATTACATAAGTTAGGCGTTCGAAAAGCATATTTGCCATAATTTCTTTACGTCCAACGTTTTTTAAAGCATTTTGCTGCCAGTGATACAGCAAATTTATGAAACCTTCTCATCAGTCATTTTACTGTTGCAAAACTTTGCAGATCAAAAATAAGGAATAGAGTATGAGCCGCCTGAGTTGATCTTGTTCTGGTTTTATGAGATCCCATCTACAACAACTCTTATGTACAGTGCGATCTCCGAGAAAGTTCGAAAGAAGCTATTATTAGAGACAGCACAAATTAAACGATACAATTTTCCCCATAGTGTTAGTTTGTTGTGTTAGTTTCTCATACTCTTCATAACTTTGTAAAGTTATGGGCTCTCTCTTTTTAAGGAAATTTAGCGGCACGGTATCAATTGCTGAAAATGTTAGCTAATGGACGAATTAGCGTCGAAGAACAGCTCTAGTATGCCATCTGGCCCAGGAGACTTATTTACATTGATATCGGTCACTTTCTTCTTACTATACATAATTTGCGAACAAGCCGGCGTTTTAGATCATACGTAATTCTTTTGTGAGTTCCTAGTTCCAATTTTCCAGATTTAAAATCAAAGATATTAATAGTTAGAACACAAGTTACCAAATTTCCCCTTTTTATATACTGTTACGAATGTGCAATAGCGATTTAAATTTAACGGTCTGTAACGGCTGCCTGCAACATTCATCATGTTTATAAACACGTCCATCAGTAGCATGCAGTTATTAGCATTGTTTATAAGTATGGCAACACTAAATGTTTATGCTGCTAACATTAACATCGAAAGCTCTAGAATTCGAATGTACTAGTTTGTGCGTTGAGATCATTGTAGAAGATTCACGATAGATGGCGTGTGTATAAATAGTGGCAGAGGTTGCAGTAGTGAGTGGAGTTGATCATAGGCGCTGTTAGAGTTAACATCAACTGTCTTGTACATTTTAGTTTGTGCATTATATTCAGACTGTTGTACATTTGAATAAATAAAGAGTTGTTACAATTTTAAACTACTGAACTGCTTTTATTTGCAATCGAAAGTATCCGGTTTATTTAAAGGAAATAAGCCAACGTTTTGAAAAGGTTAAAACGTAACAATACAAAATCGTTGGGCTATAGCACTCTCTCCATATGAATCTAAATGCACATCAAATATCAAATCAATTGGGTTGGTTGTAACTGACTTACATCTAAAATGATTTGTAGCACAGTGTTATTAAGGCACTCTATGCCAGCAACAACAATAACAAAGACAACAACAATAGCAATAGCAATAGCAACACACAAACAAAAAAACCTTTTATTTGATTGTTGGTACAAGGAAACATTGCATTAAAAATGAAGTTACTAAAGTTATTTTAACTCAAGCGATCCCGGCCGTCTCCCCTTCCTCCCTTCACCTATTCATGGCAACACAAAAGTACTTACTTACAATATTACCTTTAATAATAGATGTGTGTTGGTTTTTTTGCAAAAAATAATAAAAAGACACCATATAAAAATCGTATAAACCCACCAATGAACAACAATAGCAAACAATACTTTGTTGTATTTTGTATTTATTATATTTGGAAAACAGCATAACAGCCACAAAAAAAAACCCCGCTTAATTTATTGACTTTCATCAATTTTCCATCGATAACTGCGAAAATATACGATCGTTCGATAATAGTTTACTAAGGAGATTTTTAAATTTAAAATATAGTTGCTTTCGCTTTTTTTGCTTTTGCGGAACAATTTATGGTAAAATATTTAGTTTTTGTGATACGGATATCAAACGTTTGGAACATTTGGAAGCGGATACTACTTAGGTAGTAAAAATTAAGTACAGACACATAATATACATACATATATTATTATATTATAAGTTGTTTAACAAACTTATTTCCTAAATTAAACAGTCATTAACATTCTAACCCGCAAGAGTGCCTCAAGGCATACATGACAAAACATCTCAAAAGTAATGATTTTTTTTTTTAAATTTAACGGTGACTTTTTTGTTTAAATTTTAATGTCACAGTGTAACAAAATATTGACCCCATTTAACGAGACAAAAATTAACTTATATAACGAGGAAGTTTGGGAAAAATTTTTACGTGTTTTTGGGTGATACTCTTTTGTGGCATTTCTCCATTTATTCGCTAAATAAAATTAGTAACCAGGATCTCCCAAAAACTGGCACTAAAAATTTTACTAAAATATCAACCTTCAAGTCCAATGGTTTTCAACAATATCAATTACTTATGCAAGGTGGCGCAAAAGTAATCCTCCTATCAGAAAATGCTATAAATTTTGCGATTGGCTCCTAATGTCAGTTCTGTTATGACATTTGTGTAGTAAACACATGCGAAATACACGTTAATAAACAATGTTACGCTACACTGCTCCAGAACGCGGAATATTGCTGACTATTTTGTAGCAACTATTACTCTACCATAAAACTACTTGTTTTAAAAAATAAAATATCAAAATAGTTTCATTGAATTTTTAATAACTTTTGTAGAAAATATAAAAAATAAAAAAATATATTTTTAGTCTTGACCAATAATCGGTCGGTGACTTTGGCACAACGTGAATTTCGTCGCAGATTTCCTGGCCGTCCAACGCCTACTGGTGAAACACTGCGACGTTTAGCCGCTCGCCTCGAAGAGACTGGCACAACACGAGATGCTGCCAGGCGTGGAAGACCACGGAGTAGCCGTTCTGCAGAGAATATTGCTGCTGTAGCCGAGGATGTCATTGAAGCGCCGTCGACATCGACCAGACGACGTGCCACGCAAATGGGTATCAGTCGACGGTCTTTACAGCGAATTTTGGTACAAGATTTGAAGATGTTTCCGTACAAAGTCCAGACGGTGCATCAGCTGTTAGCTGCTGACCGCCAATCGCGTCTAACATACGCTCAAGCCATCCTTAATCACCACCAAGAGGAAGATGATTTTTCATCAAAAATAATCATGAGTGATGAGGCCCATTTCCATCTTAGCGGGTACGTAAATAAGCAAAATTTACGCTTCTGGGACACTGAAAATCCGCGTGTAACCCACGAAGAGCCATTACACCCGCTCAAAGTCACTGTATGGTGTGCTGTTTTCGCTGGAGGAGTCATCGGACCTTTTTTCTTCGAAGACGTCGCGGGCCAAACGATTACTGTGAATGGTGAGCGCTACAGAGCAATGAGCAACGAGTTCTTTTTGCCGCATCTTGATGAATTGGGATTGGAAAACATGTGGTTCCAACAGGACGGTGTAACGCCACACACTGCACGTGCCACAACCGATATGCTGAAGGATGCATTTCCCGGGCGCCTAATCTCCCGTTTTGGCGATTTGCACTGGCCAGCAAGATCGCCTGATTTGACCGCTCCAGACTTCTTTTTGTGGGGCTTTTTGAAGTCGCGGGTTTATGTCAACAAGCCTCAGACACTTGCAGCTCTTAAAGACAATATCCGTCAAGAATGTGAGGACCTATCGCCGGAAGTTTTTGCCAAAGTGATGGAAAATGCCATAAAAAGGGCTCAAATGACAATCAACTGTGGCGGCGGCCATTTACATGACATCATATTCTCGACTTGATGTAAAAAAATTAAAAGACCAAATAAAAATAATCCACAAGAAGAATCAAAGTTTTTCATTTTTTTTTTTTTTTTTTTTTTTAATTACAGCCAAAAAACATCGGAAGTTTACTTTTGCGCCACCTTGTATAAAAATCCTTTATTTACTCCTCAAACCTTACACAAACCTTGCCCCCTTTGGAAAATTTGTAAATTTGTTCATGTATTTCACGCAAAATGTTACTAACATATCAAATGTAAATTCTGAATTCAAACACACACTGACTTAACAGAATGTTTGGTATAACAGATTTTGCATGCAATATATGAAAAAATGTATAAAAATTTTCCAAAGGGGGCAAGGTTTGTGTAAGGATTGAGGAGTAAATAAAGGCTTTTTATATAAGTATTTGATATTGTTGAAAACCATAGGACTTGAAGATTGCTGTTTTAGTAAAACCAAATAAATTTATAAATTTTTGGTTTGTCATTCACTTTAAACACTTAAGAAATTATAATATGGTGATTTTCCATGAAGATAAATATAAAATTTGAATTACTGTAAAATTTTAACCATTAAAGATATCGTAACAAAATTTGAAACTAATATAGACTCAATTATTTTTAAATCAAAGACATTAAAATTTTTTTACAGTTCTTATTTTCAAATACCGAAATTCCTAAACCGGGGAAAATGTATTCCAAAAACTGAGTTTCTTTAGAAAAATGCCTACTGTGACGTTATTTACCATGCGATATTAAAAAGGCTTTGTAATTATTTAAGAAACATATAGGATTATACAAATATGAAGTTCTTTTGAGGATCGGTGCTTTGCCTTTTCAGAATTTTTTACTCAAATCTGAATTTTCTTTTAAAAATTGGCCAAGTTCGGATAGGTCTGGGGGGTGTTGTATCAGCTTAAGTGAGCCAAAATTTACTTTACACGCTTTTGCATTAAATTCTTTTTCCGGATTATATAAAAATTGTATATAGTCCCGAAGAAAATTTTTTTCTACAAAAGAAAAAATATATGGGCCTTTTTGGGAAAAAACGGCCCTTTTTACATGTTCCATCTTTGGATGCGTTTTACTTTTTATAGGGACAAGATAAGTTTTTTTTATTTTATTTAGAATTTTATCACCATTATAGGTGATACTTTGGAAAAAAATTCGAACCTCCGTAGGGCCGCCACATCTAAAAAACCATAAAAAGATCGAGCAAAATTAAAAAAAAAATAAATAAATAAACCTAAATATCTATTCAATGAATAGAGATAACCTACACATGTAAGCATATTTTTTGTAGATCTTCTTGAGCAATATTTGTATTTTAAATTTCAGCTCATTCGGATCATATATGGATTTTTGGCGATTTAAAAAAAAAAATTGAGACCCGAGTTGACCAATTTTGAGGGGCAATGCACTGGCCCTAATTAGAGCTAGGAAGCTGAACAAATGTAAATCAACTAGAAAATACCTCAGCTCCAACCATGTGAAATTTCGTAACAATATCTCATATGGTACCCGAGATACCAAATTATTTCCAAAGAAAAACGTTTCTAAACGACTGTGCATTGTTAACTATGACCTTTTCCCATCATTCTGATAACATCAACATATGGATTCCGAGCCAAAAGAACTGCTCATCGGACACTCTGTTCCAAAGAGCATTCTGCATCGATCGAAACAAATAGTAGTCGGACGGGTCACGGTCTGGACTATAAAGCGGGCGAGGTAAAACATCCCAACCACTTCATTCTAAATACATTTTAGCAGGTATTGCAACATATGGCCGAGCGTTGTCATGATGGAATATTACGATTTCATGTCTGGCGCTTCAACCGAATCAGTTGCGTTCGGTACAGGTTCCCTGTGATGGTCTGGTTAGATTTTAGTAGCTAATAATAAATAGGACCCTTTTGCTCCCAACAAATACAGAGAATTATATTAGCGACATTTATATTTGGCTTTGGTGTCGATTCGACTGGATGGCCGGGCTTCACATACGATCTCTTACGCTTCGGGCTTTCGTAATGGATCCATTTTCCATTGCAAGTAATGATTCGGTGGAAAAACTATTTTCTTTTATAGCGTTCAAGAATCATTACGGATATGCAAAATCTTTTATCAAGGTATCTCGGCTTCAATGCATATGGTACCAAATTGCCCAGCTTTGGAATGAATCCTGCTGCTCGCAAATATTTTGAAATTGCTGCTTGAGTAGCTCGCAATGATTTTGCAAGCTCTTGTTGTCTTCCATGTCAAAGTCACCAGTTCCGAACTGCACAAACCATCTCTCTTACATTGAAACCGATAGAACACATTCACCATAAGCTTTGGTGAGCAATCGGTGTGTATCAGCGGCAACTTTTTTTCAAATTAAAGATGTAAAGCGAAACTTCCCGCAGATGACGCTTTGTTGGCACAAAATTCGACTTTTTCAAAGCAAAAAAAAAAAATTTTTGTTTTTACTAAAATGTTCAATAACAAAGTGAGAATAAATGACAGATAAGTACCCTTCAAAACGACATATAATTTATTAAAAACGAAAGTCGCTTTCAAAAGATACGAAATCTATACATTGCTGGCCGTATGTCATGAATAACACGAACAATGTTGGCCTCCTAGGCGACAATTGCTGCTGGTTTATCAGCATAAATCAGTGACTTCACATGGCGCCACAGGAAATAAATCGCAAGACCTTGAAGACCAATTGACAGGTTCATTTCTCGAAATCAAGTTATCACCAAATTTTAATTTCAACTAATCGATGGTTGTGGTCACTGTATGTTAAGTAACGCCTGTTGAAACCACACCTCGCCCTGTTAAAACCACATCTCGTCCGGATCAATGTCATCCATAGTTTTAAACAAAAATTCATTTATCATGGTAGGCTGACGATCTCTATTGACTGTAACGCGAGCTCCAGCTTCATTTTTCAATAAATAAGGTGTGATAATCCCATCATCTTGTAAGCCGCTTTTTCTGGATATAATGGAGTCTGTAGGGTCTGTTGTGGATTGGTTTTACTCCATATGCGGCAATTTTGTTTACAAACAAACCATTTAAGCCCAAAAAGAACCTCATCTCTGAACACAATTTTACGATAAAACTGTCGTCTATAAGTTTCGCGAAGCGAAGACTGATTTACAAAGTCAATGTGGATAATTTGCTTGCGTTGTTCAAGCATTAATACATTCATGATGATTTGCCCGAGAATACTGATCATAAATGTCAAAAAATGAGCGCAGTATGACAGTTAACCCTTTCGTAAGTTATATGAGGCTTAAAAAAACACCAGTTATTATAATATTTGTAAATATTGTTACGAATGTGCAATAACGTTTTGAATTTAACGGTCTGCAGCATTCATCATGTTTATAAACACGTTCATCAGTAGAAGCTTCTACTTAGCAACAATGTTGATAGCATAGCATTGTTTATAAGTATGGCAACACTAGAATTCAATCCTACTAGTTTATCCGTTAAGAGCATTGTAGAAGATTCCCGAAAGATGGCGTGTGTATAAATAGTGGCAGAGGTTGCAGTCGAAAGTGGAGTTGATCATAGGCGCTGTTAGAGTTAACATCAACTGTCTTGTACATTTAAGTTTGTACGTTATAAAGAGTGTGAGCATTTCTGCGAATTGAAAAACGTGTATAAAGACACTGAGTGACTATTTAATTCTGTTGTTGTTGTACATTTTATTTGCAATCAAAAGTATCCGGTGTATTTAAACGAAATAAACCAACGTTTTAAAAAGGTTAAAACGTAACAGTATATTACATAAATAGGCAATTTGGGGAAAAATCCTGTGTTAAGATAATTGAAGTATAATTTCTTATATTTTATGTTTTGAAAATCCCGCAATTTTTCAGCCACATATTTTGAAATATATCCGTCTTTTTGCTAAAATAAAACTGACAATCCTATCTGATAACCTCTTTAATTATTAAGTTAACAAACCTTTTACCTGAGATTTCTAATAATCATAATAGAAATTTAAAGTTGTTGTTACAAAACGTTCATAACTTTTTTATGTAGGTGGTCTTATCATGTTTCAATTGAAATTCATACTTTTAGGGTGGTCTTGTGTTTAAATGTTTTCCTTAAGGAAGTTGCAGCAACATCTGTTTGTAAATAATAATAATAATAATAATAATAATAAAATGTCCTATAAAACATAATGGCTCACAGCTAAAACAAACACACCTTTTGTGTCACAATAATTTACAAATTTTAACATTTAACCTAAAAGTCACGTTTTTTTTTTTGTCTTCTATTGTTCACATAAGGTTTTTATGCCTTTTCAATTATATTTATAACGCCTTCCTTCAATAACAGCAATTGTAATTAATTTTGTGTTTTTCTTTTTATTTTTTATTTATTAACCAATTTCCACATTTTCATGATGTGTAACACCCTGTGTATGACTAGAAAATAAAGGGTGTTTTTTTATAGAGGCGGAGAACTTAAATTCTTATATATAAATAGGTCACATCTCCCAAGCAGCAATATCAAAACATTTCCGAGCAGCAGGATTCACCCAAATAAATGGAAATTGGGTACCATACGAATTGAAGGCGAGAGACCTTGAAAGACGATTTTAAATGTCCGAACATAAGCTTTAACTCTATAAAAGAAACTAGGTTTTAGACCGAATCGTTACTTGCGATGAAAAATGGATCAATTACGATAACCCGAAGCGTAAAAGATCGTATGTGAAGCCAGGCCAACCAGCCGAATCGACACGAAAGCCAAATATCCATGTCACTAAGGTAATTCTCTACATTTGGCAGGAGCACAAGGCTCCTATCTATTATGAGCTACTGAAACCTTTAATTGGTTTTGCAATTATTCATATATGTTGCCTCTCTATAACATTGATGCCCATTTCATAGCAAAATTGTTCAAGCTAACCACACACATATATTCTTATTCTCTTTTGTTTAGTCGTCACAGAGACAGCGACGAATGCATATGTAAGCTATGAATGCACATGCGAGCTATGATATGTCACAAATAATTTGATTAAGATTGTTGACTTCATTATTGTTAAAAAATAAAGCATTATAAATACTGACATATTTTTTTTTAATTCACTAAACTTTTCTTTTAGTGGAGATCTCTTTTAATCACCAACACAAATACAGTCTTAGCTTTGGGTAAACCACTACACACGTTATACTTTTAAGTCCATTCTTTTAGGTTTTATGATGAATTCATTAAGAATATTTTCCCTAATAAATGATTTTATTTACAAGCCTTTTAATTTCTTAGTAGTTCTTATGTAGACATTATATTAGGCATTACGCTGCAGGTCTCCTAAGAGGACTTCAACGGGAGACCTTCAAATATGAATTCTTAAGTAATCAATATGTAAGGCCTTGTTTCCCAATGACACACTATGTAAAATTTAAATGATTTTGTACTTGTCTGCAAAATAAGGCCTTTAGGAAGGCCCCTTTACTACATAATTTCTCCGCTGGGTATTCATCACTATACAAAATAAAGACTGTATAAAAATTGGACCTCCTGGTTACGCCATGTACACGCTAGCTTCCCCACGTGCATGTCCTAAGCCTTTTGACCCTTTTTGATTACAATGAGACTGTCTAATAGCTGGTTCAACGTAGTAAACGGATTGGATTCCCATTCCGGTTACATAGTCAGTTACCTAACTGGCTACTTGATCAGTTACAAAACTAGTTATTTATATCAACACAATTTGTATAAAACCAGTTTGTACGAATTACTCATAAAACGTTTAAAGTGACTACACTCTAGATTACTTGGGGACACTTAAGTGACAATTGTCTTCACACAAGATTACCTGGGATGTATAAGGTAACCAATTGTCTTCGCTCTGCACTACAAAGAGCACATATGTGTCAAATGACCCAAAATATAGCCAAGTGATAAGACATTTGTGACAATTACTATCTATAAAGAATACATTGGCTACTTGCTTAAATGCTGGGTCAGCAGCCAGCACTTAAGCCTGAAATCATATTTAAACATTAACGCCATAAAATTTTCTTATTAATAAAGCCAATTGGATGGAAATTAAAAATGTCATTCTCTGTTTCATTTCAATTGAAAGTTCTCCGACTCTATAAAAAAACACCCGTTACATGCAACATACAACTACAAACATACACGTATGAACATCTATGCAAACATGTAGCTGTACACAAAAATTTAATGCAACAACGAATATCAGCAATTTACATAATCGAAATACCAGCAAAAATCCAACAAAAAAAAACAAAAAGTGACTGCAAAAAAAAACTAAGCTGAGTGAGTAATAGACCAGCAAAAGTAAATTGCAGGCGAATGAATAACTTGCAGCAAGCAAGAGCAACAACAACATTTATAATATTTTGAGTATGAGTGTGGTGTAAATGCAATTGCAATTGCAATCACACACACTCATATTTACCACACGTCTATTTGCTAGAGCATAAGGAAATATTATGTTCAACATACACAATCGTTAGTGTGTGCAACAAACATTAAATAACTGCATTAAAATGTTGTAACAAATAAAAGAAAATCTGGAAAAATATTGTAGAAAACGAAAAAACTAACAGCAACAACCACAATGTGATAAATAAGGAAAAGTATGAAAATGGAAAAACAAAACATTGGCTTAAACGTGTGCTGTGCTGCCAAAAAGTTGGCGGACTGACGACTGGCTTGCTGCAGCACGAACACGAGCAGCAACAACCACAACAACATTGCGCATGCGCACCTTTCTACTTCACATACCAAACAACCAACCAACAAACAAACAAATAGACAACTGTTGCTAGTTGTGATGATGTTCAACTCTGTTTTGTAAATTGTTATGTAATCAATTGCAACGAAATGGAAAACTCCTAAAGAAAAATGAAAAGAAAACCTAGTGGAAACAAAACTATAGAGAAAAAAACGGTTTCCATTATAAAACAATCGTGAAAAGAAGACAGTGAAACGGAGAGAGAGAGAGATAGGGAGAGAGAGAAAGAAAAGTTTAAAAAGGTGAGATCACATGGGAAATTTGCTGGAGACGTAACGATAAGCAATCAAATGAATATTATAGAGTGACCAGATCTGTAAAATTTAAACAAATAGAAATTATTAAAATTTATTTTAAAGCATTTTTAGGTTTTAGATTAGGTATTAATTGTATCCACAATTATTACAATATCCATAATCGAACAGCATCATATTATGATAAAAGTTTATGGTTCATGATATGATCCCTTGTTATAATTATTTACTTATTGATAATCATAATATGATCATGTATAATCATATTATAATAGCAGCAAAACCCTAACAAAATCGAACCCAACCATATTATGATTCCAGATCAATCATAATATGGTTATATATTGGGTGTATGACTTAAAAATGCGGGATTTTTTTTTAAATTTTTAGCTTTTATTTTGAAACATTTGTACAATTTATTCAAAGTATTGGCCATTGTTAGCTAAGACCTCTTCCGAACTTTCTGGCAACATAGCGATTCCACGCAAAAAGAACTGCTCATCTGTTGAGGCCAAGAACGAGTCAAGCCAATTTCGGATACTCTGTTCTGAAGTGAAGCGTTTCCCAGAGAGACCCTTCTGCATCGACTGAAACAAGTAGTAGTCAAACGGGGAAAGGTCTGGACTATAAGGCGGGTATTGCCGACCATTGTCATGATGGAATATTACGGTTTAATATCTGGCCGCATATACTGGACGAATCGACTGCGTTCGGTACAGGTTCCCTGTGATGGTCTGGCCAGATTTCAACAGAGCATAATAGATAGGACCCTTTTGGTCCCACCAAATACAAAGTATTACCTTAGCGGCATAGATATTTGGCTTTGGTATCGATTTGGCTGTCGATACGTTCTCTTATGCTTTGGGTTATCGTATTGGATCGATTTTTCATCGCAAGTAATGATTCGGTGTAAAAATGATTTTCTTTATAGCGTTAAAGCATAGTTTAGGACATGCTAAATCGTCTTTCTGGGCCTCTCCCCTTTAATGCGTACCAAATTTCCATGCTTTTAGATAAATTCTGCTGCTCGCAAATGTCTTGAAATTGCTGCTTGTGCCGCTCACAATGATTTTAAAAGCTCTTGTTGAGTTTACCTCCAATTCTTGGTCTTCCAACTTTTTTGGCTGGCCTGGACGATCTTTGTCTTCCGTGTCAAAATCACCAATTCTGAACCGCACAAACCATCTCCGCATGTTGAAACCGATGTGTGCTTCAGCGGCACTTTTTTTCAAATTAAAGAAATAAAGCAAAACTTCCCGCACATGCAAACAAAACAAAAACTTTGTTGTTTACAATATAATGTTCAATAACTAAGTGAGTATAAATGGCAGATATGTACCCTTCAAAATGACACATAAGTTATTAAAAACAAAAACCGCGTTCAAAAGATACGCCATCTATTGTAAATCCCACATTTTTAAGTCATACACCAAATAATATCATGAAGGTTGATATGATAAAAATCATAATAGATATTATGATACCAGCTCAACCATGTTTAATATGAATAATTTAATAAATAAGAAGTCTTTTACATCTTCCACAATTTTTGTTTACAAAATATGTTCAAAGTTTATCATAAGATCAAAGTTTATCAAATATTTTTATACAGAAATTTTTACCGGTTTAACCTATTTGGTTTATTTTAGGACACATTAGTTAGCTATTAGCTATAACTAGTTGTGCTAAATTTGGGACGGACGCACAGTGGTCCAAATGCTGAATCTAGCCGGAAAAAAGTAATTTTTTTAAATGTTTCAAAAGCAAATTTTTTGTATGGTAATATGTTGACAAGTGTCCATAGTACATAACGACATATTTTTTTTTTTCCTTTAAATAGCTACACTAGCATTGATACATTGTTTCAAAAACAAGTAATTGCTTCTTTGTTAAAAAATTAATAGCTTAAGTGACATTTAACAGTGCAAGGAAAATTCTCGACAAAAAATAATAAGAACAATTAAAAAAAAATTTGTTGATGTAATTAATGTAACAAAGGTAAGAGTAAAAATGACTGTTTAAATTTTTCAGAAAATATGTTTATTTAGAAAAAAAAATGCAATTATGTACATGTGTTGTTTTTAAATGTTAAATTTTTTTTCAATGTCCAAATTCTATTAGAGTTTCAAATGGTAATTTAACAGAGCTAAGCTTTAGTTTTTATGTTGTCGTCAGCTATATAGATTAAGATTTCTAATCTTTAAAAAATTAGCTGCCACTTTTTGCCTCAATGATTTTTATTTCATTTAGAGTTTAACATGTCCATTACAAGGAAGGAACTGTATTTTTATTTTTAAGGTTGGCGTGGCATTTCGCCCACTTCAAATTTTTTAATGAAAGGTAGCCTTTAATTCCTTCCACACATACAGAAAGACTGTGTTAAAATTTCAAGAAAATTGGTCTAGCCGTTTCGCCGTTTACATACAAAAACACACATTCATGCAGAAAAAATTATTTTTTTATTTTTTCTTAGATTGTTTATATTGATGGAATCTATAAACGTACCAAGTTTCATGTCGGCACGGCTTTTCAAAAGCGAGCTATGACTTTTTCCGGCTAGATTGAGCATTTGGACCACTGTGAGACGGACATTTTGTTCTAAAATCAGTTTTTGATTGAAACGATTTTGCACATTTTCTATACCAAACTTTTCTGGCTGAAATCGGTTCATTGTTTCACTTAGCCGCCATCCACCCGAAAAATGTTTAATTTATACAGGTATCTACATGAATTACGCTCCAAATAAGTTTTGCATAAAAGGAAATCACATTTAAAATTGTTTTCGTATCAATCTGTAATTGACTATACACATAAAAGTGAGTAGTTAATGTTCTTCTTTTGATTGGAAACATTTTTCCTATGATATGTAAAAATTTTCACACATATATTGCGTTTGAATCGGCTCAGTAGCTTCGGAGTTATAAGAACAAATCTAAGCAAAAAATATATTTTTTACGTGAAAATAGCAATTTTGTTTTGTTTTAAAAAAATCATGAAAAATCGAAAACGGCAGAAATTGTTCAGGTTTATTGCTTTATTGCAAAGCCACATATAATAGTAACAAAATGAGATATCGATCATAAAAATCGATTGATTATTTTCGAATTTATTCACAATTAAGTGAATTCGTTAATTTTCACAACATTTTAGTTTTTTTGTTTGATATGCATAAAACTGAGTAGTTAATGTTCTTCTTTCGATTGATTGAATTTTGAAAACAGTTTCCCCATGCTATGTAGAAATTTTCACATATATATTGCGTTTCAATCGGCTCAATAGTTTCGGAGTTATATTAACAAATTTAAGCAAAAAATATATTTTTTACGTGAAAATAGCAATTTTGTTTTGTTTTAAAAAAATCATGAAAAATCGAAAACGGCGGAAATTGTTCAGGTTTATTGCTTTATTGCAAAGCCACATATAATAGTAACAAAATGAGATATCGATCATAAAAATCGATTGATTATTTTCGAATTTATTCACAATTAAGCGAATTCGCTCATTTTCACAAAACTTTAGTTTTTTGTTTGATATACATAAAATTGAGTAGTTTAAATGGTTGTCACAAACATATACTTATTTACTGCAACCATAATACATATATGATTGGCACGATCATGTGTATCATAAGTTAACCATATTATGGTTACAGCAATCATATAAATAATTACAGTGACTATAATATTGTTAAAAAAAACTTGTAAAAATGTTGAACATGCACAACTACATTTTTTCTCTGCGTATTGTTTAAAAAGTGTTGTTTTCTACAGTAAAATTTATTTAAGTAGAAAATTTTTCGAAAATTTTCTACAAGGTGGGATCAGATTTTTGTAAATGACACATTCCCTATATATTGCCTTAAGAGATAAGCATTGTCATTAGACGGTAGATATTGTAATAATTTTTTAAGTTTAAATCAAAACAATTGCATTGTTACTTTAATCTAGGTTAGTTTATTATAAAAAGTAAGGCAAAATAAAGCAAAACATGGAAAAACCAATCCATTCCAAGGTTTTTTGTGAAGTGAAGTGGTTAATTTACTAACCACCGTGGCGGTTGGCATTAAAAATAACTATGATAAAAATTTTTGTTTCGTATAAATTTTTTTGAAATCAAACCAAACAAACGAAATAGCAAAGTAACACTGAATTCGATGAACAATAAACACTCTGTGCGTTTTTATATTGAATGCGTGAAAGTCTCTTAAAAAAACTGATTTTTACAATATTTTCAAATGAATATATTTATCTAACCAGAGCACCCTGACGGCAAAGTTTTGCAAAAAATCATAAACAATGACTTCAAAAACTGTAATTGTTTAGCAAAATGGCAATAGATACCAATAAACTATGTTTTAAAGACTATAGAAAATGTGGTTAGTAAAGTAACCACCCAACCGTAAAGAGTTAAAAGATTACCATAAAATAAATACACTAAATATATGCTAATTTGTGTACGAGATGTAGCGAAAAATGTTTTCCAATTTAAAGATGTGTTAGCTCTTTTAAATATCTAGATCTTGTTAATTATTATATTTTTTTGTAATTTTAATCTAGGGCTTTTATAGACGATCTGGATAATTTTTAATCCAAACATTCGAAGTAAAAACCGATTTCTCTAAATTTAATATTTTTTTTTTCTTTGATATCTTGTCGTTTAGAAACGTAAACCTACCTCTTCTTCAGTTAAATTTTTGCCCAACAAGTCAAATTCCTAGAGCAACTCAGAAAACATCTTTAAATTTGTTTGTATAAAAATGAAGGCTCTTATTTCGTATTGCACTTTGTTGCTGGTGAATTTTTCCCATTTGGAAATAAGTAAATTAAAATTTACTTCAAGTGTCCCAAAGTGGAATAAAGGGTAGCAAATCAGGGCTGAACAGATTATCAAAGACTGATGTATAGTTTAAAAATATTTGATCATTTTGACATACTTAAAGTCTTTTATCAAACATTTTTTTTTTTTTTTGTTAAAACTTCATAAGCACTTAAGTTCATTTTGGAAATTTTTGTATATTTTAAAATTCTCATGTATATCTTAAAATTCTCCTGGCCACCCCAAACTAAAAAAAAATTACCCACCATCTAATGAATTGGCAACGTGTTTTACAAGAGTACGACGAGAAAAAAAAAATGCCACACCGAGCAACCAACAACTACAATAAAACTATAAATCGAGTTGAATAAACTTGATTTGATTCAAATGGACGAAAAAAAAAGCAAAAACCACAACAACAACAACAACAGCAACAATTTGCAAAACTGACAACAACAAAAAAACCCACCAACCAACCAGCCACCCACTCGCGCGCTCATTCACTTCATTGCTGTTGATGCAACAAAATTAACAACGAGGAAGTAAAAGCTTGTTTACAACTTCAACTGTTATTGTTTGGGCACGCTACAGCAAACTAAATGTAGTGTACACAGAATTATGGAGAATGTTTCAGAAATTTTCTCAAAACCCTTATAAAAAACATTTTCAAAATAAAAATACTTCTTAATCTAGTTTAAGTTGTATGAAATGATACTGACAGGAAATTTTAAATTTCTGGGTGACTCAAAATAAGCCTCAGTTTCAGGTTACACCGAATCCTGATCACCAAACCCCTCTGAGTTGAGAAATCTTCAGGCGTTTAAAAAAATGTAAATTGAAAGCAAAATTTGCATCAAAACTAACTTCGTGTAAGACTTCGTCGTCTTCATCGAGTGCGTGTAGATTGTCGTTGGCATGGTTACCGGTTGAACCGGTTGCTGTGTGTAAACAATGTTGTATTGCTGTAACCATTTTAAAATTTGTACAAGTTTTTTAACAATATCATGGTCACTGTAATTATTTGTATGATTGCGGTAACCATGACATGTAAAAGTTACCATCCACATGATTATTGCAGTAATATATATGATTGTAGTAAACAAATATATGTTTATGACAATCATGTTCATGATGAATCATTTAATCATGTTCTTAGATTATGATAACCATAAGCCGAGAACAACATAATGTGGTAAATCCTTCACCATAAAAATGGTTGTCACAAACATATACTTGTTTACTGTAACCATATATATGATTGACGCAATAATGTGAATCGTAAGTTAAGTATATTATGGTTACAGCAATCATATAAATAGTTACATATTGTTAAAAACCTTGTAAGAATGTGGAACTGCTTACAGTTCAAATAGTAGTAGAAATACTACTTTTTTTAAAAATAGTAGTAGAAATACTACTACTACTATTTTTAAAAAAAGTAGTATTTCTACTACTATTTTTAAAAAAGTAGTATTTCTACTACTATTTTAAAAAAGTAGTATTTCTTCTACTATTTTTAAAAAAAGTAGTATATCTACTACTATTTTTAAAAAAAGTAGTATTTCTACTACTATTTTTAAAAACAGTAGTATTTCTACTACTATTTTCAAAATGTAGTATTTCTACTACTATTTTTAAAAAAAGTAGTATTTCTACTACTATTTTTAAAAAAGGAGTATTTCTACTAGTATTTTTAAAAAAAGTAGTATTTCTGCTACTATTTTTAAAAAAAGTAGTATTTCTACTACTATTTTAAAAAAGTAGTATTTCTTCTACTATTTTTAAAAAAAGCAGTATATCTACTACTATTTTTAAAAAAAGTAGTATTTCTACTACTATTTTAGAAAAAAAGTAGTATTTCTACTACTATTTTTTTAAAAAAAGTAGTATTTCTACTACTATTTTTAAAATAAGTAGTATTACTACTACTATTTAAAAAAAGTAGTATTTCTACTACTATTTTTAAAATAAGTAGTATTACTACTACTATTTAAAAAAAGTAGTATTACTACTAATATTTTTAAAAAAAGTAGTATATCTACTACTATTTTTAAAACAGTAGTATTTCTACTACTATTTTTAAAAAAAGTAGTATTTCTACTACTATTTTTAAAAAAAGTAGTATTTCTACTACTATTTTTAAAAAAAAGTAGTATTTCTACTACTATTTTAAAAAAGGAGTATTTCTACTACTATTTTTTAAAAAAGGAGTATATCTACTACTATTTTTAAAAAAAGTAGTATTTCTACTACTATTTTAACATGTACAACTATATTATTTCTCCGCGTGTATTATTGGCACTGCTATTTTTCACCAGACTGGAACCGATTTGAGCTTGATCTATATCTAATTTGAATACGTCTATGTTTAAATGAACTCCAGAGCCATCATCATTTAATTTTTTTTCTAATTTTTTAACTGTGGGTTTGTAGAAACCCAATGCCACTTCTTATTCTCTTAGTGTCCAAAAACTTTCATATTCCTTCGATTCACATTAATTCTATTTTTCTATACTTCTCTGAATCAGTAAAAAGAAAAAGCTTTAGAGCGTCAGATTACAATTCAGAAAGTCAGAGGTTATATGAAGCTTTTTTATATGAACGCCTCTGACATTAAAGTAGGACCAACAGGGTAGTAAAATTTGCATTATCTTTAGTGTAGTTTAAATAAAATTCATAATTGCCGACTATACTCTTACTTGTTTAATGTATTTTCGTTGCAGCACGTTTCATTTCATGTGGCTGTTTTAAGTTTGAAAGTCATAAATAAGTTGAAGTATCTCATTTTGAAGTTAAACTAACGATTGTAAAATTAGAAACAGAATGAATAGAAACAGAAAAAAAACAAATTCTTTTTGAAGATCACGGAAAAAAACAACTACAAGAAAGAAAAATTGCTGTTTTTATGGATTTTAATGATACAGAAATTCTTTCTTTGGTGGTAAAATAATAATAACAGATTCGTGGAAATAAATTAAATTTCGCCCAGAAAAAAACATAAAATTTAAAAGCATATAGAAGGAAATATGTGAATGGAAATTGTTGGACACAATTTGCTCTAGAAATAGAATATGACATAGAGGTTTTCTCATATAAAACAGTTTTAATAAAGCTTAAGAGGAAAAGCTTTATTATAATTATTATTATAAACTTCGTTTTGTCATTTTTGAGATGGGTTTACCAAAGTTTTTATAACTTTTAAAGCTCTATTAAAGCTGTTTTCTTAAACTTAAAATGAAAATTCCTTTAATATCATTTGAAAATCCTACCTGAGGGTAATTTAACATTTACAAAAGTTTTTACAACTTTTAAAGCTCTATTAAAGCTCGTTTCTTAAACTTAAAATTAAAAATTCCTTTAATATCAACCCTTTACCATTTGAAAATCCTACCTGAGGGTAATTTAACATTGGCCAATGAAGCTATTGAGGATGAAACGGTTGATGATTGTGTTGTTGTTGTATGATTGAGGTTTCCAGTAAAATGCTCAGTACCCAACGATGTTGATGACGATGAGGCTGAGACTGAGACTGAGTTGGCTGCTGTAGTTGAGGAAGATGCTGCTGTTGCAGCTGCTGCTGAGCCAGTCGAGGATGAGGATATTGTTGATGATCCAATAATTCGATTATTTCCGGATATTGATCCGTTGTTGTTGTTGTTGCTGCTGTTGTTGTTGTTTGCGTTGAGGCAAGAACTACTGCCGCAAATGCTGCTACTATTGCTGGCGATTGATGAGGTTGAAGAACAGCCGGATGACGATGAATTCGATTGTGTAAAGCTGTGGATATTGTTTGTGGCGTATAGCGAACCTCCACCATTGCCAAATTGAGGAAAACTTGCCGCCGCTACACTAGAATTCAAACTATTATTTGTGTTGTTGCTTTGATTAACAGTTCTTTGATTTAAACTAATCGCCGTGGAAGATTGATAAAACTTTTGACACTCGCTGGACAATGTGTGTGAATGACGCTGATGCTGTTGCTGTTGCTGCTGTGACAACTGCTGCTGTAGACCAGTTGTAGCAAGTATGGGTGATTCCAGATAGGCCTCCGTTTCAGACTCTACCGAACCCTGATCGCTAAAACCTCCCTGGGTAGAGGAATCTTCGGGCGTATCGAAAAAATGTAAATTAAAAACAGAATTTGCATCAAAACTAACTTCGGGTAAGACTTCGTCGTCGTCTTCATCGACTGCGTGTAGATGATTGTCGTTGGCACCGTTACCGGTCGGGCCGGTTGCTGTGTGTAAACTGCGTTGTATTGTATTATTGGCACTGCTACTTTCCACCAGACTGGAACCGATTTGAGCTTGATCCAAATCTAATTTGAATACATCCATGGTTCAATCAACTCCAGAGCCATCGTCTTTGGGGTAGACATTTTTGTTTGTTTTATGGCCAAACGTTTTTAACACAAGTCGAACTCAAATGTATTTTCTTTTCTGTTTTTAGGTTTAAGTAGTTGTTAAGAGTTCTCACATTGAGTCATAGATGTGTTCGATTATGATTTTATGTTTGTTTAGTTAGTTCCTTGTTATTTGATGTATTGTTTAATTGCTGTACTTGTTGTAATAGAATATACCTAACCGTTTAAGGTTGTAACTCCCATTTATGGGGTATGATTTTGGATAAGGATTTGGGTAATGCGGTTTAGGGTATGTTTAAGTGTAGTTAGAGTATAATAATAATATAATATTTACAAGTTTTGTTTGGTATTCAAGAGATAAATGTGATCAACAATAGGTTTTATAAATATTCTCAAATCTTATGTTATTATTCATACATATATACACAAATCAAAACTTATAAACAACCACAGGTATATTCTGGTTCGATTTAACGATGTCCGTCTGTATGTTGCAATCAATATTCTGAAGACTATAGATAACTAAATGAATGTGTAATTCAAAAGTTTCTTCACAAAAAAACATAGAATTTTAAACATGTTTACCCCCGAAAACAAATCCAATTTAATCTACATACTTATACGGATGTTCTTCATCCAATTAATAATAGCAATATTCATTGAAAAATAAAAAACCATGCCACAAGAGCCACAGATCGGCCCACTCATACAAACCTTGCAAAGGTTTTAATCAAAATACAGACTCGAATTTTAATGATGACTCAATAAAATTTGACACTTTTTACAATTCATATTGATAATTTCCATATGAATATTCTTCCGAACAGGAGTTCAAGCATTCGTAAATGCCTTAAAGTTTTATGTCATAAGAAAACTCTTTACAAATTTCTATGAAATCATGAACCACTTCAACGAATACAGTAAGAAATATATCACTTCAAAACTACTGATTCCAAAATTTCGATTTAAATATTTAAGTCAAGGTTTTTACAGTTTTGATAAACAAAGTGTTAAAATTGGTTAAAACTTAAAAACAAAAATAATTTTGTTAAAAAATTTCAAATCTACAATACATGTAGTTTTAATTTAAAAAACACAATATTTCAAAACTTTTTTGAAATTTTTTAAAACCTAAAATAAATTTTCAAAGTTATAATAAAACTAAATTTATAAAACTTCTATTTAAATTTCAATATTTTTTAAAAATAATAATAAAAACAAAATATTTTTTTAAATTTGGTAGACATTTTTTGAAATAAAAAAATATTGAATTTTTAAAAATTTTAAAAAGCTTTTAATATTTTGTTTAAATTTTATTTGAAAATATTTTAAATATTATAAAATTTATATTTTAAAGTTTGTCAAAACTAAATATTTGTTATGGAAAAATGTTGTTCAAATTTTAAAAGTTTCAAATTTTAAAATTTGATGTTAAAATTGTTTAAACTTATTTTTAAATTTTCGAAATTATTTAAAAATTATTTTTTTATTATATGTTTTCAAATTTAAAATAATTTTGTTAAAAAAATTTTCAAAATTTAGTTGAAATTTTTTTAAATCCAACCAATATTTAAATTATTAATAAAAAAATATTATTTTTCAAAAAATTTCAAAAATATTTTGTTTAAATTTTTATTTGAAAACCTTGTTAAGACTTAAAATAGAATCTATATTTAAATTTTTCAAAACTACAAATTTTTTAATTAAAAATTTCGTTAAAATTAGAAAACAATTCAATACTTAATTTTTTTGTTAATATAATTTGAAAATTTTTCATAATTTATTTTTTAATTTTCGGAATTTTGAAAATTTTTTTTTTTTTAATTTAAAAAAAATATTTTGAAGTACAAATTTTTAAAAAATTTTTTTAACAAATTTACAAATAATTTTAAACATTTTTCAAAACTCTAACAAAACTTGAATTATTTACAAAAAAAATATTATATTCAAAAATATTTTAATATTTCGTTTTAAATTCTATTTGAAAATTTTGTTTAAATTTAAGAATATAATTTATATTTTAAATTTTTAAAAAATAAATATTTTTTATTTTGTTAATATTTTTCAAAATTTATTTCGGAATTTTTAAAATTATTTCTTTTTTAATTTAAAAAAAACTTTTAAAACAATTTTTTAAATATTTTCCAAAATTTGGTTGAAATTTTTCAAAACCTAAACAAAATTTAAATTATTTATAAAAAAATATTTTTTTCAAAAAATTTAACAAATTTTATTTGAAAATCTTTTTAAAATTTAAAAGATAAAAATAATAGAATCTATATTTTTCAAAACTAAATACTTTTTAATTGAAACATTTCGTTAAAATTTAAAAAAAAATCAATACTTAATTTTTTTGTAAATAAAATTTTAAAATTTTTCAAAATTTATTTTTTAATTTTCGGAATTTTGAAAAATTATTCTTTTTAATTTGAAAAAACTTTTTGGAGTATGTATTAACTTTTAAAATTTTCAAATAATATTATTTTCAAAAAATTTCAAAAATATTTTAATGTTTTGTTTTAAATTGTATTTGAAAATTTTGTTAAAAGATACAAATAATAGAATTTATATTTTTAAATCCTAAATATTTTTTATTTTACATATTTCGTTAATATTTTTCAAAATTTATTTTCGGAATATTTAAAAATTATTTCTTTTTAATTTAAAATAATTTTTTTAAAACAAAATTTAAATTATTTATAAAAAAATATTTTTTTCAAAAAATTTAAAAAATGTTTCGTTTAATTTTATTTGAAAATCTTGTTAAAATTTAAAAGATAAAAATAATAGAATCTATATTTAAATTTTTCAAAACTAAATACTTTTTAATTGAAACATTTCGTTACAATTTTTAAAAAAATCAATACTTAAAAAATTAAAAATATAGTTTTGAAATTTCTCAAAATTAATATTTTAATTTTCGGAATTTTGAAAAATTAAATCTAAATTTTTAATATTAAAAAAATCTTTTTGGAAGAAAATATTAATTTTTTAAAAGTTTTTTAAAAAAGTTTCGTAACTGCAAAAAAACAAATTTAAAAAAATATTACAATTAAAAATATTTGAATCAAAATTTAGAATTATATTAAAATTTAAAAGATTTTGAAACTATAACAAAATTTCCAAAAATTTATAAATTTCTTTATAAACATTTTTTAGTTTAAAATAAATACTTTTTTAATTGAAGATTTATGTTAAAATTCATTACTAAAATACTAAATTTTGTTCAAAATTCCAAAGTTTTTTAAAAATTCAATTATTCAAATTTTTTAAAAATTATTTTTCTTAAATTGAAAAAAAAAATAGAAAATTTAAATTTTAAAATAATTTAAAATTATGTTAAAATTTAAAAGATTTTGAAACTATAACTTATTATCCAAAACAAATTTATAAATTTCTAACAAAATTTCAATATTTTGTTAAAAGTTTTCAAAACATTTTTTAATTTTTAAAATTTTTTTTAAGTTTTATAATATTTTTTTTTTATTTCAAAAATTTTATTAAAATTTAAAAAATTAATATAATTATTTAAATTCTGTTTAAAATTTGTGTATAATTTTTTTAATTTTTTTAAAAACAAATTTTGTTAAAATTTGTCAAAACTGTATTAAGTTTTGTTTCAATTTATTTTATTAATTTCAAAACTTTGCTTCACCTCATACATTTTCATAATGGTCAAATTTATAAAACTATTTAATTAGAAAAGTGCATTTTAGGGTTAAATCTGTTTTTTTTTTTTCAAACAAAAATTTCAATTTAACAGCAAAATTGTTTAATTGCCAATGAAAGTCTTTAAACCCCCAAAGCAACAAAAATTTATGTTTCTTTTCCAACACGTTAATCCATATTGTTGATCACATTGTTTTCCTCTTTAATTCCTTAATCCGTTTGTGTTAACTGAGCGAGGGGTGTTTGGGGCAGGGGTTTTGGATTAAGCTTTCCAGGAGTGTCAGGTAAATGGGGGATAATAAGGATGTTTCTTATTTTATTCAAACTTTGTAGGCAATTATTATGATACATCTCTTTTGTTATTTATTATTATATTTAAATAATATTTATTGATATAATTAATTTCTAAATTAAATACACTTCCGTAATTAATATTTCTTTTTTTTTTTTTTGTTTGCATATTTGTTTGCTCTTCAGTTAAATGGTGCAACAAATTTCAACTTGAAGCAACAAAAACAACAACACCACCACCACTGAATGGAGATAAGACACACAACCGCACATAGAACGTGGACGTGGACGCTGAAGGGTGTGATTGTAGTAGGGATTTGATATATATTTCATTTTATTATTATTATTATTTTTTTTTTGTTATAATTTTTTCTTTAATACAAAACACACAAACTTGATGTTCATCTACAAAATTAATTAAATTTGTTTCATTTTTTTTAATATTTATTTATTCATATTTCATTTAATTTTCCTAATAATTTAACGATCACACTTATTAATTATTTAGGTTTGTTTGTTTTTTCTATTTTTTTTTTCAATTGCAATCGCGTTTAATGAAATAAAAAAAAAAATTACACATTTTCACGTAAAGCGCTTCATAGTCAATATTCACGTAAATATCCCGATCGTTTGGCAAAAGAACCTTTGAAGCGTGTATAAGAAGAACATTTAGCAGAATGTATGGTATATGAAAGAAGAAGAAGAAGAAGAACTCCCAACTCCCTGCCAACCAACCAATGGCTCTAACTCTATTAGAACTCGCAAATGTTTTTTAAAAGTACAAGAGCAAACTAAAAAGCGAGTTGAGGCCTATTCTGGGATGGCTTTTTTCTTTCTTTCTTTCATTCTTTCTAGTCGTTGTTGTTGTTGTTGTTATTATTGTTGCTGTAGTAGTTGTTGTTGTTGCTGCTAGAGTATTACTGCTTGCATTTACTGCTGCTGCTGCTGCTTTCGAATGTAATTCTAAAAAACGACGCCAACACATAGAAAACAATATCTATTACACCATTGCATGGTGAAAGTAACAACTACTACTACTAGTTAATTGGTTTTTAATAAATTGTATTTAATTAAACATATACAATTTACTATAGAAAATGGATTACAATTTACTACTGAAACTGGATTATTAAATATATAAAACATCATAGATGTTTCAGAGGTCACTTAAAGGTCACGGGCATCGAAAATACACAGCTATAAATATCTTCAAATAAGTCACCCACAATATCACACGAGGACATCTATCAACACAGTCAACCTCACGGATCACTGAGAAGAGTAACACCACAACAGGCAGCAAACACAAAAGGAACAAGGCAAAAACTGCAACAAAACATCAACACCTGGACTTCGATAGACGGGAAGGCTCTCTTCATCAGCTAAGTCTCGTTTTCCTTACAAATAAATCTCTCCCAAACTCAGTTCTTGACCGATTGCATCAATTATGAATTTACGCAACGTTTTAATCTACTTATTCAATTAACTAGATAAGAAACAGAAAGTCAATCTTGATTATGAAAGTATCCTTATGAATGTAATCTTCCTTATCATCAACAGTCTTCATAGGCACAGTTTAATCATGCTTCAAACCTTTCAGAAAGGTTTTGTAAGTTCTTTTGATTCGTGGTAGAACTAGTCATTGAGAGAATGATTTAAGGAAAGTAGTCGAAATATCTGAGATAAAATATTGTTACGAATTTGCAAAAAACGATGTGAATTTAACGGTCTGTAACTACTGCCTGCAAACATTCATCATGTTTATAAACACGTCCATCAGTAGAAGCTTCTACTTATCAACAATGTTGATAGCATGCGGTTACTAGCATTGTTTGTAAGTATGGCAACACTAAATGATTAATGCCTAACATCGAGAGCTCTAGAATTCGAATATACGAGTCTTGACCGTTAAGAACAATCTAGGCTACTCACATGAAGATGGCAGTGTGTATAAATTGTGACTGCGGTTGCTGTAGTCAGTTGAGTTTATCATTGGCACTGTTAGAGTTAACATCAACTGTCTTGTGCATTTAAGGTTGTACGTAATAGAGTATGTGTGCATTTCTGCGAATTGATAAACGTGTATAAAGACACTGAGTGATTATTTAGACTGTTCTTATTGTACATTTTAAGTAAATAAAGAGTTGTTACAATTTTAAACTACTAAAACTGATTTTATTTGCAATCAAAAGTATACGGTTTAATTAAAGGAAAAAAAAAACCGTTTTTAAAAGGTAAAAACGTAACAATATGTACATCCTCAATTAAGGTTTACTCAGGCTTCGGTACCGCTTTGGTCCTTGATATTTCATCCACAGTTTCATTAGTTCCAATATTATTGTGACCTGGTATCCAGCAATGTTTTAATACATGTTTTTTACAGATCTCTTATAACCACATATCCCCAAGAGAGGACACAATGGGGTTTCATGAATAACCATACAAGGAATTCAGCGTAATTAGTTCCCCCAAGGAACCAACTCCAGGCTAATCACTTTCTCTAATATTCTAACCACATAACCCCAAGAGAGGAATATAAATGCAATCTTAAATTCTTCAAATATGGAAGCAATTCTCGCTTGAGCAGCAGTGACAAGAAATTCGGCCGCGCATTTAGATCCTCTAACTACATTATCCCAAGAAAGTAAAGTCAACAAATATGGCAAACATATGTATTCGGTTTACCATCATTGTGATTAAGGTCAAGATGTTGCACCACTTAAATCTGATGTTGCACCATAGATCTTCAGGACGAAGTGGGATGGAGTTTGTTGAACAGTCAAAAAGCTGATGGAGTACCTTCACCGAAGTCTGGGTTTAATGCCTACTGCGAGACCAGTAGGCATTAAGACTGTTGCTCCATCCAGATCTTAGTTAAGCCGGAACTGCCCTTGTTTTCGGTGGCAGTGTTTTCTCGGTTTCTACAATAGGGGCTAATCGAGCTTCAAGAAGAATATCTGAGCAGTAACCTACAATCACTGTGTTTGTCTCATCTCTCATCGAATCTTGTTCATTCTGAATAGCTTAGGGGAGAGTTTAAATCCAATAAGATTCCGGAAAGAACTAATGTGTGATCTTGGTGTTGGGTTTCTTGACCGCTATTAGCATTGTTTACTCATGAAGCTGATGTTTCGAAGACATCTGCATCCAGACCGTAACGGATATGAGTGCAGCAAATCTCTACTGGGTATCAGTCCGCTATGCTAAGGTTTATTTAATCATACCCCAAGTACTGCCGGCAAGTTCTTTTAGTACATACTTTCTGCTACCACAATCTTCAACACTCTGTCGCAGCCGTCAATGATTGCACCTGTATTTCCTAAAGCCAAACTCGCACTCAGAACCTTACTGAAACTTTCCCTCTGTCAATAAATCACCATGATTCCTTCTAGCATACTGTTACGAATGTGCAATGACGATTTGAATTTAACGGTCTATAACGACTGCCTGCAGCATTCATCATGTTTGAAGGCACTTCCATCAGTAGCATGCGGTTATTGGCATTGTTTGTAAGTATGGCAACACTAAATGTTTGGGCTGCTGGCAATGACATCGAAGGCTCTGGAATTCGCACATACGAGTTTTGTCCGTTAAGAGCATTGTAGAAGATTCCCGAGAGATGGCGTGTGTATAAATGGTGGCAAAGGCTGCAGTCGTGAGAGAGTTGATCATTTGAGCTGTTAGAGTTAACATCAACTGTCGTGTACATTTGAGCTTGTAAGTTGTAAAGTGTGTGTGTGCATTTCTGCGAATTGATAGACGTGTATAAAGACACTGCGTGACTATTTGAACTGTTGTTGTTGTACATTTTAAATAAATAAAGAGCTGTTCCAATTTTAAACTACTAAAACTGCTTTTTTTTGCAATCAAAAGTATCCCGTTTATTTAAAGGAAATAAACCCCTTTTTTAAAAGGTAAAAACGTAACAATACTTATAGTACTGGAGTGCTACTTAACCACATTTCCAAGGTTCTACGAATTAAAACTCAATATTCCCAAAAATTATCCGTAGGTATTCCGGAATGGCCTTCCAAATACTTTAATAAATATCTTCAATCATACCGTTAATGTCCAGTGACTTGCCGCCAAATATTATTCGACATTTCGTCCAGTCAAAGACGAACGTTCGGCTTCAACATTTTCTGCAATCGATAAGCATGTTATAGCCAACATGAAAGTTAAATAAAATTGCCCATCTTCAAGAATCAAGCATTATCAATGAAACGATAAAGTTTCTGAATAGATATTTTTGCCACTCTTTCTAATATGATACTTTCTACATTCTATATGCTACATATGAAATACAGTTTATCCTCCATCAATCACAAAATTTGGTTTTATCTACAATTTACTACTGAAACTGAATTACTGAACATGTAAAACATCATAGACGTCTCAGACATCACTTAAAGGTCACTGACATCGAAAATATAACGAATATCTTCAAATAAGTGATCCACAAAATCCCATGAGAACAGCTATCAACACAATCAACATCACGGATCACTGAGAAGAACATTAGTATCCACTGAGAATGTATCGTGGAGAGAATACACTGAGAAAACTGTTGTATTGCTTTTTGTTTAACGCTTTTTTATACCCTTCACCTTTGTGAGAAGGGTATATATAAGTTTGTCATTCCGTTTGTAATTTCCACAATATAATTTTTCGACCCTATAAAGTATATATATTCTGGATCCTTATAGATAGCGGAGTCGATTTAGCCATGTCCGTCTGTCTGTCTGTCTGTTGAAATCAATTTTCTGAAGACCCCAGATATCTTCGAGATCCAAATCTTCAATAATTCTGTCAGACATGGTTTCGAGAAGTTTCCTATTTAAAATCAGGAAAATCCGTCCATAAATAACGAAGATATATTTTTGGCCTATTTTTGATATCGATTACTTAGTCATAAATATAGACAGTATGGATATCTAATGATAGATATTTCAAAGTCCATTACAAGTTGGACCTACAATGGGTCAAAATCAGGAAAAAATATTTTTTAACCCGAATTTCTTTCACAAAAATCATTTTTTTGTCATAAATTTTTATCACTAATAAATTAAAAAAAATAAATTTTTAAATTTAAAAAAATTTTTTTTAAAAAATTGGAAAAAACTTTTAAACAATTTCGAAAAAAAAAATAAAAAAAATTTTTTTTTTTTTTTAATTTTATTTTAAAGTATAATATGGTGAAGGGTATATAAGATTCGGCACAGCCGAATATAGCTCTCTTACTTGTTCATTTATATTGAATGTGCGTTTTTACAGGCCTAACAATAGTTATTAAAATCTTTTAATTTAAATTAAAACTAGTTTATATCTAACAAGAAAGTCTTTGTCATATTAGAAGGGTGCTAGATCTGCTCTACAAAGTCTCGATCAAGTTTGGCTCTGTGTAAGTGGTCTTGCACACTTTGTTAGCAACTAGTTGATCTCTAACAAGAAAGCTTTTATGGGCAAATGGCCCTCATCTTAGCTGAGTTTTAGATCTGCTCTACGTTTTAAACTCTTCCTTTACCAACTAGTTGATCTCTAACAAGAAAGCTTTCATGGACAAAGGGCCCAAAGGTAGATCTGCTCTAAGAAGTCTCGATCATGTTTGGCTCTGTGTATGTTACCTTGCATACTTTGTTACCAACAAGTTGACCTCTAACAAGAAAGCCTTTATGGACAAATGGCCCTCTTCTTAGCTGAGTGGTAGATCTGCTCTACGAAGTATCGATTAAGTTTGGCTCTATGTAGGTTATTTTGCTTACTTTCTTGAACTCTTCCTTTGCCAACTAGTTGATCTCTAACAAGAAAGCTTTTATGGACAAATGGCCCTCATCTTAACGGGGTGGTAGATCTGCTTTACGAAGTCTCGATCATGTTTGGCTCTGTGTAAGCTGCTTGTGCTCGTTCTTTATCAATGGCACTTTCAGGTCCATGTGGATGTTTTCATTTCTTATGAACCATTATGCTGTCGTCATGGTCCTGAGAATTGCTATTTTATTGGGCTCTCTGAATAAGATCAATACTGGTGTTGTTGGCCATGCCACATAATTGAATTCCATACATCCAAATTGATTTTAAAGTGGTTTTATACAAGATGACTATAATTTGAATTGATCACTGATTAACCAGTGAGGAATATAGGCCTTCATGTAAAGTTTCTATGTTACAGCGCCAAGTAAGTCATCTATCTAGATGAATATCAAGGAATGTGACACAATTAGATGGAGTGACAGGTGTGCAATTTCCTCTCCTTAGAGCAAACGTAATATATGCTTACTTTTTAACTCATTCACCCGTATTCACCAGTTTTTCAACCATATCTTTACACATATGAGGTAATTTTCTAGTTTCCTAGATGCTACGAATGGGTTTTCGTGTGAACTAATAATTATGGTAACATCAGCAAATGTAGAAATGATTAATTTATCAGGAAAGTCAGAGGTATTAATTAAGTGTAATTTAGATCCTAAAAAACACTTCCCTGTAGAACGCCTGATCTTAACTCTGAATAATAGATTTGACAGATAATACTCCAGTAATTTATGGTGGCAGTAAACATTTGATTTTATATACTAGACCTTTATGTACTACAAAATTTCTTTAACTTTTTACGGTTGGGTGCTTACTTTACTAACCACATTTTCTATAGTCTTTAGAACATAGTTTATTGGTATCTATTGCCATTTTGCTAAACAATTATATTTTTTGAAGTCATCGTTTATGATTTTTTGCAAAACTTTGCCGTCAGAGTGCTCATGGTTAGAGAAATATATTAATTTGAAAATATTGTAAAAATCTGTTTTTTAAGAGAAATGCACACATTGTTTATTGTTCATCGAATTAAGTGTTACTTTGATATTTCGGTTGTTCAAAAAAATTTATACAAAACAAAAATTTGTATCAGTTATTTTTAATGCCAACCGCCACGGTGGTTAGTAAACTAACCACTTCACTCCACAAAAAACCTTGGAATGGGGTGGTTTTTTCATGTTTTGATTAATTTTTCTTCTTACTTTTTATAATAAACTAAGTTTGATAAAAATTAATATGCAATTGTTTTGATTTTAAACTTATATACAACAAATTGTGGCTAAAAGAGTTAGAAGACTTTCGAATCTCTCCAGCTAAACGATTGACCTGTTCAATGAATGGTACCAAAATGTTCACTGAAAACTAATTTTGGTGAATATTTGTATCCAATAGTTTCTTTGTGACAACCGAATTTATTGTACTTATTACAGATCTTCTAAGCTAGTGCTACATCTATTGTATTTCATGTTTATCAATTGATTTTCTGTTGCTAGAACCATGAAAACCTATGTGTATTATAGAATTATTCCATATGTTATCTCTGTATAAGAGATAATGATAATGACTCCAAAGTTTCATGTTTTAAAACAGATTATTTTATAGATTTCAATTTGTACTATTTTCTAGGAAATGGTGCAATTGCAAGTTGTGGTCATGGGCATCAGATTCTATACTCTACACTCTATTCTATCACAATTGTAGTTGCAATTCTTCTTGACGCTGTTGTTTTTGCTGTTGTCTATGCCGTTCCCATATAATATTTTTCTAATCCATTTGCAATTCTTCTTACTTTTAGCACGAAAGTAAAAACTCAAGACGAGAATGTTGCAACTAAAAATCAAAACCAACAACAACAGCATTAGTTGTAGCAATAGCTGCAACTCAAAAAAAAAAAAAATCAAACGATAGAAAAAAGAAAAAAAAAAAAAGGAAAACAACAACAGCCATGACAAAATTTGTTGAAAAGAAAACTCACTTCTAATGTTTTATGTGTGTGGAAAAGAAAATATTGTTGTGAAAATTATTTCGAAGCAGGAAAAACATACAGACAAACACACACATACACTGTGGAGCAAAAAAGAGCAACAGTAGACAAGACACTCGTTTGGAGAAGTTTTCATTGAAGGTGTGCGTGTGTTTGTACGATTCTGAAAATCTGCTGTTCTTTTCTGGCAAGAATTTTTATTTTATTTATTTTTTTATTATTTTTTTCATTATTAAAAGAATCGAATAGAGCTCATGTGTCATTGTTACTTGTATGTAGCACATATGCGCTATTGTATTTGTACTTACAGTTTACTTAATGTTGTTGTAACTATTTTCAATTTCTTTTCAAGTAAGAGAAACTACAACAACAAAAAGCACAACATTTTTTTGCAAAACAACAGCAACAACAACGTAAACAAAAAGAAAAGAAAACAAACTATCTATCTTCAAGTTACAAGATCAACGGCACAGAGCTAAATAACAATGATATGGGTGTTTCCCTGAGAAAGTTTAATAAGTTGAGAAACTTTTTCAGACAAAACGGAAAGTATACATGATATTGAAATGTGAAAGAGCTGGCAATCTTTAGCCAAGCATGATAATGCCTTACATTGCCAAAGAAGGCTTGTAGATGCCATATTAACCAATCAATTGGTAGGTGAAGATTCAATGCTGTTTTATATCTAAATAAATTAAACATTTCCTTTTCTTTTATGGAACACCCCATATATATTATTTAATAGTATAAAGCTAAAGTACTCTTTTCGCAAAACAATATCTTAGTATGTGTGAGAACCGTTACTAGCAGTGGGTTACAATGAGGAGGAATACGACTCGTATATACAGTAATAAAATACAACTTGAGTAAACAATTTCTTGAGAATCTACACACAACTACACCCAAACCATACACACACAAATTAGATAACAACAATAATAATAAATTGAACTGAAAATGAAACAAACTGAGAGTGAGACAAAAAATAACAGGAAGAGTTTCCTTTGCGAAAAGAAAATAAAAAGTACTTTGACATTTGCTAGATAATGTCACAGCAAAAAAAATAATAATAAAAACAAAAACTCAAAATACAAACATTTTTGTTAAAATACTTTAAAGATCAAGATCGAATGAAGGTTGGTGGAAAGAATTTTTGATATTTCGAAACATTTAAATGAAATAAAAGAAACCGTTATTTTTAAAATTTATTTCAAAAATTTATTATTTAATACATGGTACATGCATTCATACATACATACATATGTTCAATAGCTATGAGTGCAAGTTGTAAATATTGTAAGAAATGCAATTCAGCAAAAGTCAATGATCATGGCAAATGAAAAGAAAAGCCACGCAATTTTTCTTTTCTTTTTTTTTTATTTTATTTGCTTTCGAAAGAAGGAAATTGTAAAAATAAACAGTACACACTCTATAAATCTTGAAAGTTGGAAAAAAAAACAACAGCGTAATAGATAAATAGATAGACATAATAACGAAATACTACAACGATATTTATTATCATTAAGTGATGTAAAGGATTTAATTCGTTAGGAGTTGAATGAAATAAAAAAAAAGTATTACTTGAGAATATTTGGGTTTTGAAACGAGTTACCCAACATCCTCACAGTACATTACATTAACAAAAAGTTAATTGTTGTTTGGTATAATAGAAATAGGAATACACAGAGAAAACTGATTCGTAGTAGCAACCGCACGTAGAAAAAAAATATAGTTGTGCATTGTTACTGTAACCATTTCAACATTTTTAACAATATTATAATCACAGTAACTATATATATGATTGTGGTAACAATAATATGGTTAATTTACGATTCATATTATTGTTACCACAATCATATATATATGTTGCCAATTGAATTATCCTGTTGCTCACAAAGAGTTTTTTGATTCTGTCAGTTGATAAGAAGAATTTCGGTTGAAGGAACTAAATGTTTGTGATCTTCTAAAATTTCGTAACCACAATTGTAAAATTCGGTAACTATGGCAGAAACATTCGAATGGTTATGTTGCTCACAAAAAGTTTTTCGATTCTGTCAATAGATAGTCAGTTGATAAAGAAGAATTTCGGTTGAAGCAACTAAACTTCTTAGATTTCGTAGCCACAACTGTAAATTTTGGTCACTAAGGCAGAATCATTCGACTGACAACAAATTCGGTTGCTACTACGAATCTGTTTTCTCTGTGTGGGGAAGACAGTTTAGGTTGATACACCTGCTGCTGAGTTAATAATTTTAGGGTGTTTTAGACTCGGTTTGTTTCGAAATGAAGATCCAATTGGAGGGCAAACTTTAGTAGGTTTGTAAACATATTTAAATAACACAGTTCTTAATAATGAACGACGTATTTGGTTTCCAAATATCTAAGGACTGAGATCGTATAATTCTTAACACACGTTTTTCATTAAAACTTTTAACCCAAGTATTATTTGATTTTTTTTTTTTTTTTTTGATCAAGTTACCTTTGTAAAGCATGTCAGTTATTATGTTTAATGCCAATTATGTTCATTTGTTGTTAATCTAATTAAAATGAGTGACCAGAAAAAAGTGCGTACTAAAATTATTAAATATTTTCAACAAAACCCTACAATGGTCCACATGATGTTTCTAAAGCCAACAGGAGCTCTGCTAAAAATTTAGAGGCCAAAGACAGAGCACGGAAATTGAAGTCAAATGTTATACAAAAAATATACCTGCTGCATAATGGATGACAAAATGTACATACGGACAATTTTTCGCAGCTTTTGGGTCAGTTTTTTATACCCTTCACCTTCGTGAGAAGGGTATATATATATAAATTTGTCATTCCGTTTGTAATTTCCACAATATAATTTTCCGACCCTGTAAAGCATATATATTCTGAATCCTTATAGATAGCGGAGTCGATTTAGCCATGTCCGTCTGAAGACCCCAGATATCTTCGGGATCCAAATCCTCAATAATTCTGTCAGACATGCTTTCGAAAAGTTTCCTATTTAAAATCAGCAAAATCCGTCCATAAATAACGGAGATATGAGCAAAAATCCGAGACAACCTCTATTTTTGATCTATATCTCGATTACTAAGTCATAAATATAAACAATATGGATATCTAATGATAGATATTTCAAAGTCTATTGCAACGATGTATATAAGGCTAAACAGAGTTGGACCTACAATGGGTCAAAATCGGGAAAAATATTTTTTAACCCGAACTTTTTTTCACAAAAAACAATTTTTTGTCATAAATTTTTTTTACTAATAAATTAAAAATTTTTTTTTTTTAAAAATTGAAAAAAACCTTAAAAAAACTATTTTGAAAAAAAAATTAAAAAATTTTTTTTTTTTTTAATTTTATTGTAAAGTATAATTTGGTGAAGGGTATATAAGATTCGGCACAGCCGAATATAACTCTCTTACTTGTTTTATGTTGCAGATGCTCGAGGGAATGTTAAAGAAAAGTTTAGGACCCAAAAGCAGACAAGATTTCCCAAAAAGTTCTTGGTATGGCAAGCAATATGCAGTTGCGGCAAAAAATCCAAACATTTGATACAAAGGGCTCTATACATACCGAAATTTACATGAAGAAATGTTTACAAAAAAAGGATGCTTCCATTCATAAGACTTCTTAATGTGTCCACTTATTTTTGGCCTGATATGGCATCTGTCACTATGGTAGGAAAGGTCTTGAGTGGTACAAGAACAATAATGTGGTATTTGTACCAAGAGAGGCAATTCCCCCAAACTGCCTGGAGCTGAGTCCAGTGGAGAGATATTGGGCTCTTGTTAAAAGAGAATTGAAGAGCACAAAAAATGTGTCCAAAAGTGTGATAGATTTTAAACGAGATGAACAACCTGTTCGAACAAATTGACATAAAGCACTATAAAAACCATAATGGAAGGGTTTTCGAAAAAGCTTCGAAATTTCATCATTAGTGACTAGAACTATAAAATAAATTTTTTTTGTAAATTGTAATAATAATTTCAATCAAATAAAAAAAGATTCAAAACTGTAAGTTTAGTGGTTTCATTTTTATAAACGTATATATATATGTTACAAATTTTTCGATCTCAGTCCTTATATACATATATGGTGGTCCAAATGAGTAGCTTTACGCTTAAGCCACGTTGGAAAATATTGCAAATTTATTTCAAAAGTTAGTGATGTAATGCCTAAACTGTGCGTTTGTTGGAAATAAATTTTGGCCGAATTTTGGCCCACCGCGAATGCTGTACGCAAGTTTGTGGAAAAAGTTTGTTCAACTGGCTTGCTAGTGAATGGCTTTCGTCGTTTAACGGTGCGTACCGATTTCATCCAAAAACATCAAACGCCATTTCGGTCATCATAAAGGATAACTGTATCTAACGCGTTGAATAAAGCCGCAACACTAGTGCGCTGACAAGGTCGCTGCTGATTGAAGCAATTAGCGATCTGGGTTGTTATCCAGTTCAAAGCTATTGTTGAGTTATAATATTCCCTACAGCCATGTGGGTGTGTGGCGAGCGAGGAACGATCTTTAAGGAATGGCAACAGTATTGATTCCAAAACATTTGCCACGGGTGATAAAAGGGAAATCGGATGGTATGAATCTGCATATTATCCGTTTGTCAGGATTCAGAATAGAAATTAAACGCACAACAGGTCAGATAACAGAAATCACTATTTAACGAATAGCGAATTCCTACAGATGTATGAGAAATTCCAGCTCTACTGTAACGAGTTTCTTTAATAGAACTAAGAGTATGTGTTATTTTGAAATCACCCTGCAAGAGATGGCATACGCTTGGATGATAACTGGTCCCAATGTGACGCTTTTAATTCAAATAATATGGTAACACACAAACTCACGACAAATCATGTTACTTCATCTGTTTCTATGGACGGTGTAAGGAATCAGAAGCTTTTGATGTTCTAGACATACGAATTCAGTATGATGTCCACTGGACTAAATACATTTTTCAAGTGTTGAAAGAAGCATTCAAGTACATTGGTTTTTTAAAGCGGCTTATGAAATACTTCACTCCATCTGATCTCCTTGGCATTTCTTTTTTTAAAGAGTAGTAACGCTCAGGCAATTAATGCCAATATATCAATTATGTTACTTTCTTTGGAAAGGGGACAGATTGAAGAATCAAAGGTGTTGAAAGGAGGAGAAGATCTTTTAACCACCACATATATCCTACGGAAAATGGAATAAAACTCTCATGTATAGGCCGGTGCTTCGCAGTGTGGGCTGTGTTTCATTGTTTCATCGATACTATAATGGAATGTGTTCAGCTGAAATTACGGAACTTTTCCCCGATAACCGAAGGTTTTTGCGCAATACATGTTCTTCATCAAGGAATCATTCATTCGTAGTCGATTGGACAGTGAATCGCACAACAATCTACAGTGTAAATTTGTTATTTAGTCCTACCTTATTGTCACTTTAAATGTTGGGAAATTAAAATATAATGTCCACTCTATTTATCCTACTCCAACCACCTACTTTCCTATTTCCTCTTTCCAACACAATACATTGGATTCGTAAGGATCATTCCCTTAGTGCTGGTCCAAGCTTTTTTTCCTGTATTGCGGCCATAAGGATACATTTGTAACTCGCCACAATCTTATTTGTCAGACCATTACAGTTCAACTGCATGATTTTTAAATAAAAAATGTTAATTCATAGTATGCCATGATAGGGGTGTCATGGCGAAAACGATTTTGTAGTTTTGACAAGCTTTGTCTTTTGGATCATCACTAAAAGAAGTTTGAGGTCGACAGAACGGACTCTAAATAACAATTTGTAACAGTTGCTATGACTGAAGCTGTTATTTTTGGTGCTGCTTTAGCGATCACATTAGGAAATATGGTCTAAGAAAGTTATTGCCAGTTCTCACTCATTTCTTCATTTCGGTTCAGCTCTGGGCAGTTCCTAAGCTGACGCCATCTCAAACCAAATGAGTTTTTAAAACAGTCACTAGGACCTCAATAATTAAATAGTGGACAAATTTTGAATTGTGTTGAATATAAGCAATGTGTTGAATTTGTTCTACTGGCATTCGAAATGTTTGAAAAAATTAGCTTGTCCTGATGATTTTTTCTTTAATAATCGCTTGTGAATGTTTTTTCAATACAAAAAGGATATTTAATTGAGTAGTTCTATCATTCGATAGCGATCGGCCGTAGGCCATGATTACGCTTAGCCATGAATTTGAAAATTGCTGCCCCTTACTGCCGACTTCTATTAGTCGTCGTCGAATTGTTTTATTATTTTTACCATGTAATAGTTAAAATTTAAATTTTCAGTATAAATAGTTTTGAACATAGATAAATATACATAGATCGGAAACTCTCCTGTCAAAGACCTAACTCAGTTGTCAAAAACCTGAGTGGTGATAATGTATTAGTAAAAAAAACTATGTGAAAACAAAAACAACACTCGTATGTGTAACATTTTTGAGTAATTTTTTTGTTTGAGTTTTTTTCTAGTTTCCGCTCTATGTTTCTCTATGGTTTTGAATTTTCTCATTTAAATTAAAATGTCATCAGATAGTGAATCAGGTTGCTGTTCATATAATTATTCACTTGGAAGAAAATATTTTACTAGTGAAGACAAAGATGAGTCCCCCAAAAGAAGGTAACAATGAGAGAACCACTAGTTCTGTACGACGATTCACCAACTATTTCAGAAAGCGAAAAAGGTCCCTTGAATCAAATGAACCTACACAACGATTCCGAAGTAGTTCCTGTGAATACACAGATGATGGAAGCACAAATAGTAATAAATGAAGGAGAAGGAAAAGAAAAAGAAGAACAAAAGGAAAATGGAAGAAACAGCTATGGATGGTCCGAAGAAGATGAAGTTGGATATCGATCAGGAGATAAAAAAGGCGAGTATATTAAAAAGGAGATGCGACTCACATTTCACTGTTGTCACCGAGTTTCAAGGAGTTTCTTCTTCATACTACTACAATTTAAGAGACTTTGATTTGTCTCTCTTTGAACCTGGAGGAATACAAAGCCAAGAGGTATTTACTCATATTGATGGACTCCCTCCACAAAGCTCAAAAGAACTTGATAACTCAAAAGAAAGAATTAGGAAAGTGTTCATTGAAAGTTTTAGTGACATTCTGCTCTTAAACAGCGAGTGGTACACGACATATTTGGAGTAGGAGGTGAGTTTAGAAGCATCAAAGTGGATCACTAACAATTATGCAATTATCTAACAATTATCGCATACCATGGCAATCACATCCACTACTACACATACTCCAATAACTCCTGTCGATGTGCCTTCATCCAATATCTTCCAAAACAAATCAACTATGAATGGATCAGTTCATGATCCAATACTGGATCAATCTCTCAATATATTTGCAGAAGAATTCAAGGAAGTACCTCTACTTTAATCTCGTTTGGCGAACGTGGTTACCAAGTGATCAAATTGGATGTTTATGAGTTTTCAAAGATCTCGAAGAAACCGAAAACGGAATGGTGGAAGGAAGCGAACTATCATTCAACTTTTATAGCCCAATCACCTTTGGTTCCGAATCAATAATTAGTAATGAAATTAGATTCAAAAAATTCCGGGAGTAAAAATATAGGAAAAGAAGGCAAAATAATTTTTTTAAAGAACATCCTACAGCACCGACTCATCACATATTAAATACATCAACGTGGTGGTTATCTTCGAAATTTAGATTTGTTTGATATTAATACAACATAAGATTCAATTGTTCTAGCATAAAAAACGTTGATATTATTTATTGCAATAGGAGTAGTAGCGTTTTTTCCAAGACCTATATCTCCAGCTATTGATTTATTTCCAGCCTTAAAAAAGTTTAAGACGAACCTTATTTGAATGAACTTTATATGTTTGTCTTGTTTATGGTACAAAATGTTCTTTGGCTCGTTTAATAAATCCTCTTTTAGGCTTGCATCCATAATTTGCAATAGGTATTCCAACTGCTTGATTTATTAAAAATGTATGTACTTTTTCGTCCATTCGAACATTACCTTAATTATGTACAATATGATGGTATACATATGTTTATAATGTTTCTCATACATTTCTTTAACATGTATTGTTTCTAAGTACTCCACTCTGTTCCGTTTTTGACCATCATAGGTCAATGTCCCTCACGCAGCTATCACGGGCTACGCTGCGAGCTCTGATATCAGTGCTTACTGGTCACTGCTTGCTTGGTACACATGCTAGGAGACTGAACACTCCATACAATGACTTCTGTAGAAGTTGCCATGATAAAGACCAGGGAGAAACAGTTAAACATCTCCTCTGTCTTTGCTTACTGGGCACTGCATGATTGTTGCACATGCTAGGAGACTGAACACTCCATACAATGACTTCTGTAGAAGTTGCCATGATGAAGACAGTTAAACATCTCCTCTGTCTTTGCTTACTGGGAACTGCTTGATTGTTGCACATGCTAGGAGACTGAACACTCCATACAATGACTTATGTAGAAGTTGACATGATGAAGACCAGGAAGACACGGTTAAACATCTCCTCTGTCTTTGCCCTGCTCTATCGGGAGTTCGGACTGCGACTATAAGTAGTTGTTTTTTGCACGGCCTAGCGGATCTATATACTATGGATGTCAGGAAGATAGATTCGTTCATTAGAGCGTCAGGTTGGTTCGGCATTGAACCCATTTCTGACATGTGAAGGACCTCTTGAGGATCTGAGCGTGATCCTTAGGGTACCACAAACGGACCAATTCATGGACCCAAGTTAACTGGTTAATACTGGCTGCTTTTATAACCTAACCTAAGTACTCCACTTACTTTCTGTGGATCTGCCTGTACCTGAAGATATATGCTTTACATTTTTACCATAAAATTTTGTATTTAAACCTTCTTTAGAGAGCACAGATTTGAAATATGTACTTAATTATTATAATCTATTCGAAATTTCTTTCAAAATCAATTACATTTTTCAAAACTCTGACAATTATACTAAGTACGAAAGCGAAAGAAGTACTTATGTTATGAAAAACAGAAAAAAAAACCAAGAAATGCCAAACCACAATTCGCCTACTACTATTATAAAACTATCAACTACTACCACCACAAAATATGTATTGCTCATTACACCCAACCTCTCCTCCACCTACTTAATGTTCCAACATCATCATCATCTTCATCAGTATTGTCGACGTTGTCTTCATACAGAAGAAACTACTTACAATCTATAACTGATTGCCTGCCTGCCTGCTGCCTTAGCTTCAGTGTCTTTCTTTATTTCTTGCCAGGCTGCCTGCCGGCCTGACTGCCTGCCTGACTGCCTGGCAGAATGTCTTTGCTGCAATGATAAATTTTCAAATGCATGTCTGTCTATGAGTAACATTGTACAACAACAACACAGCTACAATAACAAATAGTTGCAACAACAACATTTAGCAACGTGTGGCATCTATCAGTTGATTCGTTTTGTTGTTGCTGTTGTTACTTTTATAATGTGGTATGAAAACAAACAATAACAACATCTACAACTATCTTTGAACCAGGAAGAAAACTGTTCAAGTAGAGTACATTGGTTTATTTGTAGTTTTTTTCTGCTGCTGTTGTTTTTGTTAATTTTTCTTTCTTTTTGTTGTTGATTTTCTTTTGCTGTTGCTGCTGATATTGTGTTTGTTGTGATATTTTCCTTGTATTTATTTTGTGGAGGCCGGAGTATTTAAGATTGTGTAATAGTAATCGTGTATAGTTTTGTTGGCTGTTGTTGTAGTTGTTGTAGAGTTGTGAGTAAATAGAGTTGTTGCAAAATCAACAAACGATCAAGGGGGATTTTTTGTAGCTGTCGCATTTACGCTTTAAGGGAATTTTTTTGTGGTTACTTGGGAACAACTGTCACTTGTTGCTAAATAGAAAATTTGTTTTATGTTATTTAAGAAAAATACTTGGGAATTTATAAACTACTATGGTGATCTTAACAAATGTGTCTTACTTGGCATTGCCGGAGCCAAACACTTGCTTTGCATTGAGGAATATGTAATGGGAATGGCAACAATAGTCTAAGGCAGACTTTTCAAGTCGGCTCTGTTGATTCCAAGAGAAATGGGCAATACAAAAATCTTTTACGAATTTCAGATCCTGGATGATTCGAACAACATAGCTACTGAATCAACTTCAATAGGACACTTCCAATAGACATTATGGCTACATATGTATGGAAGAGTTCCGGCAGACTATACGAAAGTTATGCAGTATTTACTGATGATTCGAAGTAGGTAAAGGATCTGATGACTATATAGTAGAGACAGATACTAGGAGATAAATGTAGTGTCTTTCAGGCGGAGATCCTTTAGTTTTTAAAGCTGTGGAGTGTTTGTGATGTGTCATCTAGGGTAATAAGATAACTTTCTAGGTTAATAATCAGGTGGTTTAAATGGCTCTGGAGGGTCACATAGTCACATAAAAGTTGGAAAATGGCTGTAAGATAACCCTCAACGGGTTGGTGAAACACTACGACGTAAGATTTGGAGAAAATCATTTTTAGGACTAAACAATCTTGGATAAATAAAGGGTTTTTCAACAGGGACGCTACAAAAATAGATCGATAGGGACAGCAAACGACGCCATATTTTTTTACCGCTCTTTTGACATTTATCTTCAGTAAGGTTTGCCATTTTATGATGGAAAGATATACGAGCCAACAACGAGTCGAAATTACAAAAATTTACTACCGAAATTCGGAGTCAGTGGTCTCAACGTTAAGTTTTATGGTCGTCATAATCGTCCTACCAGATCAACAATTGAGCGTCAAGTGGAAAAATTTGAATCCACAGGCACAGTACAAAATGTTCACGTGCCAGTGAGACAAAGAAGTGCCCGTAGTGTCGAGAATATTGCTGCCGCTGATGCTTCAGTTGAAGAAAGCCCAAATGTGTCTCTCACACGTCGTTCTCAAGCATTGGGCATCTCTGTGACGTCGTTGTGGCGAATTTTGCGAAAATATCTTAACCTACATCCTAACAAGATCAAATTAACGAAAGAACTGAAGCCGCTTGACCACCAGAAGTGTCGTATGTTCGTGAATTGGGCTGAGTAACAACTTGAAAATGATTCGGATTTTCATCGAAAAATCATCTTCAGCGATTAGGTTCATTTCTGGCTGAATGGCTTCGACAATAAGCAAAATATGCGTTATTGGTCAGACAGAAATCCACACGTACTTCATGGGCCATCATTGCATCCCGAAATTACGGTTTGGTGCAGTTTATGGGCCGGTGGCGTCATTTGAGCCGTACTTCTTCCGTGATGATCAAGACCGGCACGTTACTGTGAATGGGAATCGCTACCGTTCAATGATAACAGAATATTTTTGGCCCCAATTGGATGATATGGACTTGGAGGACATGTGGTTTCAACAGGACGGCGACACAAGCCACACAGCAAATGTCACAATCAATTTATTGGAGAACGTGTTATATCACGAAATGGTCCAGTCGATTGGACACCTCGGTCGTGCGATTTGACTCCGTTAGACTATTTCCTGTCTATGGTCTATGCCCACAAGCCAACGACGGTTGAAGAACTTCGTACGAACATCGAACGTGAAATTGCAGCAGTATCGGCCGATTTATGCTTTAAAACCGTCGAAAAGCGTCTGGACTTCTGCAAGTGTGCCCGTGGTGGCCATGCAACAGAAATCGAGTTCCATACATAATGGCATCGAACGTACTTTCACAGGAATAAAGAATTTCATTGATATCCAAAACCGTTTTTGTTTTATTTAAAAAAACTTTTGTAGCGCTCTTATTGAAAAACCCTTTAGATAAGACTGTAAAGTCTTAAGAGCCCTAAGAACTAGACTAAGTATAGCAGGCACTAGACTGCTATATGATCCTAGATAGAAGTAGTATTAGGGTATTATTAGGGGTCTTTGACCTGTTAGAGCTATGAAAAGCAGAAGAGACAATAGCTTTTTATATTATTATAGAACGTGTGGGGACAAAGAGGATTTAGAAGCCCAAAAGCATAGATGACAACTAGATAGGTAACTGAGAGCCAAAAACCTATGTCTATTGTCAAAAACTTGATTCATGAGAATGTATTGCATGTATTTTGTTATTGTATCACCCGTATGTGTGAAAAGAGAGTGATTTTTCCATTGATATTTCTCTCTCCTTCCGTTCTATGCATTTATTCTATGCCCAAAAGCAGGAGGAGCTGCAATGCAATAGAACTAAGACGGGTCTACAATTCCACGACGATTAAGAAGATATTGGTGGCTGTAGGCCAAATAATAAAGATGCACAATCGCAGATTAAAGGTGTTAAAGGGTAGGGTACCTACCTGGTTGGCACATATACCCTAGAGAAACAAATGCTCATCGTTGAAAGTGTAGTTGTTCAAGCGCGACAATTTTTATTTTAAAATTGCAATCATTACTTGGACTTAATAATCTTGGATAAATAGTTAAGACTGTAGAGTTTTCAGATCCCCAAAAACCTAGACTAAATATAGCAGCCACCAGACAGACTAATGTATGGTAATAGATAGAAGTAGTGTTAGGGCATTATTAGGGGTCATTGACCTGTTAGAACTATTGCAAACAGAAGGGACAATTGTACTCTGGTTCATTATAGGACGTGTGGGGACAAAAAGGATTTATAACCCAAAAGCATATTGTCTGTCATTGCAGGAGCTGCAACGTCACAGAACTAAGTTGGGTCGCCAATTCCAAGACGATTTAGAACCAAACACTCCTATTGTATGGGGGCTAGATTAAACAATCGACCAATTTCAACCAATTTCAATTGGATTCGTCAATAGGCTGAAACAAAGTGTATGTGCCATCATAATCTGATGCTGGGCAAGCTGGTTGGTTCCATGCTTCCCCACTATGGTGGTGTAGTGTATACAAATTATCATATATGAACGGCTAACTGACTAATCCAAGTCAACAAAAGTTTTATTTAATCCAAGCTGGATTATCCAGTACCGATCTTGACTTTTGCACAACGAAATCAAATTTCTCATACATTTTTTTAAAGAACAAAATCTCCAGTTTCTCAATAGTACTTAAATGATGTACAATAGGAAATGCAAACAAGTTTTTATCACTATTAACACGAATCTGTTGATTTTGTCTTGCTGACAATTATGAAAAGTATGAACAATTCAGGGGGAATCAGTATGTTTTCATATGAGCGAAGATGTAAATGACATTTACGTATACAAAAAAAAGTACCCCAGAAAAAAGTCCCTTTTTCCTATACACAGCTAAACCCACAAAACAACAACACACTTTCAAAAGATCAATGCAATCATCTCTTCTCCTCTTCTACTGCCAGAGAAAAAAAAGAAAAGCCCAACACCGTTACAATAAGTGCCAATGAACGTACTCGTCTCTTTAAAGATTCTCGCCTAGTTTCTTGAAAAAAAGAATGAATAAAAAAGAAACTGCAATATTTTTTTTTAAGTTCAATGACTCGTTTCAGCAACGTCATGGGCAAACAACTTAAATGCGTTTGTATGGCATACACACACACACTTATACACATAGATACACTTTTAAACAAATACTAATGCAAATACAAATAAATGCCTTCTTATACTTTAGCCTGAGTGTATTTGAGCAAAAAATAAAAAAACTAAAGTAAAAAATATTACTTGACATAGACATAGTGTTGATAGTGAAATGTGTTGTAAACAATTATATTTAATATCAACAACAACAACAGCAGCAACAACAACATTTAAGGCTGCCATAACAATATTAACGACAACAATGTTGTTTGTAATAGAATAAATGAAAATTATAGAAAATTGTCTATTTATTAGTCAAACAAAGCACTTTCATAATCACACACAACAAATCTTAGGAAATTACAAATTGTTTGTTTTTTTTTTTTTTGAAAATTTAGCAAATAGTTTTTCCTTTTAATTGAATTTAATTTGTTGAAATGCACAAAATAATTTAATAAGTAGTCATGTGATTAAATTAAGAAATATGGGCTTTTATCATGAGAGATTTTAATGCAAATATACATAAGTATTTGCTTAGTTATGAAAAGAAGCTTAATGTTAAATTACTACTAATGTTTAGCATACATTTAGGAATGCATTGAATTGTTAAATAATGAAATATTATTAGCATACTTTTGATTATTTGAATAGTAAAAGCCTTAAAGTATGTTATTTATTTGTAGGTAATTATGGAATAGAAACTTATGGTTAACTTAGTATGTATATGTACGCTACATATAATGTGATTAATACCAAAAATATTAATTATTTTATGTATTAAACACTCCCTTTTGGTGAAGTAATGGTAAAATTCTATTTTATAATTGCAAACAATTCTGTATATATGTGGTGCCACGTCTAATAGTAATCGGCATATTAGAACACATACATACAGTCAACAAAGGTATACATTTTTTTCTGACTTATGCAAGAGTATTTCCTCTTACCTTTCGATACAATGGGAAAAGTACAATTTGACAATATGACTTTCTCATTAGTGTAAGATCACGTTTCCTGTGCCCATCCATTTCAGAACGAGATCTAGAGATAAACTCACTTGTGGCATGCAGTCTATCAACGTACTGTGGTTGCTGCTTTAGATTCATCCATCAAATTTGAAATGGAACTCCATTCTTTCCAACGATGTCAAACTCTCTATTGTCAATTTCCTCTATAACTGACAAAGTTTTGTTGAGTTCAAAATTACAAGATAAAAAGAGGACTACTTTTACCAATGCTCTTCAATATTTAAGTTGCCAAGCACCAGCACCATCCCAAGAAGTTTCAATGTAAATATCTTAAATTAAGTAAGAAAGGTTTTCGTAAAATTGCTTGAAGACAGACGTATCCCTAACGTAAAAAACCCCTAGAGATAGTCATTTACAGACTCCTTCCTACTCGCACACCACTTACCAGAAGGAGAGGAACAGAAATATGGTCTTAATGGATTGCAGTGCCATCCAAGACAATCGGTCGCTCTTCAAAATGTAGTCGAAGTGTGGAACTTATTCATCAGCGATGCCCAATGGCCAGATCTACAAATTACATTAAGCTATGTACTCCGTATCGTCACCGAATGTGTCAATACATGTCGAACATGGATCACTTACATTGGAAGACCTATATGTTGTTGGTCGGTCTGACAGTTCCTGATGCATTTTAAGACCGAATGTGTCAATATAACGAACATGGATCACTTACATTGGAAGACCTAGATATTGTTAGTCGGTCTGACAGTTCCTGATATATTTTAGGACTACTATCAGATTCTGATGCTGGATCCCCTTCCACGACACATTCACATGGAGTTTCATCGCCAACGTAAGAATATCCAGTTCGTTATCCCACCAGAGGTCGATTTTAAGCGAATGTGTAGACATTTTTGCACCAAACAGCAGTTATTGAAGCCATTAATGGCTATAGATGCAACAACCTCTGCACTCTCAAATATTGATAGCCAACTTTCAGGTCGTGCAGTATTCATTCTTGCAAATTTCAGAGCTGCTTTGTTTAGTATCCTCAACACTTAATAGTTATTTACTCAGAGTGGCAAGCAGCGTTCACTGCAAGTTCCGGAATGCGCAACCTAGCGAATCTTTTGATAATGCATAAGCCTCTTCGGTATCCAATGACCGTCCATGCGCTTTGTGGAGCCACACCCTACTCGAGGTGTCTCCTTTTTAACAACAGAACATAGCAAACCTAGAGCAGAAGCTCGATAAAAGCACGTAATTCCGGATGTAATCCGCACCGTGTTTACTGAATGAATGACACTACGTTAATCTTATAATCACCAGGAAGAGAGGTAGGGTCTTACCTACCTCTGTTGATAATACATAAGCCTCTTCGGTTTCCAATGACCGTCCGTTCTGCGCTGTGTGGAGCCACACCCTACTCGAGGTGTTTCCGTTATTAAAGCAGAACATGGCAAACCTAGAGCGGGAGCTCGATAAAAGCCGGTAATTCCGGATGTAATCCGCACGGTGTTTACTGAATGAATGACACTTCGTTAATCTTATAATCACCAGGAAGAGAGGTAGGTCACATGGATCAACTCCTGAAAAACCAAATCCCTCAAAAAGTGCGGCTGGTGCAACTGCAGAAAAGCATAAATACGTTTAAATATCCTCTACCTTCGTATAGGGACAATATGGTCTGATGACAAGCTAAAGCTTATACAAGCAGCAGTCCTGTACTAAATTGTGGAGCTAAAAAAGGGATCTATAAAACCATAACTTGCAGGCTGCACTTATAAAACTGGCTGGATTGTTTTCAACTGCAAGAGCAACGATTTAGCACAATGGATCCTCACTCTGGAACCTTGGGGGTAATCCCATCAGACTTTCCGAGGACAATATGGTCTGATGACAAGCTAAAGCAGCAGTCCTGTACAAAATTGTGGAGCTAAAAAAGGGATCTATAAAACCACAATTTGCAGGCTGTACTTATAAAACTGGATGGATTGTTTGTAACTGCAAGCACAATGGAACCCCACACTGGAACCTTGGAAAGAAGCTGTGTTAAAGGTTGTATCGGAAGATAAGGTACCACAGACGGAAATATTTTACGGAAAAGCCTGAAACACTTACAATTAGGATTCTATCTCCCATTGAAAGCCAGAATAATGACCTAACGGTAGAGTACTGGAAAGTCCTGAATCGGATTAGCAAAATTAACTTTGCAATTAGGTTAGGTTCCATGGGCAGCCGCTCCTCAAGCAGCTCACTTGGGTCCATTCAAATCTGATCCCATTGTGATACCAAAGGGGTAGACAGCAGGGTATTTGCAATACTTCCGTTGCCTCCAGGTTAAACCAGCCAGATTCTCGGATGAAGGAGTAGATTCGTCTAAGATTCATCCTTGATAGCTCATCCAAGCATGCTAGGAATGGAGATCCGAGAATGCGTTCCCTCAGGTTTGTCAGAGCCGGGAATTGGCAGAAAAGGTGATACACAGTCTCTTCCTCTTCTTCATTATGGCAGCTTCTACAGTAATCATTGTACCGTAGGGCCCAATTAAACAGTGTCCTGTAATAAAGGAGACAATTAGCCATATTTGCTCACGACGGTAATCCACAAGTAGATTCGTTCTGTTGGCATCATATACGGGCCAGGTCGACCTCGCTGTAGCACAGGAAGGTTCATTAGTCCACCTGTTTTGTGCAGTCTTATATAGTATCTGCTGAACAGCCATCTTGCATTTAACAAGGGAAATACTAGAAAAAGGGGTCGATTGCCTCATCATTCATTAACCCAAAATCAATATCCAAACTGAAGGAAAAAGAGCATAATTTTGGTGATGCCAGCGACTAGAAGTTTAACATAATTTGCAACGTTCTTCAATATGTAGGAGAGATACCAGACTGTGATCCACATCTTAAGGTTAAGTTGGCAATCTATGAATTATGTATCTAGCTTTCAATTCTTTCCACTATTTGTAAAATTGGTGATTTTCTGCTTAAGAGATCCTATGATCACTTGGTATGCAATTCCCGCTTCACGATAATGAGGAGAGCGATAGATATCGGAGAGTCCAGAAGATCACGAAAGATGCATTGGATGAAGGTATTCTAGTCTTATTATTCTCTTTATTTATTTAAGAGGAGCGTTCATAGACCATAAAGTAAATATGTCGACATGTTGAAAGTTACAAACATAGAATAAACGCATAGAACGGAAGGAGAGAGAAAAATCAATGGAAAAATGACTCTCTTTTCACACATACGGGTGATACAATAATAAAATACATGCCATACATTCTCATGAATATAGTTTCTGACAGACTTAGGTTTTTGTCTCTCAGTTACCTATCAAATTGCCATCTATGGCCTTAAAGTTTTCATTAAATCTACAGTTTATTTAAATCTTATATTTATATTTACAATGATAAATTTAAACCTTATAATAGCGAAGTATTAAAATACTGAAAATTAAATAAATGGACAATAAAACACTTTTAGAACAACGAAAACTTAAACCTTAGTGCCATTTCATAGCTAAAGAAAGTAAGTTAAGTAAGTACCTCTCTTCTTTTCCACTTTCCTTACCTATATTCACAAACATTAAATAAATTGAAGTACCTAATATTGGCATTTAATAGCTACTAGAAACATTTTAAATATTTCCATCTCCTACCATTAAATCAGCATCACACTGCTCCCAAAAGACCAACCAACCAACACAGAAAAAAACACAATGAAATGGCTGTTAAGACGCATTTCGCACAAGACAATGACATACAACATGCCTGTCTTGTCCAATAATGTACAATTCATATAATTCAACAATTTCCTGGGTCATGATCTACATAGAAGAACGACGAATACGAAAATTTATTGGAGTTTTTTTTTTATTTTTTTGCATTTTTTCTACCTTCAAGCTTTGGGGAATAAATTCATTTCTCATTGCTTGCTTTGCTTTCCTTTCCTTCACTTCCTTACACTTACCTGATGTTGTATTATCACTGGATGATGCTGTTGAACTTACTGATGAGGCATGCCCATCTGGACTGTGTGATGTTTCGGAGGAAGGACTTATGGGTGTGGGTGGTGTTAATGATGGCAGCGATGCTGCTGACACTGATGATGATGTTGTTGATGATGATGATGACGATGATGTCGAAGATGATGATGATGGTGACGACAATGATGGTGATGATATTCTGTTTGCTGTAGCGGCAGCGGCACTTGAAGCTGCTGCAGCTGCTATTGTTGTTAAAATTGTTGTAGTGGCAGGCGTAGGTGTTGTTGCCAAAGATGCTGATGACGATGTTGTAAAATCACACAATTCTTTATATTGTTGTTGTGGCTTTAAATCAAAATTGAAATATGTTGCCTTCGAATAACAAGCCGCTGCTCTACTTGTACTATTCAAATGTGCTCTGAAAATGATAAAGAACCAGAGAAAAAAAGTATGGAATATAAAATAGTGTAAATAACAAAAGAATTTTAATTAGGATTAAGGATTAGAGAAAAAAATAACACATTGTTTGGAATACGGGTATTATAAAAATGAAAACATTTTTATTGGTATTTCATAGCTGGGAATGAAAAAAGCCTTGGCTGTAGAAAAGCCATTTTTTTATACGAATTTCATGTAAATTTTAATTTTGAAAATTTAGATTGTTTTAATATCAACTTGACAAATGTTTACAGATTCCAAATATATAAATAAATAGGCTTCGAATCAAGAAAATAAGCTCAATCTGTGATCACTAATATTTTCATTTAAAAATCTCCAATCGTAGGGTAACATAGTGACGAGAAGGAATTGTCAAAAACCCTAAGTCTGTTGTCAAAAACCTAACTCTTGCAACAACAAAATACAAGTTAGTCAATGTATTTTGTTGTTTTTTTTTTGTTTGACAATATGGAGTGTCTCGTCTCTATGTACAATTCTCTATGTCTGCAACCGTCAATAATTCACTAAATATGTGTAATTTTCAAGAAAACGAGTCCAGTCTGTGATCACTCATATTTCCACCCAAACTTCCATTTTGTATGGAAAAACTCAATAAAATCTTAACTCCTCATTTATTCAGTAAGTATGAGGTAAAAGAATTTCAATCATTTTACCATCCAAAAATCGTTTTTCCATAACATCAAGAAAAGAAGTCCAATCAATCTATGTCACTCACTCGAATTTGAATTTCTCAGAAAATAAGCATTAAATCAATAAAAAGAACCTAAATCTATCATCAGTAAGTAGTATTTCATTCGAAAATCTTTTAATATACATCAAATCATGAAAACAAGCTCAATTTGTTATAACTAGTTGATTTTTTTATGAAAAACTCACAAAATCTTTAATCGTCAGTAACTCAGTAAATATTAGTCAAGTCAAGAATAGGAGCCCAATTATTATTTATAATTTTCTCAGTAAATATTGATGCACATATTTGTATCCTTATAAGATTCTAGGACGATCTAGCTATGCCTGTTAACTCTTTGCGGTTGGGTGGTTACTTTACTAACCACATTTTCTATAGTCTTTAAAACATAGTTTATAGGCATCTATTGCCATTTTGCTAAACAATTATATTTTTTGAAGTCATCGTTTATGATTTTTTGCAAAACTTTGCCGTCAGGTTGCTCTGATTAGATAAATATATTAATTTGAAAATCAGTTTTTTTAAGAGACTTTCACGCATTCAATAAAAAAAAACACAGAGTGATCACCGAATTCAAATTTATAAGAAACAAAAATGTGTATCATGGTTATTTTTAATACGGTGGTTAGTAAACTAACCACTTTACTTTTTTCTTACTTTTTATAATAAACTAACCTTGATTAAAGTAACAAGTAAGAGAGCTGTGCCGAATCTTATATACCCTTCACCAAATCATACTTTAAAATAAAATTAAAAAAAAAAATTTTTAATTTTTTTTTTTTCAAAATTGTTTTTTAAAAGTTTTTTCCAATTTTTTATACATTTCTTTTTTTGTATTTATTAGTGAAAAAAAATTATGACAAAAGAATGTTTTTTGTGAAAAAAAATTCGGGAAAAAAAATATTTTCCCGATTTTGACCCATTGTAGATTCAACTTTGTATAGCCTTATATATATCGTTGCAATGGACTTTGAAATATCTATCAGTAGATATCCATATTGTCTATATTTATGTCCTAGTAATCACCCTTCACCCTTCTCACGAAGGTGAAGGGTATAAAAAATGCAATTGTTTTGATTTTAAACTTATACACAAAAAAGCGTGACTGAAAGAGTTAAAGGCACGTAAGACCCACAAGGAAGGATTTAGGGGATGAAACTTTCTTTGTTGATCAGAAAAGTTATGGACCAAAATAAGACACAACCTCCAAAAAAAAAAGTATATTTTTTTACAATTTTCTGTAAATACAAACAAACATTATTCCCACACACAGTCGAAAAGTCAATCTGTGATCACTTAAACTCACAGAAACTCAATCTGTGATCACTTAAATTTCCACCATAGTGGGGAGGGTGCCAAAATATTAAACGGTTAACCCTCTAACCCGCAAACTATAAAAAGCTAAAAAAAAGTTGTCGAATAATTTTTTTTTTAGGATAATTAAAACCCAATAGACTCAGAACAGCCATTAGAAACTAATTTGCAAATTAAGTTTAGGAACCAGGTGCAAAAAGGTGAAGAGTGCCTCAAGGCATTGTTGCCGGTTTAGGTGTAAAAAACAATAAGATGTAAACATTAATTATGATACGATTTTATTGAAAAACTAATGAAAAAGATGCAAAAAGTAAGAATATATGTTTTACTTTCTACGACGATACTCATAAAAATAATTTTTGGCATTTGAGAAGCATAAATGAAGATCGTATTTCTGTCAAACACGCTGTGTTTCCGACTTTTTGCATAGTGTGCACCATGTTTTTTGCATAACCAGATTGGAAAGTGGTCGATATTGTCATAACGAACGTCATTAACTGTATGTTTTGCTTTTTCGTTTAATTTTGAACTTCCTGGCTGTGGGTTTTCTTTTGGAGTATCAACTGATCACAGTCAAGGCGGATAATTTAATCCGTCCGCGATCTCTATCTGCCACTCCTATGATTAATTTGTATACCCTTCACCTTCGTGAGAAGGGTATATATAAGTTTTTCATTCCGTTTGTAATTTCCACAATATAATTTTCCGACCCTATAAAGTATATATATTCTGGATCCTTATAGATAGCGGAGTCGATTTAGCCATGTCCGTCTGTCTGTCAGTTGAAATCAATTTTCTGAAGACCCCAGATATCTTCGGGATCCAACTCTTCAATAATTCTGTCAGACATGCTTTCGAGAAGTTCCTATTTAAAATCAGCAAAATCCGTCCATAAATAACGGAGATATGAGCAAAAATCCAAGATAACCTCTTAAAGTTTCATCAAAGAAAGACAATTTATTGCATGCTTTGACAAAAAAGCAACAAAACGTAGGTTTGGATGTGTGTTGGTTTCATTGCTTTGCGTTTTTTTTCTTCTGGTGTTTCGTTGGCGTTCACCTTCGTGAGAAGGGTATATATAAGACTGTCATATCGTTTGTAACTTCTACAATATAATCTGATCTTCAGCATTTAAATGTAAAATTTTTAAAAGTTTTCTTGATATATTTAGGATGCAATTAATGCATCCACAACGAATATAGCACTCTTACTTGTTTTTATATAACAAAAAATATAACAAAAAAGTAAAAAACTATACAATATAACACGCCGATAAATTTAGCCACAAAACGTAACAGTGCCCTGAGGCATCCTTTAGTTTTTGCGTTCTCAACACACTTTCTGTTAATTGTTTAACATTTACAAATTCATAGACTGAAAGAAGAATGTCTTACCTTTTAAACAAAAATATTTCGAATAATTCGGGCGACTAAAAGTTAGTAAAACTTTGATTTAAAAAAATTTCACGTGCAGAATGCATTTCGACCTTCGACGGAAATGTTAACAAATCTGTAACTAAAGTCACTGTTAAATTTAAAAAAAAATATTTATATATATTTACTTTTTGAGATAATTGGTGTTAGAGGGTTAAACTTCCTGATACGCATCGGTGGTAGCATGCCATTCAGGTTACCCAGCACGAAGTTAGGTGATTGGCTATTTAGTGGCGTCAATGATCCGCCACAACGATACAAGGATCACTGGCAACCTAAGCTTTCATCTAAGCAAAAAAAAAATTAAAAAAAGCATCCATTTTGAAAAAAAAGTCAACAAAGTTTTTGATTTTGCAAAAAAAGTCAAAACATTTTGGAAAAAAAAAATTAAAAAAAAATTTATATTTTATTTTTAATTTTTTTCTCCGAAAGATTGAAGAAATAGCTATCTAAACTGTTTGGGACACATTTTGCTAAGAACAATAGGTAATAAGTTACATGGATGAGAAAAAAAACCTGCTTGGCCAAAATGTCTAACTCAGAAATTCAAACATTTTAAATATTTTTAGGTAAGCAAAATTATTATTTTTTTTTAATTGTTTTTCAAAATTTAAAAAATTTAATTTCTTTTTTCAAAATTGTTTTCAAAAAATTTTTTTTTCGAAATAATTTTTTAAAAATTTTAAAGAAAAAAATTTTTTAATATACTTCTGAAAAGAAAATTTATGACAAAAAAATTTTTTTTTTTGGTAAAAAAAAAATTAGGGTTAAAAAATATTTTTACCGATTTTGACCCATTGTAGGTCCAAATTATTATAGCCTTATATAGATCGTTGCAATGGACTTTGAAATATCTCTCATTAGATATCCATATTGTCTATATTAATGACTTAGTAATCCAGATATAGATCAAAAATAGGCCAAAAATCGAGGTTGGCCCTACTTTTTCCTTATATCTCAGCCGTTTGTGGTCCGATTTCCTCGATTATAAATAGCAACCGAGTCCGATATATTGATGTATGAATCAAGTTTGTAAGTTATTTGGGGTCTTCAGAAAATTGATTTCAACAGACAGACGGACATGGCTTTATCGACTCCGCTATCTATAAATATCCAGAATATATATACTTAATGGGGTCGGAAAATTATATTGTTTAAATTAGAAACGGTATGACAAACTTATACATACCCTTCTCACAAAGGTGAAGGGTATAAAAATAGTCTAAACGAAAATTTTCGTTTGACTTAAGCAACCGGCAATACATTTTTGAACGTTGAAATGGTAACTTAAGTAAAAAGCAAAAAAAAAGCGTTAAAATCTTGTTTCTCACCTTTGACAGTTTTCATATGTATCGCTTAGTGCAGATGTAGTTGGATACTCCATGGAGCGCCGGCCCTCATTGGGGCTGGCCGTAACACATTAAACCGTCTTAAATACATTTAAACAATTTTAGTTAACAAGAACGCCTAAAACCACTTAAACAATAAAGGCAGTTTTTTTTAAACGAAATGTTGTATTAAACAAATTTCACGACACACTTTTCAGCACTTTTATTTTTTTGCACAAAAAGAAACTATTTATTTTCCGTTTCCGGTGTATTTTATTTTCTTTTTTTTCAAAAGTAATGCATTAATGATTTCTTTAGAAATCCTTTTTACTTTGGAAAGTTTTTATTGAGAATAAAATTGTTTCTTTATGTCCACCCGGTTTAATTTTCTTTCATTTTTTATTTTTTTTGTTATTTTTTTTTACACTTTTTGTGTTAAAACTTTAATATGACCGCATTTTGTTGGTGTTTTACCAAGTACATGGATGAATTGCATACGAAAAGCTTTTTTCCCTACTAAATGCACCACTTTTCTTTTTTTTATTGTTTTTTATGTTTTCCTTTTTTTTGATTCTTTTACTCACTTTTTCGTTGGATTATTTGCAAATATATTTTTACTCTTTGTCTGCACTAGTGTGAGTGCGAGTACAAAGCTGTGTTTATTTTGTTTGCGTTACTGTTTGTTTTCACGTTTTTGTTGTTGTTGTTGTTGCTGTTATTGTTGGTGTTCATCCTCTTCTTTTTTTCGTTATGAGTTTGAATTGCGTTTGGCCTACTCTACTCTATTTTTCGTTGGCCGGCTGTCGTCGTCGTCGTGTGTTTAAATGCCTGCTGCAACTTAAAATGTCAAGTGGCCAGATTAATTTTAAGAGCAGGAGTTTACTTAAATATGTACATACATAAGTTTAATAGTTATATATCTTCAACCTAGTTTGAAATTTCTTATGCATGGTGACTTTTTCACCAGCGACCGCCTACATTCTTCCATACCAAATTATATGTATCAAATTAATCCGAGAAGCTCGATCTGTGAAAGCTCATATTTCCTTTCACAAATCCATTATTCTTTATAACAAAAATTTAAATAAATTTGAATAGCCACTCATAGGAAATCAATCTGTGACACTCATATATCCTTTCAAAAATTTAATTTCTGTATGAAAAACTCCAAAAATCTTTAATCGTCAATATCAGGAGATGAAAAATTCAATGAAAAATTAGATGTAAAAAACACAAACAATCTTTAATTGTTTTTTAATAAGTAAATATGTAAGTGTCAAATTAGAAAGGAAGCTCAATTCGTGCTCATTGATATTTATATCCAAAAATGGATTTTTCGAAAACTCAAAAATTGTTTAACCGTTATTTACTCAATAAAAATATGCGTCAAATCGAGAAAATAAACTCAAACATCACAGATTACAAATCTTGAAAATAAGCTCATATTGCAATCATTCATATTTCTATTTAAAAATGAATTTTTTATTGTTTAAAACTTGAAAAAACTTGAATAAATATGATACAGGAAATGTCAATAATCAAACTGTACTCTAATAGTAGTATTTTTACTACTATTTTTAAAAATAGTAGTATTTTTACTACTATTTAAAAAAAAAAAATGTCTACTACTATTTTTAAAAATAGTAATATTTCAACTACTATATTTAAAAAATTAGTATTTCTACTACTATTTAAAACAGTAGTATTTCTACTACTATTTTTTAAAAAAAGTAGTATTTCTACTACTATTTTTTAAAAAAAGTAGTATTTCTACTACTATTTTGAAAAAGGTAGTATTTCTACTGCTATTTTTAAAAAAAGCAGTATTTCTACTACTATTTTTAAAAAAAGTAGTATTTCTACTACTATCTTTAAAAAAAGTAGTATTTCTACTACTATTTTTAAAAAGAGTACTATTTCTACTACTATTTAAAAAAAGTAGTATTTCTACTACAATTTTTAAAAAGAGTAGTATTTCTAATACAATTTTTAAAAGAGTAGTATTTCTACTACTATTTTTAAAAAAAGAAGTATTTCTACTACTATTTTAAAAAAAAATTGTATTTCTACTACTATTTTTAAAAAGAGTAGTATTTCTACTAATATTTTTAAAAAAAGTAGTATTTATACTACTATTTTTTAAAAAAATAGTATTTCTACTACTATTTTAAAAAAAAGTAGTATTTCTGCGACTATTTTTAAAAAAGTAGTATTTCTGCCACTATTTTTAAAAAAGTAGTATTTCTACTAATATTTTTAAAAACGTAGTATTTCTACAACTATTTTAAAAAAGTAGTATTTCCACTACTATTTTAAAAAACTAGTATTGCCACTACTAATTTTAAAAAAAGTAAAATTTCTACTACTATTTAAAGAAGTAGTATTTCTATTACTATGTATTTGAAAAAAGTAGTATTTCTACTACTATTTTTAAAAAAAGTAGTATTTCCACTACTATTTTCAAAAAAAGTAGAACTTTTACTAATATTTTAAAAAAGTAGTATTTATACTACTATTTTAAAAAAGTAATATTTCTACTACTTTTTTGAAAAAAAGTAGTATTTCTACTACTATTTAAAAAAAAGTAGTATTTCTACTACTTTTTTTAAAAAAGTAGTATTTCTACTACTATTTTTAAAAAGTAGTATTTCTACTACTTTTTTTAAAAAAGTAGTATTTCTACTACCATTTTAAAAAGTAGTATTTCTACTACTATTTTAAAAAAAAAGTAGTATTTCTACTACTATTTTGAAAAAAAGTAGTATTTCTACTACTATTTTTAAAAAAGTAGAATTTCTACTATTTGAAAAAAGTAGAATTTCTACTACTATTTTGAAAAAAAAGTAGTATTTCTGCTACTATTTTTAAAAAGAGTAGTATTTCTACTACCATTTTTAAAAAAAGTAGTATTTCTATTTTCAAAAAAAGTAGTAGTTCTACTACTATTTAAAAAAAAAATAGTATTTCTACTACTATTTGAAAAAAGTAGTATTTCTACTACTATTTTTAAAAAAAGTAGTATTTCTACTACCATTTTGAAAAAAAGTAGTATTTCTACTACTATTTTTAAAAAAGTAGTATTTCTACTACTATTTTTAAAAAGAGTAGTATTTCTACTACTATTTTTAAAAAAAGTACTACTACTATTTTTAAAAAAGTAGTATTTGTACTACTATTTTTAAAAAAGTAGTATTTTTACTACTATTTTTAAAAAAGTAGTATTTCTACTACTATTTTTAAAAAAAGTAGTATTTCTACTACTATTTTTAAAAAAAGTAGTATTTCTACTACTATTTTAAAAAGTAGTATTTCTACTAATATTTTAAAAAATTAGTATTTCTGCTACTATTTTTCAAAAATATTCTACTACTATATTAAAAAGTACCATTTGTACTACTTTTTTTAAAAACCCCTGTCAATGCTATTATTTACTATAGACATTTAACATGTTCGTATCATTGGAAGTCTACTACTGACGATAGAACTATTGACTAAATACTTCTTTTGAGACCATATGTAGACATTGGAACCAGAGGCTCACTGGTACATTTTAGTAATTCTAGTCTACACTTTTGATACTTTTCTGAAGTATATGTCGATAATGAAACTGCATATTTTGTTAACATTTGACGTTGTACTAAAAAAAATTTAGAAACAAAAAGGTACGAATTCTTAACAGTTGGAAGGGTCGTCTTCAAATTCATGTTACTCTTTCTGTTGACTTGGAGACACTTGTCCCCAGGTTTCCTTCAGGGTATGAACAAATTCAAGTAAAGAAACTCAATCTCTATTCGATTTTCTTGGGAAAATCTTTAAATATCTTTAATAATTCACTAAATGTGTTTAAAAGCTTGAAAATCATTCATATTGTCATCCAAAAATCTTGAAAAACCCCATGAATAAGGGAGGCAAATCCAAACATTAAACAGAAAGGTAAAACAACACTGAACAACACTGATAACGAAGAACACCACACGAGGAATAACGAGAAACAGATGTCTCTATTATGCCCACCCAACGATGTCGTAGTAATGACGGGAGGATAAATAGACTTTGATTTGGACTGATATACAGTCTCATCTTCAAAGTAGAAATATTGTATGAAACATATAGTCTATTATCTATAATTCCTGAATATCTGGAGTGGATTTGAATACAAAAATATAAGTTGTAGGAACATATGTATATCATTACCTAGGTCTTGACATTGGGAACAAGACGATATTTAGATTCATCGAAATGTATAAACACAAAATCCTTGTATGAATCTATAGATAAAATGACATTGAAGATAATGTTGTTGTTGTAGCAGTTCTGAGATTGTGTCGAGAGTTCCCTGCTTGGCCAACTAACCCCTAGTTCTTTTCGGAACGTAGATCCAATTATCGTGGGGATCTAAATCACTCCAGCGACAATTTGATCACAATCCAAACAATTGGACAAATTTATTGTAAAACTTGATCGAAAGATTATGTTGTTAAATTATGTGGTTATTAAGGCAGAACAAATCATTTAAAATTTGTCTTAATGAAATTTCCACTGTGCGGAGATGGTTTTGGCAGTTGCCTTTCATTTGACACTTTTTTCAGAATCTGTAAGACTTAAAGGTAATAGCTAATTATACGAAGCTTACAAAATTCTTTGGCACTGTCGAAGAATGTCTAATCTTCACCATAATTCAGCAGTTTCTATACTATTTATAACTTTTTATTTCATTGACTTAAGTAAACATGAGCACAACCCTAAAATATGTCTAAATATCCTTTTCAAATTCCCAATTTCTCCAACAAATCTCTTACTAATCTGGCAGCACCCTCAACACTCAACTAGGTTTATTATTTGCACATTTGGGTGTGCATGAGTGCATGTGTGTTTGTATTGGTGAGTGCATAAATTGGTTGTTGTTATTGATGTTTGCTTCTGTGTAGCCGGGTCTTCCTTAATTTCTGTTTATTTTCTACCAACGAAGAGATGGAGGTAGAAAATTTTAAAAGGGAAGAGTAAAATAATACGTAAGTGTGAGTGTGTGTAGAAAAAGCATCGAAATGCAGCTTTTTTTTATTGGGTTAAAATGAGAAGAAGACATAAAAACATGGTAGAAATTAACATTTTAAGGATTTTTCATAATTTTTTCAACAAAAACTAAAGAAAATATTGATATTTCCACAACAATTTAACAAAACCGGAACTTTTGTTATAAAATGCTATATAAAACAACAACAAAATTTATATTTTATGAAACTAATGCTTAAACATTTCACAATTTTCTTTCTTGAATTTTTATTTTTTTTTTAGTTTAATGCACTTTTTACATTTATGATTTATTTAAATGTAATTTTTATATTTTATACTTTTTATGTTGTTTTATTTATAATTTAATAATATTTATTTATTTTTAGTTTATTTTTGATTCACTTTTATTTAGTTTTTTTAACTTTGTTCTGGCCATCCGCTTTAGTTTATGAAAATGTGCATTTTTATAAAATTTTTGACAACTAAGTACAATTTGATGTGTGTGAGTATGTAACTTTGTTGTGTTTTTTTTTTTTTTTTTTTTGCTGTCTTTCTTTAATTTTTTATTGGGCCACTAATATCCAAACAAAACAAAAAGTAGAAAATCATCATCCCCAAACCGTTATTTAACAACAGCAACAACAACAATACGAAAAAGCTAACACTACTTCTGCACTACTGCAAGTTTTACCAACAACAAAATCTAAGAGAGTTGGAGAGTAGGATAATTCAAACACTCATAACAGTTATAAATAACGGTACACAATATTTTCTATGAGTTTATGTAGATGGGTGTGTGTAAGTGTGAGTGCAAGTGCAAGTGTAAATGCAAATGCGTGTGGCAAAATAAACAAACACTTTTTTAACACTCAAACAAACATGTGTCGGCAGGAAATGCAGGACAAATTGTAAACAGAGAACTTTTATTTATGTTTATATGAGAATTTAAATAGTAAGAGTCTATACTCTCTTATATGGGATAGTTTTACTCATATTAAAGCTAGTGAAATGTTTAAGACACGTTATTTGGAAATATATGTTGATGTTAAAAGAATATTTATTTGTACGACTTTTTAAATATCACAAACATTTAAATTTCAGATTATTTCCCAAAGATCTATAAAAAATAATTTAAAATTGTAACTCTTTCTCTAACAATATTAATCATAGAAAAAATATACATAGAGCGGAAACTCTTCTATCAAAGACCTAACTCAGTTGTCAAAAACCTAAGTGGTGAGAATGTATTAGTAAGAAAAATTATGCGAAAACAACACTCGTATGTGTAACTTTTTTGAGTCATTATTTGTTTGAGTTTTTTTCTAGTTTCCGCTCTATGTATATTTTCTCTATGATATTAATATTTTGTTATGAATTTGTACCTTTTTGTTTTATAATTAATTTATTTAGTTGCATTATCGACATCTACTTCAGTATTTCTACTACTATTTTAAAAAAGTAGTATTTCTACTACTATTTTTAAAAAAGTAGTTTTTCTACTACTATTTTAAAAAAGTAGTATTTCTACTACTACAGGCTAATCCCGGTATAACGAATCTCACTTTAACGAAAATCCGATATAACGTACAGCCACATTTTAAACATTAACTACCTTATAAAACGAACGTTTCAACAATTTTGTACTCGATTTAACGAATGTTGAGAAAAATAAAACAAAATTAAACGACCAATCAAATTTTTAACATTGACAATTATATCAATCTATCAAGAATGGCTCAAATAATCATCTATCTCTAAAGAATGATGTGTATCTACTTGTGGAAAAGGAGTTTAATGGTTGATTAGTCGACCGGAGCTTAATAGAATTGCTTTGATATCTAGAGCCATAGAAATACAAAGAGCCCTTATAATGGTGGATTTCATACAAGTGATATCTGTATTCAACAAAATACGGTGTAAGACTTCTTAAAGAATCAGCATACAATTATAGTAGAGCACAATCTAACTCCTGATGTTATTCTCAATGCGAATAAATCTAATATCAATTGGAAAATTATCCTGGAAGAAAGTTATCGAAGGATAGACTAACAATTTTGGTCTGCTGTTATGAATGTGGAATAAAGAATGTTTAAAAGGCAAACAAACGCCACTTGTTTCGAACAAAGTGTTTTTGTAAATTATCTTCATTGAAATAATGGATATTTTTAATGGTAGAATCATTTTTAGAACCGAAATCCGTTTCAGTGACCGCTTTATTAATCCATGGTAATGCCTCAAGTCAACCTACCGAAGAACAATGAACAAAAACCACAAAATATGAAAAAATTGTTGACAATAGTCATGTCTCCTAATGTCACACCGCTTAAAACTTATTCAAAAAATAAATCTCGATATAACGAATTTTTCAATTTAACGAATGGACCTGACAACATATCGTTCGTTATACCGGGATTTGCCTGTACAGTGCACTCGCGGTAACGTGAACACCGTCTAACGTGAACACCGCCTAACGTGAACAAGCTTTTGCTTACATTGACTACTCTGTAACGTGAACAAACTCAGAAAGCTCTATAACGTGAACAATTTTTTTTCACTGCATTTGTTTTCTAATTATGTAGACAACACTTCAATACATACATTAAATTCAATTTTTAAAGTTTTGAGAATCCCCTTGTTAAAAAAATGTGTTTTATTCTCTAAATTAATTTTTTTTAGTGGCAACGAATGCGTAATTTTATTTGCTATGTAATTTTGTTTCAATTTATAGTTTCTCGTGATCTCGTTTTGTTTTGTAATGCATTTTAATCAAAAATTTTGTTTTATTTCACGTTCAAGCGTGTAAAACACAGGTTTATATTATAAAATTTTATATTTTTTCCATGAAATTCGAAAATCGCTAACGTGAACAATTTCACTAACATGAACTCCCTTGGTTTTAATTAGTTCACGTTACCGCGAGTGCACTGTATTTGAAAAAAGTGCTATTTCAACTACTATTTTGAAAAAAAGTGGTATTTCTTCTACTATTTTTAAAAAGAGTAGTATTTCTACTACTATTTGAAAAAAGTAGTATTTCTACTACTATTTGTATATTTTCTCTATGATATTAATATTTTGTTATGAATTTGTACCTTTTTGTTTTTTAATTAATTTATTTAATTAATACAACATCAAATGTTAACAAAATATGTAGTTGCATTATCGACATCTACCTCAGAAAAGTAGCAAAAGTGTAGATTACAATTACTAAAATGTACTAGTGTAACTCTGGTTCCAACAAATGGTCCCAAAAGAAGTACCCAGTAAACAGTAATATCGTAAGTAGTAAATAGCATTGTTTGGGTTATTATAAATCACTAGTACTGGTGATTGTGACAATAGTAAGTCAGTACAGCTCAGGGTTGGTAAAATTGGTACAATTGTACTTTTTTTGGTACAATTCAATCATCAAAAGTACAATGGTACACCAATAACCCATTTTGTACAATTTAAACGTTTTCCCAATTTAGCTTTTTAATTAATTTAAAATGGCAACTCATTTGGATGTCTATTTATTGTGAATATTTTTCTCTTTACTTTGTCATTCTTCCTTAAGTTTTTTGCTACTTTAACTCCCACACAACAATAAAATCGTACTCTATAGCAATTCAGAGCACTCGCTGATTTAGAAATTATAAAATCATATACAAATTAAAATACAGTGCACTCGCGGTAACGTGAACACCGCCTAACGTGAACAAGCTTTTGTTTACATTGACTACTCTGTAACGTGAACAAACTCAGAAAGCTCTATAACGTGAATAATTTGTTTGACTGCATTTGTTTTCTAAGCATGTAGACAACAATGAAATACATACATTAAATTCGATTTTTAAAGTTTAGAGAATTCCCTTATAATAAAAATCTTTTTGTATCCTCAAAATTAATATTTTTTGTATGGCAACGAATGAGTAATTTTATTTGTTATGTAATTTTATTTCAATGTATATTTTCTCGTGATCTCGTTTTGTTTTGTAATGGATTTTAATCAATAATTTTTGTTTTATATTTTAATAATGAAAATAATAATAAAAGAATTTCACCTTCAAGTGTGTAAAACACGCCAATCGTTAACGTGAACAAATTCACTACCATGAACTTCCTTGGTTTTAATTAGTTCACGTTACCGCGAGTGCACTGTATAAGCAATATTTGGGCCAAAGTTTTTGAAATTAAAATCGAATCAAATGAATATATGTTTTCAGAACTTAGTAAAGAAGTAAGAGGGATATTATCTACTCCTCTATTCATCTGCAAATGTGGAACGAATCTTTTCATATCAAAATATAATTAAAACAAAAGAGAGAAATAGATTGCATGATACTACACTTTCTGGTTTAATACAAACTAAAGATTTAATAAATTCATCAAACTGTTTTTGTTATAATTATAAAATAACGAAAAATTTGTTATCAAAACTATAGTGAAAAACCCTATACAAAATATAGACTGTTTTTGTAAAAAATATATATATATTATTAATTTATAAAAAATATAATATTTATTGATTGGAAAAATTAAATTTCTCCATCAAATTAATTACTATAATTTTTGTTTGTTACAACTGTACAATTGAATTTTTATGTACTTTTTTGTTATGTTTTTTAGAATATATATTAAAATAAAAAATATATTTCCAATAAAAAATGTGTTTTGTACAATTAGGATCAAAAAAGTACAATTTAAAACGCTGGTTTGTACAATTTCAAAGTGTCATTTGCCAACCCTGGTACAGCTTCACTATTGTGATTTCCTGTAAGGAAATTATATAAATTTAATTTGTTTTCGTCTTTTCCATTATATATTTTTTTAAAACCATGAAAAACTAAACCCATTGCGCATTTTAAAGAGTACTTAACACAACAAAGAGAACTATTGCAAAGAGAGACAGAATGTGAAAAGAGTATACAAGAATATCGTTTACAAAAGTAAAAGCAAAAGCTTTAAATTATTTGTATGCTTTCATACATCGAACAAAGTAGCTTTAAACGGATACCATAGCAAAAGGAAATGACTAACAAACTTTCGTTAAGATGAAAGAAATTTGTTTTTAAAAGAAGTGGATAATAACGGTCTTTAAATTATTATATGGACTAAATTTAAAGTTTTAAAACTACATAAATTCATTGTAATTAAAAGAAAAAATCAAATACAAAGTCGAATAATATGGGCTAAAAACAATAATAGAAAAATAGTATTGATTTTAAAGTGAAATCAATCACTATTACAATGTAAAACCCTTATTCATAATCAGAGGTTCGAAAGAATTAATTTTTAACTCCATTTTTATACCCTTCACCTTCGTGAGAAGGGTATATATAAGTTTTTCATTCCGTTTGTAATTTCCACAATATAATTTTCCGACCCTATAAAGTATATATATTCTGGATCCTTATAGATAGCGGAGTCGATTTAGCCATGTCCGTCTGAAGACCCCAGATATCTTCGGGATCCAAATCCTCAATAATTCTGTCAGACATGCTTTCGAAAAGTTTCCTATTTAAAATCAGCAAAATCCGCCCATAAATAACGGAGATATGAGCAAAAATCCGAGACAACATATATTTTTGGCCTATTTTTGATATCTCGATTACTAAGTCATAAATATAGACAATATGGATATCTAATGATAGATATTTCAAAGTTCATTGCAACGATGTATATAAGGATATAGTTAGTTGGACCTACAATGGGTCAAAATCGGGAAAAAGATTTTTTAACCCGAATTTTTTTTTTCACAAAAAACATTTTTTTGTCATAAATTTGTTTCACTAATAAATTTAAAAAAATAAATTTTTAAATTAAAAAAAAATTTTTTTAATAAATTTTAATAAAAACTTTTAAAAAATAATTTCGAAAAAAAAAAAATTAATTTTATTTTAAAGCATAATTTGGAAGGGTATAAGATTCGGCACAGCCGAATATAGCTCTCTTACTTGTTTAAATTAAATTTTATCTCCTAACCATTTCGTTAATGAATTCATTATGAATTAATTCATTCTTTGTAAATTCATTCATTATAGAATTAATTCCTTATTGTATCATTCAAACTTTCTTGAAATCAAATCCTTTACAAAATAGCTTTAAAAATGTATTGAATGATTCAATTTTTCTTCAATTCAAATCTATTACATACAGGCTTAAGTGAATTTGTTCAATTCATTTTGTAAATGATTAAAAGCAAAACAAATACAAAACTGAATGAAGGAAAAATATTTTAATTAAATTTGTATTTGATTTGTATTAAAAAATATTTAATCAAATATGTATAGGTGAATTCTGTTATGAATTAATTCAACGATAAATGAATTATATTTAAAGAAAAACCTTTGAATAAAGTTTAAGAATATATTTTGTTAGGAATTGATTAATGGCTGATATTTTGATTTCATTTAAATTAATTAATAATACGTTTTTAAATTATCAAAGACTTATATAACACATTTTGTAACGCTATGTCTATACTTGATAAATTCTTTCTCCTTTGATCAATTTAAACATTTACTATGAATAATTCGCTATTTAAACGTAAGTACATACTTTTTTGTACTACTAATAAATTTAATAAATTTAAATATCAAAATAAATTTAAATATCAAAAGCATAGAGATTATACATAGAGACAAACTAAAATAACACAAATCATATGTCTGACACAACAACAAAATGTATTGACTAACATGTATTTTGTTGTTGCCAGAGATAGGTTTTTGACAACAGACTTAGGTTTGTCTCTATGCCTCGTCTCTATGTTACCCTATGATCAAAAGCTTTGATTCTAAACTTCAAAGTTTTATTATTTGTTTTATACATATTTTTCTAATACGCTTAAGCTGCTTTAACTTAAAGCTCTTATTAACTTAACGAATACTTATCTTATTACAAACTGGTCGGAAACGGTGGACCAAGGCGAATTTATACAAGGTGGTGGCAGTTCTACAAAAACAACAATTGGTCTTAACAAATGTCAAAAAACAAAAATGAAAAATTAAACAAATATGTATTAAAACTTAATATAGTGTTGATAATTGAATAGTGAGGGCTTTACTTATTTATGTAAAAAATAAATATTTTGTTAATAAGCTTAGAATATGTAGATATTTAAATATAAACAAAAGCTTTGACAACTGTTAGAACCAAAAAGCGAAAAAAAAAGTTATCAGCTGATTGACTGACTCTACCTTGTATAAATTCGCCTTGCGGTGGACGAAACAAAAGGAAATGAACAACTGACTTTCGTTAAGTTGAAAACAACATATAGATTTAGTTGTTAGCTAATTTATAACTTTTACACAATATTTCCTGATAAACAAATGTTAGAATTTAATTAATTAACACTTTTTCTTCAAGTTAACGACATTTTTATATTTCTTCGCAGCCGTTTAACCGTTTTTATAAGAAACCGATGTGGCCAGCCACTCGCGCACCTCTCACTGTTACAATTTTTCTAAAGAGACTAAAGAGAAAACATAACGAACGAAGAAAAGACGAGTTAAAAGGACATCAGGATTGCCATGATTATTTAATGATAACTGAAATAGTATTTACAATTAATTAAGTAAATGCGAATAATAAATATTTCAATGCGAAAACAAATACAAATGCAATTAATTAAATAACATATCAAAAATAAACCTGTAAAACATAACGTATATAAATTGTTTATGATAAATAGTAAAACAAAATTACAATACATAAAAAAACTTAAAAAAGTAAACATTTTTAAACGGATTTGCTTTAGTTAAGACATTTAAGTGTTAATTTTTAATAAGAAATATAAAACCGCTTTTTGAAAAAAAAAAAAAAAAAATTTAGAGACTCGAAAATTTTTTATTTATATAATACCCAGCATTCTTTAAAAAAAAACAGAAACCTCTTCTTTATGCCCCAAATATTTTTTTAAATGTTTTGTAAAGGGAATTTTTAGCCCGGATCTTGTTACCGTCAATTAGGGAAGCCAATCCCGAAAATCCCGGGATTTTTCCGGATCGGGATTTGTGAACAAAAAATCCCGGGATTTTTGGGGATTAACAAATCCCGGAAAATTACGAGATTCTTAATATTTTATTTAAATTTCAGACGGAGACAGATTTTTTAATTTCAGTCAGGGAGCAGTAGGTCTCGCTTGCATTGACAGACATATGTCTGTTAACACAAGTTTATTAAGAAATTCGCGTTGACTATGAGCGATGTTATTCATCAGCTCCATATGGACTGGTCTTCACAAAAGTTGGTAGATGTGGTTATGTTTTATATTGCAGAAATTAGTTCTAAGTACTCTGAAATTATACTCTAAAGTATGGGGAAAATTGTTCCTAGTCAATTATAACCTTGTGAACAAGGGACAAATGTTGCCCGATTTTCTCCATACTTTACAGTATAAGTTCAGTGTATTTAGAACTAATTTGTGGAACATATTATGAGGATTGCCATATATTTATGGTGAGTTAAACCTAAGTATAAAATGCCAACGCACAAACAGCTGAAATTTTTAATATACATTTTATATACTTTAATGTCACTTTTTCTTTTACAAAGTTAAAACTTACAAAAAAGTTTGTATGCGGTTGCTTTTTCTTATAAAATGTAAAGTATTAGCATATTTATATAAACAATTTTGAGGAATGCACATGAAAAATATGGCAAAGCTTTTCAGTTAGTGAGAAACACAATCATTGGTTAAATCCCGGCTAAATATGTTTCAGGTTTAATATAACAGCGTGTTAAGCTACGTTTAACTGACAAGTAAGAAACTAGTTCTTAGGGCGGGTTTTTTACTTGAAGATCATATGCCAATTAATAATCGGATTAGTTAATTTAAAAATAAAACGAATATCTACGTTAATTTACTTTGATGTATTTGGGTTCTAGTTTAAACTTCATAGAATTACCACACAACGTCAAAAGAAAATGGCACATTTTGTAATCAAAACAGTAAGTAATTTATGAATAACTAGCTTGACCCGGTGCGCTTCGCTACCCCTGTCGATGTAAAAATCGGTTCAGCCGTTTAGTAATTATTGTTTAAAAACTAAAGGTACCAATTTTACCCGTTTTTCCCCCTTTTTATCCCTTTCTGGTCCAAGTATTGAAAAAATTTATAGCCTATTGACGCTTCCAAGTAAGGATCTATCTACGTTCCAAATTTCAATAAAATCGGTTCAGCCGTTTAGGCGTGATGCTCAAACAAACAAACAAACAAACAAACAAACAAATAAACAAACAAACAAACTTACAAAGACATTTATATATTTATATAGATATATAGATAAGAAGACAATTATAGTTGGCTGTTTGTATTGAGAAAATAAATTGGAAATATTCCGAAAAATCAAGTTAAAACTAAAAACCTAATCCAATAATTTAATTTAAATTAACATTTAACATAACATATTTTATAAATATTTGCAAAGTTAACAAAATTTCCTTTCCGTTGATATAAAAAATGTATAACTTTTCTCTTTAATATATGAAATAAATATACACAAAAATAACGTCTTAACTGCCTTGCTGTCAATAAAAGAAGTCAGGACCATAAATGTTACAAATTACAAAATAAGAACGAATATATTCACTAATGAGATTAATGAAATTTATACAACAAATTCCAATATAAAGAATCGAAATAAATTATTCTTTATGAATGTTTTTATGGAATGAATTATTTACATTGTATATTCTGAATTTAGTGAATTTAGGTGAAATTGATTTATTTAATTAGAAGTTATTCTTTAATATTATAATATTTAATTGTTAACAACTTTAATCGTTCATATAATAACATAAAAACCGTTATCGTGGTTAACGTAGGTGTTTTACGACACCGACAGTTTTGTACTAGATTAAAGAAACAGGTTGTATTTTTTCTTTAATCTAGTACGAAACTCTGGATAAAGTAAAACGCCTACGCCAACCATGATAAGGATGAATTTAATATTAACTTACCTTAATTATATTTAGACTCCATATTGTTTTCTCGTATAGGTGGTATATTATCCAACTTTTTGTTATAAAGAAATTATTTCAATATTTTAGAACATCACTTTTTTTATACAAAACAGGCCATAGTGTAATAAATACACTTCTTACAATTGATTTTTTATTTTTTTTTTTTCTTCATTTTATTAAATTTTTTTGATATTTTTAAATTTTTTTATAATATGCTAATTTTTACGCATATTTTCTTTATTTGACATTAAGAAAACAAACAAACACACACTCGAATACAGCAAGGAATGGAGCAACGAACGAACGACCGGCTTATGGGGACACTAACGAACAGCAATAAAAGTCTATTTTCTTTTTCTTATTATTTTAAACTTATTATACTCGTACTCAAACAAAATTTAGAAATTCAAAATTTTATTAAACATTTTTACAAATTTCCACATTATTTATACAATTATTGCCATTTCATTACAATTTACTAAAAATTTCCTTTAACCATTCGCGCACACGATTAAATATAAAGAGAAACTAAAGAAAACCACCGATAAATTCAATAACAAAATCAAAGAGAAAAAGAGACAACAGTATGTATTTATAGTAATTGTATAAAAAAGCTTTTTTAAACAATAACAACACAAATAAAAAGCTGGAAATAGTTAACTACTCTAAGCTTTTAAACTTAAACGGCGGGAAACGGATAACGACTCAAAAGGAAATGAACAACTAACTTTCGTTAAGTGATAAACTTTATATAGATTTATTTTTTGGCAAATTTAACACTTTTACTCGATAATTTTTATTAAACAAATGTTAGATTTTAATTAATTAAGGGTTTCTCATCACATTTAACTTATTTCTATATTTCTTCACAATCATTTAACCGTTTTTATAAGACACCGAAATGACTAGTCACTCGCGCACGTCTGACTGCATCAAATTTTATTAAAAGACTAATGAGAAAATATAACGAAGGAAGAAGCTTTATAAAGCAAGATAAAATTGCAAGGCGTATTTATACTAGGTGGAGTCAGTCAAACAGCTGATTAACTTTTTTTCGCTTTTTGGTTTTAACAGATGTCAAAGCTTGTTTTTATATTTAAATATCTACATATTTTAAGCTTATTAGCAAAATATTTATTTATTTTACATAAATAAATAATTACCTACACTATATTAAGTATGTTTTTTTTACATTTGTTAAGACCAATTGTTGTTTTTGTAGAACTGCCACCACCTTGTTCAATTTAATCCCCTTGATTAAATTGTTTAAGAAACCAAGAGTTACCACGGCTCTATTGTAAGAATTTTAAAAGGAATAATCGTTATCGAATTTAAAATTTATTTACGGTCTAATTTATAATAACTTAAAACAGCTTTATAAGTCGTTAATAAGAAAAAAATCAAAAAACTGTATTCATAAACGTTTAATAGTCTTATAAGTCTGTTATAAACCATTCATAAATATTTATTGTAGCTTCGACACTACTAAAAATCAACTTTAAGGTATTCTTTTTACATTTTATCTCGAAAAAAGGGAATTTTAAAGATAATTTTTTATAAATTTGCAATAATAGACGCTACTATTGCAATTGACAAACGTAATTTTAACTCCGCTGGGGAATATGTTCCAATATAGTAATATATGATTTTGTTTCAAATTCCTCCGGCAGTGAGCTATATGAGGTTCGCAAGTGAGTTTGATTGCCATTTTTGTCATTTTCTTTTAACCTGTAACGAAATGTAGTAATAAAATGTGAAAACATTGTGGAAGGAGTTCCACACAATCTAATATACCCATTCCGGAGTTAAAATTATCTGTTTCCTTATATAAATTCATAAAATTTTGTTAAAAATTAACAAAATGACAATAAAAATAAATTAATGAAACAAATTATAAAACAGTGATGTTTATTTTATCACAGAATATTCGTCATTCGAATACTTTTAATAATAATTGAAATAAAATATATAAAAACGTTTGTATATTAATACATTTTAGCTTAATATAAATTTACTAGAATCAGATATACATTTTTTATATAAAAATTAGTTTTTATCTTCAAAAATGTATTAATACTAAAAACAAACAATTAAAAAAAGTGAATTAACGAATATTTTATCGTAATTGCAAGCAACACTGACAACGAAAAAGGGGAAATAACTGAGAAGCATTGCCAGATTAGACAAAAAATAGTACATTACTTATTGTAGCTTTAACAAACGTTTGTGAATAAAACACCTTTATTAAAGGTTTATAAAGCTAAAGTGTTTGTTAACAAATTTGTGTTTTAAATCTATAATAAGGTTTTATTATGAATTAGACCGTTAATAAATATAATTGAATTGTAAAAACATGTGTTCTGTAAAATATTAGTATGACTGTATAACGCTAAATCGAGCATGATAGGATCTGAAATTTGAAGATGCGTTTACAAGGAAAAATCCGAATCTTTTCCAGTTTTTGCTAAATATGTTGTCCTTAATATATGTTTTGTCATATTTGTAAGAGATACGCCATGCAGCATAAATATTTTTATCATGATAAAAAAACAGAAAATTTACTATTAGATGCTTCAAACCTCTTGAAAATCAAAAATATATGAACAACTTGTTCAAGAATGCATATAGCCAGTACTCGTTTTAGAATCGTTCTTTAATCAATTATTTTTTGAAATTTTCACCCTTGGAACTAGTTCTAGCGAAGCTTTAAGTAGCAAACACACCTTCTTAGGAACAGTTTTGAGAACTAGTTCTTTTATCGGTGACTTTTGAGTGAAATTGTTACGCTTGGAATTTTTATTGTTCCTAATTTATCTTTGAATTAGTATTAGAAGACTTATATTTACCGAAAATATGCTTAATAGATTTCTTAATAGGGGAAATGAAAAAAACCCAATAAACCAGAAAACGATATGATAGCAAAATCGATATTACCTTATGGGCACGATTATGATATCATATATTATTATTGAAAACGATTATATTATAATATAGTTTTCAACAAATTTTCCTTCCAATAAAATAAATAAATTAAGCACAAAACATTTGAAAAAAACTTCAAACTGAAAAATCATTTATATTAAAAATTTTCAAGCAACATACGAAAGACGAAAACAAAATAACTATTAAATCATTTAAAACGTTATTATTTCATTTAAACAGTGGGCAGGTAATAAAATCGCGATAACTTTCTTAAATTTTATGGTGATTGGTATGCGACATTTGAAATGTTAAAATATTTGCGAAAATGTGCACATAAGATATGAATGTAATGAAAATATGTATGATATGATATGTTATGATTTTCCTTTCCAGGTTTTTGTATTATTTCAGCGAAATATGTATCTAATATAAGAGATTAAAATATATATAAATTTTTAGTATTAAATAGCATTCAGAATAAAATCTGCAGCATGACGATTTTACTATCGTTTTTATTGGAAATTATGATAGCGAAAACGGTATCATAATTGCCTGGAAAAACGATATTATAAGGAACGGTACAATTTAGTCCGGAAAAACTATCGTTTATGACACGCAAACGATATCATATATGATAGTTTATATAATCTAGATGATATCGTTTCGATATCGTTTTATTATCGTATGGTTTATTGGGAAGGGGAAATAAATCTGTAACGATTTTAATAAAATTCCTCATGGCTATAGAGGAGGTGTAGCTGAGTTTATGTTTTGAATTTTGACTTTAAACACTATCGGATGGTGGAGCCTCAAGGGCCCAGGTTATATGAAAAATGTTTGTTCTCAATCCGATATAAAAGATTTTTATATATGTAGAATCTACTAGAAGAGAACTAAAACTTTAACTTTGTTATTGAAAATCTCATAATTCAAAAAAAAACTTTTTAAAAATCCCAAAAACGGGATTTTAGAGATTTTTGGCTGTATTGTCGGTAGGGATGCCAAACGGGACTGGGTTTTACAAATCCCGGGATTCCGAATTTTATAAATGCAAATCCCGGGATTTTTTTATTTTATAAAAAAAAATCGGGCAACATTTTTCCCTTGTCCACAAGCTTATAATTGACTATGAACAAATGGTGCCCAATTTTCCCCATACTTTACAGTATAATTTCAGAGTATTTGAACTAATTTGTGGAACATATTATAAGGATTGCGGCATAATCAACATATTTATGACTGCTGAAACAGTATTCTAGGGGACAATTATATGAGGAATAGGCAAAATCGTGGAGCATTATCAATACCAAACAAACCTTATCAACAGAGAGTATTTTTTGTTATAAAAAAAAATCCCTGGATTTGGATTTATAAAATCCGGAATCCCGGGATTTGTAAAACTCAGTCCCGTTTGGCATCCCTACCGTCAATACAGCCAAAAATCTCTAAAATCCCCTTTTTGGGATTTTTAAAAAGTTTTTTTTTTGGGAATTATGAGATTTTCAATAACAAAGTTAAAGTTTTAGTTCTCTTCTAGTAGATTCTACATATATAAAAATCTTTTAAATCGGATTGAGAACAAACATTTTTAATATAACCTGGGGCCTTGAGGCTCCACCATCCGATAGTGTTTAAAGTGAAAATTCAAAACATAAACTCTATAGCCATGAGGAATTTTATTAAAATCGTTACAGATTTATTTCCCCTTCCCAATAAACCATACGATAATAAAACGATATCGAAACGATATCATCTAGATTATATAAACTATCATATATGATATCGTTTGCGTGTCATAAACGATAGTTTTTCCGGACTAAATTGTACCGTTCCTTATAATATCGTTTTTCCAGGCAATTATGATACCGTTTTCGCTATCATAATTTCCAATAAAAACGATAGTAAAATCGTCATGCTGCAGATTTTATTCTGAATGCTATTTAATACTAAAAATTATATATATTTTAATCTCTTATATTAGATACATATTTCGCTGAAATAATACAAAAACCTGGAAAGGAAAATCATAACATATCATATCATACATATTTTCATTACATTCATATCTTATGTGCACATTTTTGCAAATATTTTAACATTTCAAATGTCGCATACCAATCACCATAAAATTTAAGAAAGTTATCGCGATTTTATTACCTGCCCACTGTTTAAATGAAATAATAACGTTTTAAATGATTTAATAGTTATTTTGTTTTCGTCTTTCGTATGTTGCTTGAAAATTTTTAATATAAATGATTTTTCAGTTTGAAGTTTTTTTCAAATGTTTTGTGCTTAATTTATTTATTTTATTGGAAGGAAAATTTGTTGAAAACTATATTATAATATAATCGTTTTCAATAATAATATATGATATCATAATCGTGCCCATAAGGTAATATCGATTTTGCTATCATATCGTTTTCTGGTTTATTGGGTTTTTTTCATTTCCCCTATTAAGAAATCTATTAAGCATATTTTCGGTAAATATAAGTCTTCTAATACTAATTCAAAGATAAATTAGGAACAATAAAAATTCCAAGCGTAACAATTTCACTCAAAAGTCACCGATAAAAGAACTAGTTCTAAAACTGTTCCTAAGAAGGTGTGTTTGCTACTTAAAGCTTCCCTAGAACTAGTTGCAAGGGTGAAAATTTCAAAAAATAATTGATTAAAGAACGATTCTAAAACGAGTACTGGCTATATGCATTCTTGAACAAGTTGTTCATATATTTTTGTTTTCCAAGAGTTTTGAAGCATCTAATAGTAAATTTTCCGTTTTTTTTATCATGATTAAAATATATATATATGGCGTATCACTTACAAATATGATAAAACATATATTAAGGACAACATATTTTGCAAAAACTGGAAAACATTCGGAATTTTTCCTTGTAAACGCATCTTCAAATTTCAGATTCTATTATGCTCTATTTAGCGTTATACAGTCATACTAATATTTTACAGAACATGTTTTTTCAATCCAATTATATTTATTAAATAAATTTTAATATAATAATCACTTGCCTAAAAACGATTATTCCTTTTTAAATCCTTACAATAGAACCGTGGTAACTCTTGGTTTGTTAAACAATTTAATCAAGTCGAATTCATACAAGGTGGGGGCAGTTCTACAAAAACAACAATTAGTCTAAACAAATGTCAAAAAACAAAAATTAAAAATTAAACAAATAATTGTGTATTAAAACTTAATATAGTGTAGATAATTGAATAGTGAGGGCTTTACTTATTTATGTAAAAAAATAAATATAATATAAATATAAAAACAAGCTTTGACATCTGTAAGAACCAAAAAGCGAAAAAAAGGTAATCAGCTGTTTGACTGACTCCACCTTGTATAAATTCTCCTTGCAATTTTATCTTGCTTTATAAAGCTTCTTCCTTCGTTATATTTTCTCATTAGTCTTTTAATAAAATTTGATGCAGTCAGACGTGCGCGATTGACTAGTCATTTCGGTCTCTTATAAAAACGGTTAAATGATTGTGAAGAAATATAGAAATAAGTTAAATGTGATGAAAAACCCTTAATTAATTAAAATCTAACATTTGTTTTATTAAAATTATCATGTAAAAGTGTTAAATTTGTCAAAAACTAAATCTATATAAAGTTTTTCACTTAACGAAAGTTAGTTGTTCATTTCCTTTTGAATCGTTATCCGTTTCCCGCCGTTTCAGTTTAAAAGCTTAGAGTTGTTAGCTATTTCCAGGTTTTTATTTGTGTTGTTATTGTATAAAAAAGCTTTTTTTATACAATTACTATAATCACATAGTGTTGTCTCTTTTTGTCTTTGATTTTTTTGTTATTAAATTTATTGGTGTTTTTCTTTAGTTTCTCTTTGTATTTAATCGTGTGCGCGAATGGTTAAAGGAAATTTTTAGTAAATTGTAATGAAATGGCAATAATTGTATAAATAATGTTGAAAATTGTAAAAATGTTTAATAAAACTTTGAATTTCTAAATTTTGTTTGAGTACGAGTATAATAAGTTTAAAATAATAAGAAAAAGAAAATAGACTTTTATTGCTGTTCGTTAGTGTCCCCATAAGCCGGTCGTTCGTTCGTTGCTCCATTCCTTGCTGTATTCGAGTGTGTGTTTGTTTGTTTTCTTAATGTCAAATAAAGAAAATATGCGTAAAAATTAGCATATTATAAAAAAATTTAAAAATATCAAAAAAATTTAATAAAATGAAGAAAAAAAAAATAAAAAATCAATTGTAAGAAGTGTATTTATTACACTATGGCCTGTTTTGTATAAAAAAGTGATGTTCTTAAATATTGAAATAATTTCTTTATAACAAAAAGTTGGATAATATACCATCTATACGAGAAAACAATATGGAGTCTAAATATAATTAAGGTAAGTTAATATTAAATTCATGCTTATCACGGTTGGCGTAGGCGTTTTACTTTATCCAGAGTTTCGTACTAGATTAAAGAAAAAATACAACCTGTTTCTTTAATCTAGTACAAAACCGTCGATGTCGTAAAATACTTACGTCAACCACGATAAGGCTTTTTATGTTATTATATGAACGATTAAAGTTTTTAACAATTAAATATTAAAATATTGAAGAATAACTTCTAATTAAATAAATAAATTTCACCTAAATTCAGAATAAACAATGTAAATAACTCATTCCATAAAAACATTCATAAAGAATAATTTATTTCGATTCTTTATATTGGAATTTGTTGTATAAATTTCATTAACCTCATTAGTGTAATATATACGTTCTTATTTTGTAATTTGTAACATTTGTGGTCCTGACTTCTTTTGTTGGCAGCAAGGCAGTTGAGACGTTATTTTTGCTTATATTTATTTCATATATGAAAAAGAAAAGTTATACATTTTTTATACTTTTCAACTGAAACGAAATTTTGTTAACTCTTCAAATATTTATAAAATATGTTAACATTTAAATTAAATTATTGGATTAGGTTTTTAGTTTACGTTGATTTTTCGGAATATTTTCAATTTATTTTCTCAATACACACAGCCAACTATAAATTTCTTCTTATTATTCATAAATTACTTACTGTTTTGATTACAAAATGTGCCATTTTCTTTTGACGTTGTGTGTGGTAATTTTACGAAGTTTAAACTAGAACCCAAAACATCAAACTTATATTCGTTTTTAGATTAACTAATCCGATTATAAAGGGGCATTTGATCTTCAAGTAAAAAATCCGCCCTAAGAAACATAAGTTTTTCTTCTTTCACTAATATAAAAAAAAAACAATTAAAGTTAAGGCCACAAATCTAAATGTTAACCCTCTAATGCCAATTTCAAAAAAAAAAAAAAAAACTGGCTAAAAACATTGTTAATAATTGTTTTATGGTAAATTTGGGCATCTGATTTCAAAAATAACATTTAAAAGTTTGTACAATCAATAGTTTACCTGTCAGGTGGAAAAAACTAAATTAGTGCCTTAAGGCACCCTCGGAGCTTTAGAGATTGAAACATAGTCGGGTTTTAGTTAGAATAGTCTGTCAATTTTTATTGAAAAGAACTTTTGTAATTGTTCATCAGAAAACTTGAAACGTTTGTTCACTCGACCAGCCATTTCTTAAAATTTTATGTAAAAATTGCAAATCAAAGCAAAGAAAACCAAACAACATTTCGCTATATGAGGGAAAAACTGTTGCAGCAAAACTAGTCTGCAATACCCAAGAGTGCCTGAAGGCACTCATCAATTAATCACGTCTCTAAAGGGTAGCTTACCTATTTTTTTACACAAATCTTGAATCCAATATATAAAATATAAGTATACTTTTTAAGAAAACAAAAATATGATTGCAATCGGGAAACTGTAAAACACTTTAATCAACGTTTGATAACACAACATAGACTTTCCATATTTTTTTGGTTGTTAATGCACTTAGCTTGTAAAAAGTGCAGTAAATAAGAAAGAAAGCTTTTAAGACATTTAAAGGCTTATTAAAATATTAAAGTACATTTTTTAGAAACTGTTACAAGTGTTTTTGAAATGAAAAATTTTTTGGCATTTTTGCGATGAGTGCCTTGAGGCATGCTTAAGCATTAAAGGTTTAAATATAAAAAAACTTAGAGCTAAAGATAGGAATAAAGATAATCCACTTTCTTCGTTTAAACCTACCTTAAATAAAAATCTTAATTTTTCACTTATTGTTGATTAATTTTATAATTTAGTCTTCTCTGGGAAAAAACTTTCGGTTGATACAGCGTCTGTTTGTAAATACTTGGAGTAGCGCAATCAGAATTTTTTTTAATGAAAATTTACACAGTCAGAGCTGAGTTGATTTGTATTTATTTATTTATTTTCCTAAAGAGGTCTTCATATTATTCCTCTTATAGAAAAATAATTTTTTCGGTCTCTCGAACAGATTTCGTAAGTTTCTGAAAGAAAACATACGAATATTTTAAGAATATATTTTCGCCGTTTTTAAAATTTTAGTATTTAAATTAAGACAATGGCAATAGTTCTCAACCCATTGATCATTCGATTTATATAAGTTCCAAATTTATTACGATATCTCAATCCGTTAAAATTTTACACTAGTTTTAAATTTTACTTCACAAAAAATGTTCTTCTGGAAATAGATCAGAAACTTTTTATCTCTAAAATGTTAATCCTCAAGTTCTAAAGTTTTCAATAATACCAAATACTTGTACAAACAGCTTATCACAGTTTATTACAGATATGAAACAAATGACAGTTGTCAAAAAAGTAATATCGAACCGTATGATTATTTTGAAGTTCTACAACCACTTTTCAATGGTTGTGATTTGCAATACAATTTTCAATAGGCAACGAGTGTGATATACATATATTTGTCCCTCTTTCCAAACCACAACCATTTTGACATTTTCTTTTGTTTGTTTTCTATTGCGATATAACTGGAACCATTTGATTCATATCTGTAATAATCTGTGCAGCTTATAATCTACCCTTCCGGATACTCACAAACCTTGCCTTCTTTTGATATTTATAACAGAAAATAAATTTTTGTTTTTAAAACGAATTCACATATATATTTTGGTGTTCTGTAAATCAAATTGACGTGATTTACTCGTTTTAGTTTCGAGTAAACCAACCTGTTTCAATGTCCAAATTCGGCAATTTTCAAATCAAGCGCAATCAAGTAAAATTACACGTTTTTGAAAACACACCATTTACAGAACTTAGGATACACTTTAAATCCTTTAATATTGTTTACACCCTCTTAAAACTGGTAGATTGTCATTGGATATATTTGAAAATACAACCGCTTATTGACATTTTAATCTCAACACAAATTAAAAGTTTAAAGATGGAGCGTAATTTCTACTGATTTGTATTTGAACCATCTCTCCATGAATATCAGTTAGTATATGAAATATTTGGTTTATTTTCTTATATGTAGTTTTATTGTCCTTTGCATTCCTCCCTTTATACAATTTCTCTACAAAATCCTTGTTACAACAGTACTCAAAATCTCGCACTCTCTGTACCTTTAAAGAACTCTTTAAATATTCGCACACCCTTTTTCCCAGCACTACAATACTCTTATAAGTACTATTTTGTATTGGCATTGTTGTTGTGTGTTTCTTTTACTACCCCAACTCTCACTGGGACAAAGTAGGTCAGGGACATTGTGCTCATTTTCCAAACAAAGCGCTAAAACACACACTACCAAACAAACCCTTAACACAAATTCCCCTACACACACACACACACACACTTTTTGACAACATAACATATGAAAGAAAGCTTAATTCACACAACATTAAATAATAATAAAAACAAAGGAAAGAGAAAAAGTTGTGTGAAAAGCAAAACAAAAAGAGACTGGGAAATAACAATAACAAAAAAATGTATATATACTAACAGGAAGTGTTTTTCTAAGCTCCTAGGGAATTAAATTAATGTTTAAATAATATATATATAAATGAAAGAGAAAGAATAATGGCTTTTTGGCCTATACTCACGTGACCGGCATATTTAAACAGCAACATTTGTTTAAGGCTTTGGTTATTATTTTTTAATTATTTTGTTATAAAAAATATCTATGTATGTATATAAATATAAAATTCGTTTTTTTTTATTTATTAAATACGGTTTAATAAACATTATTAAAATTGTATAGTAGTAGTAGTAAAAGTATAAATAATATATATAAAAAATACATTTTGTAATTAAAGGATTTTACCACAAAAAAACCTTAATTTATAGTTAAAAAAAACTCGCTGGCATTAGTACACAAGAAAACTCATAAATCAAGCACCTAAACTAAAACTAAAGTTAGTTTATTTCTCTTTTTTAAAATTTCAACATTTACAAACATTTAATTAACTTTTAAAATAAAAAAAAAATAAAAAATCCCTTAAGGCACAACAATATTTTGGCAGATTTTTGACAACAAAGTGGAGTTAAGAGGAAGAAGACAAGTGTTTAAATTAGTTTCGAGTATTAAAGAAAATACAAAATACAAAATTAACGCTTCATTTTTTCTAATATAGGCACGACCATATCGAATTTGGGTCTTTTACCGGGATCTTCATTCATGCAAATATTGATTAATTTCACCATGTGGGGTGAGGTACCCGGTGGTATCTTCACTCTTAAGCCCTCTAAAGCTATTTTCATGCCACACTCCATGGGTGACCATTCGGCAAAAGGTATTTCACGGGTGGTTAACTCCCACAGTAAGACAGCAAAACTCCACATATCGCTGGCCTCCCAATTGCGATCGGTGGGTTTACGTTGTAAAGCCTCGGGTGACATCCAGGCGGGTTGGTAAATACGTCCCTTTTCTTGGAAGGAGAATTTCGCATCGCCCATATTAATGCGGGCGGTTAAGTCCTCATCGATCTTTTAGAATTAGAATAGATAATTAATAAATACAGTAAATTGTTTTCATTTCATTAAATTACCATGACATGATGACTGTTAAGATGATAAGTGGGTATAATTCTTTCCAAAGAGTGCAAATAAGCCATACCTCTAGCTATATCCAAAGCAAAACGTACAGCCTGTGAAGTGTCCACCACTACGCCGGTGGCTCCATGCAGTAAATTGAATAAAGAGCCTCTGGGCATGAACTTTAATTTGAAAAGAAAAAAATATAAATTTTGTTCGTTAATTTAATTTGGGAAGGAGGTTAAGATGTTAACTTGTTTCAACAAATTATAAATCTATTTTTTACATAATTCTTGTAAATTTTCACTAAGTTTTTTTAATTTACGCCAGAAGCATAATTTCTGAATTTTCGCTAAAACTCTGATTGAATTTTGAGGAAAAATTCAGTATTTTGAATTTTGACAAAAAATTCAGTATTTTGAATTTTGACCAAAAATTCAATATTTTGAATTTTGACCAAAAATTCAATATTTTGAATTTTGACCAAAAATTCAATATTTGAATTTTGACCAAAAATTCAGTATTTTGAATTTTGACCAAAAATTCAATATTTGAATTTTGACCAAAAATTCAATATTTGAATTTTTACCAAAAATTCAATATTTGAATTTTGACCAAAAATTCAATATTTGAATTTTGACCAAAAATTCAATATTTGAATTTTAACCAAAAATTCAATATTTTGAATTTTGAGCAAAAATTCAATATTTTGAATTTTGACCAAAAATTCAATATTTTGAATTTTGACCAAAAATTCATATTTTGAATTTTGACCAAAAATTCATATTTTGAATTTTGACCAAAAATTCAATATTTTGAATTTTGACCAAAAATTCAATATTTTGAATTTTGACCAAAAATTCATTATTTTGAATCTTGACCAAAAATTCAATATTTTGAATTTTGACCAAAAATTCTATATTTTGAATTTTGACAAAAAATTCAAAATTTACCAAAAACTCAATATTTTGATTTTTGACCAAAAATTTGAAAAATTCAGTATTTTCAATTTTGACCAAAAATTCAATATTTTAAATTTTGACGAAAATTCATTTTTTTGAACAAAAATTGAGTATTTTGACCAAAAATTCAATATTTTGAATTTTGACCAAAAATTCAATATTTTGAATTTTGAGCAAAAATTCAATATTTTGAATTTTGAGCAAAAATTCAATATTTTGAATTTTGACCAAAAATTCAATATTTTGAATTTTGACCAAAATTCAGTATTTTGAATAAACACTCGAATTATTTACCAAAAACCCGCACTTTTATTAAAAACCAGAATTTTCAGTAAAAAGTCGAATTTTTCACCAAAAACTCCGGTTTTTACCTACTAAAATTTTCAACAAAAACTAGTAAGAAACAAAGTATGTATGTACTAATTTTCCAAAACTAATTTATATTTTAGTAAATATTTGGATTTTTCAAACATAAGTTTGAATTTTCGAAATTGTTATTTTCAGCTTATTTAAAAAATATTGTTAAATTTTACTATTTTCCTTTAAAAATTAGGTTTTTGCTAAATTCGAAATTTTCGAACTTGACTTTGAATTTCTGGAAATTCGAGTTTTTGAGGTAAATAATATTGGTCAACAAGTTTTGATTAAGCTTATTCATTAAAAAATATTATTTTGGAAGTACATATTTGAAATTTTCGAACATAACTTTGAATTTTCGAAATTAAAGAAAATTTATTTTAAATTTAAATTTTATGTGAAAACTTGGTTAAATTTCGAAGTTTTCCACAACACTATTTTTCGAAGTATTTGAAATTTTCGAACATAACTTTGAATTTTTGAAACTAAGGGAAATTTAAAATATTGAAAAATTTAATTTAAATTTTATGTGAAAACTTGGTTAAATTTCGAAAATTTGAACTTAATTTCGAAGTTTTCCACAACACTATTTTTGATGTAAAACAATTTTTTCAGTTTTCCTTCAAAATTCAAAGTTTCACCAAATATTATTTTTATTTTCAAAACAAATTCCTTAAAATGGTCACTTAAATTTTGTCTGTGTTCTTTTTAATTTCTCGCTCACCTGACTTATCACCACCAAATTTGGCGGTGAATTACTCGCTCCTATAATTGGCAATATATTGGGATGTGAAAAGATCCGCAATTTGGGAAACTCCTCATTAAAATCTCTTGATATTCTCGAAGTACATTGTCTAACCAACAAAATCTTAGCTATAACATCATTCTTTTGCCATCTGCCACGCCATGTCTCGCCCGAAGGTGTTACCGACAACTTTGTATGCAAATCCAAATCACCCATACTGATGCCCTTGAATCTGGATAAAGTAGCATCACGCGAGCGAGTCTTAAAGCCCAACCAACTTTGTTCTTTGAAACTAATCTTTTTCATTTCCTGGCCATTACGTTCCGCCAAGTCTTGCAAACGTTTGGCCAAACCCGGCTTAGCCTTGTCCAGGGGAGTGTCATCGTCTTTGTTGGCTATGGTTACAGAGGCACCGGCATTTACCAAATCCTCACAGATCATATCGTAGCCCCAGAAACAGGCATAATGCAAGGGAGTATTACCATGCTCATTGACGGCATTAACATCAGAACGTTCTTTGAGCAGCTGGAGGCAAAAAAAAGAGGGAAATTTCTGTTAATTTGAGCAAATTATTTAATTATAATTCAAAAATACCATTTGTACTACATCACGGTGACCATGGGCTGCCGCCAAGTGCAGTGGTATATCATCACCCATATTGGTGGCATTGACACGAGCTCCTCTTTGTAATAATGTTTCCACCAACTTGCTGTGACCCTCTTTGGCACACCAATGTAAAGGACTGAAACCATGATCATCACTGCAATTAAATTTAAATAATTTCTTTATTAATAACAAATTTTTGAATTTTAGATTTAAAAATTTAAATATTTATTCGAAAGCTACCCAAAACATTCGGCAACCCTTTTCGTTTGTTTACATTACTCTCTTTCACATTGAATCACTTCATATGCTCTCTTGATGTCTGTTGCTCAAAAAACATAACATCATATATTCATCTTATTAGCAGAAAAAAAAGTAGGTGTTCTTGTTGTTTTTGTATTCAAATACATATAAATTTCTATTAAAAAAATCATTTACTAATCAAATTTTCATAAAAATACTGACAATGACGTCATTTACCACTGCACACAAAAATACCACACCAATGATTATTCCCGTTTCAAAATACTTTTAAAAACTTTATATTATAATTTTTTAACGATTTTAATAATTTATTTAAGCTGTTCTTGCACTAATTTACCCCAAATTCATATCATGCTCCACTTCATCAAGCCATAAACGGACTTGTATGGAATTGCCTTCGCGACACCAATGGAAAATATCCTCCATTTTTCTTTATATTTTTAGGGATACAAAACTTTATATTGATAAATAATAACGTTATATTATAATTTAATAAAAACACTAAAATCTATTTATAGTTTTATAGTATTTTCAAGTATTTTCTTTAAATTAAAAACAGATTGCTTAACAAAAATAAGAAATTTTTTTTAATACTCCCAAGTTGTACAACAACAAAAAAATTAACTAAAAACGTCAAAAGGCTGTCAGTGAGCAGAGTTGTCTACATTCTGTAAAAGCGCTAAAATAAAAAAATATTAATAAAAAATAAACTACTGTAAAATAAGAAATGGAAGAAAAATAATAAATTGAGGAACAAAACAAGATCCCAGTAATAGCTTATATTTTCATAATTTTTTTCTGTTAATATTCATATTTTCTGTATTGCCGGTCTTCGGCCAGGAGAAAGGAATTTAAAACTCTGGGGTGTATCAGTTTTATTTATACAGTACTTATGTATTTACACATTAAAGGCGTTGCTACACTATGTATTATTTGCAGTGTTTACTACTATTTTTAAGCAACTGTGCAGACAATTGTTTACATTTCTATCTACACTGCAACGTGCTTGACAAAAACCCCAAGAATTTTTTTAATTTTTTTTAGAATTTAGCAATTTATTCAATAAAAATGAAATTAAGTACCTATAATTTCCTTACCTCTAAAGCCATTAAAGGTGTTAAAGTAGGATTTCCCTTAAAATTAACCGTAAGTATTTTAAATATTACCCATTTATAAGAAATTAAAAAAAAAACAAATTTCTCCCAGATTACCAAAAAGGATTTCATAGAGGCTGAATTTAATCCCACATTCATAGAAAGACTTTTACCCAAATTAGATTGGCCTACCGTGTATTTAGCTGCTCAAATGGTTAGTTTAAAACAATTTTAATAATTTATTTTTAATGTAATGTGTCCGGGTGTCTTGTTTAAGGTGGAATTGGCCGATGACATACCTGCTGAACAACCTGCCAATATTGCTGAAAATGAGGAACTCTTGCAAAAGCTGCACCATCTCTTGTTGGAGGTGGATGTTTTGGAAGGCCAATTGGAATGTCCCGAAACTGGCCGCATATTCCCGATTACCGATGGCATTCCCAATATGCTGTTAAATGAAGACGAAGTTTAGGTTTTGTTCATCTCGCTGTATGTACATTTACGTACATGTTTAATGCGAGTAGTTAGTTTTATTGATACTCGTAGTGCTTTTTGTTAATTTAAGTTTATAAATATATATATGTATGTATGTATGACCTGGAAAACAAGCAATTGATTTTTTATGCATTTAGATTTTTCATTTGATTACATTAGAGTGCAAAACTCGATTGAATCTAAGGAATACCTTTTCAAATGCTAAAAACAAAACAACAAATCTTATATATTAGAGAGACCCATATAAATATGTACATAAACAATTATATTTTTAAAGAAAATATATACACTTTGATTTATTGCTATGTGAAGGAAATCGATCGACTTGAAATGGTGTAATACAAAGAATAATAACAAGAAGTGAAACGCTGTCAAAAAAAACCTAAGTCGGTTGTCAAAAAAAACCTAACTATAAGAATGTATTAGTAACAATTTGTTTATATGTATTGGTGATCAAACCACTTTCACCACACTTCCAAACACACATAGTTGTAAAAAACCGACCTTAAAAATTATAACAAAATTTTATTTCAATTATATTTACAAATTTTAACAATTCTCAAATTATTTAATTTATATTTGACCGGGAATGATTTTATAAATAGATTTTTCTGCTTTTTATTCTATAATATCTGCAAAAATTTAATTTATTTGCATTTTTTATTAATTTTCAATACGAAATTTTACAAATGTGTTTTTTTATGTTATAATTTCAACCCCCAAAAATTTAATGTCAAAAAAAATAAAAAAATATATTTTTCGTTTGTGCAAAATATGCATGTTTCGGTTACTGGAATGGTTTAAATGTGTGGAAAAAAATTAAAAAATGTTATGTGTTTGTGAAAGTGAGTGTTAGAATTGCAATTTCATTGCAATTTTCAATAAAAAGTTTTGAAGACAACTCTCTCTCTCAAGTGTGTTGAATTCACATACTACTTGTATGTGAGAAGAGAGAGAAGTTGTTGTTGTAGAAAAATTGAGAGGTTTCCCTTCTTGTTATTCTTTGGTGTAATATGATAAATAATACAAATATGATAAAAATGTAAGGAAAAATATGGAAATTAAACAAGTAGAAATCAAGAAAAACAAGTAATAAATTGATTACAATAATTTTCGTTATCAAAACGTTTCGATTTCAAAATCGAATTTCATCACATATTTCAATATGTCAATAGTTTTTTAGTTATTCTTTATAATTTGGCTAATTCGAACGATTAACTCTTTAGGTTTTGTTTTCTTTTTAGTTATACCCACAATTAAGAGAATTATATATTGAGACACTTCATTTTTCAATACTTTCATAATAGAGAAGATTGTAAAGAATATATTTTATTTAAATAAATGGAATCCTTTCCTATAAAACCTGCAAGTCGGACTGGTGTTGGAACAATGCTTCCGTTTGTGTCAAGGTTAGTTCGACAATTATGGTCGAACATCGATTTGCGGGTCTAAACGATTTTTTTCGTGATCGAAATCAATTTTTAATGACAATCGAAATAGAAATAAAATTCCGGAATTTTTAGTATTGTCTTCATTTTTGCTTTCATTAAATTTTACAATATTAATCTTCAGCTGACAGCGGAAAATATTCACGGATGATCTCATTTTTTAAAGCGAAATTTTTTCAAACTTAAGAAATTTGTATAAAAAGTGCTACGAAATTTTTTCCATAAAATTGTTGTCAATTGTTTCCCGTACGGTTTATAAAATGAGCACCTCAATATAAAGGAGTTATAATACTCTTCCAAAATACGATTTTAATCCGTAATTATAGCGTATGTGGGTCATTTGCTATAGTTCCCAAAAATGCAGATCGATTATTAAAAAATCGATTATTGAAATGAAAATGGTGGATCGAAAATCGTTATTAGCTTTTCATACCATTGACTAGTCAAGGTAGGTTACCATTACCGGTAAGTTACCGTTATCTCTAAAATACATCTTCAGCTCAACTACCGTTACCGTTACCGCTAAGCTACCGCTACCAAAATAACGCCAAATACTGATATAATCGTAAAAATCATCACTTTTAAATACCGTTACCGTTCTATTAATAATTTTAAATTATAAAATACAAACTTTTGATTTGATGATTTAATATTTAAAATATAGTAAATTTCCACCAACAGAGTATCCAAAACCAATACCGAAAATTGGTCAACCGGTTTTTTCATCTTTGTAAAATCGACCGGTTTCGGTTTTCTTTATCTTTTCAGTCTTTTGACAAACCGTTTTTTTAAGACGGTTAACTGGTTTTAACGAAATACTTTGTAAGATTTATTTGAACATGTTACTTTAAAATATTTTGATAACATTTTTAAAAATTATCGTAAGCGACTAATCACAAATTTTACAGGAGAAGGTTTTTTTTTTTTGATTATTTTGAAATTTATACATAGAATTAAAAATGTTTTGATGCGATATATTATAATTACGTTCAAGCTAGTTACCGCCAGCAAAAAAATTATAGTTTGTTTACATTGAGCATTAATTATGGCGTTTACGATATATTTTTTTTATATTAAGCTACTTTAATGGACAAAACTTGTCGCTTACGATATTTATATTTTTCTTGTTTATTTCGATTTAAAGGTTAAAAAAGTTTAAATCAATACATATTTATGTATTTCATTTGTTTATTTACATTATTTATTAATTATTATTGAATTCAGAAAATATATAACAAATTAATGTGCTGTTTTTGCAAAACAAGTGAGTACTTTGAGTGAAAATTTTACATGTTTTTGTTATAATAAATTAGTGTTTGAAGTAAGTAGTATGCTTAGATTTATATATTAATGAAATTTTAGTATCTATCAGCATCTTTGTCGTTTTCTGCCAGGGTGTCCTTAGCTTTATCATCACATTTCATACTGATATTCTCCTGGTGATATCTTTGAGGGATTATTTCCTTTTCACACAAATTTTTGCACTGAAATGTTTAGTTGTTTTGGATAAAGAAGCACTTGCCATTCTCAACGATAATTGAATTCTTTGCCGAAAGCATAATTTGGTTTATATTCAATTTTTCTACTCTAATATTGTCGCTGTATCCATACTTAAATTGAGCTTAAATCTCTGTTTGTCGAAATCGACAGATCTCAGACTATTAAATTTTATTTTAATATTAGTAGGAATAAATGCGTTAGAATATCATTTCCAACTTATAAAATCACTATGTTTTGGAGGAGGCCACTCAGAAGGTGCCCAAATTGTTCTTCCTTTTTATGGTTGGAAAAAAATTTTTACAACAAAAAAAAAAGAAAAAAAATTTCCCCAAAAGCTGCATTTTTAACAAACTACCACCAAGCGTCCAAAAATCAAAATGTAATATTTTCACCAAAAAAATTGTAAAATTTTGATTAATATAAAAATACATCTAAATATTTATTTTTTTAAAATATTCGATGTAAAGCTTTTTTAAAAAGTACAAATTGCTTATACATCTTTATAGACATCTTCAAAAGAAAAAAAGTATTTTTTTCCCAAAAAACTTGCGAAAAATCGCTTTTTTTTAATTCAAATGCATATAACTTTGAACTCGGCCAGTATTTTTAAACAATTCTTTTTTATTTGACACATACATATGTTAGTCCAATCTGGAAATATTTGGATCCGCTGTTATCAAAAAACTGGAGTAGGGTGGTTAAACATTTAATTTTCAAATGCGAATATCTCCTATCGATTTAAAAAGTTAACATACCTGATGTGTCCTACTTTGGAGACCTCTGGCCCGTCCTTGGTGTGCACATTAGGTCCAAATTTTAAACTACACTTCCTCTTCGCCCAAATGAAATTTTATTCAAACCGGATTAACCGTTAAGAAGTTACAGATTCATTTAACTGTTTTTTTTTCTATACCACTGTGTGTTGCTTACGATAAAATTCCTTTACTGTAAAATGTAAAGATTGACGTACGATAAAATCTTACACCCTATATCTTTAAAGTTATTAACAATTTTGATATTCTAAGAACTCTAAAACATCAGTCGGTCCATAAAATTTTAATTTCTGCAATAAAAAAAAGTTTTGAAAATGTATAAGCGTTTGATAGATTGCATAAAAATATTAAAAAATTTTAAATTTTTAAGGATTTGGTACACAATTCTTAACATATGTATGGTCTATTCTACCTCATCGTGACATTTATACGCCTATAGAATGGAATAGATTTTGCAAAAATAAGAGCATCTGAAAAACAAGTAAGAAAGTATAGTCGGTCAAGCCCGATCTATAATACCCTACAAAATTTCAATAATTTATATTCGTGAACGATTTTCGGAAGTGGGCCTTATATGGGAGCTATGACTAATTATGGACCGATCATAATAAAATTTGGTGACATGAATTTCGTATATATAAAACTTATTTGGAGAAAAACTTGTGTAGATACCTATAAAAATTAAACATTTATGACCGATAAAGTCCAATTGCGGGAGGACATTTGTATGGGGGCTAGGTGAAATAATGAACCGATTTCAGCCAGTTTTAATAGGCTTGGTCCTTGGGCAGAAAAAATGATATGTACTAAATTTTATCGAAATATCTTCAAAATTGCGACCTGTACTCTGCGCACAAGGTTTACATGGACAGCCAGCCAGACGAACGGACATCGTTTAATCGAGAAAGTGATTCTGAGTCGATCGGTATACTTTAAGGTGGGTGTTACACTAATATTTTTGGGCGTTACAAACATCTGCACAAATCCATTATACCCTCCCCACTATGGTGGTGTAGGGTATAAATACATTAAACCAAAAGTCACTGTTACAAGGCTTTTATTTTTAAACTTTTCAATAATTTATACATTATTCCATAAATCGTAACAATTACTGCTAATTAAGTTTGTTGGTATTTGATGTCAGACAGGTTCATTGAAATTTTGGCCAGAGATCAATTGATTTCAATTAAAGAAACCAAACAACAGTCAACTTCAACTGTTTATAAATTGAAATCTTTCTCTATGATAAACAATTCAACTACGAGTATTTCTAATTTCCATTGACATTTTATGTATCCAGTGTGAAGTGTTTGATTTTTGACACTTGGGGAATTAATCAAACAAAAGTCATTTAAATAATCAGCCATCAATTGCAATTCGTATGACTTTGTTACTGTTAGGAAAGTAAATGAAACACGTAGCAAGTGTTTGAATATTTATTTACAATATCCGATTTGCATTTGTTTTTAATGAAAAAATTTAATTTAATTCAATTCTTTTTTAATTCTATTTACATGTTATTTGTATTGTACATACATATTTAGTGAAGAAGAAAAGTTTCATTGCCATAATAAATTATTATTTACACGTTTCTTTAGCTTCTTTTTCATTATTATCATTTCATCGACATTTGTTTTATTATTAAACTAAAATGGTCATGTTTTTAATGGAAGGAAGTTGAAATGTTAATTTGTTAATAAATGTACTAGCTATAATTTAGTTGTGTGTTTGAACAACTTCATAATTGTTGTAAAGGTCAATAATGTAAAAGAATGAAGAACTTAGACTTCTGTAAGTTTTCTTTAAATAGTGTTAAAAGTTGTATAAAGAATTTTATGAAAAGAAATATAGTTTTAGAATTTTATAGGGATTTTTTTTTACAATTCGGGGCTTCACAAACCATGATTGGCTACCGATTCGAAGCGGTTAAAAGGTAACGGTAACGATTATTTGAATTATTTCGGTAGCTGTATTTTAGCGGTAACGGTATTTTAATAATGGCAATTTCATTCTAAATTAAATTATTAATACAATGGGTCAAAATTGGGAAAAATATTTTTTAATCCGAATTTTTTTTTTCCAAAAATTTTTTTTCACTAGTAAATTAAAAAAAAAAATTAAAAAAAAAATTTTGAAAAATTATTTTTTAAATTTTGAAAAACAATTTTGAAAAAAAAAAATTGATTTTGTTTACCTAAAAATGTTAAATATTTTTTTTTTAAAGTATAATATGGTGAAGAGTATATAAGATTCGGCACAGCCAAATATAGCTCTCTTACTTGTTCATGACTTTTTTTGATATTCTGCACTTTTCTGATTGGTAGTTGATACGATTATATGCCAAAAAAAGGCAATCGTGGTTGGAAAAAATGCATCGTAACCCCTACGAAAAAGAGATTTTCATATAAGCAAAACATATTTAGGATGCTATACGCTGAAAGTGGGCAATTAATGCATTCACAACAAAGGTGAAGGGTATATACGATTCGGCATAGCTGATGCAAAACAAGCATAACATTGCCAATTCAAAATTAAAAAATAAAATATTTATTTTTTGCGAATTAACAGAATTAATTTTGGAATCTAACGAAGGTAGAACAAAATCTAATGGAAATTGAAGCCATTCCGATACAAATGACAAATGGTGACAGGTTTGTATATAACAGAAATTAGAAATCGAGTCAGTTTATCTCTTTATATTAATTTTTTTTTTATTGGTTTCCAATTACATTTTAAATCCAGAGATTTTTTAGCTTTTTAACGAAGTCTACAAAAAGTGCGGCAAAAGAAAAACTCTATTTGTAACACATCAAAATATTTGTCGCATACTCACATTAGTATACATACATATTGTTACGTTTTAACCTTTTTAAAACCTTGGTTTATTTCTTATAAATAAACCGGATACTTTTGATTGCAAATAAATGCCGTTTAGTAGTTTAAAATTTGTAACAACTCTTTTTTTATTTAAAATGTACAACACAGCAGTTCAAATAGTCACTCAGTGTCTTTTTACATGTTTATTAATTTGCAGAAATGCACACACACACTTTATAATGACAAGCTCAAATGTCCGCCACAAAGTATACAGAGGTGTCAAATTTGACATTTCAAAAACTCAAAATCAGATGAAAGGGCAGTTCTCTTAAAAAAGGATAGCAATATTTTGTACTACAATATCAGTGATGTGTTAAAGCAAAACGCTATATACAACGCGAATATGGTAGACAAAGTAATGTAATCAAAACAAACAAATAACCAAAACAGAACAATGAAAAGGGCAGTTTATAAAGAAAGAGACGAATAGAAAACGAGATTATTTTCTGTCTCGTGACGCCTCTGTATACTCTGTGATGTCCGCGACAGTTGATGTTAACTCTAACAGCGACAATGATCAACTCAACTCACGACTGCCAGCTCTACCACTATTTATACACACGCCATCTATCGGGAATCTTCTACAATGCTCTCAACGGACATACTAGTACATTCGAATTCTAGAGCTTTCGATGTTAATGTTAGCAAATTAAACATGCCGTGTTGCTTACAAACTTACATACTTACAAACAATGCTAATAACCGCATGCTATCAACATTGTTGATATGTAGAAGCTTCTACTGATGGACGTGTTTATAAACATGATGAATGTTGCAGGCAGTCGTTGAGGACCGTTAAATTCAAATCGCTATTGCACATTCGTAACAATATATTACTTATGTAGTTTTTCTTTAAAATTTGCATCTCATTTTCGAAATTATTTTTAATGTTTGTTAGTTTATTATACAAAAACAACACAAATCAATTTAACAGTTTTTACGTAATACTGTTATATAACAATATGAATGTCGTGGTGCTATTACTTTGACCGCAGCTGTCTGTGTGTCTGTTAAAAACACAATAGGGCCCAAATTACTCTCTATTGATAAGGTTTGTTTGGTATTGAAATATCGGTGGATGTTTTGGCCTTCTTATGCCCATAGAAGGCCCCCATACAAATGTCCCTCGTGAGTACTGTTTCAGCAGTCGTAAATATGTTGATTATGCGACAGTTCTGCTAACATTTTGCACAAACTAGTTGACAGTACTCTGAATTTATACTGTAAAAAATGGCGAAAATCTTGTAACATTTGTCTCTATTGCCCATACAAGGTCCTTTTCAGAAAATAACTTGAACATTCATAGTTGTTTTACAATAATAAATATCATGATGAAATTGGACATAAACTAGTTTTATATGATTCTTAATCGTTCTACCAACTTATGAGAGGATCGGTCCATAATTGAATTGTTTATTTCAAAAACCAGTCAAGCAACAAAATATTCAAAATTGAGTTTTTGGGTGATTACTGTTATGTAAAGGTAAATGCATTGTTTAATGCAAACAAAAATTAAATATTGCCTCTCATTATGGTGTGGCAAAGCCGAGAAATCTATGTTTAGTAAAGAAAGAAGTCAAGTGACAGCGCTTGACTGGTTTATACTATGTAATACTAGGCCCTAAACTATTTTTTTTCAATAAATGTGAAAAAAAAAAAAAATTTACAAACTCTAAAACCCTACTTGCTTAAATATGAAGAGTTTTATGGGGATATTTTTCAATGGCCTATAACGGAAACCAGGGGGGTTACTCTGTATTGCGAAAGGTAAATGCGATAAGAATACAATTTGGTACCCAGCATCGTCTACCCAAATGATTTCACAAAAAGAGCAACACCGGCACCACAAAATAAACAATAGCGAAGAATGACAAAATGAAATGTCAAAACTTGAAAATAAAAACATTTTAAGCTAAGTTTTTGTGCGATGCGAAAACGCATTAAAGGGTACCAACTGTTCAATTATTCTAAATTTTTCTTTCGCATCGCAATAGAGAGTAACCCCCCAGAATGTACTGTATAACGAGTGTATGATGACAAATAGTTATTTCAGAACAAATATGTATATGATGTTAAACTCTTTAAAAAGTTAATTTGTCATTTTACATTTGAAGTTTCTAATAAAGTTGGAATATAAAATTTACAATAGTGATGGTTGTTTGTTTCAAAAACCAGTCAAATGCAAACTTCATATTATTTATTAAATATATATTAATATACATAGATAAAAACTGTTTTATGTGTATCAAAGAGTTACACAAAAGTATAACTTTCATAGGAAAAAATATAAATTTTGTAAAAGTATTTTTTTTTTGGCTGCAATAATTTGTTGCTTGACTGGTTTTTGAAATAAACGATTCAATTGATCCGATCGACATAAGTCTTTCAAAGTTTTAAGAAATTAATCAAATTCTGTACAGTTTGGACCATAACTGATTCAAGTTCCCATAGAAGGCCAAAACTACATTTTAATGGTGGGTAAAAAAGATTCCAACACTCTTACTTGTTCATGAATAAAATTGTATTTGCTGAACTTTATTTTGAAAGAAAATCAAAATTGTTTAGTATTTTTTTTGTAGATTTATTTTGAATTTATTTCATTTTAAAATGAGCTTAACAATTATTATATTTTTTGTATTTTCTATATAGTATATTTATTTACTTTTAAGTTTATGAAACACACATATAGCGGATTGTTTGAGTTTTAGTGGCAAATTTTCAAATTTGATTTGGTTTTTTTTTTTTTTAATTTTCTTTTAAATTATACTGCTTTTAGTTTTTATATATAATTTTTTTTAAAATAATTTTGTATACAAAAATAGTTTCCAGATTTAATATTATCTTAAAATGTTTTATTCTTATAAAGTACAATAGTTATTTTCTTTAGCTTAAGATTTAATTAAAAATTACTGAAATATTAAAAAAAAAAAGAATTGAAACTGAAAAAATAATATTAATAAAAATGGCAGACTATTTGAACACAAATAGATGATTACTTTTTCGGTTTCTGTTTTCTTATCTTAGTTATTGAAACTGGGGAGGAGATTTTTTTTAGATAAATAAAAAAGAATTAAGTTTTCTTTATCTTACTGTTTTAAAATGTTTCTTTGTTTTAAATACTTAATAGTGTTAAATTTTATTGTTTTAAAACTATTTTATTTGTGTATAAAAATGAACAATACAAAATATGTACTATAAATAATAATATATATTTTAAGTTTTAAAGGAAAATTATAAAAAAGTACATAAAATATTATAAAAATGTTGAGGTTTTGTTCAAATATTCCAAAAAAATATTTAAGCAAGTGACTGTTTTTTATAAAAAATTCAAAAGAAATATGAAATTTTACCTCTCTACTGACTTTTTCACCTGATCTCACATAAACACCTTACCCCAAATCATCGGGATTAGCAATCACTTTTGTTCACTCAGCGAACAATTTTTTGTACAGACATGAACTTGTCTTGTCAGTTTTATGTTCCTGTCCACACTAGACAAATTCAAAAAGTTTTCCTATGAGTAAACAAATTGATGGCTTGTCACTTCCTTCCTTCCTTCCTTATTAATTATAATAAATTTCAGCAGTACCAAAGGAGTCTATTGCCAATAGTACTGAAATATTGTGAAAGTAATCTGTAAAAGTTTCTACAGTACTTTATACAGTGATGTTCTTATGTAGTACGAAACATTCTTAGTTTCTACAGTACTATAGACATCCAGGAGTTGTGCTGCTGAAATTTAACAAATTGTATGAAGAGTGCCTGTGTTCAGATATTTTATATGGGAAATGGTATTAAAGTCAGCAGGAAAGTGAAATTTCCCATTGGAAAACAATTTTAAACTTTTAAAGTGAGTGAGGTTAAGTTTTTATTTATTAATAAAAACCAAAATGATGAATTTAGTAAAACATACGGTTGTTTTTTATAGAATTTTATAAAAGATAATAAAAACAGTATTCAAATCTTTAAGTCAACTTTTAAAAACGATGTTTTTCAAAAAAAAAAAAAAAAATAAATAAAAAAATAAAAATTTTTTTAGTAAAAATTTCAATAAATAAAAAATCTAAAGAATTCCTAAAATATTTAACATTTTCTAAATAAATTAAACGTTTCTGAAACATAATGCAAATATTTTTATACCTTTCACCTTCGTGAGAAGGTTATATATAAGGTTGGCATTCCATTTGTACCCTATAAAGTATATATATTCTGAATTGTTTTAGATAGCGATGTCGATATAGCCATGTTGAAATTTCCGTAGCCCCCAAATAATTTTTGGCCTATTTTTGATTTATATCTGGATTACTAAGTCATTAATATAGACAATATATATATCAAATGATTGATATTTCAAAGTCCATTGCAACGATCTATATAAGGCTATAGTAATTTGGACCTACAATGGTTCAAAATCGGGAAAAATATTTTTTAACCCGAATTTTTTTTTTCAAAAATGATTTTTTTGTCGTAAATTTTACTGGAAAAAATTAAAAAAATGTTTGAAAAAAAAATAAAAAAAAACTTTAAAAAAAAAAAATTTAGAAAACAATTTTGAAAAAAAATTTATTTTTTTAAATTTTGAAAAACAATTTTGAAAATTTTTTTTTTTAAAATTTTGAAAAACAAAAAAGAATGAATTTTGTTTACCTAAAAATATTTAAAATGTTTATTTTAAAATATAATTTGTTGAAAGGTATATAAGATTCGGCACAGCCGAATATAGCTCTCTTACTTGTTTTTGAATAAATTTATGATTTTGTGTTTTATTGTTATTGTTTTCACATCCCAGCAGTTAAGCAAGTAGTCACTAATGTCTGACCACTGATCCCAATTTATACAAGGTGGCGCAAAAGTAATCCTCCTATCAGAAAATGCTATAAATTTTGTCGATTATTGGTCAAATAAATAGTCAGAAATATTCCGCGTTCTGGAGCAGTGTAGCGTAACATTGTTTATTAACGTGTATTTCGCATGTGTTTACTACACAAATGTCAAAACAGAACTGACATTAGGGGCCAATCGCAAAATTTATAGTATTTTCTGATAGGAGGATTACTTTTGCGCCACCTTGTATATTTTGGATCATTTGACTCGTATGTACTTTAGTAGTGCAATGAGCAGTCAATTGGTTACTTCATACTAGCATAAAGTCAACTGTCATTAAAGTGTCTCTAAGTAATCGAGAGTGTAGTCACATTAAACGTTTATTTTGTACTGCTCTTTTCTATGAGTAATTCATACAAACTAGTTTTATACAAATTGTGTTGATATTATTCTCATACAGTTTATTTTCTTGTTGCTTAAGTATACTAACATTTCATGTAACCTATCATGAAGGCAATTGTCCCTTTATTGTCTCTAAGTAACCTGAAGTGTAGCACTTTAAACGTTTATATTGTACTGCACTTTAGAAAGTATTTATATTTCCCACCAGATCTAATCTATTTGGGAGTTTTTGGAGAATGGTTTGTTTACAAACAATCGGCTATTGGACTGTCTATAAGATGTCTTTTTAATTGACTATTTGAGGTCAATTAGCAACCGTACATGTAAAAATAATTAGTTATGTAGCTGATAAAGTTACCAGTTAGGTAGCTAGTAAGCTAACTGACTCTATGTAACTGGTATGTAAATCCAACATGTTAACTACTTCGGACAAGCTATTAGACAGTCTCACTGTAATCCAAAAGGGTTAATTGACCGCCTGCACATGCACGTGTTAAATTAACTAGTAGTCACCCTAAATGATATGTAAAATTACTAGTTTGGGACAGTCTCCTAGAATTGCAGGGATAGTTTTCTTTTACTGATACATTCTCATCACTTAGGTTTTTGACAACTGAGTTAGGTCTTTGACAGGAGAGTTTCCGATCTATGTAATTTAACGTTTCATAATTATAATAAGTACAAACATTTTAAGTAAATGTTTTTCAACGTCCAAGTACATATGTTTAATATGGTTTAAAAAGTTACTTCAAGTATTGACATTTATTAAAACGTTTTTTTAATCAAAAACTGAATTCTTTACATAATGGTCTATAAATTTAACAGTCTGTAACGACTGCCTGCTTATAAACACGTCCATCAATAGAAGCTTCTACTTATCAACAATGTTGATAGCATGCGGTTATTAGCATTGTTTGTAAGTATGGCAACACTGCATGTTTAAGCTGCTAACATTGACATCGAGAGCTCTAGAGCATTGTAGAAGATTCACGAAAGATGGCGTGTGCTTAAATAGTGGCAGAGGTTGCAGTCGTGAGTGTGTTGATCATAGACGCTGTTAGAGTTAACATCAACTGCCTTGTACATTTAAGTTTGTACATTATAAAGTGTGTGTGCATTTCTGCGAATTAATAAACTTGTATAAAGACACTGAGTGACTATTTTAACTGTTGTTGTTGTACATTTTAAATAAAGAGTTGTTACAATTTTAAACTGCTTTTATTTGCAATCGAAAGTATCCGGTTTATTTAAAGGAAATAAACCAACGTTTTAAAAAGGTTTAAAGGTAACAATATGTATGTAAACATTTGAACAATAATAGTAATAGACAAGAAAATATTTGAATTCAAATAAAATTTTTTTTTAATTTGAAAGTAAATATCACAGATTATTACAGATAAGAAACAAATGACAGTTCTCAAAAAAGTAATATCAAACCGTATGGTTATTTTGACGTTATACAACTAATTTTCAATGGTTGAGGTTTGCAGAGCGAGAGAAAAAATACAATTTTCAATAGGTAACGAGTATGATATATATTTGTTCCTCTTTCCAAACCACAACCGTTTTGAAATTTTCTTTTGTTTGTTTTCTATTGTCATGTTACTGGAAGCAGCTGATTCTTATCTGTGTAATCTGTGGTAAATATGTTTAATTTTCGAATTATTGGACGTAAAAGTAACCCCATGTAACATATTCATTGTATCATAAAACATGTCAAAACATGACGCAGCACGATCGTTATATTTGTGAGTTTACTCCAATTCACAGAGCAGGGGAATAACCCAAAAGAAATGACTAAAAGTTTGTTTAATAAAAGTTGTCTGTAAACAGATCTACCAAATGATCATTTATCCAAGGTGATCTCTAGATCGATTTTCGTTTCTTTAACGGCATACTCTAAAAAGGCGAAATGTGAGCGACTATGGAAAGTTACTTCAATCTTTTGTTTTAAATCGTTAAGTCAGCATTCCTTTTAACCGCCTTGATCCTTATACTTTTTTTGAAGATTTTATTTCATTTGAAAATATCCCTTGTTCTTTTAAAATGCAGCACTTTTATCAATATTCAATTAACAGACATGAATTTTTTCACAGTTCGTAACAATATTATCAAAAAAATGTTCTTGTAAACGTTTTCCAGAAGTCATTACATCGGCAGCCGTGAATCCAGTAGACAGCCCCATTTGTTGGATCTTATGGAGGCTCTACATCAGTGATCGTTATAAGTATGTATGGGTGTTCGCTATAAATACCGACCATTGTTCAACATCCACTTTGTTGTGAGTAGATTTGAAAAATCTCCTCTGCCTTGAAAGCATTTAAGAACTCAATGCTTCAGATGACTGCTTAACATGTGTCTACATATTTTCATATTGTGTGATATAACATTGATTGGCTTTCTAGCAATTATGTTTGAATAAAATGGCTCCGATGGCATCAAAACCGATACTAATTAGAGACTGATGAGCGTCTCCGCGTTTTCCCTCGGACACCGCTAACAAAAGGGCATAAACAATGGCGGTTATTAGTTGATATATGTCGTTTAATATTCTACCAAGCCATACCTATAATAAAACTTTTTCTTAAAAATTTATTCTCTAAGAGAAATGTTTTTACATCTTTAAAGTAAAAAATTGCAAAAGTTTCGACCTAAAGTTGAAAATCCCGTTTTAGAAATTTGAATTTGAAACAAAGTTTCTTTAAATTTTCTTTACTAAATTCATCATTTTTGTTTTCTTCTCAAATCATCAATTCTTATTAAGAGAATTCTTGTTACATTTTAGGCTTAGGTTTGTTTCTTTTATATGTATTAATAGATAAATTTGTTCACTGTTTTTATTTTATTTAATTTTGTCATTTTATTAAGCTTAATATAATCTTTTTTTTTTTTTTTTGTATTATTGTATTTTTAAATTAAACAAAATAATAGTTAGAAAAAACATCATCTTTTAGTTAGTGTAAATAAAAAATATGTATGTATGTAACTAAAAACAAAATTTAATACCTAAATTGACCCTTCTTTCCTCTTTCGTTGTGATACACTCTTAAGGGTGAATAACTGTTGCCATTGCCGTTACTGGTGCCAGCACCGTTGCCATTAAGGGCGGCACCTGTGCTGCCATTACCTGCCGTACCGCCAGTACCATTGGCAAATGTTTGCGAGGCAGAGCCGGACATTAAATCATCTAGATGGACAGGTTTGGCGGCACAACGCGGTGCCAATATTAGATTATAGATCACGAAATAGATCAAGGCAATAATGCAGGCAGTCACCGATAACCATTCGAACTTAATGAGATCATCCTCGGTGTGTATGCCCTTTTTGTCATCGTGCACCAAACCAATTAAAGCACCAAAGCCTTTGCCCAAAGCAAAGAAGGCAATAACAGCCAAAGCCTGGCCGGTGGCGGTGAATTTACGTGGCATGGCATGGCGCATATACAAAATAATAGTAATCCAGACAATGCCCAAAATTACGGGCTCTATAATCTCCATAATATTGGTCAACCAGTTGGTGTCATTGCTGGCCAAAGCAGTGAAACGTATGATGAACATGGCAAAGCCGCCAATGAAAATATTGGAATGACCGCAATATTCTATGAATTTGTCTACATTAAAGAACAACACCAAAATCAAAAGCAAGCCAGCGAAATAGGCAGCATATTCTCCCAAATAGCTCCAGTACAAATAGCTGTGTATACTGCCCCAGAAAGTGCCAAATAAAATGGCCACCAATGTTAAAACAACAATCTCTGGACTATATTTCCTAATAGCGGACATGGGAAACACCAACATGCCGGTCTTGGTATGCCACCACCATTCGGGTGGACTCAAAGGCATTTGGGAAGAGAACAACAGAACCAAAGCACCCACTACAAAACAGACTATAACTAAAACTAAAGCTACAGTCATGCCTGCAGCTTCTTTGAAGAAGAACAAGTCCAGGGAACAGAATAGGATCACATAACCCACAGCACCCCAGGCATATTGACGGCAAACTTCTCCTCTACCCTCGGAAGTCTCACGGACGGCAATCACAATGGCGGTATTCAGCAATGTCAAACAGGCTAAAGCGAATATGTCACCCAATATGCGTATGGCAGTGTAACCACCCAAAGTGGCGTCCAAATCACCTTCGATCTTCACGCATTCACTATCAGCCAAAACGCTGCCTTTGCTGCCATAAGGATCAATAACCTGGCATTCAATCATGGGCTTGCAGTCGCTGTTATTCTTCAGTTGGATCATGTAGTTAGCCTGTTGCAACGGTATTTGACATTGGAAACCATCTAAAAATCAAAGCAAATTAAATAAAATCTTCTTTCACAAAACCAAGTTATAAAAGCTCAACTTACCCAAAGGATAATTACACCATTCGGCGGAATGTGTATCATTCTCCACATTGGTAGCGGCCTTCATTACAGTATGCACCAAAATACTGCTGGTATCATCGGTATAAACATGACAGTGCTTCACCACACTTTCACCTTCCTCATTCAATTCGGTCATACACAAGTGTGGAGGCTCTACATATACCTTATTGGGGGCCGATTTGTAAGCTCTCTTCTGTCTGGACAACACTTCAGAACTTATTACTTCGGCGGCACCCAATTCAGATGACTGCTCAACTTGTTGGGCATTTCTGCGTGATCTTAAACTCTCTGTTACGGCCGCCACCGATTCATCTTCATAATCAAATTCGGAACTATGTTCGGTGGAGGGTGAGGGTGTGGGTATACTCTCCAACCAGGGTGTATACATATTCTCATATTGTGTGGGATCTTGACAGGTGTATGTACATCTGGTTAGATTAACACTGCCTACCTTGGACTTCCAGTGATGACATTGATTGTCTTCCGAGCAACGTTGCTGGAATATAACGGCTCCTTTGGCATCACAGCCGAAACTAACTAACGGCTGATGTGCTTCTCCGCGTTTCACCTCGGGCACCGCAAACAGACAGGCATAAATAATGGCGGTTATTAGCAGAAATATGGCTGTTAATATTCTGAGTGTCTTGCCGAAGTTGTTTGGATTTTTGGCGGCAAAACGATCAGCCAATGGACCGGCTATGAGGGGACCCAAAATGGATACGAACGAGGCAATAATGGTTATGTTGCGATATTCATCGAAATTTAAACCCAACACTGAGGGCATGCGATTGTTGAGTATATGTAAGGCGGAGATACCTGAAAGGAAATGGGAATTAGTGAGGAAACTATAAGTTGTAAGAATTATAAAAGAAGAAATTTGAGAACTTAGCTTCAAATATACTTTATGGAACGCTATTTTAACTACGCAAAAATTAAAAGGTTTGAACATGTATAACAACATTTTAGGGAATATTGGGTGACTAACTAACTTATTCTTATCCCAGTGAAACAGGCTGTTATTCTACTGCCAAAATGATAAAAAGGCGAATTAAGACTAAAGATTACAAAAATAGTAAAGCGATATTGAAATCCTCGAGAATAAAAAATTTTAGAAAGCGAAAATCTCCAAGTAGATGAAAACTTAAGAAATTTGATAATAGTTGACTATGATCGTATAACCCTATACCTATCAAGGACAATTTTTTTAATCAATCGTGGCCGAAGAGAATATAGAAAACAAGTAATAGAGCTATATTCGGCTGTGCCAAATCTTATTCACCAAATTATACTTTAAAATAAAAATTTTAAATATTTTTGGTTAACAATTTTTTTCAAATTGTTTTTCAAAATTTAATAAATAATTAATTTTTTTTTCAAAATTTTTTTTTCGAATTATTTTTTTTTTAAATTTTTTAAAAAATTTTTTTAATTTTAAAAAAAATTTTTTTTTTTAATTCACTAGTGAAAAAAATTGATGACAAACAATTTTGTTGTCAAAAAAAAATCAGGTTAAAAAAATATTTTTCCCGATTTTGACCCATTGTAGGTCCAAATTACTATAGCCTTATATAGATCGTTGCAATGGATTTTGAAATATCTATCATTAGATATACATATTGGCTATATTAATGATTTAGTAATCCAAATTTAGATCAAAAATAGGCCAAAATTCGAGGTTAGCCCGGTTTTTTCCTTATATCTCAGCCATTTGTGGGCCGATTTTCTCAATTTTAAATAACAGGAAGAATTCCCGATGTATTGATGTATGAATCAAGTTTGTAAGTTATTCGGGGTCTTCAGAAAATTGATTTCAACAGACAGACAGACGGACATAGCTTAATCGACTACGCTATCTATAAGGATCCAGAATATTTATACTTTATAGGTTCGGAAAATTATATTGTGGAAATTACAAACGGAATGACAAACTTATATATACCCTTCTCACGAAGGTGAAGGGTATAAAAATTACAAATCCATATGGAAATCCTCGATGATAACAAATTCTTGACAAATTAAATAATTTTAAAAAGAAAAAAATCCAGCTTCCAAAATTCTTTAGAATAGTTGACTTTGATCGCACATCCATCTACTTATTTGGTACCAATTTTCTAAGTTAATCAAGGTCGAAGAGAAAATGTATGCTCCACTTTCCATTTCAAAAAGTTATTGACACAACCTAAAAATGTCCATCCTATTATCATTCAATCCAGCGATCGTTGATTGTTTTACTTCATATTTCGATTAAATATTTAAAGAATATTGAAACAATACTCTACTGAGATCAACCGAATGTCATTGAACTTTATGCTTGGAGAGTGTCCCTTTAAAGCAAATAGATGCACGATCTAACCGTGATCAACATATTATCATACTATCCAGCGGTGGCCGATACATTGTTGTAAAAGCGGAACCCTTCAGTGATTATCTGGTTATAATTTAATACATAGATCACATCCAACTGTAAATTATTGTACAGAAAAAATAAACTGAGTATTTCGATTCTTTAAAAAATATTGAAAAACAACACAACTGGGATCATCCGAATATCATTTCCGAACATTCAACTTGGAGAGTCTCTATTTAAAACAAATAGAAGCACGATCTAACAGTGATCAGCCTGTTATCATTTTATCCAGCGATCGCCAATGTCCGATACATTGTTGTAAAGGAAACAGCAAATAAAGGCAAAACCCTTCAGTGATCATCCGAGTATTATGTAATCCATAGATCCGTATTCTTTAAAAAATATTGAAGAAAAAAACTCTACTGTGATCAACCGAATATCATTGAATTTTAAAACAAATAGAGGCACGATCGCTGATGCATTGTTGTAAAGGAAAAGAGGCAAACCTCTCATTGGGCGATCTTCCGATCAGAAAAATGAAACGGAGTTCCCTGTTTACTCCATATTTAAATTTTTTTTAAATACTTTTGAAACACAACTCTACTGAGATTATCTGAATATCATTGAATTTGAAGCTAGGATCTCTATATAGTCCAAGTGACAGATTAAAAACTTTATGAATTCAAATAAAACAGCAGAGCAATTTGTAATACTTTACAGCCTTTGTTTAGCCAAAGATCGTCGATATCTAAGTGCAAGTAATTGTTTAGGAAAACGAAACTGATTTACTCCGTATTTCGATTCTTCAAACAATATTGAAAAAATACTCTACTGCGATTAACCGAATATCATTTAATTATAAAACAAATAGAGATACGATCGCTGACACATTAATATATGAATTAATTTTAAGCTAGAAGTTTGTCAATATTGTAAAAAGGAATAGTTTACAATGTATCAAACAATTCTTTTCCAAGTGACAGATTTTAAAACTCGATGAATTGAAATGAAGCAGCAGAACAATTTTTAATACTTTACAGACCTTGAATATACCTCTAATCTGAACTTATTTTAAATAAGTTTTGGTGGAGTTTGGCCTCAAATTATTACTAATTTTCAGATACTAAAAAAAACAGTAGTAACAAATTGCAGTAGTACAATGAGACTTGTATTTCTAAATTCAGACAACTGTTATTGAAGATAAATTTATGATATTGTGGAAAAGTTTATTCACTTCGATTAAAGAGTTGGGAAACAATGACATATTTGTTTCGATTACATAAAACAGTGTTAACTCTTTCCGGTTTAGTGGTCAGTTTTCTAACCACCATTTGTTAGTGACATCTATTGCCATTTTGCTAAACAATTACATTTTTATACCCTTCACCATGAGTGGCAATGGTATATATAAGTTTGCCATTCCGTTTGTAATTTCTAAATTTTTCATTTACGACCCCACAAAGTTTATATATTCTGGATCGTTATATATAGCCAAGTCGATATAGCCATGTCCGTCTGTATGTTGAAATCCACTTTCTGTAGCCCCCAAATATCTTACAAACATAATTGATACATCAATATATCAGGAATTCTTCCGGCTCAGTCGCTATTTGTAATCAAAAAAATCGGCCCACAAATGGCTGAAATATAAGGAAAAAACCAGGACAAACTCGATTTTTTGCCTATTTTTTATCTATATCCGGATTACTAAGTCATAAATATAGACAATATGAATATCTAATGATAGATATTTCAAAGTCCATTTCAACGATTTATGTGTAAGGCTATAGTAATTTGGACCTACAATGGGTCAAAATCGGGAAAATTATTTTTTAACCCGAATATTTTTTTTCACCACAAAAAATGTTTTTTCTTACATATTTTTTTTTCAATAAATTTAAAAAAAAAATTGTTTAAATTAAAAAAAAAATGGAAAAAATTTTGAAAAAAAATTTCGAAAAAATTTTTTTTTTTTAATTTTGAAAAACAATTAGAAAAAAAAAAATTCTTTTTTTAATTTTGAAAAAAAAAAATTAATTTTGTTTACCTAAAAATATTTAAAATTTTTTTTTAAAGTATAATTTGGTGAAGGGTATATACGATTCGGCACAGCCGAATATAGTTCTCTTACTTGTTTTAAGTCATCTTTTAAGTTTTTTTGAGAAAATTTTGCCGTCCGGTTGCTCTGCTTTGATTAATATAATAATTTAAAAATGTTGTAAGTCGCAGTTTTTCTAAAGGGGTTTCCCGCATTCAATTAAAAAAAGGTCAGAGTGTTTATTCTTCATCAAATTCAGTGTTACTTTGTTATTTAGTGTTTGTTTGATTGACTTGTGCTAATAATGTAATATTTTATACCATAATCTTTGATAAATAAAGTAAGTAACAGAGTGGTTAGTTTACTAACCACTGTGACTGAAATAGGTTATATATGTATGTGTTTCTGTACATAATATTATGTCTTTTGTAAGGATGCCGCGTGTACTCAATGAACATTAAATTGAATATATTTTGTTGGAAGGTATACCTTCGGATGGGAATGTGTCTGTAGTCTTGAAAACTACGAAGAAGATAATTAATGGGAGCAAGTCCAGGATGATGGTGTTCGTTGAGATACCTTCGGAGCTTCAGTTAAAATTTGGCTAATACTTCTGTTAGTGACTTATCTACCCAAACTGCTGTGGTGGAATTAAAATGGTGAACAAATTGTAGATTAAAAGAACCGGTTCATTACACAGAAGAGAATGTCGCACCAACACAGCTATTTCGTTTGTTTTGTTCAGGAAGTTTAGTAAAAATTATAAAATTTATACGCTACGAACATTTTTATCACAATTATTTTTAATGCCAACCGCCATGGTGGTTAGTAAACTAACCACCATATTCTATAAAAACCTTTAACTGTCTTTTTATTATACCCTTCACCTTCGTGATAAGGGTATATATAATTTTGTCATTCCATTTGTAATTTCCACAATATAATTTTCCGACTCTTTTAAGTAATTCTGTCAGACATGCTTTCGAGAAGTTTCCTATTTGAAATCAGCAAAATCCGTCTATAAATAACGAAGATATGAGCAAAAATCCGAGACAACCTCTATTTTTGGCCTATTTTTGATCTATATCTCAATTACTAAGTCATAAATATAGACAATATGGATATCTAATGATAGATATTTCAAAGTCCAATGCAATGATGTATATAAGGCTATAGTAAGTTGCACCTACAATGGGTCAAAATCGGGAAGAATATTTTTTAACCCGAATATTTTTTCACAAAAAACAGATTTTTGTCATAAATTTTTTCACTAATAAATTACAAAAAAATTTAAAAAAAAATTTGGAAAAAAGTTTTTAAAAACAATTTCGAAAAAATTTTTTTTTTTTTTAATTTTATATACCCTTATACACATAAAACTGTAGCTGAAAGAGTTAAATTAAGAAGATGTAACAATTGAAAATTTAAAAAATTGGAATTTCTATTCTAACAAAGAACTAGTTCCGAATTGACGGCTGCGTTTGATACTAGGAACTAGTTACCCTTCTGTTTACAAATAATGTTTTTGACTTTAACCACTTAACAACAGCTTGCTCTGTACTTCATTATTTGATTGGGCTATCAAAATATGTTAATGTTAAGAAAAACTGACCACCACTTGCATTACTTTAGGTTCGAGAAGTAACTAGTGATCAAATTTTGTTTAAATTTTATTAATTTTTGTTAAAATACTTACCACTCAGTACAAAGAAGGCTACCACTTTCAGTGATATTAGAGTCTTATTGACTCTAGGCTTTCTGCAAAAGGCACCCATTTTAGAGTAGGTGAGTCAGTTTAGATGTTGTGGTTTTAGGATTCTCCTTAAACAACTAATTTAAATGAACTACTTAAAATAGGTGGAGAGTTTCTGGTTCAACAACAACAAATCGTAAGAGCTTTTTAAAGCTCCGGGTGGGTGGTACAATACAATCGAGAGGATTGGAATTTAGTATAGTTTTCGTGTGCAATAAAAAACTAAAGGTGTTGATCTGAATCTGGAATTAAAAAAAAGGGAGAATAAAAGTAAAGTAAATATAAAATTTTACAACAAAGTTTTTAAATGTTTTTGTATGATGTCATTTTAGAGTTTTATTTAATAAAACTTTATTAAATTTATATTGTTTAAATGTTTATATTCAAAGTTCATTTAAATTATTTTTTCTATTTTAAATAAATTCAGGGTTACATTGTAACAAATTATTTATAGTTTATTTCTCGTTTTTAAACACACACATTATTCATGTTTTATTTTCTATATTACAACTACAATTTCTTGACCTTTTATTGTTTAAAATAAATTTTTATTGAAAAAAAAAGCCACAAATAATTAATATTGATATATTGTTTACAAATTACTTTTCTAGCTAAATAATGTTATAAATCAAAATGTATTTAATGCCCGTAATTTCAACAAATAGATATCTATCAGTGTCTAGTTACTTATGGAGTAAACATATTTGGTAATTTTTACCCGTAGATAAAGATTCGAAATTAATGTGAAGTTACCTTTTAGGTAAATTTATCTGCTGGGTATTTTACACCGTAGTTATCTATTTGTTGAAGTTACGGGCATAAGTCAGTGGTTGGCATGAGAGTATGAACAACAAGAATGTCAACAAAGTTCATACAAATTATCAAATAAGTAATAAAATCACAATAAATAACTGATCAGATTACAAATAAAATCCATGGTCCATGTTCTCCTTATGCCGACCACTAAGTGCTGCCTAACATAGTTAGGGCCATTATTACAACTTGCCTTTAAGTTCGTAAAAGTAAAAGGTAACTTTAAGTAATAAAAAAAGGTTGCTTTAAAGTTAACTTTTACTATTGCGAACATAAAGGCAAATTGTAATAATGGCCCTTAAAGTTTTAAATAAAATTTAGATTTTTAAACAAATTTGTTCTTGTTTTAATTTAATTAAGAAATTTCCTAAAAACGTTACACTTAATGATTTTCAATTAAACAATTTGTTTTTATAATCTCAAAAACAAACCCATAGAATTAATATTTTTCTGTTTAATCACTACAGCAACAAAAACAAAATGATCGCAGACAGTGTGACTGTCAGTTTGAGTATTTAAAATGTTAATTAAAAAAACCTAAAGGTATTGAAATACGTTACGCATGCTTAATAATTTGAAATTAGAGAGAAAAAAAATACATGTAAATACATACAATAAACATATGGTTGGGAAACAATTTCATTCATACAATTTTTTTTTTAAATTTTTTTTTTTAAATCAAAACAAAAACTTTTTCCAAATGCAAAATCTAACCGAATCCAAATCATGCCCAACCACAACAACAACAACAACAGCATAATGTTAATTCATTATTAGTAGAAACGTTACACCAACATGCTCGACTATGGGAAGCCTCTCTCTGTTTAAATTTACCTTTGTGCTGCTTGTAATATAAACAAAACTTGCACACCTTGAATACAAATGTTAAGCGTATTTAAATTAAAAATTTTTTTTTTTCAACTTTTTTTATATCAGATTTTACTTAGTTTTGAAATTGTTGCTCGGCACCTAATGTTGTAGACATATGTATGTACATATAATTGATACAACTTCAATATTCAAAATACGCATTTTCTAAAAAGTAGAAAAAAGACGAAATTAGCGGATTAACTTTGGCTGGAATATTAGGGGTATTCACTTAGGTTTCTTTTAATAAACCTTTAAAAGAAATTATAAAAGAGTAAATCTCCAAGTAAATGAAATCTAAAGAAGCTTATTAATATTTAACTATGATCGCACAACCACCACCTGTCTATTGGTCAATTCACAAGGTCTCTTATCAGTCATATTGTCATAATATCCTAATATATCACGACTCGGCGGCTCGGCTTAACCGACTCTTAGGCATTCTGCGTGTTGGTCTCTGCTGGTTCGTTACGATAACACAATAAACATAGCATAGAAAGTAGTATTATTTTAGGAAATTTTTTGCTTGAAAAACAATAAAAACCATTGTGATATATATAAGGACATTATGACATTATGACATGATAAGAGACCTTGTGAATTGACCATATATTTGACAAATATTTATCATAACAATTAATGACGTTTGTTGTCAGGACAAAGTTGTCTAAGCATTAACAATTTTGTCATAACGAAGTAATAATACCAATACATTTAGATTATACCTAATCATTTTTATACCCTTCTCCATGAGTGGCGAGGGTTGGAAATTTCTACATTTTTCATTTGCTACCCCACAAAGTATATATATTCTGGATCGTTATAGATAGCAAAGTCGATGTAGCCATGTCTGTCGTTTCGTATGTATGTTGAAATCAACTTTCCTGAGCTCCCAAAAAACTTACTTACATAAAATCGACACAATCGGCCCACAAATGGCTGAGATATATGGAAAAAACCAGGACAACCTCGATTTTTGACCTATTTTTGATCTATGTATATCTGTATTACTAAGTCATTAATATAGACAATATAGATATCGAATAATAGATATTTCAAAGACTTTTGCGTATATAAGACCAAATTAAGTCGGACCTACAATTGATCAAAATTTGGAAAAATATTTTTCACCCCGAATTTTTTTTTCACCAAAAAAAGTTTTTGTTACAAAATTTTTGTCGCAAATAAATTTCCAATTTTTTTTTTTTCAAAAATAAAAAAAAAAAATTTGAAAAAAAAATTTTAAAAATGTTTGAAAAAAAATTTGAAAAAATTTTTTTTACATAACATTTTTCTGTTAAAAAATTAAAAAAAAAATTTTTTTTTTAGATTTTGTTACCTAAAAATTTTTTTAAAACCGAAAAATGTTCATATAAAAAGGAAAAAGAAAGAAAAATGTAGAACAAATTTTAATTTACCCCCCAAAAGGTTAACCTGGATCCGCGTATGAAATCCCATATAAGTTATTAAAAACAAAAACCGCGTTCAAAAGATACGCCATCTATTATAAATCCCAAAATTTTCAAATCAAACACCCAATGAAATTAAAATTGTTAACTAAACGAAACAAATATAAAAACTTTAAAATATTTGTGCATAAATCTCATATTACCAATTTTTTTTCCTAATTTTGTATTATAAACACCATTACTTTTCTAATACTTAGCTCTAGGAGACAATTTTATAACATCACTAGTTGACAATTTAATCATCATTTAAAAATCCAGACAACTAAATTGACACCAACTCTTACTCTCTTTTACTCCCTCCCCTACCAAAAGCGAAACGTCAACAATTGCACGAACATAAATTTAATGTACTTTAATACAATTATTGTGGCTTTTATTTGTTGCAATAAATTGCAACCCACACACTACAGTTTATACAATGTTGAATGCAATTGTAAATGGAGCCCTTAATAAAATCACAGATACGAGAGTTAGAGTTGGGGGATAATGGCACAGAGATGCGCTACTTTGGATGTTAAAATAATGATCAGCATGTTTTTACTTTTAGCAATGACAAAAACTAAAGTATAATTGTTAATGAAATACTCAAAAGGGCATTATTTATGTGAAAATAAATCTGCAACTTTCTTTATTAAAATTTTAGTTATGCAGTTTTGTAAATAAACATTTATAATATTCAGAAATAAGGTTGAAAGTTAATAAAATGCCCTGCTTCAGTTGCAAAAATAATGATCCTACTTTTAGCAAGGACAACCATTCCTTATCTTTGATAATTGTGTACAAAATACTCAATCATGAAACGTAATTGTTTATTCAAACCAGGGTTTAATATTTAGTTAAACGTTTTTTACATTTGACTACCGACTACGCAATAAATATGAATCGTTTTCATATTAATGTCCACATATACTGAAAATATACAAACTATAAACCAATGTCATATATGCACAAGCTTCATAGTAGAAATATTTGTCGCAGTTTTTCCAAAAATATTTTGCCTTACAAAATATTTTACGTTGCAGCTAGAAGACAAAATGAAAATTTTTCATTTCTAAAACATTTGCTGCCCAAATATATTTATATTTTTGGTTAGCAAAAACAAATATATTGCTTGTGTATAATATACAAAAAATTTACTACAAAAACATCAAACATGCAAACAAATTGCAGCGTGAAAACCATAAACTGCAAACGATATGCGCAGTAAAAAATTCAAACAATGGAAATATGGAAGATGCTAAATGTAGACTGCCAAACCATACGAAGTTGAAAAATGTAAAATACGAAATTGTGCGAAGTTAAAAATGTTTAAAACGAAAATGTGCATTTATAAAATATTTCAGCCACATATATGGAAATATTTAGCCGCATATAGTCACTGAGTAGAAAAATGTGAAAAAAACTATGAACAACAAGTGTGCGTTGATTTGGGTGTACAAAATAAAAATTTATATTGAATCGTGTGTTTAAGAATTTAAGTGCAATAAAATAGAAGCTTTATTTTTTGAGGTATGTATATAAGATTATTAAATAAGATTCTGGGCAAAGGATAGCGGACGATATTATTTTATTGAATTTTTTGATTAAATGATTTTTGTAATACGAATTCAAATGTATTCCTGCTGCTTGTAATAGGAGTCCAGAAAAATTAGTAACATAAAATTTTGTATGTAAAGTGGCTAAAAAAGGATAGATAATGCAACAACAAAATGTAACCACAGACAAGCAAAACAGCCAATGAATACAATCTAATAAAAAATAACAGGATCTACAAAAAAATAGTATGTTGCATAAAAACGCAATGTAGATAGATAGATTACTTTTTGTTTGTACAATTTTGATTCGTAAAATTTGTAACAGGAGAACAAACAAATAAGCAGCACAGAAAATAATTGTGCAAGAACAATTTGATGTGTGAGATATAAATGCAAATAGGCACAGGCATGAGTACAACAGGAGCAAAAGGAAATTAACTGTATACAACTACTGTATGTGTGTACATGTGTTCTGTAACTGCATAATGCAACAACAATTTACGCAAAAACCATAAACAAACACATAAATAGGTTCAATGATGATCGTGAGTGTAGCAGGAGAAAAAAAGGATAAAGAGGAATGATAGAAATTTAAGTAAGGTCCAGAATATATAATTATGCAATGAAGAAAATTTTACTATATGTACATACATAATTATGTACGACTTGTATTCTGAAAGATCGACTTTGTGTTTTTAAATGCACATTCATATGTATATCCATTCGTAATATTTGTAACAGGAGAACAAAAAAACAAATAAGCAACAGAGAACAAATTATGCAACGAAGGCACAACAATTTTTTACATAGCCACGAGTGCAGCAGGAGAAAAAGGAAATACAAGAACAACTACTTATTCTCTCAAGTAATTGTGATATACAACTGTTGTATGTGTGTCCTCTAGCTGCAAAAACCAAAAACAACTCGTGCAAAAAAAGAAAGAAATGCGTAGTAAAGGAACAACAATTCAGTGCACATGACAAAAATTACTCGAGCTAAAAATAAACCAAAATGCGTAATAAAAAATGATCTGTAACGGTACCCAACAAAAATCAGTTCTACACAAACAATGCAATAATAATATCATCCGCTATCCTTTGCCCATAACATTCTTTAATGTACTTTTACTGCATTCCTATCGTTCACAATACACGTAGGTACATACCACAGGTTCTTCATTGTATAATTTTTTACTCCTGTTACAAACGCTCAGCCAATCATACTCATTTGCATTTCAGATTGCACAAGTTGTTGTTGATTTTCTACATTAAGAGTAAAAAAACAACAAAATGCAATTAATTGCAACGGTTCCTCCTCCAAGAGTTGTTTTTGCTTTTTGCAGCTAGAAGACACACATACAACAGTTGTATATCTACATTGCGTTTTTATGCAACATACTATTTTTTTTGTAGATCCTGTTATTTTTTATTAGATTGTATTCATTGGCTGTTTTGCTTGTCTGTGGTTACATTTTGTTGTTGCATTAGCTATCCTTTTTTAGCCACTTTACATACAAAATTTTATGTTACTAATTTTTCTGGACTCCTATTACAAGCAGCAGGAATACATTTGAATTCGTATTACAAAAATCATTTAATCAAAAAATTCAATAAAATAATATCGTCCGCTATCCTTAGCCCAGAATCTTATTTAATATATTTTCACTGCATTCCTATCTTTCATAATACAATTACATACCTTAAAAAATAAAGCTTCTATTTTATTGCACTTAAATTCTTTAACACACGATTCAATATAAATTTTTATTTTGTACACCCAAATCAACGCACACTTGTTGTTCATAGTTTTTTTCACATTTTTCTACTCAGTGACTATATGCGGCAAAATATTTCGATATATGTGGCTGAAATATTTTATAAATGCACATTTTCGTTTTAAACATTTTTAACTTCGCACAATTTCGTATTTTACATTTTTCAACTTCGTATGGTTTGGCAGTCTACATTTAGCATCTTCCATATTTCCATTGTTTGAATTTTTTACTGCGCATATCGTTTGCAGTTTATGGTTTTCACGCTGCAATTTGTTTGCATGTTTGATGTTTTTGTAGTAAATTTTTTGTATATTATACACAAGCAATATATTTGTTTTTGCTAACCAAAAATATAAATATATTTGGGCAGCAAATGTTTTAGAAATGAAAAATTTTCATTTTGTCTTCTAGCTGCAACGTAAAATATTTTGTAAGGCAAAATATTTTTGGAAAAACTGCGACAAATATTTCTACTATGAAGCTTGTGCATATATGGAATTCTTAAATAGTATTTATATTTTTAGTATGTATGTGAGGAAATATTATTTTGTTAAATATTTGTTGCAGTTTTCATTTAAAATTATGAAATATTTTGCAATTTTTTGACTAATATAGTAGTAATTTTAAACTCTGCAATTAATTATCAATTCCTGTGAATCACTACTTTATATTAAAATGATTTTCCTCTAAATTATAGCTTAAGATATGAGGAATTATTAAATATATTAACTAGATCATCTGGCATATAGCACATTCATTTGGATGTTCAAAACCTGTGAAAGACTTTATTGAGGGACAATCATACAAGTCGATATTCCTGTTGTGACTTAAAGCGAAAACTCTCGAAGCTCTTTACCTTACCCACAATGGCGAGGACTGCTGTGGTTTGGCAATTTATTCATCGCGTATAGGCTGAAACTTGGCTTAGTACATCGTCATAGTCGATGGAATAAAAATTCCGATTGAGATTTATCCAAATATTTTGGGAGGCAACAATGCAGAATATCTTGAAATAGATGTCATCTTGGACAGCATTTGAATATATCACTACAGTCAAACATAAATTGCCAAGTAGAAACAAGGTTCTTAAAGCACTAGCTGGTAGCACTTGGAGCATGAATAAAGAAACTTGGCTTGGCTACCTACATATGTATAAGAAGATCGTTCAGTGATCAATAAACCTGCTACAGTATGGTCACCTACGGGGTGATTCAAAGCTGGCCTTAAGGAATGTCAGGACAAGAATGATCTGGTTTCGAAGCAAGTGGACTTAAACGTTCGCTTATGGAGAGAAATGCCAACTGATGTAATAGTAACTGTTCTCAGTGAAATTCAATGTTTATCCAGCTTTCATAAGCACATCAACCAGACAATTAAAATTTATGCTTTTATGTTTTGGTTCCTAGAAGTGTGTTAACAATTATTGAATAGATCGATTTCTTCTCAAGACATACTTAGCATTCGTAGATATTTTTCGATGTGATGTAGTAGAATAAATATGACAATTAACACTGGGAATATTCTCGATAAAATGAGCATACACAATTCTTCTTAGCTAAGAATTTAAATTCCCATCATGAAATTTCTGTCAGTTGTTTTAAAAGTATTTGTCTTGTGAAAATTGGACATATTACCCAACTTGTACAACAGAGCAAATTCGTGACTTGCCTTAAGCCATTTCCCTTCCATTCGAGATACAGGGATTTCCAACAAGAGGTGTTATTTTGGTATTCAAAGAAAAATGGCATTTTTTGAGATAAATGATCGGATGTTTATTTCATAATAAAGAGGAAGGTATGCTGTTAATAATGAAAAACAACATCAGCCAAATGGCCACCACGACCATGCTTACGGGAGCATATCCTTTTCATGAAACTTTCCATAATCAAAACCCAAAGTGGCTGCCCTATGACCTCGATAGCCTCACGAATTCTATCTTTGAGGTCTTGAATCGACGCTGGGCTGTTGGCGTAGAGCTCATATTTCACGTGGCCCCAAAGGAAGAAGTCGCAAGGTGTTAAATCACAAGATCTCGGTGGACAGTTGTGATCATCTCTTCGAGAGATAACACGGTCCGGAAACTTTTCCCGTAAAAGAGCAATGGTTTCGTTGTCCAGATAAATATCATCCAACTCCGACCATAAGATACGGAGTAATGACAAGAGAACGACGAGGAATGGACAAACCTGGGTTTTCTTCAACACTTTGGGCTACAGCAGCAATATTCTCAGTTGTTCATGAGCGACGTGCTCGGGTTTTATTCTTCACATCACTAACTTGTCCCAACTGCTCGAATTTTTCCACTAATTTCTGTATTGCGGTCCGACAAGGTGCTTCATGACGACCCACAAATGCTTTAGTTTTGCGAACTGTGACTGCAAGATTTTCACCATTTTTGCAGTGAATTTTAATCATTTCAATGCGTTGTTAATGCGTGTATCGTTCCATTTTTAGTAATGGGGTAGTTTCTACTTGTCAAATATCACTATTTATACACACGCCATCTTTCGGGAATCTTTTACAATGCTCTTAACGGACAAACTAGTATGTTCGAATTCTAGAGCTTTCGATGTTAATGTTAGCAGCTTAAACATTTAGTGTTGCCACAGTTATAAACAATGCTAATAACCGCATGCTATAAACATTCTTGATAATTAGAAGCTTCTACTGATGGACGTGTTTATAAACATGATTAATGCTACAGGCAGTCGTTACAGACCGTTAAATTCAAATCGCTATTGCAAATTCGTAACAATACTTTATACGACATATATACTTTATGGGGTTGCAAATGCAAAAAGTGGTAATAACAAACGGAATGCAAACTTATATATACCCCTACCACTCATGCATTTTAAACTAACTCAGCCAATAATGTTATAAAAGATTTATCCCTCCGTTATTGATTTGGTACAGATCGTAGCAGTTGTATAGAAATTATTTATCTTTTTGCAATAGATGCTACTATGATGTGATCTCTATAATGATTGAGTCTACTTGAAGATCACATTCCTGCATCAACTAATATTACCCTCACCACCAAGGTAGCGTTTACAATAAAACTTCTTAAGCCACTGACATTGTGTGACATGATCAAATTTATCATCTCAACAAAGCTCCATACACACTATTAAACTGTTGTGATATTATTTTTTTTCCTTAAGCATTTCATGTGTAAAAGAGAATAAATATGTAGTATTGAACGTAAGTATCACTTTCAATTTTAAATAGAAAAATGCTATTCTACGTCTATACAGCTTTAACGCTATTATTTTCCATTAAAAACTAAAAAAAAAACTATTGAATTTATTTAATACAAACAAGATGTGCTCTAGGAACAAAAAAAAAAAAAAAACTTCACAATCATCTTTTACAACTTTAAAGTAAAAAAAATGTTTTTCTTTTTTTTAAGATCTGTTAAATGGGCGTTTTTGCTATTTAAAATCTGTTTCTTATTTTTATTTTATTCTTCTTTTAATAAAAAAAAACGCGTTTTTAATGCGTAATTGCTTTTTTATTTGTTGTGCTCTTTTGCGATGATCTGCTCTGTTTAATTTCAACAACAAAAACTCTATACTTTTTGTACTCTTTGTTGTATATGGTTATTGTAATGGCTTGTTCGTTGTTGTTCTTGTTGTTGTAGTTATGAATACATTATAATTGTTGTTTTATGGTAAATGACATCATTAGTGATGTCATTTATCTCCTCATTGATTTGTTTACGAATATTTAAAACCGGTTAATTTCTTAATGCTTCTTCTTGTGCTATGGTTCTCAATTTATTTTTTTTTTATTATACTTATTTTAATCAAGCTGTTCATTGGCAACATTTGCTGTGAGAATATGTTTATTAAGTTAATTTAGTTTTCAAAGTTCATAGTTTTTTTTTTTTTTAAATAGAGCTTAGCAAATATTTGTTCAAGTATTTTTCATAAATTTATTATTTATTTACATAGATTATTATTATTAGTTTCTAGCAGTTGAGAGATTGAGATCATTTAGTTTGAGGAATATCATTATGTTGAAGTTGATAAAATTTAAAAACTATTAGAAAATTAACCAAATTTTGATAAAATATTCGAAAGAATTAATCTAAATTAAATTTTCAAAATCAAATCATACCTATTTCATATCTCAGAAACTAGATCTCGGGCCATTTTGAAATTTTCGAGATGCTTAGAAAATATTTATTTCGGTTTCGTGTTTTAAAAGTTAGTTCGATTTACACACACAAATAGATATAGCCCAGTTAAATAAGTGTTTTATGCGTAATTGAATATAGTGGACCGAAATTAAGCATACTCTTAAACGCATTGATGTTTTAAATTATAAACTAACGATACACGAGTTATTGAAGGTCAAAGGTCACAGATCACGCGTGACTCATGTCATACTGTCATCTTATTTTTATTCAGTGTTGTTTGACAATTCATCATGAAATAAACACTTCAAAAATCGGCATTCGGTGAAAAATTTCGTTTTATACTAAAAACGTCGTTTCATACTAAAAACGTAGTTTTATACTAAAAACGTAGTTTTATACTAAAAACGTAGTTTTTTACTAAAAACGTAGTTTTATACTAAAAACGTAGTTTTATAATAATACTAAAAATACTAAAAGCGTAGTTTTATACTAAAAACGTAGTTTTTTACTAAAAGCGTAGTTTTATAATAAAATCTTAGTTTTATAATAAAAACGTAGTTTTATGATAAAAACGTAGTTCTGTACTAAATACGTAGTTTTTTACTAAAAACGTAGTTTTATACTAAAAACGTAGTTTTATACTAAAAACGTAGTTTTATACTAAAAACGTAGTTTTATACTAAAACCATCGTTTTATACTAAAACCATCGTTTTATACTAAAACCATCGTTTTATACTAAAACCATCGTTTTATGCTAAAAACGTAGTTTTATACTAAAAACGTAGTTTTATACTAAAACCATCATTTTATGCTAAAACCGTCGTTTTATACTAAAAACGTAGTTGTATACTAAAACCATCGTTTTATGCTAAAACCCTCGTTTTATACTAAAACCATCGTTTTATACTAAAACCATCGTTTTATACTAAAACCATCGTTTTATACTAAAACCATCGTTTTGTACTAAAACCAACGTTTATGATAAAAACGTAGTTTTATACTAAAACCATCGTTTTATACTAAAACCATCGTTTTATAATAAAACCATCGTTTTAAACCATCGTTTTATACTAAATCCATCGTTTTATACTAAAACCATCGTTTTATACTAAAACCATCGTTTTATACTAAAACCATCGTTTTATACTAAAACCATCGTTTTATACTAAAACCATCGTTTTATACTAAAACCATCGTTTTATACTAAAACCATCGTTTTATACTAAAAGCATCGTTTTATACTAAATCCATCGTTTTATACTAAAACCATCGTTTTAAACCATCGTTTTATACTAAAACCATCGTTTTATACTAAAACCATCGTTTTATACTAAAACCATCGTTTTATACTAAAACCATCGTTTTATACTAAAACCATCGTTTTATACTAAAACCATCGTTTTATACTAAAACCATCGTTTTATACTAAAAGCATCGTTTTATACTAAATCCATCGTTTTATACTAAATACATCGTTTTATACTATAGTTTTATACTAAAACCATCTTTTTGTACTAAAATCATCGTTTTGTACTAAAACCAAAGTTTTATACTAAAAACTTAGTTTTATACTAAAAACTTAGTTTTATACTAAAAACTTAGTTTTATACTAAAAACTTAGTTTTATACTAAAAACTTAGTTTTATACTAAAAACTTAGTTTTATACTAAAAACTTAGTTTTATACTAAAAACTTAGTTTTATACTAAAAACTTAGTTTTATACTAAAAACTTAGTTTTATACTAAAAACTTAGTTTTATACTAAAAACTTAGTTTTATACTAAAAACTTAGTTTTATACTAAAAACTTAGTTTTATACTAAAAACTTAGTTTTATACTAAAAACTTAGTTTTATACTAAAAACTTAGTTTTATACTAAAAACTTAGTTTTATACTAAAAACTTAGTTTTATACTAAAAACTTAGTTTTATACTAAAAACTTAGTTTTATACTAAAAACTTAGTTTTATACTAAAAACTTAGTTTTATACTAAAAACTTAGTTTTATACTAAAAACTTAGTTTTATACTAAAAACGTAGTTTTATACTAAAAACGTAGTTTTATACTAAAAACTTAGTTTTATACTAAAAACTTAGCTTTATACTAAAAACGTAGTTTTATACTAAAAACGTAGTTTTATACTAAAGACGTAGTTTTAAACTAGAAACGTATTTTTATACTAAAAACTTAGTTTTATACTAAAAACGTAGTTTTATACTAAAAACGTAGTTTTATACTAAAAACGTAGTTTGATACAAAAACGTAGTTTTGTATTAAAAACGTAGTTTTATACTAAAAACGTCGTTTTATACCAAAAACTTCGTTGTATACTAAAAACTTATTTTTATACTAAAAACTTATTTTTATACTAAAAACTTATTTTTATACTAAAAACTTATTTTTATACTAAAAACTTATTTTGATACTAGAAACTTATTTTTATACTAAAAACTTATTTTTATACTAAAAACTTATTTTTATACTAAAAACGTCGTTTTATACTAAAAACGTAGTTTTATACTAAAAACGTCGTTTTATACTAAAAACGTAGTTTTATACTAAAAACGTAGTTTTATACTAAAAACGTAGTTTTATACTAAAAACGTAGTTTTATACTAAAAACGTAGTTTTATACTAAAAACGTAGTTTTATACTAAAAACGTAGTTTTATACTAAAAACGTAGTTTTATACTAAAAACGTAGTTTTATAATAAAAATGTAGTTTTATACTAAAAACGTAGTTTTATACTAAAAACGTAGTTTTATACTAAAAACGTAGTTTTATACTAAAACCATCGTTTTATACTAAAACCATCGCTTTATACTAAAACCGTCGTTTTATTCTAAAAACGTAGTTTTATACTAAAACCATCGTTTTATGCTAAAAACTTATTTTTGTACTAAAAATGTCGTTTTATACTAAAAACGTAGTTTTATTCTAAAAACGTAGTTTTATTCTAAAAACGTAGTTTTATACTAAAAACGTAGTTTTATACTAAAAACGTAGTTTTATACTAAAAACGTAGTTTTATACTAAAAACGTAGTTTTATACTAAAAACGTTGTTTTATACTAAAAACGTAGTTTTATACTAAAAACGTAGTTTTATACTAAAAACGTAGTTTTATACTAAAAACGTAGTTTCATACTAAAAACGTAGTTTTATACTAAAATCGTAGTTTTATACTAAAATACGTAGTTTTATACTAAAACGTTGTTTTATACTAAAACGTTGTTTTACACTAAAACGTTGTTTTATACTAAAAACGTAGTTTTATACTAAAAACTTAGTTGTATACTAAAAACATAGTTTTGTACTAAAATCGTAGTTTTATACTAAAAACGTAGTTTTATACTAAAAACGTAGTTTTATACTAAAAACGTAGTTTAATACTAAAACCGTAGTTTTATACTAAAAACGTAGTTTTATACTAAAAACGTAGTTTTATACTAAAAACGTAGTTTTATACTAAAAACGTAGTGTTATACTAAAAACGTAGTGTTATACTAAAAACATAGTTTTATACTAAAAACGTAGTTTTATACTAAAATCTTAGTTTTGTACTAAAAATATTGTATTATACTAAAAATATAGTTTTATACTAAAAACGTCATTTTATACTAACACGTAGTTTTATACTAAAAGGTTGATTTATACTAAAAGGTTGTTTTATACTAAAAACGTCGTTTTATACTAAAACGAAGTTTTATAATAAAACGTCGTTTTATACTAAAACGAAGTTTTATAATAAAACGTTGTTTTATACTAAAACGTTGTTTTATACTAAAACGTTGTTTTATACTAAAACGTTGTTTTATACTAAAACGTTGTTTTATACTAAAAACGTCGTTTTATACTAAAAATTTCGTTTCATATTAAAAACCTAGTTTTATACTGAAAAATTTTTTTATACTAAAAACTTTTTTTTATACTAAAAACGTAATTTTTCACTTAAAACGTGGTTTTATTCTAAAAACGTCGTTTTATACTATTCTTTTATATTAAATGTTAGAGCTACATCAGTTTGCTACCTCCACAGAACTAGTTACATAACTAGTTCTGCGTCAGTTTCCTTACTCTTAGGGAAATAACAAGACAATATCGTGTAAGTTTTTTTTGGCTGCCTTAAATTATGTAGTTGTTTTGATAGTATAAATCTGTCCTCTATATTTTTCTAAACGTACTGAAATTCTAAATCAGCTGTGAAAAAAAAAAAATCACCTACTGTAATCAATTCCCTTGATTTGTATAATGCCGGCCGCATCACAATTGCAATGTCTTGAAATTACTCAATTACAACGCCTTTGGTTGTCTATGAAATTTAAACTTTAGTTGTTTTTCTACATTGACAACTACTTAGTATGAACTAGAATTGAAAATGATTGAATGAATGAATGAATATTGAATAACAGCAAACAAACAACATTGACCCGATTTCCTTGCACCGATTAATTAATAAAGTTCATTAGATCCTCAATGCGTGTTATTTTATTTTTTTTTTATAAAATATTATGCAAGTTGCACTAGCCTCTAGATCCCCTTTCCCTATTTTGATACATACTTTTTTTCTAGTATTCAATTAATTTATGGCCTTTATGGCATAAATGTGTTGTATGTGTTTTCTTTAGTAACGCTTTAGATCAAAGTAGAAGGGGGGGGGAGACTCATCCTACTCGCCTCCCACTTCTAAAAGGGAAATAATTTATGTTTTGCCCGGGTGTGCGTGTCATTTAATTAACGCATGAGACAATGAACTAAAGTAATTTAAGCATAAATATTAATATGTATACAGAATAGCGGAAAACTAGGCAGGGATTCCCAACACTTATGAAAACTTTTTCACTCTTAACATTAAGTTTTTTTGATTGAAGTTGGATTATTTGCAAAATCTGCAATTCATTATCATATTTTGTTTTCATAATGAGACATTTTTGGAAAATTCAAAAGTTTGGGAACCTCTTTATTGCTAACAAATCCCTACTAATACAAACGTTTTTACTTACGAAATGGTGTGACTTCTTCTGTTGCCAATATTGACTTGCTCTAATGTATGTCAAATGATTAACAATACAAAGTGTTGAAAAACAATTACTTTGTAGTATTTAACTTGAGAAAAAGAATATCGCTGCTAAGCTTAGGTCAAAGAAAAACAAATTGTTTTTCTAACAAATTTTCTTATGCCTCTCTGCAAGGTGTTGTAATCTTAAAATCTTCTACAATTACACTAGAAGTATTTATAATTTGTAGTCAACTGCTGATTCATAGACTGAAGAAAACACACATTTTTGTAATAAATGTCTTTTTTTATGACAAGTATAAGTAAAATAGAAATATTTATTATCATCACTATAATTAAATCACATTCATTTGAAACAATAGCAACCAAACAGACATGTAGACATGGAACCCCAGCTTGGGCAGAGCAAATAAATTTAAACCTAATTACTGTAAAACAAACTTAATGATTAATGGAACTGCCAGATTATTGTTTAAAAATAAGGGGGAAAAATAGTCCCCTAATGGTAATTAGAGGGAATATACGTAATCAAGATGTACATGCTGTAGTTTGTATCAACAAAGCGTCATGTCATATGCGGGAAGTTTTGCTTTACTTTTTTACTTAATTTGAAACAAGGGTATACAAAGAAACAAGGTGGCTTAAATTAAAATGTTTGTAAGATATATTTGACAATTGAATATTGCTGATGAAGCCTGTATTCTAATAAGTGTCTTTATTACTTTATCAATGTACTCTTTCAATTATTAGAAATAGTTAAATGAGCTTAAATCTATTAATAATTAATTTGAGAAACTCGTGAAATAATTTTGAGAAATTTATTAAATACTTTGCGAAAACGTTTTGCTGCGGCTCCTTTTGTATTCTAAATATAGCAACCAAATTAATTGAATAAGTGTGAAATGTTTGCAAAAATCAGCAAACAGGTGTTAAAAATCATGTGCAAATATTTAAAATGTTTAGAACTTTTAATAGTTTTGGATTTTATTTTATAATTAGGAAATTTATTTTATAATCAAGTTGTAGGGTATATTTCTGTTTGTTTTAAAAACTGATTAAATGTTTTATTAAGAAAAGATTTACCACGCCCTTAATGTCCAGAAGTGACATCATTAATTTGACGTTTGACAAACAAAGCTGTTGTCCAACCATTAATAACGATATATGATATATTATGGCGAGGCACAGTGAAACGTTTTTTGGTATCTCGGGAACTATTAAAGATATTGTTACAAAATTTCATATGGTTGAAAAAAAAAAAACGTAAAAATTTTCCAAAGGGGGCAAGTTTGTGGAACTTCTGAGGAGTAAATAAAGACTTTTTATATAAGCATTTGATATTAGTGAAAAGCTTAGGACCTGAAGACTGATATTATAGTAAAATTAAATAATTTTTTATATTTTTGGGACCTCATTTACCTTAAAAACTAAAAAAATTAAAATATAATGATTTTCCATGAAGAAAAATATAAAATTTGAATAAATGAAAAATTTTAACGGTTATAGATATCATAACAAAATTTGGCACTAATATAGACTTAAATGTCCTTAAATCAATGGCATTACAATTTTTACATTTTTTGTTTTTAAATACCGAAAATCCTAAAACGGGGAAAATGTGTTCCAAAAAACTGAGTTTTTTTAGAAAAGTGCCTATTGTGACGTTATTTACCTCGTGATAGTAAAAGCACTTTGTAATTTTATACTAAAAACGTAGTTTTATACTAAAAACGTAGTTTTATACTAAAAACGTAGTTTTATACTAAAAACGGTGTTTTATACTAAAAACGTAGTTTATACTAAAAACGTAGTTTTATACTAAAAACGTAGTTTTGTACTAAAAACGTAGTTTTATACTAAAAACGTAGTTTTATACTAAAAACGTAGTTTTATACTAAAAACGTAGTTTTATACTAAAAACGTAGTTTTATACTAAAAACGTAGTTTTATACTAAAAACGTAGTTTTATACTAAAAACGTAGTTTTATACCAAAAACGTAGTTTTATACTAAAAACGCAGTTTTATACTAAAAACGTAGTTTTATACTAAAAACGTAGTTTTATACTAAAAACGTAGTTTTATACTAAAACCATCGTTTTATACTAAAAACGTAGTTTTATACTAAAAACGTAGTTTTATACTAAAAACGCCTTTTGATTTAATTTTATACTAAAAATGCCTTTTGAGAATTTTTTACTCAAATCTGAAATTTTTTTAAAAAATTGGCAAAGTTTGGGTGGGTCTGGGGGCTGTTCTGTCTGCTTAAATGAGCCAAATTTACTTCACACGCTTTTGCATTAAATTCTCTTTCCGGATCATATAAAAATTGTTTAAAGTCCCGAAGAAAATGTTATTCTACAAAAGGAAAAATATATGAGGTTTTTTGGGAAAAAACGTAAAAATATGTCCCACTTTGTATGCGTATAACTTTTTATAAAGACGAGATAACTGTTAGAAAGTTGTTTTTATTTTATTTAGAATTTTATAGTCAATATAGCTGATATTTTTGAAATAAATTATGAGCATCAGTAGGCTCGTCATATCTAAAAAACCATAAAAATATCGAGGAAAATTCAAAAAATAAATTTATAAACCTGAATATCTCTTCAACTAATAGAGATAATCTATACATGTGAACATATTTTTTGTAGATCTTTATAAGGACTATTTATATTTAAAATTTCAGCTCATTCCGATCATAAATGTATTTTTGTAGATTTTTTTAAAAAATTTATGAGAGGTGACCAACTTTGAGGGGCTACACACTTGCCCCCATTAGCGCTAGGAAGCTGAAAAAACGCAAATCAACTCGAAGACACCTCAGCTCCAACCATTATTTCCAAAAAAAAGTGTTTCAAAACCACTGTGCTACATAATATACAAAAAACCAAAAAGGGCGGTTTTTTTGGGGCGTTGCAAAAATTTTTTTTTTTTGTATGAAGACTAAACCGCTCTAACAACCATGTTTAAGAATATTTTATTGATGTATTAAAGTTATTCACCTAATTACAATTACTTTATCTTTAAAGCTAAGCTAAATTTATTTATTTGTATAAAAATCTGGCCACACTGTTTTCAAATAGCAATGAATTTAAATTATTGTTATTTGTTTTTTTTTTAGTTTTTGAAAAATGACAACTCATTAAACTGTAGAGAGCGCCTTTAAATTGCACTTTGTTCTAATTTTTGTTCTACTTTTTTTATACGTATTTTAGTTTTTTTTTGTTATTGTTTCATTTAGATTAAAATTTAACTCAACATTAATTATAATCAGATAGATACCCACACACACACATTGTAGCAAATGTTATAGCGATCGGCCACAAAAAACAAAACACATAAAATTAATACAAGTATTTATATTCACAAGTTGGCACTGGAAATATTTAAATTTTGTTTAATTAAAAGTATTGAACAGTTTAATGTTTATAAGTTTAGAGGCTAAACTTTTTTTTAAGAAATATAAAAAAAAATATGAGAATATTTTCCTTTTATTAGCAAACATTTGAGTAATAATTTAAAATTCATCAGATTGCCAAAGGTATTACCTCGATACTTTTGCAAATATGTATAATTTGGTAGCATTGTTCAAGCATCAATCTATTCCAGATGATTCATACTGATCATAAATGTCAAAAAGTGAGCGCACTATGACTTTTGTCATTACTCTTTGCATTACCTTGTATCAATGTTAGATTACATCACGAATTTCAAGCAAGCGGTGTTTAACATTGTTATTTCGTTAATCACTTCATCTCTCTATGAGGAATTTTATGTATAAATTGTCTTTAAATATATATATCTTCTCTAAAACTTGTTTAATAAACCTGCATTTATAAGGGAACATGCCTATTATTTCCCTTATAATATGACGTCATAATCATATCATAATTGATTCCCTGCTTTTCAAATGTTTCTTTATTAATTAAACAATAATTATTAATTGTTTTCTTTTAATTTGAAATTAAATAAATATTCATAAGCTTTAGATAAATATTGAAAGTATTTTTTTGTATAGTTTTTTTCCTTAAATAAACAAATGTTTATGAGTTTTCCTCAATTCCTTGACACATAATATGTGAATATGTTTAACAAATATAAACATTTGTTTACAAAAAAAATGTATGTATTTAATAAATATTTCTCTCACTTTGTTTATTATGCATTTTAACAACATTCATAGATGCCTCATCGGAATATAGTAATTTAAAAGGATGAAGTCTGTAAAAAAATAACAATTTCGTTTAATATCAACAAGAAAGATAGTTATATTCCGCTGTTCTGAATCTTATATACCCTTTACCAAATTATACTTTAAAATAAATAAAAAAAATATTTTTTTTTTTTCGAAATTGTTTTTTAAGTTTTTTCCAATATTTAAAAAAATTTTTTTTTAAATAAAATTTTTTTTTTTAATTTATTAGTGAAAAAAATTTATGACAAAATAATTTTTTTTGTGAAAAAAAATTCGAGTTAAAAAATATTTTTACCGATTATGACCCATTGTAGGTCTAACTTACTATAGCCTTATATACATCGTTGCAAAGGACTTTCAAATATCTATCATTAGATATCCATATTGTGTATATTTATGACTTAGCAATCGAGATAAAGATAAAAAAATAGGCCAAATATAGAGGTTGTCTCGGATTTTTGCTCATATCTCCGTTATTTATGGACGGATTTTGCTGATTTTAAATAGGAAACTTCTCGCAAGCATGTCTGACAGAATTATTGAATATTTGGATCCCGAAGATATCTGGGGTCTTCAGAAAATTGATTTCAACAGACAGACGGACAGACATGGCTAAATCGATTCCGCTATCTATAAGGATCCAGAATATATATACTTTATAGGGTCGGAAAATTATATTGTGGAAATTAAAAACGAAGGGGTTAACTGTCAAACGAACTTTCAAATGATCAGTATACTCTGGCAAATCATCATGAATAGATTGGCACTACCAAATTATCAAAATTTACTTTTACGTGTGGCCACTACCAAATTTTCTTGCGGAAGTTGCTTCCAGAAGTGACATCCAGAAGTTTTTGTCGTGTAAACACGTATTAGAAGTCGAGTTCCACAAGTCACGGCTTGCAGAAGTTTCTTGCAGCAATTATGGAATCACGTGTTTGTTGCTAGCTGCAAGTTACTTGAACGACTTGCCATGAACTGCAAGTATTTTGAAGACTTGCAGAAGGAGTCGGGTAAACAGTTTGAGGTATTCTATTGTTTTCTGTTCTGTTTTGTGTATAGCCAAACTCATTTTAGTATCATTATTAGACATTATCAGGAAATTTTTCAGCTGCATGGAATCTTCGTTCCGCAATTCTTCAAGAAAAGTATTTTGGAAACTCAAAACCACACCCAATTTCTCACCTTCTTTTTGTTTCTTGTTTTTTAATTTGTTGTTTCTTATTAATTTAATATGCTGCGATGGCAGCTGCCTATCTTATTTAGCTACAATGCATTTTTATACTGTCATTCGTAAAAAAAGGCAAAACTCTACTGCAAGCTGTACTCATATTGTGTGGAATCACGTCTGTAATTTCTTGCCACAAGTTTGTCGTAATAACTTCTGCAAACCACTTCTGGAAGCAGACTTCCGCAAGCTTCGGCTTGAGTGGAAACACTTCAGCAAATACTTGCAGAAGTTCTTGCGTAAGTAACTTGCTAGTGAACACACTGCTTTATAGAAGACTGTTTTATATACCACGGTGGCTATATACCCGAAGTCATTTCCAAATGTTAATTCCCATGTATTGATCTTTCGAATAAAAAAATTTGTTTTATTAAAATTTACTTTCTTGTGTTCTTTTTAACAATTTAAAGTTCTATTGGGCTTAAAAAACACCACTTTAGCGAGATTTTAAAGCTTCTATGACAGAATTGCCATCTATTATTTTGATGTGTATTTAAACTAGAGCCAGCCAAATTGAAGTTTGCAGGTCCTTCGTAGCTATCAGCCTCATACCTAATTTATTGTACGAAATCATTCAGTCTCACTAGATTAATAAACTTCTTATCAATCTCAAATCGTATCTTGGAAATCTATACTGTTACAAATTTGCAATAGCGATTTGAATTTAACGGTCTGTAACGACTGCCTGCAGCATTCATCATGTTTATAAACACGTTCATCAGTAGAAGCTTCTAAGTACTTATCAACAATGTTTATAGCATTCGGTTATTAGCCTTGTTTATAAGTATGGCAACACTACATGTTTAAACTGCTAACATTGAAAGCTCTAGAATTCGAATGTACTAGTTTGTCCGTTAAGAGCATTGTAGAAGATTCACGAAAGATGGCGTGTTTATAAATTGTGGTAGAGGTTGCAGTCGTGAGAGTATCCGGTTTATTTAAAGGAAATAAACCAACGTTTTAAAATGGTTAAAACTTAACAATATTAATTAGGTTTCCATCAATAGCTTTCAGCACCAAGTAAAACAATAGCATTTTAACTTGCTAATAAATAAGTCATTACATTGATATCACTTAAAACTAGTTACAAGTAACGACTTCAATAAGTCAATGATCGTAAAAACTATCAGAAAGTCTATGTCAGTAAAAACTGAATGTGTTCATGCAAATTTCTTATAAATAAGTACTTATTCAACTACTTCTATGTAATGCAGATGGTAATGTAATGATAAAGTATTTTATTTGTGTACTTATAGTTTTGTTACGATTTTCCTACTACATATTATCTATATTCAGATTTTGAAATTAAAATTGTTGAAGGTTGAAGTATTTTTATTCTATTCATTTGTTACCACATTGCTAAGAGATTACATTCTTTGAAATTTTCCTTTTTATTTAAACAAATTTTCCAAAACATTTCATTTGTTTTCATTTCAACGGCTGGCTGGCTGGATGCCTGCCTGCACCGTTGACTATTTCCAATTGCAGATTGTCGAATTGTACGTGATTATTTGTTAATATTTATTTTTTGTTTACTTTTTTTTATTAATAATTTGTTTTGTTATTATATTTTGTTTGTAAATGAAACATTACACATGGATTTTAATAATAAAACGGCATCATGGTTGTGACAAAAACAAAAAAACAAATAAATTCATGTCTTGATTAGTAATAATATTTGTTGTTTTTTTTGTTATATACATGACATTTTTACAGTTAAAATAATTTAATTATAGCCAGATGATTAATTACATGAAGTCATTTTTGAGATTAGTAAAATATAATTTAATAAACAAAATTTACTATTGAAGGTCTTCTGAGGGAGAGGGGATAGATTATTAGATTTGTTATTAGAGTGTTTTATTTAAAAGACATTTGGTCAATTCACAAGGTCTCTTATCATGTCATATTGTCATAATGTCCTAATATTTCACAATGGTTTTTATTGCTTTTCAAGCAAAAAATGTCCTAAAATAATACTTCTTTCTATGCTATGTTTATTGTGTTATCGTAACGAACCAGCAGAGACCAACGCCGAATACCTAATAGTCGGTCGTGTCGTGATATATTACGACAATATGACTGATAAGAGACCTTGTGAATTGACCAATTATTAAATCTTTAAATAATACCCACCAAAAACTGAACAATTTACTCTTCGATGGCAAACTCATGTTATATGCATTACTTACAAGTTGTTGGGTAATGGCTGACATAAAATCTGATATATAAGTACTTGTTTAAGATATCCAGAATAAAATTCTCTCATCTTTTAGAAAATAAATGTAGAATAGCTTATGAAGGTTCTTGTCCTGTTAACGCCAATGTATAGGCAGTTATTATTTAAGTATTTTAACTCATTACTTTGTAATGTAATATGTAGATGCGGGGACTCGCTATCTGGTGCGCATCCTAAATGTAAAATTTTTCATGACTCTGGCCCATAAATTAGGCTGACTTTAGCTTTGACGGCCGCTGTGGTTTGTGGCTTATTCGGACAGTCCTGCGACTTAAGAAAAACCCACAAGAAAAAGTCTAATAGGGTTAAATAGCACGATCACAAGTGAGATGACCATGCCCTCATATCGCACTTGCAGAATGTCTAATGTGGCATATGTTGTGTGGCACGTAGCGCAGTCCTGGTGCTGTGGCAAAATGAAGATGATAATCATCGACTTATGGCGCTCGCTGTTGATGGTGAAGACCAGGCCAACGTCGTTCTCGAAGAAATTTGGACCAATGATGCTGCCAGTCTAAAATCTACATCAGACAGACATCAGACGTACAGTACGGCTAAAGAACGAATTTTCCCTGTAATGTGTTATGCGGTCCACTGGCCAATCGACCACAAAGGGATGTGTTATTGACGATAAACGTGTATTACGTAAAAATCTGCGGGTATCAGGAACAAGTTCCCTAATTTCATCAGAACACATTCCATTGTAGTACCGATAGAACAGTGAAACGCAGCCCACATTGCGATGGTGCTCCAGCGAACCAATAGAGTTGGACACCCTACTATCACCAATAATCACCTTCGACCTCTCCTGTACGCGGTCGAGCAGCTCCAAAATAGACTTTGAAGCACCGGCCCATATATGGGAGTTGTATTCCATTTTCGGTCGGATATAGGTGGTGTAAATAGTGAGGAGATCAGATGGAGTGAAGTAATTCCTACACCGTTTCAAAAAACCGAGACACTTGAATGCTTCTTTCGTCACTTGAAAAATGTGTTTAGACCAGCGGACATCACATTGTATTTTCATGCCCACAACATCAAGAGCGTCTGATTCCACAATATTTACACCATCCATAAATACAGATGAAGCAACATTGTTTGTCGTTCGTTTTTGTGTCAACATGCAACACTGTGTCTTGCGGGCTTTGAAAGCGACTCTATTCGCACGACCCCATTCCGAGATTGTCACAAGATCCCGATTAAGGTAATCATTCATGTTTTGCCTCATTCCCCCAATCTCCGACAGGCTTGGTCTAAAACTGATTGAATATGAATGGCAAATGTTGCTGTCATCTGCAAAAGAAAAGATAGGGTTGGAAGTTTGACGTAGAAGGTCATTTAGAAAAATAAGGAATTGAGTAGGAGAAAGAACGGAGCCTTGCGGTACCCCTCAATTTATCTTGAACTCGTTTGATGAGATTCCATCTACAACAACTCGTATAGTGCGATTTCTGAGAAAGCTCGATATAAATCGAGAGAAGTTATTACCGACACCAAAAGCAATAAGTTCACCGTGCCACACTCTATCGAACGCCTTGGAAATATCTAGAGCCACCACTTTACTTCCCCCAAAACGGTGAATGGAACGACGCCATTTTTCCGATAGGAAGGCTAGCAAGTCTCCCGTAGAGCGTCCTCTACGGAAGCCATACTGGCGGTCGTTAAGCAAATTGTTGGATTCTAAATATTTAACCATATGGTAGTTTACCATACTTTCCTTAACTTTGGAAAGGGCAGAACAAATTGCTATTGGACTTTAATTTTCAGGGTTATTAGCCTGGCCTGACATTAGCAACCTTTCAACATACAGGAAGTACGCTGGCAAGGTATGAAATGCTGAAAAGCTTGGCTAATGGACGAGCTAACGTCGAAGAGCAGCGCTGGTATGCCATCTGGCCCAGGAGACTTATGTTAATTTTGAGGACTTTTATCAACCATAAAGACATTTTATGAAGTTTTCAGTTAACTTTTTAAGATATGTTCTTTTAAGGTATTGGAAATACATCGAAACTGCGTGTATTAAAATGAGAGAATAGCAGAGACTTTGATATGTCTGCAAATATGCCTGACAAGTCTTCAAAAATCTAGCTGGATGTCATCATGAGTGAAGTCTGTTCAGAGAGAAGAGGAATCACAAGGAGTCTCTCACGCCAACTCGCTATTGTACTTGAGATAAATATCAAGAAAACCAAAGTTATGAGAATTAACAACGTTAGCACCGATAACATCAAGCTACAAGGCCATTCAGTTAAATACGTAGAAAGCTTCTGCTATCTAGGCAGTACAGTGTCAACGAATGGCGGCGATGAAACAGGCTCAATAAAGCGAGATTGGTATTCGGAAGACTACAACCAGTAAGGAGAAGCATGTGTAAAGTCTACTATGTTGTACGGAAGTGAAACCTGATTAGTATCAAACACCATCACGCAAAAGCTGCAGGTATTCACTAATAAGTAGCTCAAAATCATATGCAGAATTTTCTGGTATAACAACATCAGCAACGCGGATCTCTGGAACCTTAAAAACGAGGAACCCACACCAACACAAATATAACTTAGGAAATGGAGGTGGATCGGCCATACTATCAGAAAGAATCCGGACAGTATAACAAGGATGGCGCTAGAGTGGAATCCTCCAGGCTCAAGAAGCCGTACTGATCCAAAGAATACATGAAGACGCACGATACTCCAAGAACTATTACAGTGCAATCTTACATGGAAAAACGCGAAGACAACTGCTACAAATCTTGTAAGATGCAGATGCTTTGTGGAAGCCATATGCCATAGAGAATAAACATTAGGGTATTCAATCGATTAACCGTTAATCGGTTAACCGATTAATTTTGGTCGGTTAACTGTTCGAATAATTTAAAATTGCCGATTTTCAAATAACAAATAAACCGATTAATTTGTGTCGATTAACCGAAATTTCTTCTGTTTTGCACTTTATATAGAAATATAGTTCTAAACACAAAAATTTGATTTCTTAACTCATGAACATTCCCTTCTAGCAATAGTCTACTGAAACTAAGGATTTTGGAAATAAAATTTTTTCTAGAATGTTCTATGATAAAATTTGTCCTAATGAGAGGGAGGACGACATGATAATAGACGAAACTGAAGACATTACTGAAACGAGTCTTTTATCAGAACTTAACTCAATCAACTTTACATAGCCCCCAAATAACTTAAAGGAAAAAACCGAGACAACCTCGATTTTTGACCTATTTTTGATCTATATCTGGATAACTAAGTCATTAATATAGACAATATGGATATCTAATGATACATATTTCAAAGTCCATTGCAACGATTTATATAAGGCTATAGTAATTTGGACCTACAATGGGTCAAAATTGGGAAAATTATTTTTTAACCCGAATATTTTTTTTTACCACAAACATTTTTTTATAATTTTTGTTTCACTAATAAATTTAAAAATTTTTTTTTGAAAAATTATAAAAAAGATTGGAAAAAAATTAAAAAAAAAAAATTGAAATCAATTTTGAAAAAAAAAAAATTAATTTTGTTTACCTAAAAATATTTAAAATTTTTATTTAAAAGTATAACTTGGTGAAGAGTATATAAGCTCTTTTACCGAATATAGCTCTTTTACTTGTTATTAATAAAATGCTTAAATAAGTACACACAATTTGTGGGTTTGTTTCCGATTTAAAATTAAAATAGAAATTATTCGGTTAATCGAATAACTTAAAATTAACCGATTAAATCTAAACCCCAATTAATTATTTGCTCGATTAACCGATTAAACCAGAAACCCGATTATTTGAATACCCTAGCAAACATAGAGCGGAAACTCTCCTGTCAAAGACCTAACTCAGTTGTCAGAAACCTAAGTGGTGAGAATGTATTAATAGGAAAAACTATGGGAAAACAACACTCATATGCTCACAAGAAGGGTAATGGAGAAAAAAATATTCAACTACAATCAGAACTATTGAATCTCGCTCATGTCACTAAAAATCTTCCCCAAAAAAAAAAAAAAAAAACAACTAAATTACTAGCTGATTAAAATATGACGTATTAATTTTTGTTAATTTGTTTTTATGTCCCAAATATATTTTTCTAAACTTATTTCATACAGCGGATCTCAACGTAAACAATGTTATATTTTGCACAATTTTGTTTTGTATAAAAAAACAGCTTCGAAACTATTTTAAATTTTTTTTCTGAAAAACAAAAATAATAAAATTTATGAGTTTAGATTTAGCAGCAGCACCACGCCTGTGGGTCGCCACTAGAAACCGTCGTCGTCGTCATCGTCATCATTTCATTTGAAAATCTTTATTTTCTGTATAGTTTTTCGATAAAAATATTTGCTTAAAATAAACTTAAAATTCTTTTTATTCTTGACAGAAACGAGTCTTTTTTAAAAAAATGAAACATAATTAGCCATTTGACGTTTTGAATGGAAACTAAAGAAAATATCCAAAATAAATACACAAAATCTTAGAGAAAATAAACAACGCAACTAGATTTTTATTTGGCAATTTAATTGAGAGAAAAAAAAAAGAAGAAATGTGTGTTCAAAAATATAAATGATGAGGCACTAGATTTATTTTTAAAATAAAACAGTAAATATAAGATAATTTTACAGAGTTTTTTTTAGCATATAGTATTATAGACATAGAGCGGAAATTCTCCTGTCAAAGACCTAACTCAGTTGTCAGAAACGTAAGTGGTGAGAATGTCTTAGTAGAAAAAACTATGTTTCTCTATGGTACAAAGTACCACATTCCCACCACAATTTGATCTACGCTTCGGAATGATCCGAGCATAGAGAAATATACATAGAGCGGAAACTCTCCTGTCAAAGACCTAACTCAGTTGTCAAAAACCTAAGTGCTGAGAATGTATTAGTAAAAAAAACTATGTGAAACCAAAAACAACACTCGTATGTGTGATTATTTTGAGTAAAATTTTTGTTTGAGTTTTTTTCTAGTTTCCGCTCTTGTTGTTTCTCTATGGAGCCGAGTCTCACACGATCAAAAATTGTCAATCCAGCGACAGCTCTATCAACCGATAGTTTTTCTTCCCAGGGAAGATTTCTCGACAACTGTGAAACTGTTACAACAACAACATTTCAGATTTGCAGCATTTTCAATAAAGATTCTTTATTTTTGAGGGTAGCAGACAAACGAGAGCTAGCAAGCACTTCGTCGCTCTGTCTCATATCTTTTTTATTGAACGAAACCATATATCCAACTTCGTAACAACCTCAAATCGTATCTTTTTAGCAAGAGATGTTTATTGTACTGGTTTCAGAACCACATATTAGAGTTAAGCTATTTGGTATAAAATTCTTTAAACCCGTTTTAAATTTGGAAGACCATTTTTTTTTTTATTTAATAATTTGTGTGAAAATATTTTTGGAACTTTCTAATTCAAAGACAAATTCGCAAATTGCAAATTTGGCAAATGAGTAACAATAATAATATTAGTAAGAAATAGAAACCTTCACTTTCATTTAAATCCTTAAACCAAAATGTTTAAAAGTCTTGAAAACTTTTATACATATTTGGAACATAACAAATCTTGTATCAGCTTGTTTAGACCAACCTTTCAAAAAGACAATAAATCAATTTTAAAATAAAAACGTTATTGACTTCACCTTATTTATACTCTGAATAATACAATATTTTTGATTATGCTTAAAATTTTAATTTAAATTTTAATGAAAATCAAAAGTTTTAAGCCGCCCTCAATTGCTATTTTATATGTTTTGATTACTTCTTTTGGTTTGTTACTTTCATTACGTGCTGCCAACAAAAAAGGTCTAATTTAATTACTTTTTTTGCCATAAAGCTAGAAAATAATTATTATTCGTAACCACCACAAAAAAGCATTTAAAATTTAATAATAAAAAAATAAATAAAAACAGAATTAAAACAAATATTTTAGCACATTCCTCAAACACTTGAAAACACAACTACTACTACTATTCATTCAATTCATTCAATAGTTTAACCATTTTTGGAAACTGTAAATAACTACATTGAGTAGAGAAAAACAAATAAAACTAAGCATTAACAAAATGCTTTTGGAATTAACAATTTATTGTTAATTGCAATTTAATTAATTGCTCAATTTCTGTCCACTGGCTTGTAAATTGCTAAAATATGTTTAGAAATATTTAGTTTTACAAACAACTAAACAGTTGCTGCTATACAAATAACAAAGTTTTTTTTTAAAAAAACTCAAATTGTTTTAATTATTAAGATGTGCTGAGTTAGATAATAATAATAATGATCATCATGAGCATCATTATTTCGTCAGTAAGATCTAATCTTTGTATTAATTAAGTTTTTCCAATTGGCTGTGTGAAATTTTCTTTAATTAAGATTTTAAATGAATGAACAGATAAACATTTCTTTACTAGAAAAAAAAAAATAAATGGGTAATATTTCGAAACACACATTTCTTATTAGACAATTTAACATTAAACATATTTGTCCTTCATTTATTTAAAGCAACATAAAAATGTTTATTAAAAATTCAAAGAATTTTTATAAAAAATTTTTAATACATACATTTTTGTTTATTAATGAGACAAAAAGATATATAAAATTATTAATTGAAGTCAATTAAAAATTATTAAAATTATTTCGAAATTTCATATTTACAAACAAAAAAGGGGAATTAAGGGAAATTTTTGTTTACTAGGGAAATTATGAAAAAAAATGTTCCTCTTTAAGGGAAATTTTGAAGGATCTTTAAAACTTGAATTAAGCAATTCAAACTTCAAAATAAAATTTCCCTCATAGGGAAATTTTTTTATAAAAGGGAAATTTGAAAAATTCTCTCAAATTAACATTTACAAAATAAATCTTGCTTTGAATATAATAGAAGCTATAAAAATATAATTTTAAATAAAATTTCCCTTTGAGGGATATTTTTTTATGTGAAGGAAATTTGGAAAATTCTATAAAATTTTTCTTTAACAAACAAAAAGAGTTTTAAAAATAATAAAAATTTAAAAAATTTCGTGTTACAAAAAATTTCCCATTAAAGAAAATTTTTGCATATAAGGGATATTTGGAAAATTCTCTCAAATTTCCGTTAAGCTAATTAATCTAGCTTGAATTATAATAAAAGCTGTAAAAATTAAATTTTAAATAAAATTTCCCTTTGAGGGATATTTTTTTATGTAAGGGAAATTTTGAAAATTCTATAAAATTTTTCTTTAACAAATAAAAGAAGTTTTAAAAATAATAAAAATTTACAAAATTTCCTGTTAGAAAAAATTTCCCTTTAAAGGAAATTTTTGCATATAAGGGAAATTTGAAAAATTCTTTACAATTTTCATTAAGCAAATAAATCTAGCTTTAAATATAATAAAAGGGAAATTTTGAAAATTATATAAAATTTTTCTTTAACAAATAAAAGGAGTTTTTGAAATAATAAAAATTTACAAAATTTCCTTTTAGAAAAAATTTCCTTTTAAAGAAAATGTCTGCATATAAGGGAAATTTGGAAAGTTCTTTAAAATTAACATTAATCAAATAAATCTAGCTTAAAATATAATAAAAGCTATAAAAATTAAATTTTAAATAAAATTTCCCTTTGAGAGAAATTTTTTTATGTAAGAGAAATTTTGAAAATTCTATATAACTTTCCTTTAACAAATAAAAGGAGTTTTAAAAATAATAAAACTTGTCAAAATTTCCTATAAAAAAAAATTTTCGTTTAAAGAAAATGTCTGCATATAAGGGAAATTTGGAAAATTCTTTAAAATTAACATTAAGCAAATAAATCTAGCTTCAAATATAAAAGTTTCCTTTAATTATTAAAGGAGTTTTAAAAATAATAAAAATTTACAAAATTTCTTGTTAGAATAAATTTCCCTTTAAAGGAAATGTTTGCATATAAGGGAAATTAGAAAAAATCCTTAAAATTAACATTAAGCAAATAAATCTAGCTTCAAATATAATAAAGGCTATAAAAATTTAATTTTAAATAAAATTTCTCTTCGAGGGAAATTTTTTTATGTATGCGAAATTTTGAAAACTATATAAAATTTTTCTTTAACAATTAAAATAAGCTTTAAACATAATAAAAATTTACAAAATTTCCTGTTAGAAAAAATTTCCCTTTAAAGGGACTTTTTGCATATAAGGGAAATTTGGAAAATTCTTTAAAATTAACATTAAGCAAATTAATCTAGATTGAATTATAATAAAAGCTATAAAAATTTAATTTTAAATAAAATTTCCCTTTGAGAGAAATTTTTTTATGTAAGGGAAATTTTGAAAATTCTATAAAATTTTCTTTTAACAAAAGAAAGGAGTTTTAAAAATAATAAAAATTTACAAAATTTCTTGTTAGAATAAATTTCCCTTTAAAGAAAATGTTTGCATACATGGGAAATTTTGAAAATTCTATCAAATTAACATTAAGCAAACAAATCTAGCTATAAATATAATAAAAGCTATACAAATTTAATTTTAAATAAATTTTCCCTTGGAGGGAAATTTTTTTATGTAAGGGGAATTTTGAAAATTGTATAAAATTTGTCTTTAACAATTAAAACAAGCTTTAAACATAATATACTTTACAAATTTTGTATTAGAAACAATTTCCCTTTAAAGGAAATTTCTGTTATAAGGGAAATTTGGAAAATTCTCTCAAATTAACATTAAGCAAATAAATTTAGCTTTAAATATAATAAAAACAGTAAAAATTTAATTTTAAATAAAATTTCCCTTTGAGGGAAATTTTTTTATGTAAGAGAAATTTTGAAAATTATATACAATTTTTCTTTATTATTAAAAGGAGTTTTTAAAATAATAAAAATTTACCAAATTTCCTATTAGAAAAAATGTCCCTTTAGAGGAAATTTCTGTTATAAGGGAATTTTGGAAAATTCTCTAAAATTAACACTAAGCAAATAAATCTAGCCTTAAATATATCGAAAGCAGTAAAAATTTAATTTTAAATAAAATTTCCCTTTGAGGGAAATTTTTTTATGTAAGGGAAATTTTGAAAATTGTATAGAATTTTCCTTTAACAAATAAAAGTAGTTTTAAAAATAATAAAAATTTACAAAATTTCCTCGTATGAAAAAATTTCCCATTAAAGGAAATTTCTGTTATAAGGGAAATTTGAAAATTCTCTCAAATTACCATTTACAAATTAAATCTAGCTTTGAATATAATAAAAGCTATAAAAATTAAATTTTAAATAAAATTTCCCTTTGAGGGATATTTATTTATGTAAGGGAAATTTTGAAAATTCTATAAAATTTTTCTTTAACAAATAAAGGGAGTTTTAAAAATAATAAAAATTTCCAAAATTTTCTTTTAGAAAAAATTTCCCTTTAAAGAAAATGTCTGCATATAAGGGAAATTTGGAAAATTCTCCCAAATTAACATTAAGCAAATAAATCTAGCTTGAAATATAATAAAATCTTTAAAAAAGGAGTTTAAAAATAATAAAAAATTACAAAATTTCCTTTTAGAAAAAATTTCCCATTAAAGGAAATTTGTGTTATAAGGGAAATTTGGAAAATTCTTAAAAATTTTCATTAGGCAAACAAATCTAGCTTTAAATTTAATAAGCGCAGTTAAAATTTTATTTTAAATAACATTTCCCTTTAAGGGATATTTTTTTATGTAAGGGAAATTTTGAAAATTGTATAAAATTTGTCTTTAACAAATAAAGTGAGTTTTAAAAATAATAAAAATTTACAAAATTTCCTATTAGAAAAAATTTCCCTTTAAAGAAAATTTCTGCATATAAGGGAAATTTGAAAAATTCTCTCAAATTAACATTAAGTAAATTAATCTAGCTTCAAAGTTTAAAAAACCCGTAAAAATTGAACTTTAAATAAAATTTCCCTTTGAGGGATATTTTTTTATGTAAGAGAAATTTTGAAAATTCTATAAAATTTTTCATTAACAAATAAAATAAGCTGTAAACATATTAAAATTTTCACAATTTCCTCGTAGGAAAAAATTTCCCTTTAAAGAAAATGTCTGCATATAAGGGAAATTTGAAAAATGCTCTCAAATTTCCATTAAGCAAATAAATCTTGCTTTAAATATAATAAAAGCTATAAAAATTTAATTTTAAATAAAATTTCCCTTTGAGGGAAATTTTTTTTATGTAAGGGAAATTTTGAAAATTCTATAAAATGTTTCTTTAACAATTAAAATAAGCTTTAAACATAAGAACAATTTTCAAAATTTCCTATTAAAAAAAATTTCCCTTTAAAAAAGTGTCGGCATATAAGGGAAATTTGAAAAATTCTCTTAAATTAACATTAAGCAAATAAATCAAGCTTTATTTATAATAAAATTTGTAAAAATTAAATTTTAAATAAAATTTACCTTTGAGGGAAATTTTTTTATGTAAGGGAAATTTGGAAAATTGTATAAAATTTTTTTTAAACAAATAAAAGGAGTTTTTAAAATAATAAAAATTTCCAAAATTTCCTGTTAGAAAAAATTTCCCTTTAAAGAAAATGTCTGCATATAAGGGAAATTTGGAAAATTCTTTAAATTTAACATTAAGCAAATAAATCTAGCTTCAAATATAATAAAAGCTATACAAATTTAATTTTAAATAAAATTTCCCTTTGAGGGAAATTTTTTTTATGTAAAGGAAATTTTGGAAAATTCTATAAAATTTTTCTTAAACAAATAAAAGGAGTTTTAAAAATAATAAAAATTTCGAAAATTTCCTTTAAAAAAAATTCCCTTAAAGAAAATATCTGCATATAAGGGAAATTTGGAAAATTCTTTAAAATTAACATTAAGCAAATAAATCTAGCTTTAAATATAATAAAAGCTATAAAAATTTAATTTTAAATAAAATTTCCTTTTGAGGGAAATTTTTTTATGTAAGGGAAATTTTAAAAATTGTATAAATTTTTTCTTAAACAAATAAAAGGAGTTTTAAAAATAATAAAAGTTGCCCAAATTTCCTGTTAGAAAAAATTTCCCTTTAAAGAAAATGTCTGCATATAAGGGAAATTTGGAAAATTCTCTCAAATTAACATTAAGCAAATAAATCAAGCTTTATTTATAAAAAATTTTTAAAAATTTAATTTTTAATAAAATTTCCTTTTAAGGATATTTTTTATGTTTAAACACAATAGAAATTTACATCATTTTCTCGTAGGGAAAAATGTCCCATTAAAGTAAATTTCTGTATTTTCTGTAAACAAAAGTGATAAAGCATTTTTTGAAATGTTTCAGTGTATGAAAAAGCTTGCTTGTATATATAGTTGTTAATGTAGAACATTTGTAGGTTGAAATGTGATAACACTTTTCTGATTTTACTGTTTTTCTACTAAATTTGTGTTTAGTTTTGTCATATTTTTATGATTTTTCAAATAATTTATGTGAATTTTTATAAATAAATCGACAATATTGGTAGACTTATGTCTGATATTGAAGGTCGTAAGCATTTTAATATTTTATGTTGATTTTTTGCACATTTTCCCTCTGTCTATCTAAAACAATTTGTTTAATTTATAATAAAACAAATATATTTTTTAACTCAATTTGTTGTTATACCCTACACAATAAACTGAGATTATTGTCACAATGATATTTTGAATGTAAAGAAATTTGTATTATAAATAAAATATAAAAATTTATTTAGATTCATAGAGGTATGTATGAAGGACCATAAGTTCTTAAACTGTATTAAAAAAGCGATAGTCTTTTAAACGAACCATGTATATTTTGAGTATTTTTTTAATTTGATTCATAGTCTGATCAAATTTTATATAATTGAGATAACATACTTTAACTACTAACATTTGAGACATGATCATAAGACATGATCTACATAACAGATGTTCAGGGAGAAAAACAGATGTCCTGAACTAATACACCGAACTAGTTCTTCTGGCGGATCTCAACTAAATTCTAAGCAGTAGTGTTCTTTCAATTCAACTAAACCTTAATTCAATAAAACTACAAACAGTCATAATGCTAGCACATGCCAATGCCAGTTGGTTCGATTCGTTCAATTGCTGCTGTGGCAGTTGCAATTGCACTTAACACTGAATGTTTACATGATATAATTGCTGTTGTTGTTATTGTGTTGTCTTGTTTCCACTCGTTTCTAATGATTTTCATTTGTTTAATGTAAAATTAACATAAATTGTTTATGAAATATCAATGGGACAGGTTAGTTATTTGTTGTTGTCATTATTATTGTTTCATATTGTATAATTTTTATATTTACAAAAGCCGGCTTTTGTTAATGACATCATAATTATAGCTATTTTGAGTTTAGTAACGAGCTTATTTGCTAATTTGTATAATGAAATATTTTTAAAATTAGTTAAAACTAGTTTGTCCAGTATTTTTATATTTAAAACTATAAAAAAATAAAGAATTTTTATGGAAACACAACAGATGGAATATTAAAATTCTGAGATTTTACAGGTTTCATTTAAATGTAACTTAGTTGGCATTTAAAGATTTTGGTAAATAAAAGTTTTATAAGATTTATTTATGGGATTTTTAAACTTATTTTTAAATAAATTAAGTTTTTAATGTGCTAAAACTCCACACATTTATTCTTTCTAGTAAACTATTGGGTGTATGATTTAAAAATGCGAAATTTTCTTCCATTTTTAGTTTTTATTTTGAAACGTTTGTACAATATAAAATTATTCTATGACCTTTTCTCATCTTTCTGGCAACATATGGATTCCGAGCCAAAAGAACTGCTCATCTTTTGAGGACATGAACGAATCAAGCCCATATCGGCTACTACTCCATCTATTGTAAAACTTGCATTTTTAAGTCATACACCGAATAGTTAACTGTTTGTATTATTGCCAAAATGAATCTTAGTCTGACTGATACTTAAACAAATGTCAAATTCATCAAAGGTTTTGAAAAACGATTTTCAATTTCATTAACATTTCAAAAGTATTCATGCATTGCCAAAAAACAGTTAGAACTTGTTTTTCTGAACTCTTATCAATTTCGAAACAGATAAATTCAAATATTCGTATCTGTTTTATTTTATTTTTGCTTAAACATCTGTTAAATTTGTTTCTATTATAAAATTTATAAAAAAAAAATCTCAAACCCCCTTGAGATTAAAATGAGAAAAACGTTAATTAAATTAAAAAAAAAAACTATTTAAACATTAAAGCAAAACAAAAACTATAACAATGAAATATGTACAATATATAAAATTTAATTAAATTAACAATACACAACAAAACAACAATTTTTTATTTAGTTTTTTTTTTTTTTTAAATAATAAACAACTTGATTCATATTTTTTATAGAAAATAATTAAAAAATCGTTTAATTTTAAGTATTTATAAGCCATAAATAATAGAGATTTTGTGTGGAACATACAAAGCATGACGTTTGAAATACAATATTTAGTTAATTTTAAATAAACAAATTGAAAAAACTTAAATTGCCCGCTATGATTTGAGAGATTGAAACAAAGTATTTCTAAAAATTCCACCTAACCTAAAATTCTAAGATATAAATAAAACCTGAAAACTTTTATTAAAACTTGGTTAAAACAACTTTAATTTAACATTCTAAAACCAGAGTTCCATCTATTTCTATTTACACAATTTTCCAGCCTACCATAAAAATTCTTTTAAAACAATCTCTGTCTCTATTAATTTCTTGTAAATAATTATTTGCCTCAATTAAATGACTGCAAAATAAACTGGTTTCCTGAAAAATAGGAAATAAATAAAGAAAAACGTTAATGTTTTTTTTTTTTTTTTTTTTGAAAGATCTGGATGGCAGTCAGCTCATTAATAAATCTAAAACTTCATTGTCATAGTCAACATGAATGCCAAGAGCTATAGAAATAATTAAATGTTTGGAAAAAAAAAAACATTACAATTGTTTTTATTCCATTACATAGTTATTTTATTGTAACGTATTTTTCTTATTTTTTTGCTCAACTCACACATCAAAAACCTCAACATTAACTTTTGTCGTCATCGCAGTATGATGATCATCATCATTATTTGAAAATAAAATAACAAAAACAGTTGTCATCGTGTTCTTTTTCCTCTTAAGATTTATGCTTGACTGCGGGCATGACAATGTTGGTACTTTTGAAATATACTTTATACAAAAAGTACTTTTTGCAAAAGGTACCTTTATTTAAAATGGTCTTTTATAGAAAGTACTTTGTTTAAAAAATACTTTGTTTAAAAAATTCTTTTTCAAAAAGGTTTATTTACAAAGTACTTTTTCTAAAGGAACTTTATTTAAAAAGTTATATGCAAAAGGTAGTTTATTTAAAAAGTACTTTATTTAAAAAGTACCTTATTTAAAAAGTACTTTCCTTAAAAATTTTAAACTATTTAAAAAGTATTTTACTTGAATTTAAAAAGTACCTTTTAAAAGGTACTTTATTTAAAAAGTGCTTTTTTAAAAGGTACTTTGTTTAAAAAGTATTATCTCAAAAAGTAATTTACTCTCTTATAAGGTGCTTTATTTAAAAAGTACTTTCCTAAAAGGTACTTTATTTAAAAAGTACTTTCCTAAAAGGTACTTTATTTAAAAAGTACTTTCTTAAAATGCACTTTATTTAAAAAGTACTTTCTTAAAATGTACTCTATTTAAAAAGAATTTCTTAAAAGGTACTGTAATTAAAAAGTACTTTCTTAAAAGGCACTTTATTTAAAAAGTACTTTCTCAGAAGGTACTTTATTTAAAAAGTACTTTTTCAAAAGGTACTTTATTTAAAAAGTACTTTCTTAAAAGGTACTTTATTTAAAAGGTGCTTTTTTAAAGGTACTTTATTTAAAAAGCACTTTCTTAAAAGGTACTTTATTTAAAATGTGCTTTTTTAAAAGGTACTTTATTTAAAAAGTACTTTCTTAAAAGGTACTTTATTTAAAAAGTTCATTGTTTAAAAAGTACTTTATTTTAAATGTAAGTATTTTTTTTTAAATGTACTTTATTTAAAAAGTACTTTTTTAAAAGGTACTTTATTTAAAAAGTATTTTTTAAAAGGTATTTTATTTAAAAAGTACTTTATTTAAAAAGTACTTTAAAGTACTTTCTTAAAAGGTACTTTATTTAAAAAATACTTTCTTAAAATGTACTTTATTTAAAAAGGACTCTCTTATAAGGTACTTTATTTAAAAAGTACTTTCCTAAAAGGTACTTTATTTAAAAAGTACTTTCTTAAAAGGCACTTTATTTAAAAGGTACTTTCTCAAAAGGTACTTTATTTAAAAAGTACTTTCTTAAAATGTACTTTATTTAAAAAGTATTTCTTAAAAGGTACTGTAATTAAAAAGTACTTTCTTAAAAGGCACTTTATTTAAAAAGTACTTTCTCAGAAGGTACTTTTTTTAAAAAGTACTTTTTCAAAAGGTACTTTATTTAAAAAGCACTTTCTTAAAAGGTACTTTATTTAAAAGGTGCTTTTTTAAAGGTACTTTATTTAAAAAGCACTTTCTTAAAAGGTACTTTATTTAAAATGTGCTTTTTTAAAAGTTACTTTATTTAAAAAGTACTTTCTTAAAAGGTACTTTATTTAAAAAGTTCATTGTTTAAAAAGTACTTTGTTTTAGATGTAAGTATTTTTTTTTAAATGTACTTTATTTAAAAAGTACTTTTTTAAAAGGTACTTTATTTAAAAAGTATTTTTTAAAAGGTATTTTATTTAAAAAGTACTTTATTTAAAAAGTACTTTCTTAAAAGGTACTTTATTTAAAAAGTACTTTCTTAAAATGTACTTTATTTAAAAAGGACTCTCTTATAAGGTACTTTATTTAAAAAGTACTTTCCTAAAAGGTACTTAATTTAAAAAGTACTTTCTTAAAAGGCACTTTGTTTAAAAGGTACTTTCTCAAAAGGTGCTTTATTTAAAAAGTACTTTCTTAAAATGTACTTTATTTAAAAAATATTTCTTAAAAGGTACTGTAATGAAAAAGTACTTTCTCAGAAGGTACTTTATTTAAAAAGTACTTTTTCAAAAGGTACTTTATTTAAAAAGTACTTTATTTAAAAGGTGCTTTTTTAAAAGGTACTTTATTTAAAAAGCACTTTCTTAAAAGGTACTTTATTTAAAATGTGCTTTTTTAAAAGGTACTTTATTTAAAAAGTACTTTCTTAAAAGGTACTTTATTTAAAAAGTTCATTGTTTAAAAAGTACTTTATTTTAAATGTAAGTATTTTTTTTAAGTGTACTTTATTTAAAAAGTACTTTTTTAAAAGGTACTTTATTTAAAAAGTATTTTTTAAAAGGTATTTTATTTAAAAAGTACTTTATTTAAAAAGTAGTTTCTTAAAAGGTGCTTTATTTAAAAAGTACTTTCTTAAAATGTACTTTATTTAAAAAGGACTCTCTTATAAGGTACTTTATTTAAAATGTACTTTCCTAAGAGGTACTTTATTTAAAAAGTACTTTCTTAAAAGGCACTTTATTTAAAAGGTACTTTCTCAAAAGGTACTTTATTTAAAAAGTACTTTCTTAAAATGTACTTTATTTAAAAAGTATTTCTTAAAAGGCACTTTATTTAAAAAGTACTTTCTTAAAAGGTACTGTAATTAAAAAATACTTTCTTTAAAGGCACTTTATTTAAAAAGTACTTTCTCAGAAGGTACTTTATTTAAAAAGTACTTTTTCAAAAGGTACTTTATTTAAAAAGTACTTTCTTAAAAGGTACTTTATTTAATAGGTACTTTATTTAAAAAGTACTTTCTTAAAAGGCACTTTATTTAAAAAGTACTTTCTCAGAAGGTACTTTATTTAAAAAGTACTTTTTCAAAAGGTACTTTCTTAAAAGGTACTTTATTTAAAAGGTGCTTTTTTAAAAGGTACTTTATTTAAAATGTACTTTTTCAAAAGGTACTTTATTTAAAAAGTACTTTCTTAAAAGGTAGTTTATTTAAAAGTGCTTTCTTAAAAGGTACTTCATTTAAAAAGTACTTTCTTAAAAGGTACTTTATTTAAAAAGTACTTTCTTAAAAGGTACTTTTTAAAAAGTACTTTATTTCAAAAGTATGTATTTTCATTGCTCAAATCTGGCACGTGAATACAAGACAAGTATTTCCTTAAATGTCTAATATGGATTTAACCAGTTTTTGTTAGTGATGTTGTGTATTTGAAATGATGCTGTTTTATTGTTGTAGCTGTTACTGGTATTATTTGCCAAACAAGCGAATTGAAGGCTTTTTTTTCTCCACACTCAACAAACATGGATTTGGCTGTCTAACTGTGTGTCCGTCCCTCTGTCTATCTATCTGTTTTATATTGTCTTTCAAAGATTATGAGACCAGAAATGTACAACCAAATACATTTCTTGTTTTTATTTTTTTGTTTTGTTTTTTGTCTTCATTGTTCTTTAGTGATTTTGAACTTAAACTTGAAAACTACAGCTCCAAAGCTGAACCAGAAAGAGAAGCAGAGAACAACAAACCTCTATAGTTTCAAAACAGGCCACAAATAAGGTATTATTAAGGCCAAAGGCTGTTTATGGCATTAAATAGATATCGGTCTTTGGTATTGTGAACCATGACTGGCTGTGAGGAGTTGTTGTGGTCGTTGGCTGCTAAAATTGGGGAAAAAACAACAACAAAATTGAAGCTGAACCGGATTGTTGTAGTGTCATTCATTATAATACATAGACGCACACACTCACACACATGCAATATTTGTATTTGAAGGATTGTATTTAAGTTTGTGAAAACCAAAAGATATTGGCCTCTCAAGTATGACATCATTGTTTAAGAACCTTTTGTTGTTGATGTTGTGAGACTATTGTTGTTTGTTTTGTTTTATATTATTTAAGTTTGGGGAGAATGAGAGATATAGGATTTCAGGTAGGGCGATTATTTATACAGATTTTGTTTGCTGGAATAAATGTTGTTTAGGGTGGTCAACAAATGTTTAACAAATAATAATAACTAGAGCTAAAAGTTAATTAATGGCTACGCATTTTGCTAAAGAAAAATCGCAACAGATTTTAAAATACTGTGTCATAATAAATTATCTAGCGAATAAAAGCCACAGGAAATGAAAGAAGAACAAAAAGCTTTAAAGGTTTTGAAAACATTGCTGTAAATTTTAATATTTTTTGATTATAACGTACAATGCAAATTTAATTTCTTTCTGTGACAAAAAAAATTTAATATACACATACAATCTAGGAAAACTGTATAAAAAGTTACTCATTTTTCAATCATTTTAGTATAAAATAAGTATATATATGTTTAAATAAAACCCCTCATCATTTCTAGTACACATCTACTATTAAATCTTATACCAATGCTAAATTTATTGATCACATACAAATAAAATTTATTACGTCTTAATTGTACACTGTCTTCCTAGTGACCTATATTCGCTGTACACTGTCAATGTTTTATTGCCTTCTTTCAAGACAAACTACTGTTTATTGTCGGTTAAAGTTCACTCGCAGTGTGTGAGTCAGAAAACATTACCACAATTTGCTTTTTCTCCTTGCAAAATATATAAACACATTTGTCCTACTTTTCAATAGTTTCTAACATTGCTGACACACTAAAAATAAAAACAAATTTTATGGGGAAACAAATTCTAAATAAAATTGAGACAATCTGACGCAGTTTTCTGGGTAGGAGAAACTGAGTAAATAGTTGAAGGATAAATTTTATTAGTTACTTATTCAAAACATATAAAATCTTATGAATCTAAAGACGTCTGTCTTTTGTAAGAGTCTGTAGATTTCTACAAAGTCTTAATAAAATATAAAGTTGCCAAGGATTTGTCATAAGGATGTGTTTTCAACAATAAACAGGAATAATTCAATATATTATTCAACAAAAGATTTTAAGAAACTTTGTAATAAATAGTTTAACAAAGAAGATAAAGTAGTTTAAGGAAAGTATTTTGTATGTGAAGGTTGTAATATGTATGACTGAACTAGGGGGGGATTGAATAGAGTAATAGATTGAATTTTAAATTAATTGTTAAAAAAGTCTTAAAGAAAATCATTTTAGTGAAGATTAAATTTGTTTAGCAATTGCTTAAAGGTTTTTTAGGACTTTCTTTAAAATTAAGTTCAAGATACTTAAATTAAAAAATACTTTTTAAAAAAGTACATTGTTTAAATAGTATTTTTGCAAAAGGTACTTTTTCAAAAGGTACTTTATTAAAAATGTACTTTATTTAAAATGTACTTTTTCAAAAGGTACTTTATTTAAAATGTAATTTTTCAAAAAGTACTTTTTTAAAAGGTACTTTATTTAAAATGTACTTTTGCAAATAGTACTTTTTTTAAAATGTACTTTTTCAAAAGGTACTTTATTTAAAATGTACTTTTTCAAAAGGTACTTTATTTAAAATGCACTTTTTCAGAAAGTACTTTATTTAAAATGTACTTTTTCAAAAAGTACTTTATTTAAAATGTACCTTTTCAAAAGGCACTTTATTTAAAATGTACTTTTTCAAAAGGTACTTTATTTAAAATGTACTTTTTTAAAAGGTACTTTATTTAAAATGTACTTTTTCAAAAAGCACTTTATTTAAAATGTACTTTTTCAAAAGGTACTTTATTTAAAATGTACTTTTTCAAAAGGTAATTTATTTAAAATGTACTTTTTCAAAAGGTACTTTATATAAAATGTACTTTTTCAAAAGGTACTTTATTTAAAATGTACTTTTTCAAAAGGTACTTTATTTAAAATGTACTTTTTCAAAAGGTACTTTATTTAAAATGTACTTTTTCAAAAGGTATTTTTCCAAAAGGAACTTTTTCAAAAGGTACTTTTCCAAAAGGAACTTTTTCAAAAGGTACTTTTTCAAAAGGTACTTTATTTAAAATGTACTTTTTCAAAAGGTACTTTATTTAAAATGTACTTTTTCAAAAGGTACTTTATTTAAAATGTACTTTTTCAAAAGGTACTTATTTAAAATGTACTTTTTCAAAAGGTTCTTTATTTAAAATGTACTTTTTCAAAAGGTACTTATTTAAAATGTACTTTTTCAAAAGGTATTTTTCCAAAAGGAACTTTTTCAAAAGGTACTTTTCCAAAAGGAACTTTTTCAAAAGGTACTTTTTCAAAAGGTTCTTTATTTAAAATGTACTTTTCCAAAAGGTACTTATTTAAAATGTACTTTTCAAAAGGTACTTTATTTTAAATGTAATTTTTCAAAAGGTACTTTATTTAAATGGTACTTTTCCAAAAGGTACTTTATTTAAAATGTACTTTTTTAAAAGGTACTTTATTTAAAATGTACTTTTTCAAAAAGCACTTTATTTAAAATGTACTTTTTCAAAAGGTACTTTATTTAAAATGTACTTTTTCAAAAGGTAATTTATTTAAAATGTACTTTTTCAAAAGGTACTTTATATAAAATGTACTTTTTCAAAAGGTACTTTATTTAAAATGTACTTTTTCAAAAGGTACTTTATTTAAAATGTACTTTTTCAAAAGGTACTTTATTTAAAATGTACTTTTTCAAAAGGTATTTTTCCAAAAGGAACTTTTTCAAAAGGTACTTTTCCAAAAGGAACTTTTTCAAAAGGTACTTTTTCAAAAGGTACTTTATTTAAAATGTACTTTTTCAAAAGGTACTTTATTTAAAATGTACTTTTTCAAAAGGTACTTTATTTAAAATGTACTTTTTCAAAAGGTACTTATTTAAAATGTACTTTTTCAAAAGGTTCTTTATTTAAAATGTACTTTTTCAAAAGGTACTTATTTAAAATGTACTTTTTCAAAAGGTATTTTTCCAAAAGGAACTTTTTCAAAAGGTACTTTTCCAAAAGGAACTTTTTCAAAAGGTACTTTTTCAAAAGGTACTTTATTTAAAATGTACTTTTTCAAAAGGTACTTTATTTAAAATGTACTTTTTCAAAAGGTACTTTATTTAAAATGTACTTTTTCAAAAGGTACTTTATTTAAAATGTACTTTTTCAAAAGGTACTTATTTAAAATGTACTTTTTCAAAAGGTTCTTTATTTAAAATGTACTTTTTCAAAAGGTACTTATTTAAAATGTACTTTTCAAAAGGTACTTTATTTTAAATGTAATTTTTCAAAAGGTACTTTATTTAAATGGTACTTTTCCAAAAGGTACTTTATTGAAAATGTACTTTTTCAAAAGGTACTTTATTTAAAATGTACTTTTTCAAAAGGTACTTCATTTAAATTATACTTTTTCAAAAGGTACTTTTCCAAAAGGATCTTTTTCAAAAGGTACTTTTTCAAAAGGTACTTTTTCAAAAGGTACTTTATTTAAAATGTACTTTTTCAAAAAGCACTTTATTTAAAATGTACTTTTTCAAAAGGTACTTTATTTAAAATGTACTTTTTCAAAAGGTACTTTATTTAAAATGTACTTTTTCAAAAGGTACTTTGTTTAAAATGTACTTTTTCAAAAGTTACTTTATTTAAAATGTACTTTTTTAAATAGTACTGTAGACATATGTATATAAATACAATAATATATTTGGTAATGAGCTCCCAAAGCTTAGGGAAAAAGTGAAATATAATGGGGAAGTTTAGTACTAAAAAAGTATAAATACGGGAATATGCATTATAATGAATAAATTTTAATGCAATTGTACTTTTTAGTTTGGACAGAAATTTGGACCAGAGTGAATTAAAATATATAAGAGTACTTTTAGTTTCTTCTGTATTAATGAACCTGAGAAACCACAAAGGGGAATTAATCTTCAAATGGTACCTTTTTAATTTGATTGAGAATCCCACAGGAAATAATGAACCTTAAATAAAATTGCTTCTATGATAATTTTAGTATAATGAACCTAGAAACAGGAATTTAAACATATCTGGTCACTGGGATATCAAACAAGTCTTTGATGGTTAATTTATAGAGATAAATAGGGAAATACATTACACAACAAACCTAATGTTGGTGTTTTTGCCTAGACCTTGAAAACCTGGCTTAGTTTGTCAATAAGTATGCTACACTATTTGTGTTTTATGTAGTCTGCTTTATTTTTCTGTTTTTTTTTTTTTTGGTACATTCTTGTCTCGTTTTATTTTCCTAATTTAATTTCTTATAAATATTCTGTCTGTTGTTTTTTATATTTTGTAAAATAAAAATAGTTTTTAGTACTATATTTTTTTTGGCTTTCAAATACAAACGATTAGAAATGACTTTGTTAAAGTGTGTACGGATGTCTGACAGAGTGTTGGTAGCGAGCGTACTACTGGCATAAAGACACAATGACGGTTCTTATAAGATGTTTTTTTTTGTATGTTTGTATGTTTATGTGTTGGCAGTTTTGCCAGTTTTTATTTAAATATATTTATACAAATGTATGTATGTATATAGTTTTATTTAATGTGTTATTGGTTGGTTTTTTTCTTCTTTATGTAGGTATATTTTATTATTAATGTCTCATAGTTAATGTTTTGTTGTTTGGTTTGCTTTTTATAAATTTGTTATTGTTAAAGACAACAAAAATATAAATATAAAAAATAATAATAAATGTTGTTGGTTGGTTGGTTGGTTGGTCGCTTGCTTGCTGTTTTGAATTTGGCGTTTTTGTCGTAATAATGTTGGAGGTGTCAGTCTATAGAATGGATGGTTGATGACGCGGATGATGTCATACCCTGCCACCATCTAGCCATTCATCCAACCAACCAACCATGTAGTTTTGCCGCTACTGACATGCTACACTCACTCATAATTATGGTTCGTTGAGTGTTGGCTAAATTTTGGTTTTAGCTTTATTTCTGGTTTTTTTTCTGTTTTTTTTTTAATGGAAACCAAAATCTTTTTGCTTAAAAAACTAAATTAGTTTTTTTTTTTTAGGTTTATAAATTAGAAGGTAGAAAAAAAAACTAATTTATATTAAAACATAATGTAACATTTTAACATCAGTAAAGTTTATGGGAATGTTTTCAAGTTTTTTTCTAGAATTTAAAGCTATTTTTCAAATACATACTTCAACACAAAACTAGCTTTAATTTCTATTATTTGTATTCCACAGGGGTGGGTTTTTCGTTTGTTTGTCCCTTTACCGGCTTTTGTTGTTTGGTATTTGGCGCTCCTTTATCCCATAAATTATTACGCTTAAGTTTTATTTAACTTCATCTATTTAAGGGTGTTTTTTTGTCCTATTATTAAGTGATGGTGGTGGCTAGCCTTAAGAAAATAATGAAAAAATACACCCGGTTAACTTCCGGTATTTAATGTTTACCTCTTAAAATCATTTTTTTATGTTATCTACCCAGGGAATTTCTTTAAGTGGCATTAAGGAAATTCCTGGAGAAGTTAAAGTTGAAGTACAATTTTATAAAGCATGTAAATTAGTTTATATAAATAAGGACATGCACTGTATGCGTAATTTATAGAAAGGAGGAAATGTTTTCAAAAAGTGAAATTTTTTTTTTTTTTGGAAATTTTTGGTTCAAAATATCAGTAAAAATATTTTATAAAATTTTTTTATAAAAAAAACTCAAGAAATATATAATTTGTTAGAAAATCATTAACTTTTTTGTTAAGCGCAAAATTTCTAGTTTTCAGAAAAAGTACTTTTTTAAAATCACGTACAGAAAATATGAAAAAAGGTACGAAAAAGGTTCTATGACTATTTAATAAGAAATATTAATATAATAATAAGTAATGTTGAAAAATGTCTATATTATTGAAATAAAACAAACTTGAGAAATGGTACTATTTTTTAGTACTAAATGTAGTGAAAATTTTATTTAAATATAAAACATACGATTGCTTAACAATAAAAATATTTTGAATTTTTCTTAAAAATTTACTTTTTTTAAAAAGTACTTTTTGGGAAAATAGTACTTTTTTCAAAAAGTACTTTTTGGGAAAATTAGTACTTTTTTAGTAAAATTTTTAGTTATTAATTATAACTCTTTAAAAAGTATAAACTAGAGATATGGTACTATTTTTTAGTACTAAATGTAGTGAAAATTTTATTTAAATATAAAACATACAATAAAAAAATTTTGAATTTTTCTTAAAAATGTACTTTTTTTAAAAAGTACTTTTTGCGAAAAATAGTACTTTTTTCAAAAAGTACTTTTTGGGAAAAATGGTACTTTTTCAGTAAAATTTTTAGTTAGTATTATAACTGTTTAAAAAGCATAACATAAGATTCTTTAAACATTTTTCCAAAAAGGTACTTTTTTATAAAAGTACTTTTATTTAAAAATGGTACTAAACATGTAATGAAATAAAATTGTGCATATTTGATACCTAGGAGATCAAAACTAAACGTTTCTAAAAAAGTACTATTTTTTCCCAAAAAGTACTTTTTAAAAAAAGTAAATTTTTAAGAAAAATTCAAAATTTTTTTGTTGTTAAGCAATCGTATGTTTACTATATTTACTTGAAAAACTTAAATTTTTCTTACAATTATTAAGGCTATAAATATTTAAGGACTAATGTTTATGAAATAAAATTATTAATTCATTGAAACTAGTAAAATGGAAACTATTTCTGGCAAGAAAAAAAAAAAATCATAAAATATTCGCAAAAAAGTACTTTTTTTAAATGATATAAAAAAGGTTAAATGAACTTAAAGTCTTTTGGTAAGCTAAACAAGATGTTTTATTTGGGAAATATTAAAAAAGAAATTTAAATGAAATGTTAATAGAACTTAATAACAAAAACGTACTATTATTTTAGTACCAAAAATTATGAAAATAAATCATTTAGAAACAAAACATAAAATTTTCAAGAAAAAATTATTTTTTAATTATTTAAAAAAATAGTTATTTAACTTTATTTTAACTTTATTATAATAATCATTGAAGCTAAAGGTCTTTTTTTATAAAAATATTTAATTTTCTATAAAAAAAATGGTACTAAACATATTTACTTAACCCTCTAACCCGCAGGAGTGCCTCAAGGCATGCATTATAAAACACCAATTATCTCAAAAACTTATTATAATTTTATTTTTTAAATTTAACGGTGACTTTAGTTACATATTTGTTAACATTTCCCTCGAAGGTCGAAATGCCTTCTGACTTTTAGTTTTTGTGCTGTCAGCTGTTTTTTGAGTGATGTCATAATTTTAGCAAGTGAAATTTTTTTAAAAGTTTTACTAACTTTTAGTCGCCCGATCTATTCGAAATATTCTTCTTTCAGTCTATGAATTTGTAAATGTTAAACAATTAACATTTACAAATGAGGGTGCCTTAGGGCACTATTGCGGGTTGCGGCAAAATTTATTGACGTGTTATATTGTACAGTTTTTTACTTTTTTGTTATGTTATTTGTTATAAATTCAATTTTTTGTTCTTAAAGGTAAGATATTCTTCTTTCAGTCTATGAATTTGTAAATGTTAAACCATTAACAAAAAGTGTGTTGAGAACGCAACGACTAAGGGGTACCTCAGGGCAATGTTTCGGGTTGTTTGTTCGGGTTTTTGTTATATTTTTTGTTATATAAAAAAATTATAGGAATGGCAGATAGAGACCGCAGACGTATTAAATTATCCGCCTTGACTCATGATCAGTTGGTACTCCACAAGAAGATGCACAGCCAGAAAGTTCAAAATGTGGCAAAAAAGCAAAACATCCAGTTAATGACGTTTGTTATGACAATATCGAACACTTTTTAATATGGTGGTGCAAACTATGGAAACACAGTGTGTTTGCTCAAAATTCGATCTTCATTTATGCTTCTCAAATGTCAAGAATTGTTTTTATGAGTATCATTGTAGAAAGTCAAACATATTTTCTTACATTTTGTATCTTTTTCATTAGTTTTTCAATAAAATCGTATCATAATTAATGTTTACATCTAAACCGGCAATAATGCCCTGAGGCACTCTTCACCTTTTTGCACCTGGTTCCTAAACTTAATTTTTAAATTAGTTTCTGATGGCTGTTCTAAGAGTATTGGGTCATAATTACCCTAATAAAAATTAGTCGACAAATATTTTTAGCTTTTTAAAGTTTGCTTAGTACCAATTTGAAATTAAAAAAATTAATTATTTTAAATCGATTTTAATTTTTGTCAAAAAAATACTTTTTTAAAAATAGTAGTTATAGTAGATTTGAAAACCGAATGAGTTCAAATATTACTAAACGTTAAACAAGTCTATACAGCAAGAATTTATGAATAAAGTACTTTTTTGGAAATTAGTACTTTTATACTAAAGTAATAAATAACATGTTATTTTATATTTATAAAATATTTAACATCAAATGTTTCAAAAGATCAAATTGTAAGAAAAGTGATGCTTTTCAGAAAAATTAATACTTTTTTGAAAAAGTACCAAATTTTAAAAAAGTACTTTTTTAAGAACCAAAAATTCCGAAAATTTATTACTGAAATACGAAAATCGATACGAATACCGATTTTCATTATTTTCAAAAAAGTACTTTTTTTAAAAAAAGTACCAAAACGTTAATAAACGTTTAACAGGTCTATAAAAAAAGAATTTTTGAAAAAAGCATTTTGTTTGAAATTAGAACTTTTATACTAAAATTGTTATTTTTGTAGAATATTTAAATCAAATGTTTAAAAAGTTAAAATTGCAAAAAATGCAAAAAATCTATAAAAAAAGAATTTTTGAAAAAGCATTTTGTTTGAAATTAGTACTTTTATACTAAAATTTTTGTAGAATATCTACATCAAATGTTTAGAAAGTTAAATTTGCAAGAAAATTGATAATTTTCAGTAAAAATAGTACTTTTTAGGAAAAGTACTAAATGACGAAAAAGTACTTTTTTAAGTAATAAAAATTCTGAAAATTAATTTTTCAAATACGTTAAGATCAAATTTTTCAAAAGTTCAAATTGTAAGAAAAAGGATATTTTTCAATAAAATTAGTACTTTTTTAGGAAAAGTACTTAATAACAAAAAAGTACTTTTTTAAGTAATGAAAATATATTATTCAAATATGTTACTTTGTTTTATTTTTAAAGAATATTTAAGATCAAAAGCTTTAATTGCCAGAAAAGTGATACTTTTCAGTAAAAATAGTACTTTTTAGGAAAAATACTATATGAAAAAACAAGTATTTTTTTAAGTACCAAAAATTAAGAAAATTTGTTGTTCAAAAAATTATATTTTTCGTTAAAAATAGTACTTTTTTAAAAAAAGTACTAAATGACAAAAAAGTACTTTTTTAAGTAACGAAAATGTATTATTCAAAAATTAAGAAAATTTGTTCAAAAAATTATATTTTTCGGTCAAAATAGTACTTTTTAGGAAAAGTACTAAATGAAGAAAAAGTACTTTTTTACGTAACGAAAATGTAATATTCAAATATGTAATTTAAATCTGTTTACAAATAAAACAAATGCCACTTTTCTTTAAAAAAGTACTTTGTTTGAAATTAGTACTTTTATACTAAAATAATAAACAACTTGTTATTTTTATAGAATATTTAAGCTCAAATGTTTTAAAAGTTAAAATCGCATGAAGAGTGATATCTTTCAGTAAAAATAGTACTTTTTAGGAAAAATACTATATGACAAAAAAAGTACTAAAAGTACCAAAAATTAAGAAAATTTGTTGTTCAAAAAATTATATTTTTCGTTACAAATAGTACTTTTTTAAAAAAGTACCAAATGACAAAAAAGTACTTATTTAAGTAACGAAAATGTATTATTCAAAAATTAAGAAAATTTGTTGTTCAAAAAATTATATTTTTCGTTAAAAATAGTACTTTTTAGGAAAACTACTAAATGAAGAAAAGTACTTTTTTAAGTAACGAAAATGTAATATTCAAATATGTAACTTAAATCTGTTTACAAATAAAACAAATGCCACTTTTCCTTAAAAAAGTACTTTGTTTGAAATTAGTACTTTTATACTAAAATAATAAACAACTTGTTATTTTTATAGAATATTTAAGCTCAAATGTTTTAAAAGTTAAAATCTAATGAAAAGTGATATCTTTCAGTAAAAATAGTACTTTTTAGGAAAATTACTAAATGGCAAAAAAGTACTTTTTTAGTACCAAAATTTTCTGAAAATTTATTGTTCAAAAAATTATATTTTTCGGTAAAAATAGTACTTTTTTAAAAAAAGTACTAAATTACAAAAAAGTACTTTTTTAGTACCAAAAAATTCATAAAAATTTATTGTTCATAAAATTATATTTTTCGGTAAAAATAGTACTTTTTTAAAAAAGGTACTTTTTTTAAAATGGTACTAAAAGAAAAGGTTATATTTTTTAAATATTTAATGACAAATGTTTAGAAGCTTTCACAAAGTAGTTAAATTAATATAATTTCTGTTAAATTGGACAAAATTGTAAAAAAAAAATACTTTTAATTTTTGAGATATTTAAACCAATTATCTAAAAGGTCGAAACATTAAGAAAATCACAAGTAAAAAATCCAAAAAACGACTTATATTTTAATACCTAAGTCTGTAAAAATTTAAATAAATTATTAATTCTATGGAAAAAATGGTACATTAGTACTAACAATTCATGTTTACATATTAAGCAAAAAAGTACTTTTTCAAAAATTAGTACTTTTTTTTAGTACCAACAACTATAAAAACTGATTATTTAAACAAAAATAAATTGAATTTATTTTGAGCCTAAATAAAAAAATACAGATTTTTAAACAAAAAGGTACTTTTATTTTAGTACTAAAAAATTATAAAAATTTAAACTAAATTGTGGAAATATTAAAAAAATTTTATGCTAAAAGTTGTACTAAAAAGTAAATATTCTTGCTTTCAAAAGTTTTTTTTTTTTTTAAAATAACCTAATTTAATAAAAAAAAGTTCAATTCGTTTAAGTTTTTAATTTAATTAATTTCCCAAATACAGTTTTATTTTTTAATATGAAGACAATACAGTTTGTATTAAATCATCTAGACAAATAGTTACATTTTGAAAAAGAAAAATGTACGAATTAAAAAAATATTTGTTTGTATTAAGTATATGTGCGTTTATTTAATCAGTGATTAGGTCATGCGGGTGTGTTCCAACTATTGCGAGTATTTAAATTGCTATTGCCATTTTTAAATGGCCAACATAAAACAAACTTACAACAATAAAAACCAACAGAAAAAAACAAATAAACAATTTATTATACAAAGTTGTTGTTTGTTTACAGATGCAAATTAAAAAAAAAAAAAAAGACACATAAACTATAAAGAATTTTAAAGAATAACAAATTGAAAATTTAAAAATTTTACGCACGTAAATCAAAGACAGTTTTATAGAGTGGTTGGTGAGCACCCAGTTGAGGTGACCCAAAAGGTGCATCTGTTAGCACTCACTGTCTAAGACTCACAGAAGTATGGCTGGTAAATAAACATTACTTAAGTAAGAATAAATTAAATATTTTCAATACTAAGTATTAGAAATTTGCCACTATTTGAATTAATATTGGCAGTAAATTTTTTAAATTCTCGAATTTTTCTAAAAATTTTCAAAATTCTACATTTAAATTTATCAAATTGCATTTGCATTATTTTCATTTACCAAAATCTTGTATTTCCCCATACTTCATTCAAATCCATTTCTATGTGTGTCAGACAAATTGACTGACTGCATGCTTAACACAAACACTCATTCAAGCATGCATGCTCAAGTCAAAAATAAACAAAAACCACATTTTAAATAAAAACTTTGTATCTATTTCAAAAAATTTAATTAGAATATTTAGATTTCGTAGTTGTTGATTCATTTTTAAAACGTTTCAATACTTTGTTTTCTCACTTCTTTTGGAATTGAAAATTTTCTTTAATTTTTTTTTAGGTCTTAAGAGGGCAGGGGGGAATTTTCTTCAGCACACACGGTTTTGAAGTGCTTCTGGCTGTGTTTTTACATACTTTTGTGTTTGAGTTTTTATATTAAGAGGAGTGTTTTTTTAATAAATTAACCGCACACTCTTCGTATTACAAAATCATAATTTAGATAAAATGTTTGATGAGTTCAAATTCATGTGTTCCTGCTGATTTTTAACGAATTCTTTTACATTTGAACTCTGGTAATTTGAATGTGTGTGTGTGTTTTTTTATAATTTTAATGGTTTGATTTGGTTAATTTTGTTAAACGATTTATGTCTTGTCGAACATTTAACCCATTTTAAATGGATTTCGTTTGTTGTATAGTGGGAGATTATATATTTTGAAATTTAGGTTGATGAGTCTTAAAAGAAAATAGCAATTATTATAGAGGATCGGCATACCATTGAAAACGCATTTTATTTAAAATGTAATTTTTCCATTTAAAATTCAATTTTCAAAGATACTTTTTTTTAAATGAGCTTTTCAAAAGGTACTTTATTTAGAAAGGTACTTTATTTAAAAAGGTACTTTATTTAAAAAGTTACTTTATTTAAAAAGGTACTTTATTTAAAAAGGTACTTTATTTAAAAAGGTACTTTATTTAAAAAGTTACTTTATTTAAAAAGGTACTTTATTTAAAAAGTACATTTTCAAAAGGTATTTCATTTAAAAAGTACATTTTCAAAAGGTACTTTATATAAAAAGTACTTTTTCAAAGTGTATTTTATTTATAATGTTCCTTTTCAAAAGCTACTTTATTTAAAAAATACTTTTTTAAAAGGTACTTTATTGAAAAAAATACTTTTTCAAAAGTTACTTTTTTTTAAATACTTTTTCAAAAGGTACTTTTTTAAAAAATACTTTATTTAAGAAGTTACTTTATTTAAAAAGGTACTTTATTTATAAAGGTACTTTATTTAAAAAGGTACTTTATTTAAAAAGGTACTTTATTTAAAAAGGTACTTTATTTAAAAAGGTACTTTATTTAAAAAGGTACTTTATTTAAAAAGTACATTTCCAAAAGGTACTTTATTTAAAAAGTGCATTTTCAAAAGGTACTTTATTTAAAAAGTACATTTTTAAAAGGTACTTTATTTAAAAAGTACATTTTCAAAAGGTACTTTATTTTAAAAGGTACTTTATTTAAAATGGTACTTTATTTAAAAAGGTACTTTATTTAAAAAGCTACTTTATTTGAAAGGGTTCTTTATTTAAAAAGGTACTTTATTTAAAAACGTACTTTATTTAAAAACGTACTTTATTTAAAAAGGTACTTTATTTTAAAAGGTACTTTTTTTAAAAAGGTGCTTTATTTAAAAAGGTACATTATTTAAAAAAGTTCTTTATTTAAAAAGGTACTTTATATAAAAAGGTACTTTATTTTAAAAGGTACTTTATTTCAAAAGGTACTTTATTTCGAAAGGTACTTTATTTAAAAAGTACATTTCCAAAGGTACTTTATTTAAAAAGTACATTTTCAAAAGGTACTTTATTTAAAAAGTACATTTTCAAATAGTACTCTATTTAAAAAGGTACCTTATTTAAAAAGGTACTTTATTTAAAATGTACTTTATTTAAAAAGTACATTTTCAAAAGGTACTTTATTTAAAAAGTACAATTTCAAAAGGTACTTTATTTAAAAAGTACATTTTCAAAAGGCACTTTATTCGAAAAGTACACTTTCAAAAGGTACTTTATTTAAAAAGTACATTTTCAAAAGGTACTTTATTTAAAAAGTACATTTTCAAAAGGTACTTTATTTAAAAAGTACAATTTCAAAAGGTACTTTATTTAAAAAGTACATTTTCAAAAGGCACTTTATTCGAAAAGTACATTTTCAAAAGGTACTTTATTTAAAAAGTACATTTTCAAAAGGTACTTTATTTAAAAAGTACATTTTCAAAAGGTACATTATTTAAAAAGTACATTTTCAAAAGGTACTTTATTTAAAAAGTACATTTTCAAAAGGTACTTTGTTTAAAAAGTACATTTTCAAAAGGTACTTTATTTAAAAGTACATTTGCAAAAGGTACTTTATTTAAAAAGTACATTTTCAAAAGGTACTTTATTTAAAAAGTACATTTTCAAAAGGTACTTTATTTAAAGAGGTAATTTATTTAAAAAGGCACTTTATTTAAAAAGGTACTTTTTTAAAAAGCTACTTTTATAAAAAGGCACTTTATTTAAAATGTATTTTTTCAAAAGGTACTTTTTGAAAAGGTACTTTATTTAAAAAAATACTTTTTCATAAAGGTACTTTATTTCATAAAGGTACTTCATTTAAAAAGGTACTTTATTTGAAAATGTACTTTATTTGAAAAGGTACTTTATTTAGAAAAGTACTTTATTTAAAAAGGTACTTTATTTAAAAAGGTAGTTAATTTAAAAAGGTACTTTATTTAAAAAGGTAGTTTATTTAAAAAGGTACTTCATTTAAAAAGGTACTTTATTTAAAAAGGTACTTTATTTAAAAAGGTCCTTTATTTAAAAAGGTACTTTATTTAAAAATTTACTTTATTTAAAAAGGTACTTTATTTAAAAAGTACATTTTCAAAAGGTACTTTATTTAAAAAGTACATTTTCAAAAGGTACTTTTTTTAAAAAGTACATTTGCAAAAGGTACTATTTTAAAAAGTACATTTGCAAAAGGTACTTTATTTAAAAAGTACATTTTCAAAAGGTACTTTATTTAAAAAGTACATTTTCAAAAGGTACTTTATTTAAAAAGGTACTTTATTTAAAGAGGTAATTTGTTTAAAAAGGCACTTTATTTAAAAAGGTACTTTTTTAATAAGGTACTTTTTTAAAAAGCTACTTTTATAAAAAGGCACTTTATTTAAAATGTATTTTTTCAAAAGGTACTTTTTGAAAAGGTACTTTATTTAAAAAAATACTTTTTCATAAAGGTACTTTATTTCATAAAGGTACTTTATTTCATAAAGGTACTTTATTTCATAAAGGTACATTTGGATAAAATACTCTGTTCAAAAGTATTTTATTAAAAAAGTACTTTATTCAGAAATAATTTTTAAAAGTTTGTTTTATTATTAAAATGAAGTCAACACATTTATGACCTTGTTATCAATTAAATATTGTTAGTGGCCAATTTAATTACTTGGTTTTATGTTTATTTATTTCTCTTTCTCCATTTGTTTTTATATAGTCTAACCCAGTTATGATTTCATCAATTCTTTTTTATGATCTCACCCATTATTAAATATGATTTTCGTAAGAGAGTGAAAATAAACGGCAGAAAAAAATCAATGTATTTATTTCAGTTTAAAGGAAGTTGTTCTTGTAGCTGTCAAAACTACAAAAAAGAAGAATAATGCAGTTTTCAGAAATGATGTAATAAAATAAAGCAACAGATTTTTAAAGTAAGAGAATGAATGAATGAATGAATGTGCAAATAAAATGCATGACTTCATTTTGTTTCGCCTGAACACAGGGTCCTTTTGGCGAAGACAAAAAGTCGCTGCCACAAATACATATCGGTTTGAGAGAAACACTTAAAAAAACTTATTTTTAAATAAAAATTGTGATGACAACATGCTGCAAGTAAAAGAGTGAGAAATGCAGCAACTACACACGCATTTTAAGAAAAAACTAGTGCCTTAAAATGTTTGTTTCTTTATTTTTGGTTTTTAGTGTTTACGAATGGAATGAGTCATTATTTTATTAAAGAAAATTTGGCACAGTTTTGTAAATTGTACAGTAAAACTAAAAAAAAAAAACAATATTTGATAATTTGTAAATAGATTTCAAATTAACGGTTTTATTATAATGACTTAAGTATACTTAACCCTTTTTTATTGTTATTTTTTAAATTTATGAATGACATAGTTTTTTTTATAAGCATTTTTTTATTTCTTTATAAAGTCATTTAAAAATGCCTTAAAAATATCCTTTTATTTTTGCATGCAACATGTGTTGCTTTGCTTGCCTCTTAATATCATATTTCAAATACTTTTTTCCTGTTAAATGTTGTTGTTTGGTTTTTTTTTTAAATTCTTCTTTTCTTGGGAATTTTGTAATTTAAGTTTGTAGTTTTGTTGGTATGTATTTTGTCGTTGGTGGTGGATGTTTTGAAATCTTTATTTTTATTTGCTTCACTCTAAAAATTTGAAGGCCACCACAATAAATTTTCTTTATTTCACTTTCGGTTTTCATGAAAACACACAAAATAAAACTAAATTGCCCACTTGTGTGTGTAAGTTTCTTTTCTGCGTTTCTTGTTTAAATTTTAAACGACAAAAATAGTACAATTGCAAAACTATTTCATTTAGAAAACGTATATTTTCTTTTAATTCTTTACCGAATTTCTTTTAAATACATAAATCATAATTTGAAATGGCAAATTTACAAAATATTTTCATAATTTTAAAATATTTAACATTAACGTTATTATGTTTTCGTTTCGTTTCAAAATTCATAATAATAAATATTTGTTTTTTATGATTTGATATTTTTTTTTAATTTGTTTCATAAATTTTCAACACTATTCACCTTTTTACTTTAGATTCTTATTGTGTTAGAACCAACACGCGTTTTGTTTTCTACTTTTTTTAAAATTTAAATATTAATTTTAATCGTTTGTTTTTGTTTTCTTATTTAAATTCGTACGTCCGTCATACGCCACATTCAAAATTCAACTGAATTCATTTCTAAACGATTGGCTTCAAACACACTGTGTGTCTGTGTTTTTGTTTCTTTTGGGTGAATTACTTAGTGTGAAGGTGCAAGAGTGTGTGTGTGTGTTTAAGTTTACCTCTATTTTTGTTTCCGCGGCGCCATCTTTAGTTTAACTTTATAACTGTAACATAAAACTCACCACTGTCGCTCTCTTCGCCATACTGTTTAAAGCTCAACACACGCACATTAAGAAAAACGCGCCAACTTTTAAGAGCAGACGTTTTGGTGAATTTGTTTGTTGTATTGTGAACTACAGAAATTCTTAATGATGGCAATTGCAATAAACAAAATGTGTTGCAGCATTTAGGGGTTAAGTTTATTTTTCCAAATATTTTAAAAGAATTCAACAAATTTTAAATGATTTTTAAGTATATTATATAGTCAAAGTTCGGTATAACGGATTTATCATTAAACTGTAAAATTTTTTATATGATTTATTCATGTATTTTTATAAAATATCAGAACGATTTGAGATTTTTAGACCAATGTTTATGTTTTTCAATTTTAATTACAATAAATTCATTTGTTATTAAAAAAAAAAAATTTTCACAAAAGGTATTTTAATTCATAGAGGTACTTTACCGAGCACTTAGGGGGCTAATAAACGCTACTAACTACTTTATTTCATAAAGGTGCTTTATTCTAGAAAGGTACTTTATTTCATAAAGGTACTTTATTTCATAAAGGTACTTTATTTCATAAAGGTACTTTATTTCATAAAGGTACTTTATTCTAGAAAGGTACTTTATTTCATAAAGGTACTTTATTACATAAAGGTACTTTATTCCATAAAGGTACTTTATTCCATAAAGGTACTTTATTCCATAAAGGTATTTTTTCCATAAAGGTTCCTTATTCCATAAAAGTACTTTATTTCGTAAAGGTAATTTATTCCATAAAGGTACTTTATTCCATAAAGGTACTTTATTCGATAAGGGTATGTTTTAACACCACTGCACAGTGTGTCGTAACAGTATTCGTTTTAAAAAATATTATTACAGTTAAACGCTGCAGCGCTGCATAATACCAGGAACTATATCCCCAACGCAGTAATAAATATCATAGAGTATGAAACGGATAAATAACTTATGTACGCCTCCATAGGATATACAGGAAAAAATTATGATTTTGCATGATTCCGGTTTCCCTGCACACAATTGAGGACTGTTAGGTTTGCCTAATATTAATCCTTAGGTTTGTTAAATGGCTTATTTTAGGTCTAGACTCTAGAGAACTGTAATACAAGGTGGCGCAAAAGTAAACTTCCGATGTTTTTTGGCTGTAATTAAAAAAAAAAAAAAAATGAAAAACTTTGATTCCTCTTGTGGATTATTTTTATTTGGTCTTTTAATTTTTTTTTACATCAAGTTGAGAATATGATGTCATGTAAATGGCCGCCGCCACAGTTGATTGTCATTTGAGCCCTTTTTATGGCATTTTCCATTACTTTGGCCAAAACTTCCGGCGATAGGTCCTCACATTCTTAATGGATATTGTCTTTAAGAGCAGCAGGAGTCTGAGGCTTGTTGACATAAACCCGCGACTTCAAAAAGCCCCACAAAAAGAAGTCTGGAGCGGTCAAAACAGGCGATCTTGCTGGCCAGTGCAAATCGCCAAAACGGGAGATTAGGCGCCTGGGAAATGCATCCTTCAGCATATCGGTTGTGGCGCGTGCAGTGTGTGCCGTTGCACCGTCCTGTTGGAACCACATGTTTTCCAATCCCAATTCATCAAGTTGCGGCAAAAAGAACTCGTTGATCTTTGCTCTGTAGCGCTCACCATTCACAGTAACCGTATGGCCCGCGACGTCTTCGAAGAAAAAAGGTCCGATGACTCCTCCAGCGAAAACAGCACACCATACAGTGACTTTGAGCGGGTGTAATGGCTCTTCGTGGGTTACAAGCGGATTTTCAGTGCCCCAGAAGCTTAAATTTTGCTTATTTACGTACCCGCTAAGATGGAAATGGGCCAAATCACTCATGATTATTTTTAATGAAAAATCATCTTCCTCTTGGTGGTGATTAAGGATGGCTTGAGGGTATGTTAGATGCGATTGGTGGTCAAAGGCTAACAGCTGATGCATTGTCTGGACTTTGTACGGAAACATCTTCAAATCTTGTACCAAAATTCGCTGTAAAGACCGTCGACTGATACCCATTTGCGTGGCACGTCGTCTGGTCGATGTCGACGGCGCTTGCAAGACATCCTCGGCTACAGCAGCAATATTCTCTGCAGAACGGCTACGCCGGGGTCTGCCACGCCTGGCAGCGGCTAAACGTCGCAGTGTTTCACCAGTAGCCGTTGGACGGCCAGGAAATCTCCGACGAAATTCACGTTGTGCCAAAGTCACCGACCGATTATTGGTCAAATAAATAGTCAGCAATATTCCGCGTTCTGGAGCAGTGTAGCGTAACATTGTTTATTAACGTGTATTTCACATGTGTTTACTACACAAATGTCAAAACAGAACTGTCATTAGGGGCCAATCGCAAAATTTATAGCATTTTCTGATATTTTGATATCGCTGAAACAGACTTCAAAACCATTGTTTCTGAAATAATATCATAAACCTCAACGTAAACCTTCTCCAAGTGTTCGACAACCTGGAGAAAAATTAATGTCATTAATTTTATAAAACGAAGTGTTCAGAAACGTGAATACTGGGAAAAAGGTTTGAAACTTGACTTTTTTCTCATACAAAATTTGTTCAACTTTTGTCGTTGTGTTCTACAAAATTCCGCCCTAAATTTCAAATCAATGAAGATGACGAAGTTGAAACACGAGAAGTTTGGAAAACTGAACCTCGTATACAGTATTGCATACTTCAAAGGGGATCTTAGGAATATGGAGAAAGAGAAATTTATACTGAGTATATACGAGGTCACCAGGAATTTCATTGAAGAACACAGGAATGACATAATTATAACTACGGCGGACAATGTATAGAAGGGATTATATGGGGAAAATTGGAATTGACCCAACAACTAATCTTCAGAAAAGGAACAATAACCCAATTACACAACGTGTCTAAGATTAACATGGGTACCTGCCGCGAAGGCTTAAACCGCATGGTGGTCTTAACACCGGATAGAGACAATGCGTGTATCAGCGCCATTGAATGACTTGCAAGGTACACTCAATTGGTAACTTCTTGTACAATGATTGCACAGATCAATGCACAATCCCCTTGCTCGAGAGCTCGGACTATCTAATCCCTGCCATCCATAGCTAGCTAGCCAATTGACCAGCCCAGGACAATTATCAAAGCTGCAACATCCGGCCTGGTGATCCAGTCCGATGTATGGTCTCTGACTTCAAAAATTCCCAGCCGATAAAAGTCAAAGTGAGTGTACTGTATCACACACTTTTGACCTCGACCAAGAACCAAGCCCAACGAGCGTGCTCACCTAAGTGACCTCACCACTGGTCCTACAGGACCGAAGTCCTGGGGCAAAGGACCCCCGCTATACTAGATAAGACTCTAGTCAGCTGCGAGTTAATAAATTAACTCTTACCAGGAATGAGGTCCGTGCACCTCGGAGCCCCGGTTTCGCTCCATATTTCCCCATATTTCAAGGTGTGGAGCTCACCAAGATGCTTATCCATGCCCCAAGGGGGGAACCCAATTACACAATTGGGAAAATATGGTTACATTACCAGATACGAGGAACTCAATATGACGACACAAGCGGCAGCAGCACCTGCGTTATATGGACTGCCAAAGATACACAAAAACGGAATACCACCTTGACCGATATCTGCATCCATGAAAGTACCGTGTTACAGTCTTTCGAAGTATATTGGAACTATTTTAAGGAACATTGTATCTCCCGAATACAACATACAAAATTCAGTAGAATTGAAGCGAAAACTGGAAAGCGTCTCATTGGAAAATGACGATATTATGGTCTCCTTCGACGTGGTATCATTATTCACTAATATACCGATTCACTTGGCTATAAGGAATATACTTGACAAATTAAGGAACACACGGCAATACCAAGGAAAACATTTTTGAAAATTCTTCAGTTTTGTTTAACTGATAACAACTATTTCACTTTTGACAATAAATTTTACCATCAAACATATGGTATGCCAATGGGAAACCCCCTATCGCCAACAATTGCAAATATTGTACTTGACACACTATTGGACGATGTAATTGACGATCTAAGAGCGAATAATATAAAGATTAAGTTTATCACTAAGTACGTGGATGACTTGTTTGCGATTATAGAGAAATCGGACGAAGAGAAGATATTGAAAACAATGAACGTTTATCACAATAAAATACAATTTACAATAGAATGCGAGAAGAATATGTCAATACCGTATCTGGACATCAATATCATTAAGGATAATGGAAAAATAATAACCCACATCTTCAGTTAGAATGGTTAACTTCAACTCTACGCAACCATTGAAAATGAAGATAAACACAGCGATGAACTTAATAAGGAAAGTATTACTGATAAGTGATGTTAAATACAGAGAAACCAATATTACTGTAATAAGGAAAATACTTGCAAAGAATAGTTACCCTACATATATGACGAACAATTTAATCAACAAGGTACTAAAATATGGAAAATAACAGGAAAAACAAAATACGGAGAAAAAAGTTTCTTACAGTGTACCATTTATTCCCAAACTAACAGAGACAAAAACAATGAGGAGAATGATCACAGAAAACACAACAACAATAGCTTACGAATCAAATATGACACTGAGGCATCTATTTACAAACAACAAAACAAAAATTTACAAACTTAAGATTGATAATGTGGTCTATGAGATAAAATGTGACGGTAATGAAAGGGAGAGTTGTAACTTGGTTTACATTGGTACGACAAGGGGAATGTTGGGGACGAGAGTTAAGGAACACAAAACAAATATTGAAAAAGGAAAAATAACGACGGCATCATCTCTGCATGTAAAGAAATGCAATCATAAGATGGATTTTGATAATATTAAGATATTGGACAGAGAACAAACGATACAATTTTGAAAGTTTAAGAATATAACAAAAAATACACAGTACAATGAATACAAATAGAGGACAAGGATAACACAAAACTGCAATATTCCGCTGTAATATTTAATTATTAAATCAGTTGAAATTTTGTGATACTAGTATTAAGTTTGACTTATAGTATATGCTGTGTTGTAATGATTATTTATTTATTAATTCTGTGTTGTGAAGTCCAGTTTTTTAAATAATAAGTTAATTGACAAACAATGTAAATAATAGAATTTCGTAAGTTAAACTGTGATATCTTAAGTTTTTCAATGATTTATAATAAAATATGTATGTTTTGTCGCTAGAATTCAACAATAAAAGAAAGCCCCTGAAGAAGTTTGAAACAAACAAACGAAATGTTGGGTGAAGAATGAGAGTGAAAATATTTTGATATTTTTATTTTTATTTATACATTTGGTAACAAATGATTGACCATAAATAGCCCGTAAGATTGGAATCTTAGAAACTAAAATTGTCAACATCATTGGTCATAAATAAAAAACTAGAACACATTTTTTGTAGATGATCGTCTGTACATTTTTAAGTTATTGAAATATGCGAAAAAATGTTTATACTATTGGGTGTATGACTTAAAAATGCAAGATTTTTTCACAATTTTGACATTTTATTTTGAAACATAAATCTATTCAAAGCATTGGCCATTGTTAGCTGTGATCTTTTCCCATCTTTCTGGCAACATACAACTGCTCATCTTTTTAGGCCAAGAACGAATCAAGCCAATATCGGATACTCTGTTCCAAAGTGAAGTCTATCCCAGAGAGAGCGTTCTGCTTCGATCGAAACAAATAGTAGTCGGACGGGGCTAGATCTGGACTATAAAGATGGTGAGGCAAAACTTCCCAACCCCTGCATTCTAAATAGTTTTTAACAGGTGTTGCAACATGTGGCCGAGTGTTGTTATGATGGAATATTACGGTTGAATGTCAGGCCACATATTCTGGGCGTTTTTCGTTTTTGCTCCCACCAAATACAGATAATTACTTTAGCTTTCGTGTCGATTCGGCTGGTTGACTGGGCTTTACGCTTTGGGTTATCATAATGGATCCAATTTTCATTGCAAGTAATGATTCGGTACAAAAATAATTTGTTTTTTTTTTTTTTTGTGTTCAAGCATCATTTCGGACTTGCAAAATCGTCTTCAAGGTCTCTCGCCTTCAATTCGTATGGTACCCAATTTCCCTGCTTTTGGACGAATCCTGCGAGCAGCAAACGTTTTGAAATTGCTGTTTGAGTAGCTCCTAAGGATTTTGCAAGCTCTTGTTAAGTTTTACAACAATTTTCATGGAGTAATGCCTCCAATTCTTGGTCTTCAAACTTTTTGGTATGACTTGGGCGATCTTTGACTTCCGTGTCAAAATCACCACTTCTAAACCGCACAAACTACCTCTTGCACGTTGAAACCGATGGAACACATTCACCATAAGCTATGCTCAGCAATCGGTGTGCTTTAGCGTCGCTTTTTTTCAAATTAAGCGTTACCATTACCGTTTCTTTAATCGCACAAAGTCTGCAACTAACTGCCTGTGAAATAGTTCATGAAGCTGTTCTTGCAGCTTCGCGAATATCATCAATAGCGTACAATTCTTGATAATTTCTCCAATTTTTTTGTTTCAAGCCGAATTATATCAAAAAAATCTCTTACCTCACTCAAAGATTAGCTAACAAACAACAGACAATTTTAAATACATCCTGCTGTCTTAAAACAGCTTGACTTCTTTTAAATAATGTTTGATCTACTGTTTACAATTGTATGACCGCTTAACTTCTCTGTTACTTTACTTGTAATCCAACATTTCATGTCTTGTTTCAGTGCTGGATTAATTAAAAATATCTACAATCAAAAAACACGCCAAAAATTTAAATTACATTGTTTCCAGCCAGGCGTACGCAAATTCATAGATAAGAGTTCTTGTTAAACATGTCTAGCAATTCTTTTTCCCTATGCCTACTTACAACAATATTTATAAATCATACTAGGCTTATTTTCTTTCTTTCTTTTTCCCATAATAAAATGTCTACGCAGTTGTAATTGTTGAAAAAAATACATACATACGTTCTTTGAAATCCTATTAATTGTACAACTCACGCATAATTTCGTATTTCAACCCTCAATTCAAAATACGTTTAATACAACCACATTTGATGTAAGACCTTAGGAAATGGTTGATGATATTTTATGAGCACCCAACTTGCACCTGATTTATAATGTTTCTATAGAATTCAACCCCCTCATTGGAGGAATATTTTAAGCCCTCATCCTCTAATGTTTGTATACTTTTATAGACTTTCACTCAAACTTTCACCGTTGCCGCATTTGCATTGTATACATACATATGTAATACCAAGCAAAAGCGGAAGTTGGACATTTTTAACCCAAACAAAAAAAAGGAGAGTGTGAAATTTTCTATGCAACAAAATTTTGAACAAAAGTTTATCATGTCTATGACCGATGTACAGTGGGAGGAAATTATTTAGAAACTACAAACATGAACACCCATATTCATAATCAAAATTTAAATTTATGAAAATTTTATAAAACAAAATTTCCATACAAAATCTATTTTATAAGCTATTAATTAAATTGATTATGAATAAGGCCTGAAAACTATAAAAAGGTATTTTGTCCAGAGCAAAACTTGGAGTAATGTTTCAAATATAGTTTTAAGATAGTTCAAACTTAAACTCTATCTTTGTGGAAAAATTAATAATTCAAATTCGCTTCAGTGTTTCAAATATAATATAAGATATTCCAATTGGATCTGCAGTTAGGAATCCATTACAAAAGTAGTTCTTCTTAGTGTATTTCTTATTTCTTCTTTGGAAAGACTCAAATATTGTTTAATCTAAGCAGCTACTTCTTTTTCTCTTCTTTGGAAGTTGTTATTTTGCTTAGAAGTTATATTTACTTATGTACTTTTATTTCGCCGTACTACTGTATTATTTACTTTGTTTCAGTGTAAATTTGTTGTGCATCAATACAAAAAAAAAAACACATTGAAAACAACAACAATAACAACTTCATCATCTGTAAACAAAAACAACAATGTTTATTTACAATCTGCAAGACCCATTCACACACCACTCTACATAAACTGTATGTAAATATACAAACGCCTGAATGTAGACAATTGTTTTCATTTACATTCAAATTATATGCGAGTATTTATTTTTACAAATAAACTTTTGCAGCTTGTTCTTTTTCTCTCTCTCTCTCTGTCTGTATGTCTGCCGTTTTGTCCGTTTATTTTAAATAAATGTCTGCGTTGCTTTGTTCTGGCCGTTGTATGTCTTTTATTTAAAACAATCAAACACATGAAAATTGGGTGGCATATTACAGCTGCAACCATATAGATACGAGTAATAAAGTTCTTTTTGTTTAACACATCGACAAATTTTAATTAATATCGAAATATTCTTATAAACTTTGTGGTGGTTTTGGCTTTATATAGTAGACGAAATTTAAAATATAACTTTAAGCTGAGCTCATGTTCTAACATTACATATTTACCCCCTTGGTCATAATCAGTTTGTTGTTTTATAAAGGTACTTTATTTCATAAAGGTACTTTATTTAAAAAAGTACTTTATTTAAAAAGTACTTTATTTTAAAAGGTACTTTATTTGATAAAGGTACTTTATTTCATAAAGGTACTTTATTTCATAAAGGTACTTTATTTCATAAAGGTACTTTATTTATAAAAGTACTTTATTTAAAAAGTACTTTATTTGATTAAGGTACTTTATTTCATGAAGGTACTTTATTTCATAAAGGTACTTTATTTATAAAAGTACTTTATTTAAAAAGTACTTTATTTGATAAAGGTACTTTATTTGATAAAGGTAATTTATTTTATAAAGGTACTTTATTTAAAAAGGTACTTTATTTCATAAAGGTACTTTATTTCATAAAGGTACTTTATTTAAAAAGATACTTTATTTGAAAAGGTTCTTTATTTCAAAAAGTACTTTATTTAAAAAGGTACTTTATTTAAAAATGTACTTTATTTAGAAAGGTACTTTATTTCATAAAGGTACTTTATTTAAAAAGGTACTTTATTTGAAAAGGTACTTTATTTAAAAAGGTACTTTATTTAAAAAGGTACTTTATTTAAAAAGTACTTTATTTAAAAAGTACTTTATTTAAAAAGTACTTTATTTAAAAAGGTACTTTTTTTAAAAAGGTACTTTATTTAAAAATATACTTTATTTAAAAAAGTACTTTATTTAAAAAGGTACTTTATTTAAAAAGTACTTTATTTAAAAAGGTACTTTACTTAAAAAGGTACTTTATTTAAAAAGTACTTTATTTAAAAAGTACTTTATTTAAAAAGATACTTTTTTTAAAAAGGTACTTTCTTTAAAAATATACTTTATTTAAAAAAATACTTTATTTAAAAAGGTACATTATTTAAAAAGTACTTTATTTAAAAAGGTACATTATTTAAAAAGTACTTTATTCAAAAATGTACTTTACTTAAAAAGGTACTTTATTTAAAAAGGTACTTTATTCAAAAAGGTACTTTATTTGAAAAGGTACTTTATTTAAAAAAGTACTTTATTTAAAAAGGTACTTTATTTAAAAATGTACTTTATTTAAAAATGTACTTTATTTAGAAAGGTACTTTATTTCATAAAGGTACTTTATTTAAAAAGGTACTTTATTTGAAAAGGTGCTTTATTTGAAAAGGTACTTAATTTCATAAAGGTACTTTATTTAAAAAGATACTTTATTTAAAAATATACTTTATTGAAAAAGGTACTTTATTTAAAAAGGTACTTTATTTTAAAAGTTACTTTATATAAAAAGGTACTTTATTTCACAAAAGGTACTTTATTTAAAAAAGTACTTTATTTAAAAAAACTTTGTTTGAAAAGATACTTTATTTAAAAAGGTACTTTATTTGAAAAGGTACTTTATTTAAAAAAGTACTTTATTTAAAAAGGTACTTTATAATGTGCTTTATTTTATGAAGGAACTTTATTTCATAAAGGTACTTTACTTCGTAAAGGTATTTTATTTCAGAAAGGTACGTTATTTCATAAAGGTACTTTATTCCAAAAAAGGTACTTTAATGAATTCAAAAATTTATTATGAATAAGTCCTTTAGAAACTAGTTAAATTAAATAAACGAACTGGTCAAGCGCAATGACATGTATTCGTAAAATTAGCCAGTTAAAAGCCTTGTAAGTAGATTGTTGAGTAACCAGTTGTGGCTTAAATATCCTATACATTCGTCAACGCGGAACTTGCTAAAATTGTTTGCGTTTTTTACATTTAGAATTTCTCTTGCATAATTTTTGGCTTGTCTAAATATAAGCTAAGGTCTTAAAATCAATCAAACATAGCCCAAAAGAGCATGGACATTGATGGGCTTTTTACACAAACGCAACACAAAAGATAACAAAACTTTCAAAAAAGAGTTCAATATGAACACAGATTTCATTCAGTAGGACGAGGGATGGCAAAGTTGATACGAAGTTGATATACTATTGCATATTGAAAAGTACCAGGTTACTCCCGAGACTCATTTGATACTGTTACGTTTTTACCTTTTAAAAACGGGGTTTATTTCCTTTAAATAAGCCAGATACTTTTGATTGCAAATAAAAGGCAGTTTTAGTAGTTTAAAATTTGTAACACCTCTTTATTTATTTAAAATGTACAACAACAACAGTTCAAATAGTCACTCAGTGCCTTTATACACATTTATCAATTTGCAGAAATGCACACACACTTTATAATGTACCAACTCAAATGTACAAGACAGTTGATGTTAACTCTAACAGCGCCTATGATAAACTCACTCACGACTGCAACCTCTGCCACTATTTATACACACGCCATCTTTCGTGAATCTTCTACAATGTTCTTAACGGACAAACCAGTATGTTCGAATTCTAGAGGTTTCTATGTCAATGTTAGCAGCTTAAACATTTAGTGTTGTCATACTTATAAACAATGCTAACAACAGCATGCCATCATCACTGCTGGTAAGTAGAAGCCTCTACTGATTGACGTGTTTATAAACATGATGAATGCTGCAGGCAGTCGTTACAGACCGTTAAATTCAAATCGCTATTGCACATTTGTAACAATACATTGATTTACAAATTCCTATGAACTTGCTGTTAAAGCTAACTCGATTTGCTGTTAAAGCTAACTCGATTTGCTATTAAAGCTAACTCTATTCTATTGAACATCTTTCTGGCAACATATGGCTTCCGAGCCAAAAGAACTGCTCATCTTTGAGACTAAGAACGAATTAAGCCAATATCGGATACTCTGTTCCAAAGTGAAGTTTTTAACAGATATTGCAACATGTGGTGGGGCGTTGTCAAGATGGAATAATACGGTTTCATGCTTGCTTCAAACGAATCAGATGCATTCGGTACAGGTTCCCTGTGATGGTCCGCCTGATTTCAGCAGCTCATAATAGAAAGAATCCTTTTCGTCCCACCATATACAGAGCATTACCTTAGCGGCAAGGATATTTGGCTTTGGTGTCGATTCGACTGGTCGGCCGGGCTTCACATACGATGACTTACGCTTCGGGTTATTGTAATGAATTAATCGCAGATAATGATTTAAGTAGTGCAAAACTGATTTTCTTATATAGCGTTCAAACATCATTTCGGATATGCAAAATCGTTTTTCAAAGTCTCTCGGCTTCAATTCGTATGGTACCCAATTTCCCTGCTTTTGGATGAATCCTGCAGCTCGAAAACATTTTGAAATTGCTGCTTAAGTAGCTCCCAATGATTTTGCAAGCTCTTGTTTAGTTTGACAACAGTCTTCATGGAGTAATGCCTCAAATTATTGATCTTTAAACTTTTTTGGCTGCCCTGGTCGATCTTTGTCTGCCGTGTCAAAATCAGCACTTCTGAACCGAACAAACCATCTCTCGCACGTTGAACACATTCACCATAAGGTTTGTTGAACAATTAGAGTGTTTAAGCGGGATTTTTTTTTTTTGAAATTAAAGAAGTAAAGCAAAACTTACCGCATATGACGGTTTTTTGGTACAAAATTCGACATTTTCGAAGCAAAAAAAAACTTTATTGTTTACACTATAATGTTCAATAACTAAGGGAGTATAAATGACAGATATGTACCTTTCAAAATGACATATAAGTTATTAAAAACAAAAAACCGCGTTCAAAAGATACGCCATCCTGTATTTTTAAGTCATTCACCCAATATATTGTTACGAGTTTGCAATAGCGATTTGAATTTAACAGTCTGTAACGACTGCCTGCAGCATTCATCATGTTTATAAACACGTCCATCAGTAGAAGCTTCTACTTATCAACAATGTTGATAACAATGCTGATAAGCATTGTTTATAAGTATGGCAACACTAAATGTTTAAGCTGCTAACATTGACGTCGAAAGCTCTAGAGCAATGTAGAAGATTCACGATAGATGGCGCGTGTATAAATGGCAGAGGTTGCAGTAGTGAGTGAGGTGATCATAGACGCTGTTAGAATAAACATCAACTGTATTGTACATTTGAGTTTGTAAATTATAAAGTGTGTGTGCATTTCTGCGAATTGATATAAAGACACTGAGTGACTATTTGAACTGTTACAATTTTAAACTACTAAACGGCTTTTATTTGCAATCAAAAAGGTTAAGACGTAACAATATATATAAAATCTTATGTTTAACAGTATTTTATATCTAAAATCTTCCATATAACTTAATTTTCTATAGAAAAATCTAGTGTATAACTGGATTTTCTATAGAAAATATTGAAAATAAATTTTAATTTTCAATTTAAGTACTTTATGGTTGGAAAAAGTACAATATTAATATTATTTTGATACCGAAAAAAATCTTTCCTTCCCTGTCGATTTGGTTGACTTTCTTTTAATTCAATGATGGGAATTCCTCGATTTTATAAGTTTCTTTGACATTCGTCTTACGCACTTGCAATTAGCCTCCGGCACTAGTAGCTGTGGATGCCTACCCCTGCTTTAAACACATTCAACAGCAATAAATTATAAACAAACTACAATTAATATTCATGTTCGCTTGTTTTTTGCTAAAGAAATTTCAATATCATTTTTGTTTGTTTCATTGTTGAAACATTTTGTTTAACAAATCGTTTGTTTACATTACTGAATTTAAACGAAATCTTGAAAATTATTCAATACTACCCATCGTCGTATTACTAATGAAAGTGTTAAAATTAATATTTGAAAAATTTGTATTTTTTTCTTACAGACCTGCTTGAATGTTCGTTCCCCTTGAATTTTTGCATACTTTAAGAGTTGTAGTGTAATTTTGTGTGTGTGTGTTTTTTTTTTAAGTAAATAATAATTTTTCATATCCGGTTTATTATTGAATTCATTGATAATATTTTGTTGTGCTTGCAGCAGCATGGTTTATATTCAAATAAATATTATCGTTACATTGATCATATTGATAAATGTGATGTTTAACCATAAATATTTAAAAATTTCTTAAAATTAAACAGATTTGGGGGGGGGGGGGGGGTGAGTGTATTCTGTTTGGCTGGCTGGCTGGCGGATTGTCTGGTTTTATTTTCGTTTGTGTGGAAATTATTTTGTTTTACAATAAATCCATAATTATGGCGTAAAAACACTAATTAGGTGGGATTTATTATTGGTAAACGTTTGAAAATATATTGGCACATTGCTGAAACTATAAATAATATTAGAGTGTATTTATTATATGAATAGATATTAGCAACAATATAGCTTAAAATTCCTGTAATATATGGCTTTGTTGTGATGTAATTTTTTAAATGAAATAACCTTAATATATATTAGGGTATTGGCCGTTACAATAGCATTGTGAGATAAATAATTGTAGAATATTAGGGGAGTCATGCAATACCTTTTTTGAAGTTCCTTAGCCTCAAAACTACACCATTTCCTAGTGTATTTCAGAAATGTCCAATTAAATTTCAAAAATTTCCAACATCATCTTTTGAGGCCAATAACGAATCAAGCCAATTTCGGATACTCTGTTCTGAAATGAAGCGTATCCCAGAGAGAGCGCTCTGCATCGATCGACACAAATAGTAGTCGGACGGGGCATGGTCTGGACTATAAAGCGGATGAAGCATAACTTCCCAACCACTTCATTCTAAATAGTTTTTAACAGGTATTGCATTATGTAGCGGATCGTTGTCATAATGGAGTATTACAGTTTCATATCTGGTCGCATATTCTGGGCGTTTTGTGGAGCACGCTCGCTTTAAGCGCTTGGTACAGGTTCCCTCTGATGGTCTGGCCAGATTTCAGCAGCTCATAATAGGTAGGACCCTTTTGCTCCTACCAAATACAGAGCATTACCTGGATATTTGGCTTTGGTGCCGATTTGACTGGTTGGCCGGGCTTCACATACGATCTCTTGCGCTTCTCGATATGTTTTATCGCAAGTAATGATTCGGTGCAAACATGATTTTCTTTTATAGCGTCCAAATAGCATTTCAGACATACCAAATCGTCTTTCAAGGTCTCTCGGCTTTAATTCGTATGGTACCCAATTTCCCAGCTTTTGGATGAATCCTGCTGCTCGCAAACGTTTTGAAATTGCTGCTTTAATAGATCTCTTGTTGAGTTTTACAATAATCTTCATGGAGTAATGCCTCCAATACTTGGTTTTCAAACTGTTTTTGCTGACCTGGGCGATCTTTGTTAAAATCAACACTTCTGAACACCACAAACCATAACTGGCACGTTGCAACCGATGGAACACATTCTCCATATGCTTTGGTGAGCAATCGGTGTGCTTCAGCGGCACTTTTTTTTTCAAATTAAAGAAAAAAAAGCAAAACTTCCCGCATTTGACGCTTTGTTGGTACAAAATTCGACATATTCGAAGCAAAGCAAACTTTGTTGTTTACACTACTTATAATGTTCAATAAATAAGTGAGAATAAATGGCAAATATGTACTAGGGTGGTCCATGCTTACATAGAAAAAAAAACTTCCTAGAAGAAGCTACGCCAAATTAAAAATTTTAGTAACATATCTTATATACAAGGGAATGCTCATCGACCTTAAAATATTTGAATTTTATGAAAAAATCCTGAGAAAGAACTAATCAGAATATTAAGTAAAAAATGTAAACAATGTATCAAAAAGATTTTTTTAATCAGCAATACTATTAAAACACACACAAAATAATATTGTTACGTTTTTACCTTTTAAAAACGGGGTTTATTTCCTTAAAATAAACCGGATACTTTTGATTGCAAATAAAAGCAGTTTCAGTAGTTTAAAATTGTAACAACTCTTTATTTATTTAGAATGTACAACAACAACAGAATTAAATAGTCTCTCAGTGTCTTTATACACGTCTATCAATTTGCAGAAATGTACACAAACTTTATAATGTACAAACTCACATGTACACAACAGTTGGTGTTAACTATAACAGCGACAATGATCAACTCAACTCACGACTGCCACCTCTGCCACTATTTATACATACTGCCATCTTCATCCGAGTAGTCGAGATTGTTCTTAACGGACAACTAGTACATTCGAATTCTAGAGCTTTCGATGTTAATGTTAGCAGCTTAAACATTTAGTGTTGCCAAAGTTATAAACAATGCTAATAACCGCATGCTATCAACATTGTTGATAAGTAGAAGCTTCCACTATTGGACGTGTTCATAAACATGATGAATGTTGCAGGCAGTCGTTAAATTCATATCGCTATTGCACATTCGTAACAATATAAATAAAGAAATACTTAAAAATAATATTAATTCATTTTTTTCTTTTCCAACTTAAAACTAAGTTTGTTAACATTGTTTTGGAAGTTTCAGTAGAAATGATCATTCGGTTCTGTTCAACGACATGAAGCGAACATTGTTTTTCCTCTTCATTGTTAGTGAGTATCGTATTGTAATGTTCTAATAGTTTTACACCCCTCTTCGCAGTGTCGTTAACCGCACGCAAATTTCTTATGCAACTTTTGCCATGAAGGTAATCAACATTGTCATCCCAAGCCTCAGGAGTTAATTGCAAGAAAGAGTCCTTGATTTCTAGAACTGAGAGTGTTTTCAGCGTTGCAAAGGCTTATAATGTGGTTTCCGTGGATAATTTGGCAGAGTCACCTCTTACTAAATGAGTACCGCTGTCAACATCCATTCTTTAAGCAATGGCCATTTTCTCGTCATAAGACAGCTTGTCGGAAAACAAGGCAAAGGCAACTAGCTCATCAGATAAGTACCACAAGTGACGCTCTAAGACAACCCTTGCTGCTGCACTGATTTCGGGATCAATGACTTCGTATGATTTTAATCTCTTCCAAAGTTGAAGATCATTAATAGCTGCATCTGCTGCCAAAGGCGCTTTGATCCAAATCTTCATATATATGATTGCACCAAAAGTAACAAAGCATGATGTATTGATCCCGGAGTATGCCAACTAATCCTTGCTATATCAGTCGTAAGACTCTCAAGAGTATTTTCCGCAAACTGTTTCTCGCTAGTATTAAAGTCAAGACAATCGTAGTGATCTTTTGGTAATGTATCCCAAACATCGCTGAATCGTTTTTTTTATAATAGAATTTTAGGAGAGTTTGATGGCCCAAACAACAGTGTATATATTTTTTTAAAGCATTTCATTTCAAACACGTGATGACGACAAACAAGCTATAAAAGATCACGACCCGTCTTTGCATCAAGGAGAGTGCACGCTGCATCTTTGGCACCTGTGACATTCCACTGTTCCATTGTGTCAAAAACAGCATCAGACGTGTTTTTCCCCGTTCATGCAGTAAGTTTGGGTACGCCTAACAATTTTTCGTAACCATTACCGATGACAAGAATGGGAAGGCGTTCTACTTTTTTCTTTCCTATTATATTAGACAGTATTTTCCCATCCCAATGTATTAAGTATAAGTGGATACTTTGAGTCGAATAGTTCCCATTGAATTCTGTCCTTGCTTTTTTTCTTTCACGTCGAATTGTGTTCCGAGAGATTGGGAGTGAAGATGGATTGCAACCAAGTGCGGCAGACAATGGAATAATCAGTCGCACTGCTTCTCTGTTGGTTATTTTGTTGCGATCCAGAGCGCTGGTAACATGTTGTGCACAACGACAATTTTACTTGTAGCGACCTGTGTCTTTTTTCGTAAAGTAACCACAAGATCATCCTTCACATTTTTACTTGCACTCGAAGTGCTACTGCAGCTTAAATCAAGTTCTATTTCTTGACTTGACACTACTGTAATTGAAGCATTATGTTCAGCAGCATTTTTTTCTTAATTTTTCAGCTCTTTTTTTTCGTTTGACAGAACGTTCTTTGGTCTTTTCTAGCTTCTTGTCAATCGATGTCATGATCATCTTACGCTCATTTCTTTGATCCATGAGAAACTCTCTATTTTCTGCAAATTTTGATTAAATTCATAGCGATATCAAATAGTTTGTCTACCTCTTCTATAACAAATACTCTCTATTTTTCTGTGCTTGTGAATCTCTTGTTTTATTTTTCTTTAAAAGCAGCCAGTTCTTATGAATTTTTACAAGTTTTTCAACGCAGTGATTTGGTTGTCTGGTTGGAATATCAGATTTGCTAAACACTTCTATGACTTCATGAATAAGCAAGCATATGCGCAGAATCTTTCATATTCCTTGATTTATTTAATGTGTGGTGATAACGAAGTAGAACTTGCCGAAAAGTTGGGAGTTGGTTAAACCTTACCAATGACTCAAGATCCCGCAACCAGCATCCCATAAACTTCGCCGTGCCTCAACTTCCTCCAAAAGTTTGTGACCACATGGATTTCTTTTTTTGCGGTATGATCTTGGTTTGGGCATTGAACGTATTCAGAGCCCGCGGGCGACTGGATAAGAAAAGTCAAATTAATTGACTCATGGCTGCAATCTATGACGCTTAAGCAAGCCTCAGGGCACTCATTGCAATAATATCAAAAAAATGCTAATAAAACTGATGTTTCATTTCAAAAGCTCTTGTAAAAGTTTCTAAAAAATGTACTTAAATATTTTAATAAGCCTTAAACCGTCTTAAAATCTCTCTTCTTTTTTATTTACTGCACTTTTTACAAACTAAGTGCATTAACAACCAAAAAATATGGGAAATCCATGTTGTGTTATCAAACGTTGATTAAAGTGTTTTAAAGTTTCCCGATTGCAATCATATTTTTTTTCTTAAAAAAAGTTTATACATTGAAGTCAAGATTTATGTAAAAAAATGTAAGCTACTCTTGAGAGACGTGATTAATTGATCAGTGCCTTCAGGCACTCTTGCGTGTTGCAGACTAGTTTTGCTGCCTTAGTTCTTCCCTCATATAGCAAAATATTGTTTGATTTTCAAATTGACATATTAGTTATTAAAAACAAGATACGCGTTCAAAAGATACGCCATCTATTATAAATCCTGCATTTTTAAGTCATACACCCAATACATTTTATAAATTTTTGAAAAGAGGACACAGTTTCCAACACTTTAAGTTTTCATATACCCGAGGTACCCCACGTTGGGGCCTATAGGCTCTTGGTCTTTAAAGTTCAAAACTTGGTTTAGAAATTACAGATATTTTTTTCGAAATTCCCTCCCTGTTAAAATTTAGAATTATTTACAGAATAACGTTATTTGAGGTAAAGGTATTTATATCGGTAACGGTATTTATATCGGTAACGGTAATTGCAGTTATTTCGGTTAAGATACCTTAGCGGTCTTGGATTTTCCCGTTTTCAAAAAATTACTTCAAATGTTAGTATATAAGTATTAAAAAGTAATTATAAATTATTAGCATTTTAATCCATTACTTGGTAATGACAATTTCATTATTTTGTCACCCACTGTACCCAATTCTTGTATGAAACTTAAATATAACAGCATTTATTTCTATTTAAACATTCAAACATATTTGTCTGATCATACGTACGTAAACGTATCTATCTATACACGAGCCAATCCAATTACTTGTATACACAAATTTTGGGTTGAACTCAAATCAATTTTCATTGCCATCTGCCTTTATTTAAATTCCAACCTACCTTAAGTGTTTTTTATTATTTCGAAAACACCAAAAAAAAAAAAAAATATTGAAAACAAAAAAAAAATATCAAAATCAAAGAGTAGAAAAATAAACAATCAGTTTTATATCATTCACACGATTTCATCATAGAACTAGAACAATTTGTTTATAAATTATTTATGAAAGATAAAAATGATCGTAAAATTAGTAAAAGTGTTACATATGGCTGGGAAGATCGATGGATGTTGGTACTTTGTTTTAAGCTATTTTCATTAATTCATTAATGATTAATAGTAAGGAGATTATTAAAACATTTCAAAATTAGTTAATACATTAATATTCTATCTCTACACTAATGTTATCAGATTGAAATAAATCAGAGATGTTTTTGGTGTACATAAACAAAGTCATAATGCATCACTGATGTTCGATTTGGATGAGAACTTACGATTCTCATTCAAACTTCTTCCCAGAAATGGAACAATTTCCTCCCTTCTAGGACAATTTCATGTTATAGTGACAGTCCCTTCATTTAAGCATTAGAACTAAAAACCGGCTTCTATCCCCAAGGAACCTCTGTTCCAATTTTGGTAGTTAGAGTAAAGCTGTCTATAGACTACAGGATTACCCCATAATCTACATATTTATGACTGTTCAAAATGTATTCCGGAGGGAGATTTGTATGGCAACCATTTTCAATACAAAAAACAAACCTTGTCAACAAAGAGTATTTGTGGAAAATTTCCGACAGCCAGATCCTTTTGCTTGGGCCCTATCGTGTTTTCAACAGACACACAGACGGACGGACGAATATAGCCTGATCGTCTTGTAAACTCATGAGGAGCCAGGTTCTACGACCAATATATTGTTATGTAACAAACGTAATGACAAAATCAATATACTCCCCATCTTTTCAGATGGAGGGTGTAAAAACACTGTAAGATTGATTACCTTTAGTTGTTTTGTTAATATTCGGCAATAAACACTAAAATTTATGTTGGTATGTTTATAGGGGGTACAAAGTACTTTTAGTAAAAAATCTTGTACTACAACCTCAACAATAATATTTAGCTACCACAAGAAAAAACTATTTTAAATTAAAATTTATTACACTCTTAAGAAAACCTATTAAAAAATCAGGTAATAAAAACATGAAATGAATTTCATAAATAAATATTACTACAATCTACATAAGTATAATTAAGAGAATGAGTATTGAAATTTAAGAGAAATTTTCTTTTAAATCAAGCAACACGTGAAACACTATTTTAAAATTTTCTCTATAAATACTTAACAGATATTTTCTGAAAGAATGTTTTAAAACACACTGGATCTAAAACAATAAACCAAATAATTCCATTCCCTGCTAATTGTCAATTGTTTTACGGAATTTTTAAATTAGTCTCACAAGTTCTCAGGAGATGCCAAATGTTTTAAACAGGGTGTAATAGTGGAATGTAATGCGTTTTCGGGGTTTGCTATAACCCCAGCATTTACTTAATTCACCTGTTTTAGAGAAATATCTAGAATAATTTATATTGTTACGTTTTAACCTTTTGAAAACGTTGGTTTATTTCCTTTAAATAAGCCAGATACTTTTGATTGCAAATAAAAACAGTTTTAGTAGTTTAAAATTGTAACAACTCCTTATTATTCAAATGTACAACAACAACAGTCTAAAATAGTCACTATGTGTTTTTAATACACACGCACACGATTATAATGCACAAACTTAAATGTACAAGACAGCTGCAACCGAAGTCACTATTTATCATTATTTATTTGTCACTATCTTCATCCAAGTAGCCTAGATTGTTCTTAGCGCTCAAAACTCGAATGTTCGAATTCTAGAGCTTTCGATATTAATGTTAGCAGCTTAAACATTTAGTGCTGCCATACTTACAAACAATGCTAATAACCGCATGTTATCAACATTGTTGATAAGTAGAAGCTTCTACTGATGAACGTGTTTATAAACATAATGACTGTTGCAGGCATTCGTTACAGACCGTTAAATTCAAACCGCTATTGCAAATTCTTAACAATATTGTAAAATCAAAGTTCTTTTATTCTAGTTATTTCTCTAAAATTTATAAGTTAAATAGATGATGTTTTTAGTGACACTAATATCCTAATATACACCGTCTATATAACTTAGAACCAGTTTTGTAATGGGTGTCTTATAATCTGATATACGATGGCATGTCAATAAGACCGTGACTTTATGATTTTCCCGTCTCTTAACTGCCCATGTCAACAGTCATCTCCTGTCTCCAGTTGACTCCTGTTAAAATTTGACAAGCTGCGTCATTGTCATTTAGTTTGTGTTTGACAGCCATTGATAGCAGACTACCTTGTGGCTTGAGGAGAAGTTGGAAAAAAGTGAATTTCATCTGCCCATTAAGCATTATTTTTTGCGAAAAAAACATCACTCAAACCATCAAAAGCAGTGCTAAAAAATAGGTTTATTGAATATGCCGAACGTTGTGGAGGTTTCTACACCCGCTAAAATTTAAAATAATCACGATATGGTATTTTTTCTTTTGCTTGAACCAGCACTTAGGGAAATAGGAAAATAGGTTATGGGAAGGAGGAGAGAGGGAGTAGTGTTTGTGGATATTTGACTTAAATTTTCCTACATTGAAAGAGACAGGAAATACTTCGACAGGAAGCTTATTCCACATACGGACGGTACGGCTAAAAAACAAATTTTCCCTGTAGTGTGTTGTGCGATCCACTGACCAATCGACCACGAATGGATGAGCCCCCGATGATGAACGCATATTTCGTAAGAAACTACGGGTTTCGGGAAAGGGTCCCTAATTTCAACAGAACACATTCCATATCGATAGAACAGTAAAACACAACCCACATTGCGACGATACTCCAGAGAATCAATAGAGCTGGATACCCTACTGTCACCGATAAGCACCTTCGCCCTCTCCTGTACGCGGTCAAGTAACTCCAAAATAGACTTCAAAGCACCGGCGCATACATGAGAGTTGTATTCCAATTTGGATCGGATATAAGTGGTGTAAATAGTAAGGAGATCAGATGAAGTGATGTATTTCTTACACCGTCTTAGAAAACCGAGGCACTTGAATGCTTCTTTCGACACTCGAAAAATGTGTTTTGTCCATCGCACATCGCACTGAATACTCATGCCTAGAACATCAACGTCAGCTTCTGATTCCTTAATATTTATATCACTTATAAAAACAGATGGAGCAACATGATCTGTTGTGCGTTAACATACAACATTGAGTCTTGCGTGCATTAAAATCGACTCTATTCGCACAACCCCATTCGGAGATTGTCACAAGATCTTGGTTAAGCGAGTCATTCATGTTTTGCCTCATTACCCCAATCTCCGGCAGTCTTGGTCTATAATTGAATGAATATGAATGGTAAATGTTGATGTCATCTGCAAAAGAGTAGATAGGGTTGGAAGTTTGACGTAGAAGGTCGTTTAGAAAGATAAGAAATAGAGTAGGAGAAAGGACGGAGCCTTGCGGTACCCCTTAATTAATCTTGAACTCATTTGATGACATCCCATCTATAACAACTCGTATAGTGCGATACCTGAGAAAGCTCGATATAAATCGAGTGATTTCAGTGGTTTCAATATTGAACGATCACTTGGGTATGAGAAAGCTTTCCGCAACATGGGTGCAACGTTTGCTCATAATCTATTCCGTTTGTGTAATCATGTGACAACTTCACAGTAGTGTTTGACATTATGCAGCCGCAATATGGAAAAGTTTTTACTCCGTTTCGTAACCGCGAACGCTACGTGGATCCACCTCAACACACCAGAGATTAAACAGCTGTCAAAACAGAGGGTTTCTCGGTAAAATACGAAGGGAAAAAGATATCGCTTTAAAATTTTTAGATTATGTAGATCCAATGATTTTTTAATCATAGCGTTGTAACTTATGTCATTGACTTTATTTAAGTATCAAAATTCCTAATCGGGGAAATTATGTTTTAAAAATTTAGCTTTTTCATAAAAGAGGCCGCTCTATCGTTATTTACCGTGTAATATAAGCATTACCGTGTTTGATGTATTTAAACTATATTTAGGACTCTTTTAAACATTTTTTATTAAATCTTAAGATTTTCTTCAAAATTGAGCAAGTTTGAATAGGGCTGAGAGGGGCTCTGTTCTCTGAAAATATTAAATTTTTACTTTCCACACATTTAGGTTAAATTATCTTAATGAAATATGTACAACCCCGAAGAAATTTATTTTCTATAAGAGAAATGAGTCCTTTTTGGACTTTTATATTACATATTCCAACAAATAACTATATAAATCGATTTTCTATTTTATTTAAAATTATATGAGAAATTAAAACAATAAAAATAGTACATAACCGAAATATCTCATGAATATAATTTTTAGATATGTTTAAGTATTATCTAAAACCAAATCACAAAGTATACGTCACAGAAGGTAGCCAAGTTTTATTTAGATCACTTTCTCTCAGAACTGCTTTTTGTTTATATTTTTACCTTTAACACACACTACATTAGCTACCAAAAATTGTCATATCTTTCTCATTCCATGATAACTGGCCAAGAAACCTAATTTTGACATTTTTAAAATGTCCAAATTGTCAACTCTGTATACTTTGTGATACAAAATTTCTTGACATTCGGCTAAAAACTGAATTTTTGGTGATATTTTTTTTTTTAATTTTGTTGGCCAGATATGAACAAATTTGGATAGCCGCCCAGTAGCTCCACATTACGAACCCACGTATACACAAATCAACTCAAAAACAGCTCAGCAATATATTGAATTTAATTGAGATACTTATGTATATGCAATCGTTCACGACAAACCGAAAAAGATGTTTCAAAACCACTGTACAATGGTACACAGTGGGGGAATTCCTAAAAGGGGGAAGTAAATCTGATATTTCTAAACAGATCTTCCGATAAATAAAATTTCAATTGGCTATAGAAGAGGCGTAGTTATAGTTAGGTATTGAATTTGCACTTTAAAAACCAATGGCGGGCGGAGTCTCAAGGTCCCAAAGTGGGGTACATGAAATATTGAAAATTATGGAAAATGTTTTTTTTTATTTTGTTTTACCTACTTTAGTCTGGTTTTTAGCTTATTCTTTATATAAATTATTCATTATTAACAACAAATTAAATGTTATTCATAAAAAAAGTTTTAAATATGTTGACTGAGTTAAAAGTCAACTTAAAATAATAATAATATATTGGTGTACGACTTAAAAATGAGGGACGTATAACAGATGGCGTATCTTTTGAACGCAGGTTTTGTTTTTAATAACTTATATGTCGTTTTGATGGATACATATCTGTCATTTTTCTCACTATGTTATTGAACATTATAGTGTAAACAACAAAGTGTTTTTGTAGAAATTTGTACCAACAAAGCGTCATATGCGAGAAGTTTTGTTTTACTTCTTTAATCTGAAGCACACCGATTGCTCAGCACAGCTTATGGTGAATGTGTTTCATCGGTTTCAATGTGCAAGATATGGTTTGTGGGGTTTAGAAGTGGTGATTTTGACACGGAAGTCAAAGATCGCCCAGGCCAGCCAAAAAAGTTTGAAGACCAAGAATTGAAGGCATTACTCCATTAAGATTGTTGTCAAACACAACAAGAACTTGCAATACTCAATCAGCAATTTCAAAACGTTTTCGAGCTGCAGTATTTAGCCAAAAGCAGAGAAATTGGGTATTATACGAATTGAAGCCGAGAGACCTTGAAAAACGATTTTTCATGTTCGAAATGATGCTTGCACTTTATAAAGGAAAATCATTTTTGCACCGAATCATTACTTGTGATTAAAAATAGATCCATTACAATAACCCAAAGCGTAAGAAGCCCGTCCTACCAGACGAATCGGCATCAACGTCAAATATCCATGGCGTTAAGGGTCCTATCTATTATGAGCTGCTGAAATCTCACCGTTTGAAGCTTGCATATGTGGCCAGACTTGAAACCGTAATAGTTATTCCATCATGACAACGCTATGCCACATGCTGCAATACCTGTTAAATACTATTTAGAATGAAGAGGTTGGAAAATTTTGCCTCACCCGCTTTATAGCCCAGACCTTGCCCCATCCGACTACTATTTGTAACGATTGATGCATAACGCTCTCTCTGGGATACTCTTCACTTTGGAACAGAGTATCCGAAATTGTCTTGATTCGTTCTTGGTCTCAAAAGATGAGCAGTTTCTTTGGCTCGGTATACAAATGTTGCTAGAAACATGTGAAACAGTCATAGCTTTTAATAATCAATTCATTGAATAAATTTATATTGTACAAATGTTTCAAAATAAAAGCTAAAAATTTGAAAAAATCCCTCATTTTTAAGTTCTACCCAATATATTGTTACGTTTTTACCTTTTAAAAACGGGGTTTATTTCCTTTAAATAAACCGGATACTTTTGATTGCAAATAAAAGCAGTTTTAGTAGTTTAAAATTGTAACAACTCGTTATTTATTTAAAATGCACAATAACAGTCTAAATATTCACTCAGTTTCTTTATACACGTCTATCAATTCGCAGAAATACACACACACACTCTATAATGTACAAGTATACACTTACAAGACAGTTGATGTTAACTCTAATAGCGGCAATGATCAACTCCACTCACGACTGCCAGCTCTGCCACTATTTATACACGCGCCATCTATCGGGAATCTTCTACAATGCTCTTAACGGACATACTAGTACATTCGAATTCCAGAGCCTTCGATGTTATTGTTAGCAGCTTAAACATGCAGTGTTGTCATACTTACAAACAATGCCAATAACCACATGCTACTGATGGACGTGCCTTCAAACATGATGAATGCTGCAGGCAGTCGTTACAGACCGTTGAATTCAAATCGTCATTGCACATTCGTAACAATATTATTCCAGAGCCTTCCAAAATATACCCATTTTGTATGTAAATTTCAACTATATGGAAAATTTTATCTAATTGCATAGCTGTTTTCAAGAAATTAAAACCTGTTTTGTATGCCCCAATAGGTTTTCAATTATCTGGGAAATTATCCGTCAAAGGCCATGATCTTAGTCTCTTAAATAGAGCCAAAAATCTAAAAATAATAATTTTTGGGATTTTTGATAAGTTTTTTGGGAATTGTGGGATTCTCAATAGCAGCAAATCTTTGTTTTATTTTTTCACTCGTACATTCTAAAGCAAAAATGTCTATATAATTGTAGAATTCCATTTAAATCATTTTTAAAAACATAGAAAATTTTAATTTTCAAAAGAAATTAGTTCAAAATTGTTTTCTTTACTTTTGCAAACAACTCTTCGATATATTTTTTAATTATTACAAATTGTAAACATTTTTGAAAAAGATGCACAATTTCCTATACATGGATATATAATTTGATGTATTAAAGGAGGGGGGGGGGGATGTTCACACGGTATGTATTGCATCTGGGACATTTTTCCACATGTAAATATATACATACCGTGTGATCCATATGAAACTTTGTGTATGTAAAATACATGTGACATTTTTAGCAATTATAGCATGTTCCATTTTCGTTTATTTAACAGTGTGTATTTTGAAATACAACACTGTGTTAGTGCAAAATAAAAAAACACAAAAAAAAGAAGAGTAGAGAAAAATCATAACAAAATAAGTTTCATCAAATTAAATATATTTATTGAGATTTAAATATGTTTTAATTAGATATATAGTAAAAAACAATAAACATATAAACTAATAGAGGTTATGTCACATGCAATTACATATGTACGTGTGAACGTGGAGATTATGAATCGTATATATAACGTGAATTTTGACATACCCATGAAATTCCATATGTATCGAATACATGTCCCATTGCATATGGAATACATGCCGTGTGATCCCCCTTTTAGCTGTTTTATTTGGTAATGAAATTCGATTTATAAGCTACTCTTGATATTTGAAATATTTGATATTGGAAATTTTGTAGCGATCGTAGCAGTAGTTTTAATGATCTATAGGTATTTTTAAAATGCCCGAGATTCTTTATGTTATAAAATCTGGCAGTATTTTTGTATGTCTACGTAAAAATATAAACAAGTGTTTTAGCTAAAAGAAACATTTTACATTTTTCAATAAATATTAAGAGAAATAGTAAAAATTTGAAAATTTTCATTTCTGGCCATTAGTTTTTTAATTTATTATGCAAATTATGGCTAACATTAATTAATTAATTATAAAAATATTTCGAAACTTTTTTTTTCTAATTTTCTAAAAGATTAAAAAATTTTCTTTTAATCAAGTCTAGTTAGTAGTAGCAAAAGAATATTTAAAATTCTCTTAAATTAAAATCTATTTTTAAGACATTTTATTTATTCAAACAGAAAACAAGAAAAATAAAACAACACACGAAAGAAAATTGTTATTTTTTTCAAAAATTTCGTTGTATCTACAAGATAAAGATTTTCAGTTTTGTTTGAAATTTAACAAAAAAAAAAAGAAAAACAAATCTACACGATCACATTTAGTACAAAATTTAGCGTTAAAGCAGGCAAAACGCTGTTTTGCTAAAGAACAAATAACAAAAAAAAAAGAAAATATAAAAAAATACATAAAATTTATTGTAAATATTTTTCAAAATCCAAAGCACAATAAACTCATTAAAAAATAAGAAACAAAAATTTTAAATATTAAAAATATTTTGAAAAGGAATTTTTAAAAAAAAATTGAAAATCATTTAAGTGAAATTATATATAGAAGTAATGAGAAAATTGTTTCTGGTTCAAGAAATTTGAAGATGATTTTTTAGACAATATTTTGACATTGAAATTTTTTTTGTGAAACAAAAAAAAAAAAAAAATAAAACAATTTAAAACAAAAATAGATATAAAAAAATAAATTGTGAAAATTTTTCTCATGTTGTTTAACAGAGTTTATTTTGTTAAAAGTGTTATTTTTACTCAAATTTAACTCAATCTATAGAAAAGTGTTTAAAGATCTCATAAATTTGATTTAAAATTTTATAAAAAACAGTGAAAATTTAAAAAGAAATTGAAAAATAAATTTAAAAAAAAATTTTAAAAATCACAATTTAAAAAAAAATAATATTGAAAAAATTTCCAAACAAAATAAAATAAAATACCTATACATTCTTTATAATTACACAAAGAAAAAAGTATTTGAAAATAGTTTTCCTTGATTTCTAAAACGTGTGTTTGATTTGTTTTGTATTATTGAATTTTCACCTCCAGAAAGTGCGTGTTTCTGAGCAGTTAATCATTTGGAAAACAAGAAAAACCCATAAAAATAAATAGATAAATAGATTTTTAACCAAATATTTTGCATACTTTTTTTTTTTTCCTCAACGTTCCAAATACACAATAACAAAAGCTAAAATAAATAAATAAAATATTTTTGTCTATATTGACTCACCATGACTACGCGCGGCATTCGACGTAAAAAATCCACTTTAACCGAATTAAAAATTGCGGTAGTTGGGGCTCCTAGTGTTGGCAAAAGTGGTAGGTATTTTATATACATATGATGCCTCCTTTATCTTCTAATCCTCCTCCTCATCCACCTCTATTTATTACTTTCTGATTGGCTTTATTTTGCTGGTGAAAAGCATGTGTTTTTAATGATCTCATAAAATTAATATTTTTTTGCTGTTTTATTATTTCATTCTTGGGCTCTTTCTTTTCTTAATGTTTATTTTATCAAATTCTTACACAAGAAAATTCATTTATTAATATTTATAGTGATTTGAATTTCTTGACAAATCTTTGTTGAAAATATTAAAAGCAACCACCCACCTTTAGATGGAATTCGTACAATAAAGGGTAATCACTGCAGGGTGAAATTTAATAACAAAAAAAGATAAGTTAAAAAAGGCTTCAGTTTATATATGACGTTTCAATCGGCTCAGTAGTTTCGGAGTTATAATAACAAATTCAAGCAAAAAATATATTTTTTACGTTAAAAAAAAAATTTTTTTTGTTTTAAAAAAATCATGAAAAATCGAACACAACAGAAATTGTTCAGATATTTGGCTTTATTGCAAAGCCACATATAATAACAACAAAATGAGATATTGATCATAAAAATCGATGGATTCTTTTCGAAATTATTCACAATTAAATGAATTCGCTCATTTTCTCAAAATTTTAGTTTTTTGTTTGTTAAACATAAAATTGAGCAGTTAATGTTCTTATTTCGATTGATTAAATTTTCAAAACATTTCCCTCATCTATATACACATTTTCACATATATATTGCGTTTCAATCGGCTCAGTAGTTTTGGAGTTATAATAACATATTCAAGCAAAAATTATATTTTTTACTTGAAAATAGCAAATTTTTTTGTTTTAAAAAAATCATGAAAAATCGAAAAGGACATAAACGGTACAAATTTATAGCTTTATCACAAAGTTACATGTAATAGAAACAATATGAGATATCGATCATAAAAATCGAAGCATTATTTTCGAAATTATTCACAATTAAGTGAATTCGCTCATTTTCTCAGAATTTTAGTTTTTTGTTTGATATCCATAAAATAGAGTACTTAATGTTCTTCTTTCAATTGATTGAATTTTGAAAACATTTTGCCCATGCTATGTACAAATTTTCACACATATATTACATTTCAATCGGCTCAGTAGTTTCGGAGTTATAATAACAAATTCAAGAAAAAAATATATTTTTTAAGTGAAAATAGCAATTTTTTTGTTTTGAAAAAATCATGAAAAATCGAAAACGGCAGTAATTAATCAAATTTATAGCTCTATGACAAACCTACATATAATAGCAATAAAATAAGATATCGATCATAAAAATCGATGGATTCTATTCGAATTTATTCACAATTGAGTGAATTCGCTCATTTTCATAAAATTTTTGTTTTTTGTTAGATATACATAAAATTAAGTGGTTAAAGTTCTTCTTTAGAATGATTGAATTTTGAAAACATGTTCTCCATGTTATGTACAAATTTTCATATATATATTGCGTTTCAATCGGCTTAGTAGTTTCGGAGTTATAATAACAAATTCAAGCAAAAAAAAATATTTTTTACGTGAAAATAGCAAATTTTTTTGTATTGAAAAAATCATGAAAAATCGAAAACGGAAGAAATTGTTCAGATTTGTTACTTTATCGCAAAGGCATATATAATAAGAACAAAATGAGATATAGTTGATAAAAATCTATGGATTTTTCTCAAATTTATTCACAATTAAATGAATTTGCTCATTTTAACAAAATTTTTGTTTTTTTTGTTTGATATACATAAAATTGAGTAGTTAATGTTCTTCTTTCGGTTGATTGAGTTTTGAAAACATTTTTCCCATGCTATTTACAAATTTTCATATATATATTGCGTTTCAATTGGCTCAGTAGTTCCGGAGTTATAATAACAAATTCAAGCAAAAAATATATTTTTTAAGTGAAAATTGCAATTTTTTTGTTTTAAAAAAATCATGAAAAATTTAAACCGGCAGAAATTTTTCAGATTTATAACTATATCGTAAAGCCTCATGTAATAGAAATAAAATGAGATATGGATCATAAAAATCGATGGATTCTTTTCGAAATTATTCACAATTAAATGAATTCGCTCATTTTCACAAAATCTTAGTTTCTTGTTGGATATACATAAAATTGAGTAGTTAATGTTCTTTTTTCGATTTATTGAATTTTGAAAAATTTTCCCGATGCTATGTATACATTTTCTCATATATATTAAGTTGCAATCGGCTCAGTAGTTTCGGAGTTATAATAACAAATTCAAGAAAAAAAAATATTTTTTAAGTGAAAATAGCAATTTTTTTGTTTTGAAAAAATCATGAAAAATCGAAAACGGCAGTAATTAATCAAGTTTATAGCTCTATGACAAACCTACATATAATAGCAATAAAATAAGATATCGATCATAAAAATCGATGGATTCTATTCGAATTTATTCACAATTGAGTGAATTCGCTCATTTTCACAAAGTTTTTTGTTAGATATACATAAAATTAAGTAGTTAATGTTCTTCTTTAGAATGATTGAATTTTGAAAACATGTTCTCCATGTTATGTACAAATTTTCACATATATATTGCGTTTCAATCGGCTTAGTAGTTTCGGAGTTATAATAACAAATTCAAGCAAAAAAAAAATATTTTTTACGTGAAAATAGCAAATTTTTTTGTATTGAAAAAATCATGAAAAATCGAAAACGAAAGAAATTGTTCAGATTTGTTACTTTATCGCAAAGGCATATATAATAAGAACAAAATGAGATATAGTTGATAAAAATCTATGGATTTTTCTCAAATTTATTCACAATTAAATGAATTCGCTCATTTTAACAAAATTTTTGTTTTTTTTTGTTTGATATACATAAAATTGAGTAGTTAATGTTCTTCTTTCGGTTGATTGAGTTCTGAAAACATTTTCCCCATGCTATTTACAAATTTTCATATATATATTGCGTTTCAATTGGCTCAGTAGTTCCGGAGTTATAATAACAAATTCAAGCAAAAAATATATTTTTTACTTGAAAATAGCAAATTTTTTTGTTTTAAAAAAATCATTAAAAATCGAAAACGGCAGTAATTAATCAGATTTATGACTTTATCGCAAAGCCAAGTATAATAGCAACAAAATGAGATAAACATCATAAAAATTGATGAACATTTTTCAAATTTATTCACAATTAAGTGAATTCGCTCATTTTCATAAAATTTTAGTTTTTTGTTTGATATACATAAAATTGAGTAGTTAGTGGTCTTCTTTCGATTGATTAAATTTTGAAAACATTTTCCCCATGCTATGTATACATTTTCTCATATATATTAAGTTGCAATCGGCTCAGTAGTTTCGGAGTTATAATAACAAATTGAAGCAAAAAATATATTTTTTACGTGAAAATTTGTATTTTTTTTTTGGTTTAAAAAATTATGAAAAATCGAAAAAGGCAGTAATTAATCAGATTTATGACATTTTCGCAAAGCCACATAATATAGCAACAAAATGAGATATCGATCATAAAAATCGATGGATACTTTTCGAATTTTTACACAATTAAGTGAATTCGCTCATTTTTACAAAATTTTAGTTTTTTGTTTGATATACATAAAATTAAGCAGTTAATATTCTTCTTTCGATTGATTGTATTTTAAAAAAATTTTCCCCATGCTATGTACAAATTTTCACACATATATTGAGTTTCAATCGGCTCAGTAGTTTCGGAGTTAAAATAACAAATTCAAGCAACAAATATATTTTTTTAGTGAAAATTGCAATTTTTTTGTTTTAAAAAAAATCATGAAAATTCGAAGACAACAGAAATTGTTCAGATTTTTTACTTTATCGCAAAGCCACATATAATAGCAACAAAATGAGATATCGATCATAAAACTCGATGGATTCTTTTCGAAATTATTCACAATTAAATGATTTCGCTCATTTTTACAAAATTTAAGTTTTTTGTTGGATATATATAAAATTGAGTAGCTAATGTTCTTCTTTCCCTTGATTGAATTTTGAAAACATTTTTCCCATGCTATGTATAAATTTTCACCTATATATTGCGTTTCAATCGGCTCAGTAGTTTCAGAGTTATAATAACAAATTCAAGAAAAAAATATATTTTTTACGTGAAAATAGCAACTTTTTTGTTTTAAAAAAATCATGAAAAATCGAAAACGGCAGTAATTAATCAGATTTATGGCCTTATCGTAAATTCTCATGTAATACAAACAAAACAAGATATTGATCATAAAAATCGATTGATTTTTTTTCGAATTTATTCACAATTAAATGAATTCGCTCATTTTCACAAAATTTTTGTTTTTTGTTTGATATACATAAAATTAGGTAGTTAATGTTCTTCTTTTGATTGATTAAATTTTGAAAATATTTTCCCCATGCTATGTAAAATTTTTCACATATATATAGCATTTTAATCGGCTCAGTAGTTTCGGAGTTATAATAACAAATTCTAGCAAAAAATATATTTTTTAAATGAAAATTGAAATTTTTTTGTTTTAAGAAAATCATGAAAAATCGAAAACTGAAGAAATAGTTCAGATTTATGCCTTTATCGCAATGCCACATATAATAGCAACAAAATGAGATATAGGTCATTAAAATCGATGGATTCTTTTCGAATTTATTCGCAATTAAGTGAATTCGCCCATTTTCACAAAATTTTCCTAGATTACCCATGTCTCTCTATAAGTTGGTGTAAATCATGCTCTCTCTTAAAATACATAACGAAAATTCTTTAGATTGTTCTAGGATATTACAAGAAAAGTTATGAACCAAAGACAACCAGAAAAAATATTAATTTCTTCACTGTTAAAGAAAAATAGGCTTCATTGTTAAGACAACAGTAATTATGTAATCCTTTATAATTTGAATATTTTCCACATATTTTCCTCATAAGCGCATTCTGTTCATATACAAATTTTACATATCCTCTAACTTGAGATTCAAAGGTTTTATATTTATTATAATTTATTTTGCAATCTTACTTTAACATTCTCTGCGGAATATCCCTAATAAACAAATACCTTGGTGATCAACATTATTAGTTTAGTTTTAAAGCAATAATAATTTTAATAAAATCAATACACATTCCTGTTTAAATCTCTAACACCTCATAATTTTTATATAAGTATTTAAATCTATTTAAAAAATATTTCTTAATCAATTAAAAACAGTAGTTTAAATCCGGCAAATCAAATATATTCATATTCATATAAATTTTTTGCGATCTCAAGGAATGGCGATCATGATAATGTTGATGGAGATAATGATCATGTTGATAATTAAAGTCATCATCAGCAGCAGCAACGTCATAAAATAATAACAGCACCGCTGTCGTTGTTGTTTTTAGTTGTTTTTATTAATTTATATTTCAATTCAATGTTTACAAAAAAGAAAACGAGAAAATTGTTTAATACATGAAATTTTGTTTTTGTTATTACTTATTTTTTTTTTTAAACCAGACAAAATATGTATTTTGCTGTCCGTGTATTTTTCTTTTGCACAATTTGTACAATATTTACATATATATATTTATTTGTTTGGATACACTTGGCCTGTACATATGTATGTATAATAAGAAAGGGGAAGGCTGAGCAAAATTTGTCCTTAAGTTTGTAACTGTAGGGGATAGAGTTTTCGAATGAAACAGAATAGGTGTTGGAAATTTTGGTTTTTGAAAAATAGATGACAAAAAATTTTGAAAAAGCCAGACTTTAAAAGACAACAAATTCAATTTTATTGTAGTATTAAAAACAGTGATCGGCATGAGGAGAATATGGATTATAATAAATAGTTATACACTTTATTTCGATTATTATACCCTTTCTCTTATTTGATTATTATACCCTTCACCATGAGTGGCAAGGGTATACATAAGTTTGTCATTCCGTTTGTAAGTTCTACATTTTTCATTTGCGACCCCACAAAGTATATATATTCTGGATCGTTATAGATAGCGATGTCGATATAGCCATCTCCGTCTGTCCGTCTGTATGTTGAAATCAACTTTCCGTAGCCCCCAAATATCTTACAAACATAATTGATAAATCAATATATCGGGAATTCTTCCGGCTAGGTCGCTATTTAAAATCGAATGGCTGAGATATAAGGAAAAAAACCGGAACAACCTCGATTTTTGGCCTATTTTTGATCTATATCTGGATTACTAAGTCATTAATATAGACAATATGGATATCTAATGATAGATATTTCAAAGTCCCTTGCAACGATTTATATAAGGCCATAGTAATTTGGACCTACAATGGGTCAAAATCGGGAAAATTATTTTTAACCCGAAAAATTTTTTTATAATTTTTTTTTCACTAATAATATAAAAAAAACATTTTTTTAAAATTTCCAAAAAAATTTCAAAATTTAAAAAAAAAAATTTTTTTTTTTAAATTTTGAAAAACATTTTGAAAAAAAATTTGTTTTTTAAACTTTGAAAAACAATTCTGAAAAAAAAAATTTAAAGTATAATTTGGTGAAGGGTATATAAGATTCGTCACAGCTGAATATAGCTCTCTTACTTGTTTTTTATGAATTTAGTTGATATTCGTATTATTTATAGGTAAATAAACTATCTTGTTCGTCTCTGGTGGCTATGAATGCCGACCGTAGATATAAAAACTTTATAGGTTTTGTCGCTGACTTAAAATGTGCCAATAATCAAATTCAAAATTTTTAATGATTTGAAAACAAAGCTTAAGGGCCTCATTTTATAAAACGAAACGTTTGGAAGCGTAAGCTATTGGTAGGAAGAATACTGTGAAAATGGTTTAAAACATAGAATAATATATCCATAGAAGCGTTACTGAGAGGGAAAAAACCTAAGTCTGTTGTCAAAAACCTAAGTCGTGAGAATGTATTAGTACATAGTTTTGAGGTTGTATTAGTGCCTTTTTAATTTTCACCAGACACACAGAGTTCTATAAAAATGTTTAAATTTTAATTTATATAAATTTTCTTCTATTTTCAATACCAAAAATTGAAACTCTGTTCTATAAATAAAATTCTACCACAGATAAATTTAAGTGTCAAAAATTAATAAAAAATAAATTTGTTCATTTGAGCAAAATAAAAGTATTTCGGAAATAAAAGTGTCCTGCAAGTATTAAAAAAAATTTACAAAAGTTGTGTAGAAGTGTAAAAAACCGGTTCGGTCTATATTTAGTCGGGAAATCGAAGTTTAAATTTCAAGTATTTTGATGTGTTAAATTCTCTCACAAGTATGTTGAATTCACATATCACAAGTACGTGTGAAGAGAGTAATTATTGTTACTCTCAGCTTACTCTCAGTTGCGCCTCTAGTTGTACCCTATGGTTTAAAACTTGAATATTTTCCATAGAATTTTATTTTTACGTTTGTCGTTTCGTTTTCTAAAATTAGACCCTAAGGCCCGTTTTCTTAATGTATCGATAAACTGCCTGTTACTAAATGTCGACATAAATTTATTAGGCGGATAAACTGTCCGTTAACAATTTTGGTTTTCTCAATATACCGACAAAAAACTTTATTTTCAGTTGGCAATACCTCTCAAAATATATGTGCAAGTTGGGAACCCTGCCTTCAAGTGACAACATGTTTACATAAATCAGCTGTTTAATGTGGCCATCAACAGTCGGAATCTTTTGAAAAATTCATTACCCTCCATGTCTGCCAGATAGTAAGGCCTGGAATGATAAACTCTATCAGCATTCACTTGGAACTCATGTTCTTCGAGTTCATCCTCCATCTATTAAACTTTTTTTTATAAAATCTATTTAATTTCGTTTACAAAAACACAAACAAATAAAAACTATGAACAACAGTCAGCTGATAGAATTTATCTGTTCGATAAATAAATAATTGGCAGATGAGGTCGGGTTAGCTTTTCGACAGAATAGAAGCAAATGAGACAATGAGAAAACCAAATTTCTTTAATCTGCAGTTTTTCGTTGGGAAAAAAGATAATCACCTAATGAGAAAACGGCCCTAAGTGTTTTAAAAGTTTCTTAAAGAATTTTAACATAAGTTTATAACATTAATAAGCTATATAATATAATAATTACTGATAATAAATTTCTAAATCGATATAAACGTGCACCCTACTTCCAGCAATTGTGGGAAATAGTAATGTTTTTAAACAAAATTTTAAGTTTATCATTAAATAGAAAAAATATTAATTCAATTATTGGGTAATCATTTAAAAATTCGTGATTTACAATAGATGAAGTATCTTTTGAACGCTTTTTTCAGTTTTAATGGCTTATATGTCATTTTGAAGGTTCACTTATTCTTACTTATGACGTTTTCTTTTCCGACACAAAATGTTGTTAACATATTTTGTACCATTTATTAAAGGTTAATCATACCTTCATAATGTGTTACATTTTTAACTATCACAATAGGACAAAAACCTTTACTATTTATGCAATTTTCTTTTATGAAGCTTCTATATATTTTAAAACTACGCTTAATTTTAACTAAAAAATACAAAAACTATTTCATTAACACAAATGAACTTCAAAAACAATAACTAGAAAGCTGTATAAAAAGTGGAGCTTTTCTAGCCCTTTGATAAAATTTAGGGTGAAACGTGTAGCATATTTTCAGGGTTTTAGGGCAACGTTATATGAAAAGAACACGCTATGCGCTTATTATATAATTCATTCAGAAAAGAATACAAAGAAGGGTAAAAGGCAGAATAAAGGCATCATTTATGGCCTAAAAGAAAACGTTATTAGTTATTGAACATTATAGTGTAAACAACAAAGTTTTTTTACTTCGAAAATGTTGAATTTTGTATCAACAAAGCTTTAATTTGAAAAAAAGTGCTGCTGAAGCACACCGATTGCTCACCACAGCTTATTGTGAATGTGTTTTATCGGTTTCAACGTGCGACAGATGGTTTGTGTGGTTCAGAAATAGTAATTTTGACACGGAAGACAAAGATCGCCCAGGCCAGCCAAAAAGGTTTGAAGACCAAGAATTGGAGGCATTACTCCATGAAGATTGTTGTCAAACTCAACAAAACCATGCAAAATCATTGGGAGCTACTCAAGCAGGAATTTCAAAACTTTTGCGAGCAGCAGGATTCATCGAAAAGTAGAGAAATCGGATACCAAACGAATTGAACCTGAGAGACATTGAAAGACAATTTTGCATGTCTGAAATGCTGCGTTCAATATAAAAGAAAATAATTTTTGAACCGAATCATTACTTACGATGAAAAATGGATTTATTACAATAACTTAAAGCGTAGAGATCGTATGTGAAGACCGGCCAAGCAGCCGAATCAACACCAAAGCCAAATATCCGTTGCGCCAAAATAATGCTCTATATTTAGTGGAACCAAAAGGGTTCATACCTATTATGAGCTGCTGAAATCTGGCCGGACCATCACATTTCCATGTGCACCGAACGCAATTGCTTATTTGAAGCGAGCATTTGCAAAAAGAAAAACTCCTAGAATATGCAGCCAGACATGAAACCGTAATATTTCATCAATACCTGTTAAAAACTATTTAGAATGAAGAGGTTGGGATGTTTTGCCTCACCCGCTTTAAAGTCTAGGCCATGCCCCGTCCGACTACTATTTGTTTCGATCCATGCATAACGCTCTCTCTGGGATACTCTTCACTTTCTAACAGAGTATCCTTTATTCGTTCTTGGTCTCAATAGATGAGCAGTTCTTTTGACTCGGAATCCATATGTTGCCAGAAAGATGGTAAAATGTTATAGCTAACAATGGTCAATACTTTGAGTAAATTAATATTGTATGCAAACATTTGTTTCAAAATAAAAGCTAAAAATTTGAAAAATCTCGAATTTTTAAGTCATTCAATAATTTGTTTTTAAGCCCGATAGAACTTAAAGTTGTTAAAAATAACACAAAAAAGTAAATTTTTCGAAATTGTTTTTCCAATTTTTAAAATTTTTTTTTTTTTAATTAAAAATTTTTTTTTTAATTTATTAGTGAAACAAATTTATGACAAAAAAATGGTTTTTGTGAAAAAAAAAATTCGAGTTAAAAAATATTTTTTCCGATTTTAACCCGTTGTAGGTCCAACTTACTATTGCCTTATATACATCATTGCAATGGACTTTGAAAAATCTATCATTAGATATCCATATTGTGTATATTTATGATTTAGTAATCGAGATATAGATCAAAAATAGGCCAAAAATAGAGGTTGTCTCGGATTTTTGCTCATATCTCCGTTATTTATTGACGGATTTTGCTGATTTTAAATAGGAAACTTCTCGAAAGCATGTCTGACAGAATTATTGAAGATTTAGACCCCGAAGATATATGGGGTCTTCAGAAAATTGATTTCAACAGACGGACAGACAGACATACACGGCTTTATCGACTCCGATATCTATAAGGATTTAGAATATATATACTTTATAGGGTCGGAAAATTATATTGTGGAAATTTCAAACGGAATGACAAGCTAATATATACCCTTCTCACAAAGGTGAAGGGTATAAAAATTGTAGTCTAACATTTGAAGATGATTTCGGGCATATGTCCACGAACAATGGTGGTCTCCAAGGCGTCAATTATTGCTGGTTTAGCAGCATAAACTAGTGACATCACGGGGATCCACAAATAATAGAGAGGTGTCAAATCTCATGATCTTGGAGGACAATTGATAGGTCCATTACTCTAATGTTGATTCCAATAAATTGTTGGTTTCGGTTGTCGAATGGCACATAGCGCCATCCTATTGAAACCTCATCTCATCCACATTTTCAAACAAAAAAATCATTGATCATGGTGTGGTAATGATCTCCATTGACCGTAATTCGTTTTTGAAGAAATAAGGCCAGAAACCGCACTAAAAGGTTAATTTTTTCTGGATGTAATGGAGTCTGTAGGGTCAGTTGTGGATTGATCTCACTCCATATGCCGTAAATGAGCCTCATCGCTGAACACAATTTTGCAATAAAACAGTCGTCTATAGTTGCTTGAATCGATGACTTAATTTCAAAGTTAATTTGGATAATTGGTAGCGTTGTTCAAGCTCCAATCTATTAATGATGATTTGTTAGAGTATACTGATCATAAATGTCAAAAAGTGAGCGCTGTATGACAGTTAACACTTTCGTAAGTTCGATCGGTCTTAAGAAAACACCCTTTATTTTAGAGTTTCCAATTCGGTTTTAACCGAAACCGAAACCGCGGTTTTTCAAGGTCTAAAACCGAAACCGAAACCGACAATTATTCTTCGGTTTTCACTTTTAATCTATTTTCACTAGAAAAATACAAAATTTACAAACTTTTTTCATTTAATTATTCATCCAATATCTTTAAACACAGATTCTAGCTCGTTCTAGACGTATTATTAGAATAAATACAATACCAGAAAGACCCACATGAATGAACTTTAAATTTGTTTAGCAGTTCCTATATTATTAACTGATTTAATAGTTAATAAATTATCACAAAACCGAACCGAAACCGATCGGTTTTCAATTTTTTAAAACCGAAACCGCGGTTTTGAAATTCTTCGGTTTTTTGGAAACTCTACTTTATTTCCACACTAAAGCGCCAACAAATTAAAATCACAATTATAAAGGAATTACATACAATGTCATGTTAAGTGTCGGTTTTACAAAAATAAAAAATAAAAAAAAGAACAGCAATGACATAAATAGTTGCATGCAGTAAGTAAGTAGCACGGTCTTGTTTTAAATTTGCAAACAATTTGATAAAATTACAATGTAATGAATTTTTAGAAGAAATAAAAAGTAACGAATTAATGTCACTTAAATTTTAGACGAATTTCAAATACCCTGTAGTAAATCTGCATGTTGGAAAACATGAATTTTCAAACTTTTGGCCGATCGCTTAACAAAAAGTATAAACAGACAAAAATTTAAATTTATTTTCTTTAAATATCTTTTCTTAAAACCAAAATAATACAAGTGCCTTAACAAATACATTTTGATAATTGGTCAATTCACAAGGTCTCTTATCAGTCATATTGTCATAATGTCACGACTCGGCGGCTCGGCTTAGCCGACTCTTAGGCATCCGGCGTGGGCTCTGCTGGTTGGTTACGATAACACAATAAACATAGCATAGAAAGTAGTATTATTTTAGGAAATTTTTAGCTTAAAAAGCAATAAAAACCATTGTGAAATATTAGGACATTATGACATGATAAGAGACCTTGTGAACTGACCAATTGATTTCTTCTTTCCTAATAGAAACTTCAAAATCAGGTGAAATATTGTTTTTTTTTTTTAGCCATTTCCTTTTTCTTATTACCACATTCGTTTAATACAATACTTTGTACTAGAATTTAGGGCTGTTAAACCAACTTTAGTTTACACTCTAACACACACACTCACATACGGTTAATAAACTGGCTACCAATAAGTATATTTTTCTAAGCCATTTCGTGTTTTATTAACGGTTCATTTCAACCCTTAACATGCTGATTTGACCACTTTTTTAAAAAAAAAAAAAACTTTTATAGACAACACAGTCAGTCATTCATTCAGTCAGCCTTTCTTTATTATAAACACGCAACATTAAGGTGCATGACATGGTGTTACAGGACATTGTGTGCCTGTGCATTAAATGAATCGGCCGGTGTGGCTACATAGATGCCGGGTGTAAAGGACCAACTTTAAAATGTATGTGGCTGAAATGTAGGTGGGCGGAGGAGGAAAGCAAATTGTGTTACACATACTTTGTTGTTGAGAGCTTAATAGCCTCCTTGCCTGGTAACAAACGTGCAGCTACATAAACAGCTTTTGTTAGTTAATTGAAATGTGCATTATTTTGTTATGCCATGTACCACTACCTGTTGTAGATTATGGGGGTGTATATAAGTTAGTTGTTTTGTTTGTAACAATTAGGAATATTCATCAAAAGCAACATAAACTAAATATTTCTATTAATGTTTCTTATGAGCTTCTAAGCCCCAGCTGTTCTGGGTGACAGTCCCGAACTAGTAATTCATGTGAAAGTCAATTGAAACTACATACATTACAGTCTGATAATAGGTTCAAAGTAGCCAACGCACAGTGGTTTAGAAACTTTTTTGTGGAAATAATTCGGCATCTCGGGAACTATTGGAGATATTGTTACAAACACATGGTAGGAGCTCAGGTGATTTTGAGTTGATTTGCTTATGTTCTACTTCCTAGCGCTTATGGGGGCCAGTGCGTGGCCCCTCAAAGTTGGTCACCTCGGCTCTCAAAATTTTTAAAAAAATCGCCAAAAATACATTTATGATCCAAATAAGCTGAAATTGAAAATATAAATAGTTCTTAAGAATATCTACATAAACTACACTCACATATGTAGGTTATCTCTATTAGTTGAAGAGATATTTAGGTTTATTGATTTATTTTTTTTTTTAATTTTGCTCGATCTTTTTATGGTTTTTTAGAGATAACGGGCCAATGGATTGTCGAAATTTATTTTTAAAATATCAGCTACATTGGTGATAAAATTCTAAATAAAATAGGAATATCTCGCTAACAGCTATCGTATCCCTATAAAAGTTACACGTATCCAAATTTGGGACACGTAAAAAGGGCCGTATTTTTTAAGTTTTTTTCCCAAAAAGGTCCCTATATTTTTTTCTTTTGTAGAAACAATTCTTCTTCAGGACTATACACAATTTTTATATGATCCAGAAAGAAAACTTAATGCTAAAGCGTGTAAAGTAAAATTTGGCTTACTAAAGCAAACACAACACCTCCCAGGCCTATCCAAACTTGTCCAATTTTAAAAAATAATTTTAGGTTTGAGTAAAAAATTCTAAAAACTCAAAGCAATGATTCACGAAAATTTTCCATATTTGAGTAACCCTATATGTTACTTAAACACATACAAAGTTTTTTTTACTATCACACGGTAAATAACATCACTGTAGACACTTTTCTAAAACAACTCAGTTTTGGAACACATTTTTCCCGGTTTAGGTGTTACGGTATTTTAAAATAAAAAATGTAAAAAATTATAATACCCTTAATTTAAGAACATTTGGATCTACATTAGTTCCAAATTTTGTTATGTTATCTTTAGCCGTTACAATTTTACATTAATTCAAATTTTATATTTTTCTTCATGGAAAATCACCATATTATAATTTTTTTAGTTTTTAAGGTAAATGAGGTCCCAAAAATTTATAAAATTATTTAATTTTACTAAAATATCAATCTTCAGTTCTAAAGGTTTTCATCAATATCAAATACTTATATAAAAAGCCTTTATTTACTCCTCAGAAGTTCCACGGATTTCAGCAGCTCATACTAGATAGAACGCTTTTGGTCTCACCAAATACAGAGCATTGCATTGGTGTCGATTCGGCTAGCTGGGCTTCACATACTATTTCTTTCTTTCATTTTTCATCGCAAGCTTCAATTCGTATGGTACCCAATTTCCCTGCTTTTGGATGAATCCTGCTGCATGCAAACATTTTGAAATTACTGCTTAATTTCGCAGTGCAACATGAAAAGATTTGGGGCCTCGGTGTCATTTTAGCAAAAAAGTGATATTTTTATTCAGGTTAATATCTTGCAAACAGTTCGGAATTTTGATTTACTTTCTAAGGCAAAGTTTTAGCCTTTGTCATAAAGAACAAAAATTGTGAATATATATAATCAAAAAAACTTCATCTTCAAAAAGAAAATCGCAAAAAACTTTAAAAAATTAAATTTTTTTCTTCTGTTCAGGTCCTTAGGTAGCAAACCGTTCAAAATTCAAGGAAACAATCAACTACAAGAATTTACCTAAGATCTCAACAAACAACTTTCTAGAACATATGAACTTCCTAGGAATGATTCTTAACACCGTTTAGGTAGGTCAATATAAGTTAGTAAGAAAAAACTAAAGGAATTAAGTGTTTTTTGTTTAAATTATTATGTATTAAAGCATAGTTTTAGGCAGCTTAAAAAAAATTTCTAAATTTATTTCGAATTTTTTTAAAGTTTTTGCAATTTTGATATTGAAGATGTAGTTTGTTTGATTTTATATGTTCACAATTGTTATTCTTTATGACAAGGGCTACAAATTTGTCTCAGAGAGTACATCAAAATTCCAAACGGTTTGCAAGATATAAGCCTGAGAAAATTATCACTGTTTTGCAAAAATGACACAGAGGCCCCAAATCTTTGAGGGCCCATAAAAAAGTGCATGACTTTGGGAAAACTGGGAGACATGGGTATTTTATTTTTGGTCTTTTATCACGTATTGGTGTCCGTATATGGTTATTTTTCCATGACTCAATAAATTACACACCGTGTTTTCCAAGCTCTTGTTGTGTTTGACAACAATCTTCATGGAGTAATGCCTCCAATTTTTGCTCTTCAAACTTTTATGGCTGGTCTGGGCGATCTTTGTCACCACTTCTGAACCGCACAAACTATCTCTTGCACGTTGAAACCGATAGAACACATTCACCATAAGCTGTTGTTGTTTTTTTTTTGCCTCAGCTTAGGCTCCCTAACATACAACTTCCCCGCCAGTTTTGTTTTCCTAAACTTTAAAAATCTATATCTTGGGTTTCAAGCATTTTGTTTTAAATTTTCTTTTTAATTATGAATCCTACGATTTATTACTACTTTTTGAAAAAAAAAAATTAATTTTTCTAAAATTTAAAATTTTTTTTTTTTTAAAAAATTTGATAAAATCAAAATTTCTATTTCCCTAAATTATAAAAGTAAGAAAAACTAAAAATTAAATTGTTCGATTTTGATAATTTTTTTAAGAAATTCCATACAATATGAACTAATATCAACATTTAAATCGATTTTCTATTCAAATTGCACAATATTTCAAAATAGTAAATTTTATATATTTTTTTTTTAAATTTCCTTAAGTTATGATATATTTCCTAATTTACGATCATATCAATGCGAGCTCAATTTTAGTTCAGAAAACAAGCGCATTTTGGGATTAATTCAATTTTGGCTATTCTTATGATGACAGATCCAAAATGTGCTGGTTTTTGTATTTGGGAAAAGTCAAAACCAGAACATTCTAAGAACAAGTAAATTGTAAAATCAGTTCTATCCCCAAAATGGCTTAACGAGAGGTATAATTAAAATGTTTGCACTAGATATATAGGTTGTTCAATTTATCATCCGTTGTACTTGATTAAAGAAAGTCCGTTCTGAGCATGCTCTCGAAACCGCTACGGATTTATTTAAATACATCCCTTTTTACCATATTGATTTCGTTATGATAATGTTAGTCATTGACTACACAGGAATTCTAGGAGACAGTCCCGAACTAGTGATTTTACCCATCATTTAGGGTGGGAACTAGTTACTTCAATAGCTACGTGACTAGTTATTTTAACACGGGCATGTCCTAAGCAGGGGATCAATTGACCCTTTTGACTTCAATGAGACTGTCTAATAACTGGTCCAAAGTAGTCAACGCATTGGATTCACATACTGGTTAAATAGCGACAGTTACCTAACTGGAAACTTAATCAGCTGCATAACTAGTTATTTTAACATGTACGAGTGCTAATTGACCTCAAATAGTCAGCTAAAAGACATATCATAGTCAATCCAATAAACGATAGCTTGTAAACAAATCTTTCTTCGACAACTCTCCAATGGATTGCTTTTGGTGGGAAAAATAACTACTTTCTAAAGTGCAGTACAAAAAAAAAACCTTTAAAGTGACTTCACTGTAGGTTACTAAGAGACACTAAAGTGACTATTGACTTCATGCTATGTTACATGGGATATCAGTATACTTAAGCAAAAATAAAAATTAACTGTATGAGAATTATATCAATACAATTTGTATAAAACAGTTTGAACGAATTCTCACACAACACGTTTGAAGTGATTACACTCTAGATTACTTAAAGGCACTTAAGTGACAATTGTCTCCACGCTAGATTACCTGGGATGTATAAAGTAACCAATTGTCTTATCTCTGCACTACAAAGACCACATATGTCTCAAGTGACCAAAATATTTAAATTGGAGTCAGCCAAGTAATAAAACATTTGTGACTTATAAAATAAAAGTATTTCACCTCAAAGAAAACAGTGCTCATATGTCGACCTCTATTGATAGCATTTGAAACTATAGCAAAATGTCTATATTGTAAATATAAACTAGTTACACTTTTAAACCCAACAATTTGACCTCATTTTTTTCTAATAGAAAACTTACATAACATACAAGAAAATAACTTAACTGTTATTGTTTCTTTGCTGTAAAAAAAACAATTTTTTTAACGAAAACATATTAAAGGATTTAACTAAAAAACTGCTGCTTTTAACTTTTAAAATTTAAAATGAATTTAACACTTATGTATTTCTTTTACTTTCAGCCCTTATTGTACGTTTTTTAACCAAACGTTATATTGGTGAATATGATCATCAAACAGGTGAGTTCAGAGTTACTAAATTTTTATTTATATTGTATGAATAAAATATACTTAACTTTCTGTTTACTTAAGTATTGCTGTCCTTTTATCCTTTTATGAATAATTAATTAGCTGGTTTTTTATTTATAACTTCTTTTTTATGTTTTATATAAAACGCCTAATCACTGTTAATATATATGCTTGAATATGTTTGCTTCAGGCTTTTTTTTTTTTTTTTTTGAACTAAAACATGAATTTGCTTATATTAGGGGGTTTGAAACATGAAAAATGTCCTTGCTTGATTATACTATATATATGTGTTTTATATTCGCTTACAGTGGATGACAAAATAATATAAAGATTTCAATATTATTATTGTTTTGTAATTAAGTATTAAAATTTGTTTATGGGTGAGAAATATCCCTGTAAATTTATAAAAATATTTTATAACACTGCCACTGTGCAGTAATATTTTTGAAAGGGGCCAAGGTTTGTGGAGCTGCTGAAGAGTAAATATAAGCTTTTTAATACAAACATTTGGTATTGCTGGAAACCTTAGAACTTCAATATTGATATTTTAGTGATATTAAATAATTTTATAAATTTTTGGGACCTCATTTACCTTAAAAACTAAAAAATTATAATATGGTAACTTTTCATGAAGAAAAATAAAAACTTTGAATTAATGTAAAATTTTAACGGTTAAAGATAACATAACAAAGTTTTGAACTAAAGCAGATCCAAATGTCCTTAAACCAACGTTATTATAATTTTTGACATTTTTTATTTTAAAATACCGAAATTCCTAAACCGGGAAAAATGTGTTCCAAAAACTGAGTTTTCTTAGAAAAGTGCCTACTGTGACGTTATTTACCTCGAGATAGTAAAAAAACTTTGTTAGTGTTTAAGTAACATATAGGTTTATACAAATATGTAACATCTTTGAGGATCCATGCTTTGCCTTTTTAGAATTTTTTACTCAAACCTAAAATTATTTTTTAAAATTGGCCAAGTTTGGATAGACCTGGTGGGTGTTGTGTCAGCTTTACTGAGCCAAATTTTACTTTACACGCTTTAGCATTAAGTTGTCTTTCTGGATCATGTAAAAATTGTGTATAGTCCCCAAGAAACATTTTTTCTACAAAAGAAAAAATATAGGGACTTTTTTGGGAAAATACTTAAAAAATACGGCCCTTTTTGCATGTTCCAAGTTTGGATGCGTGTAACTTTATATAGGGACAAGATAACTAATACCAAGTTATTCCTATTTTATTTAGAATTTTATCACTAAAATAGTTGATATTTTAAAAATTAATTTCGACAATCCGTTGGCCCGTCATCTCTAAAAAACCATAAAAAGATCGAGCAAAATTAAAAAAAAAAAAAAATAAATCAATAAACCTAAATATCTCTTCAACTAATAGAGATGGCCAACATATGTTATACTATTTTTTATAGATCTTCTTAAAGACTATTTATATTTTGAATTTCAGCTCATTTGGAACATAATGATTTTGGCGATATTTTAAAAAATTTTGAAACCCGAAGTGAGCAACTTTGAGGTATCCCACACTGGTCCCCATTAGTGATAGGAAGCTGAACAAATACAAATAAACTCAAACACACCTCAGCTCCAATTATGTGAAATTTCGTAACAATATCTTCAATAGTTCCCGAGATACCGAATTATTTCAAAAAAAAAAAAAAAAAAAACGTTTCTAAACCACTGTGCAATGTTAAAGGGGCTTAGTCACACTTTGCACTATTTCTATTGATATTTTTCCATAACAGGTTTAAAATATTAAATTATTTAAGAAATGATTGCGTTAGAATTTTGGTGATAATTCAAAAATCTGACTTAATGATAGAATTCTAAACAAATTTAATTGGTGCCATTTCTTATGTGTGCCACTGTATTCACTTTTTCTGTTTAAAACCTAACATGTTGTTTTTTGTTAAAATGAAAAATCAAATAATAAAAAAATATATGTAGGTAATAAAAAAAAGGCTAAACTCCTACTCCAATTCCTGCTTTTGTGCTTATTTTTAGTTCGCATGATTGCATTAGTTTGCTTTATTAAATTGTGTTTTTTTACTGCGTGTATGTATGCAAAAGTGTTTTCCATTATCCATTTGAATATTATTTTAATAATAACTAAAAACTATTCCAGAAAATCGATATAAACATGAAGCCTTGGTCGATGGGGAGCCAGTGTTATTTGAAATACTAGACACATGTCCCAAGGTAAGTAACGAACTAGTACAAAACTCTTTCTATGTTTTAACTTAGCTACTACATATTCCAACCAACATTATTTTGGTAACGTTGGCAACTACTTATTTACAAATATTCAATTCAAAGCATACAAAACTAATAAATTTATAGGAAAATGTTGTTAGTAAAGAGAGAGAGAGAGAGACAAACAAATTAAGTAGTGGGAATTATTTGCATTATTAGGGTCATCAGCGTTGAAGGTTTAAGTAAATGGCGGCAATAAAAGAATTATTACTAAATTACATTTTAATTACAGACTTCGAAAGCATAAACTAATTGATACTAGTGCTTATCAAAAAATTAAACAGGTGGTTGTTAAATATATAAAGTTGTTGAAATTAGTTTGAGGAGTTTTTCTGGAGGAATATTTTGTTTAAAAGGTTTCAATTATTTTGAAGATTTTTAATAAAATTGTTGCTACGCGGAGAGAAAAAATATAGTGTTACATTTTAAAATTTTTATAGTTTTTTAACTATATTATGGTCACTGTAATTATGTATATGATTGCGGTAACCATAATATGTTAAAGTTTCCATTCAAATGATTGTATCAATCATATATATGACTGTAGTATATTGTGTTGTTCTCTTATTCTGGTTATCATACATTATCCAATTCACAATCGGTGTCGTAGCGATGTATGTCATAAATATTATTCATACAAATTTTTCGAAACAAAAAAGAAAACATTAATAAAAAACAAGTATGAGAGCTATATTCGGCTCTGCCGTATCTAATATACCCTTCAACAAATTAGACTTAAAAATTATTTTTTTTTTAATTTTTTTAAAATTGTTTTTTTCGAAATTGTTTCAAATTTTTTTTTTAAATTTTTTTTAAATAAAATTTTTTTTTATTTATTAATGAAAAAAAATTTATGACAAAAAAAGTTTTTTCTGAAAAAAAAATTCGGGTTAAAAAATATTTTTCCCGATTTTGACCCATTGTAGGTCCAACTTACTATAGCCTTATAAACATCGTTGCAATGGACTTTGAAATATATATCATTAGATATCCATATTGTCTATATTTATGACTTAGTAATCGAGATATAGATAAAAATAGGCCAAAAATAGAGGTTGTCTCGGATTTTTGCTCATATCTCCGTTATTTATAGACGGATTTTGCTGATTTTAAATAGGAAAATTCTCGAAAGCATTTCTGACAGAATTATTAAAGATTTGGATGCCGAAGATAACTGGGGTCTTCAGAAAATTGATTTCAACAGACAGACAGACAACATACAACGATACAACGCTACGACACCGATTGTGAATTGGGCAATTATGATATAATTATGATGATTATGACATGATTGCCATAAACAAATATTTATTAACTGAAATAAATTATATAATTGCTACAATGATGTGAATGGTAACTAAAACATATTATGGTTATCGCAATCATATACATAATTTCAGTGACCATAATATAGTTAAACAAGTAACATAGCTATATATATTCGGCTATGCCGAATCTTCCAAATTTTCCAAATCACCAAATTATACTTTAAAATAAAAATTTTAAATATTTTTAGAATTATAAAAAATTAGAAAAAAAAAGTTTTTTTTTCAAAATTTTTTTTTTAATTTAATGGCAAAATTTAAAAAAAATTAATTTATTTGTCAACAAAATTTTACAAAAAAAAAAAAAAAAAAATTATGAAAAAACAAGTAAGAGAGATATATTCGGCTGGGCCGAATCTTATATACCCTTCACCAAACTATATTTCAAAATAAAAATTTTTAGGTAATTTTAGGTAAACAAAATTTATTTTTTTTTTCAGTTGTTTTTTTTTTAATTTTTTGGAAAAAAATATTTTTCGAATTTTTTTTTTATGTAAAATTTTTTTATTTTTTTTAATTTTAAATCTTTTTTTTTTTTTAAATTAAATTTTTTTTTTTTTAATATTTAGCGAAAAAAACTTTTGGTGAAAAAAAAAATCTGGTTAAAAATTTTTCCCGATTTTGACCCATTGTAGGTCCAACTTACTATGGTCTTATATACGTCGTTGCAAAGGTCTCTGAAATATCTATCATTAGATATCCATATTGTCTATATTAATGACTTAGTAATCCAGATATAGGTCAAAAAATAGGTAAAAAATCGAGACAGACAGACAGACAGACAGACAGAGACAGACAGACAGACAGACAGACAGACAGACAGACAGACAGACAGACAGACAGACAGACAGACAGACAGACAGACAGACGGACATGGCTTAATCGACTCCGCTATCTATAAGGATCCAGAATATATATACTTTATAGGGTCGGAAAATTATATTGTGGAAATTACAAACGGAATGACAAATTTATATATACCCTTCTCACGAAGGTGAAGGGTATAAAAAAAAATCGGGTAAAAAATACTTTCCCGATTTTGACCAATTGTAGGTCCGACTTACTTTCGCCTTATATGCGTTGTTGCAAAGGTCTTTGAAATATCTATTATTGGATATCCATATTGTCTATATCAGGGGTGCCCAAAAGTTCCTTATGGAGGAGCAAACACCAATACATTTAAAGAAAAACTAATTTTTATGCAATTTTTTTTGTTGTAAAAACCAAAACATACGAAGAATAAAGAAAAAAAATACACACTTTTTTTAACAATACCATACGTAAACAAAAACAAAATCTACATTGATGATCGCTGTCGTCAATGTTTACCAGCAAAGCATATGAAAGTGTTGTTGCTTTGCACTTGCGTGTATTAAGTGAAGATCGATAAAAAAACAAACAAGACAAAGTTGTTTGTGTATCTCATATTGCTAGTGCTGAGTGCTCCATTGAGTATAGAAACACACAGCCTATAGCTAAGAGCATTTACAAAAACAAATGAGCACCAAGAGTATAGGGCTTGGGCACCATTGGTATATATTAATGACTATTCATCGTCTATGTATAGACCAAAAATCGTAGTTGTCCTGGTTTTTTCCTTATATCTCAGCCATTTTTGGGCAGATTGTGTCGATTTTAAATAGCAACCGATCCGGGAGAATTCTCGATGAATTGATGTATGAATCATGTATGTAAGTTATTTGGAGGATACGGAATATAGATTTAAACAAACAAACGGACATGGCTATATCGACGATCCACAATATATATGGGGCATTTCATGTCAAGTGAACCAACTTTTGAAATCGATGTCTTCCGATTGGGATGAAATTATAGTATCATAGTTAGTTCTATTGGATAGTAATTCAGACACAATTTTTCAACAAGATCGGTCGAGAACTTTCTGAGTTAGAGGGAGTCAAAATTTTACATTTTGGCCAAGCAGGTGTTTTTTCTCATCCATGTCACTTATTACCTATTATTCTTAGCAAAATGTGTCCCAAATAGTTTAGATTGCTATTTATTCAATCTTTCGGAAAAAAAATTAAAAATAAAAAATTTTTGTAATTTTTTTCTAAAATCAAAAACTTGTTTGACTTTTTTTTCAAAATGGGCCCCTTTTATTTTTTTTGTCTCAAAAGAAAGCTTATTAGTGGGATGCGAGTGGGATATCTATCAAAATAAATGTTTTGTAACTCAAAACATAAAATTTTTGACTTATTTTTGCAAAATCAAAAACTTTGTTGACTTTTTTATTCAAAATGGGACCTTTTTTTCTGAAAGATTGAATTGAACCGATCTTGTTGAAAAATTGTGTCTGAATTACTATCCAATAGAACTAACTATGATGCAAATTTCATCCCAATCGGAAGACTTCGATTTCAAAAGCTTGACATGAAATGCCCCATATACTTTGTGGGGTCGCAAATGAAAAGTGTAGAAATTACAAATGGAATAAGAAACTTATATATACCCTAGCCACTCAACCGATGTTGTTTTGCTATACTTTTAAAATGAAACATTATTTCTTTTTGAAGCTGATGACTGTAGCTGTCAAGTATACATTATTATTAACGACCATTAGGATGGCCCTTATTTTGCACTTTCCGTATTTCCTATGCTTCCAAAGTCTAAAATTGTTCTCCGTCATCTAAAAAACAAATGCTGATAATTTGAGAAAAGTTGGATAGCTAATTTTGGGACAAAGTAGAACAATTTTAAGAAAAATTAAATGTTAATAAAAAAATCCAATTAAAAATAGTTTTTGTATTCCATCTATGGGTTTAAATATAAAATATATTGGGTGTATTACTAAAAAATGCGGTATTTTTTAAAATTTTTAGCTCTTATTTTGAATAAGAGCTAAAAGAATTACTCATCTTCGGGTACTCTGTTCCAAAGTAAAGCGTATCCCAGAGAGAGCATTTTGCATCAATTAAAACAAATAGTAGTCGGACGGGGCACGGTCTGGACTATAAAGTGGGTGAAGCAAAACTTCCCAACCACTTCATTCTAAATACTTTTTAACAGGTATTGCAACATACTACCGAGCGTTGTCATGATGGAATATTACGGTTTCATGTCTGGTCGCATATTGTGGGAGTTTTTCGGTCAATGAATGAATCAATTGTATTCAGTACAGGTTCCCTGTGATGGTCTGGCCAGATATTCAGGACCCTTTTGGTCCCACCAAATACAGTGCATTACCTTAGCGCCATGGACATTTGGCTTTGGTGTCGATTAGGCTGGTTGGTCGGGCTTCACATACGATGTCTTACGCTTCGGGTTATAGTAATAGATCTATTTTTCATCGCAAGTAATGATTTAGTGCAAAGATTTTTTTGTACTGTTCAAGCATCATTTCGGACATACAAAATCGTCTTTCAAGGTCTCTAGGCTTTAATTCGTATGATACTTAAAATTCCTGCTTTTGGGTGAATCCTGCTGCTCGCAAAAGTTTTGAAATTGCTTTTTATGAGTTTTACAACAATCTTCATAGAGTAATGCCTCCAATTCTGGGCCTTCAAACTTTTTTGGACATCTTTACCTTCCGTGTCAAAATCACCACTTCTGAACCGCACAAACCATCTCTCGCACGTTGAAACCGATGGAATACATTCACTATAAGCTTTGGTGAGCAATCGGTGTGCTTCAGCGGCAATCTTTTTCAAAGTAAAAAGTAAAGCAAAACTTCCCGCATATGACGCTTTGTTGGCACAAAATTCAACATTTTCGAAGCAAAAGAAAACTTTGTTGTTTACACTATAATGTTCAATAACTAAGTGAGATTAAATGATAGATATGTAGCCTTCAAAATGACATTTAAGTTATTAAAAACAAAAACCACGTTTAAAAGATACGACATCTACTGTAAAACCCGCATTTTTAAGTCATACACCATATATAGAGCCAGCTGTTGATGGGCTGATGATGCCGGCCAATCCACACTTTACAGTGACTTTTTCGGGATACATCTTGGATCTCACGAGGATTGGTATCATCCCAAATTCGTCAATTTTGTTTATTGGCGTACCCATTCATCCAGAAATGGGCCTCATAGAGTAAAATGGTTGAAACGCACGAAACGTTGCCCGAACAGATAAAACAATTTTATCATTTACACGTATTTTATAAATTACTGAATTAATGACAACCAATTCGACAGATATGGTTTCAACAATATGACCACTATCAACTGTCTAAGTTCGGGAGTTCATATTGAAAGACCCTTTATATAACTCATCTAGATTATTTGTGTTTTTCTTTTCTTTTCTATTTCTCTCAACCATTAACCTAAAATGTTCTCTTATAAATAACTCTTTCAGTGATATAAAACAAACACGATTTGTAAATAATTGAGGCCAATTTACCAATGACCCCGTTATTTTCGGTCTCGGCTTTAAACAGATTTTTTAACAGTCAGTTCAGATGAGAACTCAAATTGTCTGCAGGCTGCTTGAATTGAGTTCTTTTTATAATTTTATGAGATATTTTGTGAAAATCATTCTATCAGTTTTGTGAAACATCGATTTTTATAACCTTCAGCTTCGTGAGAAGGGTATATGTATATAAGTTTGTCATTCCGTTTGTAATTTCCACAATATAATTTTCCGATCCTTTAAAGTATATATATTTTGGATCCTTATAGATAGTGGAGTCGATTTAGCCATGTTCGTCTGTCTGTCTGTTGAAATCAATTTTCTGAAGACCCCAGATATCTTCGGGATCCAAATCTTCAATAATTCTGTCAAACATGCTTTCGAGAAGTTTCCTATTTTAAATCAGCAAAATCCGTCTATAAATAACGGAGATATGAGCAAAAATTCGAGACAACCTCTATTTTTGGCCTATTTTTGATATATATCTCGATTACTAAATCATAAATATAGATAGTATGGATATCTAATGATAGATATTTCAAAGTTAATTGCAACGATGTATATAAGGCTATATATAGTAAATTGGAAATATTTTTTAAACCGAATATTTTTCACAAACTACTTTTTTTGTGATAAATTTTTCTAACTAATAAATTAAGAAAAAGAAATTTTTAAATTAAAATTTTTTTTTTTTTTAAATTGGAAAGAATTTTAACAAAATTAAAGAAAATGTCAAAATCGGGAAAAATATTTTAACCCGAATTTTTTTCACAAAAAACTTTTTATGTCATAAATTTTTCTAACTAATAAGTAAAAAAAAAAAAATAAATTTTTAAATTAAAAAATTTAAAAAAAAAAAATTGGAAAAAATTTTAACAAAATTAAAAACATTTTTTTTTTTAATTTTATTTTAAAGTATAATTTGGTGAAGGGTATATAAGATTCGAATATAGATCTCTTACTTGTTTTCTCAACTTTTTATTCATCGAATTTTCTGTCAGATCTACAAACATATGTCTCTTGATTTTGACGTTTGTAGAAAAGCTCATCCATTTTCAATAACAAAATATGAGGAAGCACTCTCGATATATTAATGAATTATACAAGTCTTTAAGTTATTTGTAAAAAGTGCAATAGTTTAAGAATTTTCTTGAAAGTAATTTAATTTGTTAAATTACATTAAATTAAAATAAATATTTTTACTTAAATTATTAATTACTGATATCCTATTATTAGTATTTAGCAAGAAATTCGCAAGTTTGAAATGTCTTTTACTATTTACTACATATGTACTGCAAGTTGTTATTATTTATTTAGTATAATCATCTTTCTGGATTAATTGCAATCTCCTTCTTCACATCATTTGTATTGTTTTGAAACTCCAACCATCTCTTTGTTTTAATTAGTCTTCCCATTTTCTCACTAAATACTTATTCTATCATGTGTCAAAATGTCATTTAACTAAAGACGGTTTTAATGGTGTGGCAACGCGCATCATCATTTATGGTTTTTTTGTTTACAAAACTGGGTCACAGTAAATGGCAACGAGAAAAAAAAACACACACACACAGCAGAGGAAAAGTCCTCGAAAACCATATAAAAATAACACTGACGCGCCTGCAAAACTAAACAAGTAGAGAAAAAAAGGACAAACAAACTACATGGTGTCATCGCATGTTTGCACAAGATTTTACTTTCATTTCTTATGCCTGCTTACTCCTTCCTGCTGACAAAACAAACCAAAAATCACTAACAACAAATGGGGAATATGTAGAAAACAAAAAAACAAAAATAATACAAATAAAACATTTAAATTAGTACAACCTTCATTCTCTCTTTAATTTACTTAATTTTGCTTTTTTATTTTCATGTCTTCCCCTCTCTTTAACATGGATAAATGATGATGTCATAACGCATACACTCACACACACAGGCAGAAGATGAATTTCCCAATGCCGGTGAACTGATACAATGGGCTGATGGCCTGTTACTTGTCTATTCCATAACAGACCGCAGTAGCTTTAATTACATACGTCGTGCCAAATCAGATCTCCAGTCAGATACTCCCGTGCAACTGGTGGCCAATAAAGTGGATATGGTGCATTTACGTCAAGTCAGTCGAGATGAGGGAGAAATCTTATCCAAAGATTTTGATTGTAAATTTAGTGAGGTCTCGGCGGCAGATCATGTGGACCAGGTGGCCGAAGTCTTTAATGATTTGTGCAAGGAAGTTATAGCTTCGAAACGTAAATCGAAACAGAGTTTATTGGAGAGAATGCTGGGCAGTTCAAGACCCTACAGTCGGGGGAAAAGTGATAGTAATTTGCCTAAAGATTGATTGATTGATTTATGTTTTTTTTTTTTTTTCTTAATTTAAATTGTTTTTGTATTTATAAATTAATGTTAATTCTTTTGTTATTTAAATAGTAAATTTTATTGATAATTAAAATTGTACATTTCTTTGTCATTCATTTAGTTATTTTGTAAAGAGTAATTTATTTAAAATAAAGTAATAAATTTTAATATTATACAAAAATTTAGTTTAAATGAATTTAAATTTACTTGTAGAGTTTTGTTTGAATAAAAAAAGTAACGTTTTGTAATAAGTTTGTGTATATAAAAGCTTTTGTGTAGGAAAGCTTTCTTATTGAATTTAGTGTCAAAGCTTAACGCTGTGGGATAACAAGGCGCTGTTGGTTGTAACAGTCGTGGTGAAAATATTAAACACATTCAAGTTTTATGAAAAATATTCATACTTAATACATAGTACAAGGATTTTGATACTTATAAAAGAGAATTATTTAGTGAATAAAAAGATACAAATTAAACGAAAAATTTGCCGTAGTAGCTGAACAAAAACATAAGAAAAATAGCCAAAAAAATTTTGTTTATGTTGAAATGTGGTGGTTTTTGTTTGAAATATACATTTTTTTATTGATTTTTATTTATGTCTCGTTTATTATACCCTTCACCTTCATGAGAAGGGTATATATTGTCATTCCGATTGTAATTTCCACAATATAATTCTCCGACGCTATATAATATATATATTCTAGATCCTTATAGATAGCGAAGTCGATTTAGCCATGCCCGTCTGTCTGTCTGTCAGTCTGTCTGTCTGTTGAAATCAATTTTCTGAAGACCCCAGATATCTTCGGCATCCAAATCTTCAATAATTCTGTCAGACATGCTTTCGGAAAGTTTCCTATTTAAAATCAACAAAATCCGTCCATAAATAACGAAGATATGAACAAAAATCCGAGTCAACCTCTATTTTTGGCCTATTTTTGATCTATATCTCAATTACTAAGTCATAAATATAGACAATATGGATATCTAATGATAGATATTTCAAAGTCCATTGCAACGATGTATATAAGGCTATAGTTAGTAGGACCTACAATGGGTCAAAATCGGGAAAAATATTTTTTAACCCGAATTTTTTTTCACAAAAACTTTTTTTTGTCATACATTTTTTTCACTAATAAATTAAAAAAAAAAATTTATTTAAATTTATTTAATTTTTTTTTTTTTTTTAAAATTGAAAAAAACTTAAAAAAAATTAAAAAAAAAATTTTTTAAATTTTATTTTAAAGTATAATTTGGTGAAGGGTGCTTGTCTTACTTGTTTGTGGATCAATTTGACAAACAGATCTGTGTATCTAGATTTTAATTTCTTAAAAGCTCGTTCTATATAATGCTGGTTTATTCATGTCCCTAAGTTGTTTGGGGGCCTGTAATTCATTACTGTATTGTATGTTTATTAAAAGGATTACTCTTGTTAAAAACAGGCCGAATAAGTAAGAATCGTTTACTTTGCGAGTTGTTTCAAATTGTTTAGTTTGATCATTATCTAAATCAACCTATTAAATGACGAAAACTCCTCATTAGTCATAAAAACAGTGTACTACTGTATTCATAAAATGAATGAAATTCTAAACGAAGGAATTAAATACAAAGAAATTCAATTACTAAAGTCATAAACGAATTGACTTTTGTTGTTTTGACGAATCGAATGGGCCACAAGTGGCAACAACCCGAAACCGTAGCCGGTTTAAAAAGTACCTATAAATGTCTAGATAAATGAGCAACATAATTTTATCATTACACAAAAATATACATATATATAAAGGTTCTAACAATAGGGACTTCCGAACTTTGACAGTTCAAGATTCATCTTTCGAATCGGCTGTCACACAGTGGTTTAGAAATGTTTTTTTTGGAAATAAATGGGTATCTCGGGAACTATTTGAGATCGTTAGAGCTGAGGTGTTTTCAAGTTTATTTGCATTTGTTTAGTTTTCTAGCTCTAATGGGGGCCAGTGGGTGGCCCCTCAAAATTGGTCACCTCGGGTCTCAATTTTTTTTTTTTAAATCGCCAAAAATCCATTTATGATACAAATGAGCTACATACATATGTAGGTTATCTCTATTAGTTGAAAAGATATTTATGTTTATTGATTTATTTTTTTTTTATTTTGCTCGATCCTTTTATGGTTTTTTAGAGATGACCGGACAACGGATTGTCGATCTGCTATATTGGTAATAAAATTCTAAATAAGATAGGAACACTTGCTAAGAGTTATCTTGTCCCTATAAAATGTTACACTCATCCAAAGTTGGAACATGTAAAAAGTGACGTATTTTTTAAGTTTTTTCTCAAAAAAGTCCCTATATTTTTTCTTTTGTAGAACAAATTTTTCTTCGGGACTATACACAATTTTTATATGATCCAGAAAGAGAACTTAATGTTAAAGCATGTAAAGTAAAATATGGCTCACTAAAGCTGACACAACACCCCCAGGCCTATCCAAACTTGGCCAATTTTAAAAAAACAATTTAAGGTTTAAGTAAAAAATTCTAAAAAGGCAAAGCACCTATACTCGAAGATGTTCCATATTTGTATAAACCTATATATTACTTAAATACTTACAAAGTTGTTTTACTATCACACGGTAAATAACGTCACAGTAGGCACTTTTCTAAGAAAAATCAAATTTTGGAACACATTTTTCCCGGCTTAGGAATTTCGTTACTTTAAAATAAAAAATTTCAAAAATTATAATACCGTTGATTTAAGGACATTTTGGTCTGCATTAATTCCTAATTTTGTCATGTTATCTTTAACCGTTAAAATTTTACGTTAATTCAAATTTTATATTTTTCTTCATGGAAAATCACCATATTATAATTTTTAAGTTTTTAAGGTAAATGAGGTCCCAAAAATTTATAAAATTATTTAATTTTACTAAAATATCAATCTTCAAGTCCTAAGATTTTCAACAATATCAAATACTTATATAAAAGGTCTTTATTTACTCTTCAGAAGTTCCACAAACCTTGCCCCTTTTGAAAAATGTGTACATTTTTTCATATATAGCGTGCAAAATGTTACTACCAGAAGCAATCCACTGGAGAATTTTCGAAGAAATGTGTCTTTACAAGCTATCGTTTATTGGACTGCCTATGATATGTTTTTTAGCTAACTATTTGAGGTCAATTATCACCCGTACATGTTAAAATAACTACTTATGTAGCTAATACAGTTACCAGTTAGGTAGCTAGTAAGGTAACTGACGCTATTTAACCAGTATGTGAATCCAATGTGTTGACTACTTTGGACCAGCTATTACACAGTCTCATTGTAGTCAAAAAAGAGTCAATTAAGACATGGACGTGTTAAAATAACTAGTCACGTAGCTATTAAAGTAACTAAAGGATTTTCCAACAAGAGGTGTTATTTTGGTATTCAAAGAAAAATTAAATTTTTTGAGATAAATGATCGGATGCTCATTTCATAATAAAGAGGAAGGTATGCTGTTAATAATGAAAAACAACATCAGCCAAATGGCCATCACTACCACACTTACAGAACCATATCCTTTTCATGAAATTTTCCATAATCAAATCCCAAAGTGGCTGCCCTATGTCCTCGATAGCCTCACGAATTCTATCTTTGAGGTCTTGAATCGACGCTGGGCTGTTGGCGTAGACCTTATCTTTCACGTGGCCACAGAGGAAGAAGTCGCAATGTGTTAAATCACAAGATCTCGGTGGCCAATTGTGATCACCTCTTCGAGAGATAGCATGGTGAGGAAACTTTTCCCGTAAAAGAGCAATGGTTTCGTTGCTTGATCAGATCAATATCATCCAAAATACGGTGTAATGACGTTAGTGGAATGCCCTATTCCAAAGAACGACATGGACAAACCTGGGTTTTCTTCAACACTTTGGACTATAGCAGCAATTTTCTCAGTTGTTCTTGAGCGACCTGCACGAGTTTTATTCTTCATATCTCTAACTTGTCCCAACAGCTCGAATTTTTCCACCAATTTCTGTATTGAGGTCCGACAAGGTGCTTCACGACGATCCAAAAATGCTTTAGTTTTGCGAACTGTGACTGCAAGATTTTCACCATTTTTGTAGTGAATTTTAATAATTTAAATGCGTTGTTGAAGCGTGTATCGTTCTATATTTAGTAATGGCGTAGTTTCTACTTGTCAAATGTCAAAGAATAAAACCATCAAAAGTGACAGCTACCGAAATACTGGGTGATTCACAATAACACCTCTTTTTGGAAAACCCTTTAGTTCCCACCCTAAATGATGGGTAAAATCATTAGACTGTCTCCTAGAACAGCTGGGAATTTGTATAAAACCTGTTTGTACGAACGTTTAAAGTGACTACACTCTAGATTACTTAGAGACACTTAAGTGACAACTAACTACACGCTAGATTACCTAGGATATATAAAGTAACCAATTGAATTCTCTCTGCACTACAAAGAGCACATACGTGTCAAATGACCCAAAATATACTGACGATTACTGTCTATAAGGGATTCATATTGACTACTTGCTTAACTGCTGGGAAATTACTCTCTTTTCACACAGATGAGTGATAGAATAACAAAATACATGACAATACATGCTCATGAATTAGGTGTTTGACAACAAACTTAGGTTTTTGACTCTCAGTTACCTATCTAAAGAAATATCCAAACAAAATGTTCTTTATTTATTACATATTTTGGCCTTCATCGTCCCACTGTGAAATGTAAACAATGTTTAATTTATGCATAATTTTTTTGAAAATAAGTCTTTTATTTTGCGTAACGTTATTCCAAACATTATTATAATAAAATATATAAAAAATAATATAAATAAATCGCCACTAAATTATAATTAAAGATAGATTTTTCATTATTATGGGTTCATTGATCACCAGCTTTAATCCCATTTTTATTTACTCGCACACTTCTTCTTTTAAATAAAAGATTCTTTTTTCCGTATTTTTTTTTATTTTAAAAAATTGTTTTATCTTAAAACTGTTATTGTTTTGTTTATGATTTATGGAAAACTAGCAGACCAAGTTTCCAAAACCAAACAGAAATCATATTCAAGTTATTCAGAACTAGATCAATTGTGTGTGAAGAGTTGAAATCTATTGTAAGCGTCTTATGTAAATTTTCGTTTTGAATCAGCTTAACATTATTATTAAGAATCTGGAATGAATGTTTAGATATATAAAGTATTGTTGAGACAAATTTAGAATTTATTTATTGAAATATGGTTAGATGAAAATACGTGTTGGTTTATTTAAATTTTTATTAAGATAAATTGATTGCAATTTAATACAAATAAACTTCCTGAATTAATTCTGAAAATAAATTAATATCTTTTCACAAATTGATTAACTTCATATTCTTGAATTGTTTTGATATTAATGTCAAATTGCATGAATGATTGCTAAATACATATTTAGATTTAAAAGACTAGTTTGTAAATAAATATAATAGAGTTATTAGGCTTACCAGTCGCGCTTACAATTAAGGCAGGAGCGGATACAGGGGGGGGGTGAAAAAAGGAAATTCTCTCCCCCATAACCGAAAAGTTTTAATATAAAAAGGAAACCAATTTACTTTATTTACACCCAACCTCCCAATGCACAGTGATTTAGAAATTTTTTTTTTTTTTGAAAATAATTCGGTATCTCGAGAACTATTGGAGATATTGTTACAAAATTTCACATGGTTGGAGCTGAGCTGATTTTGAGTTGATCTGCATATCTTCTGCTTCCTACCGCATATGGGCGCCAGTGCGTGGCTCCTCAAATTTGGTCGCCTCCGGTCTCAAAATTTAAAAAAAAAATCCAAAAATCCATTTATTATCCAAATGAGCTGAAATTTAAAATATAAATAGTTCTTAAAAATATCTACAAAAAATACAATTACATATGTAGTTTGCCTCTATTAGTTGAAGATATATTTACGTTCATTGATTTAATTTTTTTAATTTTGCTCGATCTTTTTATGGTTTTTTAGAGATGACGCGCCAACGGATTGTTGAAATTTATTTTTAAAATATCTGCTACATTGGTAATAAAATTCTAAATAAAATAAGAATAACTTGCTAACAGTTATCTTGTTCCTATAAAAAGTTACATGTATCCAAAGTTGGAACATGTAAAAAGGGCCGTATTTTTTACGTTTTTTTCCCAAAAATGTCCCTATATATTTTCTCTTGTAGAAAAAAATTTTTCTTCAGGACTATACACAATTTTTATATGATTCAGAAAGAAAACTTAATGCTAAAGCGTGCAAAGTAAAATTTGACTCACTAAAGCAAACACAACACCCTCCAGGCCTATCCAAACTTGGCCAATTTTAAGAAAAAATTTTAGGTTTGAGTAAAAAATTCTAAAAAGGCAAAGCACCGATCCTCAAAGATGTTCCATATTTGTATAATCCTATATGTTACTTAAACACTAACAAAGTCTGTTTTACTATCACACGGTAAATAACATCACAGTAGGCACTTTTCTAAAAAAAACTCTGTTTTTGGAACACATTTTTCCCGGTTTAGGAATTTTGGTATTTTAAAATAAAAAATGTCATAAATTATAATACCGTTGATTTAAGGACATTTGGATCTACATTAGTTCCAAATTTTTATGTGTTATCTTTAACCGTTAAAATTTTACGTTAATTCAAATTTTATATTTTTCTTCATGGAAAATCACCATAATATAATGTTTTAGTTTTTAAGGTAAATGAGGTCCCAAAAATTTACAATATTATTTAACTTTACTAAAAAATCAATCTTCAAGTCCTAAGTTTTTCAACAATATCAAATACTTATTTAAAAAGCCTTTATTAACTCTTCAAAAGTTTCACACAAATTCAGTGTGTGTTTGAATTCAGAATTTACATTTGATATGTTAGTAACATTTTTCATGAAATTTATGAAAAAATTTACAAATTTTCCAAAGGAGGTAAGGTTTATGGAACTTCTGAGGAGTAAATTAAGGCTTTTTATATAAGTATTTGATATTAATGAAAACCTTAGGACTTGAAGATTGATATTTTAGTAAAGCTAAATAATTTTATAAATTTTTGGTACCTCATTTACTTTAAAAACTTAAAAAATTATAATATGGTGATTTTTCATGAAGAAAAATATAAAATTTGAATTAATGTAAAATTGTAACGGTTAAATATAACATAACAAAATTTTGAAGTAATTTAGACGCAAATGTCCTTAAATCAAGGGTTTTATAATTTTTGTAATATTTTATTTTAAAATACCAAAATTCCTAAGCCGAGAAAAATGTGTTCCAAAAATGGAGTTTTTTTAGAAAAGTACCTACTGTGATGTTATTTACCTCGAGATAGTAAAAAGAACTTTGTAAGTTGTTAAGTAACATATAGGTTTATACAAATATGGAACATATTTGAGGATCGGTGCTTTGCCTTTTTAGAATTTTTTACTCAAACCTAAAATTATTTTTAAAAATTGGCCAAGTTTGGATAGGCCTGGGGGGTGTTGTGTCAGCTTTAATGAGCCAAATTTTACTTTACACGATTTAGCATTAAGTTCTCTTTCTGGATCATATAAAAATTGTGTATAGTCCCGAAGAAAATTTTTTTCTACAAAACAAAAATTATAGGGACTTTTTGGGAAAGAATGTAAAAAATTGGGAACTTTTTAAGTGTTCTAACTTTGGATTCGTGTAACTTTTTATAGGAACAAGATAATTGTTAGCAAGTTATTCCTATTTTATTTAGGATTTTATTACCAATATAGCTGATATTTTAGAAATAAATTTCGACAATCCGTTGGCTCGTCATCTCTTAAAAACCATAAAAAGATCAAGCAAAATTAAAAAAAATAAATCAATAAACCTAAATATCTCTTCAACTAATAGAGATATCCAACACATGTAAGTATATTTTTCGTAGATCTTCTTAAGGACTATTTATATTTTAAATTTCAGCTCATTTGGATAATAAATGGATTTTTGGCGATTTTTTTTAAAAAAATTTTGAGACACGAGGTGACCAACTTTGAGGGCTCCCACACTGGTCCCCATTAGTGCTAGGAAGCTGATCAAATGCAAATGAACTCAAAAACACCTCAGCTCCAATTATGTGAAATTTCGTAACAATACCTTTAATAGTTCCCGAATTATTTCCAAAAAAAAACGTTTCTAAACCACTGTGCAATGGTTGACCTGGATTCGTGCCTGAAATTGGCCTTGTCCATTTGGGAAATTTTAAGTTTTGTTTCCCTTAAAAATTATAAATAAATATTTAATTAACATTGTGTGTTAAATAAACCAGTAATGATTTAAATTTAAACAAATTCCTCCTTTAATCATAGGTTCGTAAAACATTAATTTATTTGTGGTTTCCACCCAAACAAACTCTTGTTTGAATTAAAAAGTATTTTCCTGTTATTAATAAAACACTCGCATTGTGAGTATGTACCTGTTAATTTATCAATACTTAGATATTAATATGAAAGTATAAAAAAAATAATTGTAATTGTAATTATAATTAATAATTAGAATTCCATTTTAGCCATATGGAACAATTATAACTGGGGTTCAATTATTCTAAGAGACCTACCTACCTACCTACTCAGATTTATTTTATGCAATGAACTTGGCAACTAACAGTTTAATATATTTTTCTGTTGCTAAATTAAACAGGTGTTGGAATTAATGTATGGCACAATTTTGAAATTAAAAAATAGTTTATCTTTATGTCACAGTAAAATCTCGATTTGCTAGAATTCTAGAATAATTTCATACTCAAGTCCAATAATATTGTACTAATTGATCCATTTTATATGAAATTGAGTAAAAATGGACTAATTACAACATGGTTCAATGTAATGCAGTTATAGACCATGTCATTGTTAAACAAGAGTTTGTAGTTAAACGACATATTTTCGTGTTAACACGATTACATAATTTCAGTATGCAATCCTGTACCTCACAGCCTTCTCCATGAAGTAGTTTTGAGACTACTCCGCTGGGTTTTATGGTCCAGCTCTAAGACATCGTAATGATAAATATATCAAGTTTTTTCTATACATTTGGGTTACTTTTGGACTAGTCCCTTATTTGTGATTAAACTAACACACACTGCGAAGTATTTTGCTTGTCTGCAGATACATCCAGACTCTCAGGCGGGAATCGAACCCGCAACCCTCATATTCGTCTAGGTTTGTAAGTCTCCTTGAAGGTTGATATAACCATTATCTACAAGTGTTGGTGTCATTAAATACTTCAGAACTTAACATTAACATTTTAAAGAAAACAAGGTTAAATTTCACGATGTAGTGATTTTTCATGAAAAAAAAAAATTCGAATTAATCTAAAGTTCGAATGGATATCGTTTTAAAATGTGTAACTTATATAGATCGAAAGGTCTTCTAATCAATGATTTTATAACTTTTGTCATTGTCTTCACAAAGTTCCTTAAGCGGGGAAAATATGTTCCAAAAATTTACTTTTTTCATAAAGTAGGCCGCTCTACCTTCCTCTAATAATATTTTTCTCTAATCTAGGCTTTTCGTGTTTAGAAATTTTTAGATAAATCTGAAATGTTTCTTTAAAATTGGTCACGTTTGGAGAGGGCTGTGAGGGGTCTTGTTTCCTTTCAGAAACATACGAAATATTGTTACGTTTTGACCTTTTTAAAACGATGGTTTTTTTCCTTTAAATAAACCGGATACTTTTGATTGCAAATAAAAGCCGTTTAGTAGTTTAAAATTGTAACAACTCTTTATTTATTTACGATGTACAACACCAAGTGTTTTTATACACGTTTATCAATTCGCAGAAATGCACACACACTTTATAACTCTAACAGCGCCTTTGATCAACTCAACTCACGACTGCAATCTCTGCCACTATTTATACACGCGTCATCTTTCCTGAATCTTCTACAATGCTCTTAACGAACAAACTAGTATGTTCGAATTCTAGAGCTTTCGATGTTAATGTTAGCAGCTTAGACATTTAGTGTTGTCATACTTATAAACAATGCTAATAAGCGCATGCTATCAACATTGTTGATAAGTAGAAGCTTCTACTGATGGACGTGTTTATAAACATGATGAATGCTAGAGGCAGTCGTTACAGACTGTAAAATTCAAATCTCTATTGCAAATTCGTAACAATATATACGAGCCTTAAGAAATTTGTTTTCTATTGTAGAATATAGCTTTTATTTTGAAACATTTATACAGTAAGTATATTGTTACTTAGCTACGATCTTTTTCCATCTTTCTGGCAACATATAATCCAATTTTGGATACTCTGTTTTAAAGAGAAGCGTATCCCAATGACAGCGTTTTGCATCGATCGAAACGAGTAATAGTCGGACGGAGCAAGGTCTGGGCTATAAGGCGGGTGAGGCAAAATTTCCCAAGCATTTCATTCTTAATAGTCTTTAACAGGTATTGAAACATGTGGTCGAGCGTTATCATGATGGAATAGTACGGTTTCATGTCTGACCGCATATTCTCGGCGTTTTTCGGTCAATGCTCGCTTCAAATGAATCAGTTGCGTTCAGTACAGGTACAGTAATGATTCGGTGCAAAAATTATTTTCTTTTGTAGCGTCCAAGCAGCATTTTGAACATGCAAAATCATCTTGTAAGGTCATTCGGCTTCAATTCGTATGGTACCCAATTTACCTGCGTACACATAAGTTATTTAAAACAAAAATTGCCTTTAAAACATACGCTATCTATTGTAAATCCCTCCTTTTTAAGTCATACATACACAATTTCTTGATATTCAAATAAAAACTAAATTTTTTATGATTTTTTAAAAAATGTTATTGCCTCTATTCCAACTAAGAAACCATATATGTAAATACAAATCAGCTCAGAAACCTTGTGAAGTTTCATTAATTTAGTATCGGTATTACTGTGAGATGAGATTCAGATGTCTAATAATTAATATATCATGTTATAAACCAATCATTACTGAACTACTTCTCAGTAATGCACTTCGCACAGTGGTTTAGAAACGTTTTTTTTTTTTTGGAAATAATTCGGTATCTTGGGAACCATTAAAGATATTGTTACGAAAATTCACTTGGTTGGAGCTATAGTGTTTTTGAGTTTATTTGCATTTGTTCAGCTTCCTACCGCTAATAAGGGCCAGTGTGTGGCCCCTCAAAATTGATCACCTGGGGTCTCAAAATTTTAAAAAAAATCGCCAAAAATTAATTTATAATCCAAATAAGCAGAAATTTAAAATATAAATAGTTCTTAAGAAGATCTACAAAAACTTTGCTTACATATGTAGGTTATCTCTATTAGTTGAAGAGATATTTAGGTTCATTTATTTATTTTTTTTAATTTTGTTCGATCTTTTTATGATTATTTAGAGATAATGGGCCAACGGGTTGTGGAAATTTTTTTTGAAAATTTCAGCTATATTTGTGATAAAATTCGAAATAAAATAGGAATAACTTGCTAACAGTTATCTTGTACCTATAAAAAGTAACACGCATCCAAAGTTGGAACATGTAAAAAGGGTCGTATTTTTTTACGTTTTTTTCCCAAAAAAGTCCCTATATTTTTTCTTTTGTAGAAAAAATTTTTCTTCAGAACTATACACAATTTTTATATGATCCAGAAAGAGAACTTAAAGCTAAAGCGTGTAATGTAAAACTTGGCTCACTAAAGCGAACACCCCCCAGGCCTGTCCAAACTTGGCCAATTTTAAAAAATAATTTTAGGTTTGAGTAAAAAATTCAAAGCACCGATTTTCAAAGATGTTCCATGTTTGCATAATCCTATATGTTACTTAACAACTTACAAAGTTTTTTTTTACTATCTCGAGGTAAATAACATCACAGTAGTTACTTTTCTAAAAAAACTCAGTTTTTGGAACACATTTTTCTCGGCTTAGGAATTTCGGTATTTTAAAATAAAAAATTTCTAAAATTTTAATACCGTTGATTTAAGGACATTTGCATCTACATTATTTCAAAATTTTGTTATGGTATCTTTAACCGTTAAAATTTTACATTAATTCAAATTCTATATTTTTCTTCAGGGAAAATCACCATATTATAATTTTTTAAGTTTTTAAAGAAAATCACGTCTCAAAAATTTACAAAATTATTCAGCTTTACTAAAATATCAATCTTCAAGTCCTAAGGTTTTTATTAATATCAAATACTTATATAAAAAGCCTTTATTTACTCCTCAGAAGTTCCACAAACCTTGCCTCCTTTGAAAAATTTTTAAATTTTTTCATATATTTTTAAGGACTATTTATATTTAAAATTTCAGCTAATTCGAGTCATAAAAATGGATTTTTAGCGATTTTTTTAAAAATTTTGACCCGAGGTAACCAACTTTGAGGAGCCACGCACTGCCCCCCATAAGCGCTAGGAAGCAGGACATATGCAAGTGAACTCAAAGTCACCTCAGGTGCAACCATGTGAAATTTTGTAATAATATCTCCAATAGTTCCCGAGATACCGTACTTTGTACTAAACATTTAAATTTCGTTAAATTCTTTTATGATTAATGTTTAAGTTTTCTCAACTGAATTGTGGTGACACTTCAGTTGTCACCACTGATCGGCATAAAGAGAATATGAAACATAGGTCATAATAACATTTTATGTACATTCTATCTCTTTTGTAATTTGACAACTTATTTATTGTGATTTTTGATATTCATTGATATTTGTATTTAACCGATCATGTTTTCCTACTGGTGACTATAAGTGAGGGCCACTGATGTACAATGACTTAAATGGCTATTTCCACGAATAGTAATAAATATGAATAAGAAAAATACAAAATTCTAATTATAAATCATGAATTCTTAAATGCATCTTGTATAAAGGGTTGCAATTGAAATTAACTAATTCTATATTATTATATAAAAATAGGTTTCCTTTTAAATTTAATTCAAAAATATCACAAATAAATTTAATGAATGATTAAGTAAGTAGTAGCATTGTAAAGTATTATGTTATTTAAATCAAAGTAATTGCTTTTAAAGCACTTTGATAGAAGTGCCTGTAGAACTTCTGCTTAACTTCAAAGTCTCCAAAATAATATTATGTAAAACACTCTATTATTATTATTATTATTTACCAATTACTATTAACTTAAATCAATATTTTCTTTCTTAAATAAGAAGAAAGTACACAAGTATAAAAGCACACTTTCTCAGCAGTTCTAGGAGACAGTCCCGAACTAGTGATTTTACCCATCATTTAAAAAAAATTAACTATATGAGAATTATATCAACACAATTTGTATAAAACCAGTTTGAACGAATTAACACACAAAACGTTTAAAGTGACTACACTACAGATTACTAAGAGACTATTTACAGACAATTGTTTTCATGCTAGATTACCTGGGATGTATAAAGTAACCATAAAAGCTTTCTCTGCACTACAAACAGCACAAACAAATGACCCAAAATATATAAATCAGAGTCAGCCAAGTGATAAGACATTTGTGACGATTACTGGGATACATTGACTTGCTTAACTACTGGTTTATTTACGCTTCTATTCAAAAAAGGAAATACACTTGAATAAAAATAAAATTATATAAATATTTAAATTTAAATAAGCGTGAAATGATGTCCCATCACAACATAAATATTTTTGACGCTATTCATCAAAAACATTTTAAAAATGTATTAGCGTTTAATAATTAAACAATTGTTTATTTTTATTTATTTTTTGTTAATAAATAAACAAAAGATCACAAACAGAGATGGGATGTAAGTAGATATGTATTTATGTGAATTTAATAACGTTACTAATAAGTGAGTAATGATGTCTTAAATAAATTCCAGCTCTTTTATTTTTTAATAAGTATGAGAAGATTTATTGTTTATTTAACTTAAAAACTATAAATATTGACAATAAATGGACACACTTATTTCTTTTTTGGCAAAAAATTTTAAAGAATTTTTGTTTAGCTGATTATTAGTAAATAACTTTAAAATTGTTTTTTTTTTTTTTTGTGATCAAGTTATGTATTAAATATACGTTATTATACTCTACACCCCCATATTGGGGAGTGTAGTATATTGGGTTAGTGCTGATGTTTGTTACGTGCCAACACCCACCTCAAAGTATACTAATCCGCTTGGGATCACTTTCAGAGTCGATTAAGCTAAGGCCCACCTCCTAAAGTTACTTTAACGAGCATACTTTTTCTTTCCTTTTTTTACCTTTTACTTTTGTCAGTTCCTATGATAAATGAGTTATTTATCTAATTATTTTAGTCAAGTTTAAGTAATGATACATAAGTCATAAATCACTGTATGTGATGAGTGAACCCATAGCTATATGATAGTGTGCTGGACTATTAGGCTGAGGGTTGCGAGTTTGATTGACGCCAGAAAAGAGCTTCACAGTTCATGTTTATTACAAATGAAATAATTAAAATGCCAAAATAAGGTGCTGATTTTAGGTGCTTCATTGTTATCAGTGATGAGAACTACTTATAAACAAAAAGAGCTCAATTGCATTTGTCATAATATTTGGAACACATTTAAAACAAAATTTATTGTTTGGTGTAGTATTTATGGCGAATATAGTTAATTTGTTTCAGACTGAGAGAATGACGATCGGAAAAGCATCGGCATCTTTATCGACCGATGTGTCTAAGATTACTGTGGATACCTGTCATGACGGAATAACCCGAGAGTGCTCTTAACACCACTAGGAGGAACACATACTTGACAACTCTTCATGACTGCATGAATCAATGTACAAGACCCTTTAAAAAAAATGGTCTTGTATATAGGCAATTAATGCCTATATATTAACTATGTACAATACCTTTTTTAAAAAAATTTAAATTAATGCCTATATATCTTTGGAAAGGGGATAGAGTGGAGAAGGAAAGGTGGGGAAATGAGAAGAAAAGTCTTTTGTTAGACAACTTTGTTAATTGTGCATTATGTTTGTTATTAGTACAGGTTGTAGCGCCTCTGGTGGTGAGTAGGCGCATTATTGAAGCTATTTTATAGTCATTATTTTACATCGGGGACGTTTCAATGCTATAACGCCGAAGGAGGGCGCTGTGATTAATATTAGTTATTAGTAAATTAACAATTATCATTAACTGATATGGTTGATTGGCAGCATAATCATATCATGATTAATCAGCAAACGCGCTAAGCAATTAAGCCGCAGCATCTTACTGAAGAGCTCATGCAATAAAATCCCTGCCATCCATAGCTAATCTATCAACACAGTCTGACACAATTATCGGAATGAGCAGGGTCCGGCCAGGTTAACGAGTCCATCATATGACTATCAAAACAATCCAGCCGTGGGTTTCGCGATCCATACACAATTGACCTTTTATTTCGGTAATAACACCTATTAAGATTAGGTTGTTCGCCGAAGGTACCTCGGCAATTAACCAGACAGGTCAAGTCCTGAAGCCATAGTTTCGGATAAGTTTCTGGTCAGCTGTGAGTTTAAAATTAACTCTTACCAGCTTTAGGATATGTGCAGCCTGAGGCATCGATATCGCCTCATTTCTTCCTCTGAAACCTAACACCAAGGTATGGAAGACAAGGTAAGACATACTCCTCACTCCTGTCACTTCCTCACTTCTACACTATTTCTTCTATCCTAGTCAGCCAGTATAACGAAGTGTTGTCGAGGTTAGGCCGTCTATTCGTCTGTCGATCGGTCTGTTGAAATCAACTTTCTGAAGACCCCAGATATTTTCGGGATCCAAATCTTCAATAATTCTGTCAGACATGCTTTCGAGAAGTTTCCTATTTAAAATCAGCAAAATCCTTCCATAAATAACGGAGATATGAGCAAAAATCCTATTTTTGGCCTATTTTTGATCTATATCTCGATTACTAAATCATAAATTTTTCGCAGCTTCTGGGTAAATTTTTTTATGTTGCAGATGCTCGAGGGAATGTTGAAGAAAAGTTTAGGACCCAAAAGCAATCAAAATTTCCCAAAAAGTTTTTTGGATGGCAAGCAATATGCAGTTGCGGCAAAAAAGACTAACATTTGTTACAATGGTCTCTATAAATTCCGAAATTTACATCAAGGAATGTTTACAAAAAAGGATGTTTCCATTCATAAGAATTCTTAATGTGTCCACTTATTTTTGGTCTGACTTGGCATCCTGTCACTATGGTAAACAAGCCCTTAAGTGGTAAAATACCAATAATGTGGTATTTGTACCAAGAGAGGCAATTCCTCCAAACTGCCTGGAGCTGAGTGTTAAAAGAGAATTAAAGAGCACAAAAAAGGTGTCCAAACGTGTGGTAGATTTTAAACGGAGATGGACAACCTGTTCGAACAAAGTGTCATAAAGCAATATAAAAACCATAATGGAAGGGTTTTCAAAAAAGGTTCAAAATTTCATCATTAGTGATTACAACTATAAAAATATATTTTTTTATAGTTGTAACAATAATTTCAATCAAATAAAAATAGATTCAAAACTGTAAGTTTAGTGGTTTCATTTTTATTAACATATATGTATGTTAAACATTTTTCGATCTCAGTCCTTATTTTTGGACCAATTTTAATGGAACTTGCGAAAAATATGGAAAGTAACCCTTATAAGCACTTGGGGTCAAAATGACTCTCAATTTGACTGGGATTTTCGTGATTTAAAAGTTGAGGGTCATTTGGACCTCAAGTTCTATTAAGGGTTAATTTCCATTTTTGCACTGTTATTGTATATATAACATTTTCTGATTTTAGTAAAACTTTCATAGTGTATCTAAAATTATCTGAATTATAAGATTCTGTATAGGTTTTACATAAAATTCGTAACAGTAAGGAAATTCCTCTCATTCGCTAGAAAAGGACACTTAGTGGTAAAATATCTACATTCTAAACTGCAGTAAAAAGACAAATTTAAAGTGTCTACACCCTAGATTATATAGAGACACTAAAGTGACAATCGATTTCACGCTAGAAGTAACGAAGTGATTTATGTTTAATTATAAAGAACACATGCCTGTCAACTACGCATACATCAAAGAATCTTACTATTTAATATAGATACATTGACCACTTAAGAAGTCAATGAGAAGTCTTCTGGGTACAGACTTCGGATTTGAAAATACTGGTACTGGATGGTGAACTACTGTACACTCACCACGAACTACAATAAGCATTTTCCATACAATGTTTCCCCCTTGCATAATTTCTGCCTTTGATGATTTATATTTGCCAGCAAGATCTCCAAATTTGAATGTTACAAACTAAGCATGTTGCTGTTGTAAGAGTGAACTCAGGTCATTACAGAGCATAGATGCGGCTGTGATGGAAATTAGGGAACTATATTATCATTCATCCTTAAAGCTTCTCTAGAAATTTTTTTATTAAACACTTATGCGACTAGTATTCAGGTGGTGAATAAATAGAATGGACACCATTATGGAAACTTATCTACTAACTAATAACCGGAATTAATGAATTCGTACCTTCCAAATCATCATTCAATTGTATAATATTAAGTAATAGTGCTAAATTTTTAGATTTATGAAAAAGATACAATCGCATTGGAGAGTCCATTGAAATCCCTTTCATTTGATATACACATTGTCTATGTACACGCAGAGAAAAAATATAGTTGTACATGTTTACTGTAACCATTTCAAAATTTTTACAAGTTTTTAACAATATTTTGGTCACTGTAATTATTTTTATGATTGCGGTAACCATAATATGGTAAAGTTACGATTCAGATGATTATAGCAATCATATATATGCACTAAATAAGTGTATGTTTGTGGTTACCATTTTTATGATGTTGTACTCGGAATATCATAATCTGATATAATGATTCATCATGATCATGTTTATAAACATATATTTATTTACTACAATCATGTATATGATTGGGACAATCATATGACTTTTAACTTTACAATATTATGGTAACCGTAATCATATAAAAAATTACAATAATTATAATATTGTTAAAAAACTTGTAAAAATTTTAAAATGGTTACAGTAAACATGTTCAAATATATTTTTTCTCTGTGCGTAAAGAACTTAAGATTAGAGTTAGGTACCTACAAAAATATAAAAAAATCAAGTAAGAGAACTATATTCGGCTGTGCCGAATCTTATAAACCCTTCACTAAATTATACTTTAAACTAAAAATTTTAAATATTTTTAGGTAAACAAAATAAATTTTTTTTTCAAAATTTAAAAAATAAAGGTCGAAATTTTTTTTCCAATTTTTTTTAAAATTTTTGTTTTAAATTTATTAGTGAAACAAATTTTAAGAAAAAAAATTTTTTTAGTAAAAAAAAAATTCAGGTTAAAAAATATTTTTCCTGATTTTCACCCAACTTACTATAGCCTTATATACATCGTTGAAGGACTTTGAAATATCTATCATTAGATATCCATATTGTCTATAATAATGACTAAGTAATCCAGATATAGATCAAAAATAGGAAAACAATCGAGGTTGTCCCGGTTTTTTCCTTATATCTTAGCCATTTGTGAACCGATTTTCTCGATTTTAAATAGTTACCGATTTCCGATATATTGATATATCAATTATGTTTGTTAGTTATTTGGGGGCTACGGAAAGTTGATTTCAACATACAGCCATATCGACTTCGCTATATATAACGGTCCAGAATTTATATACTTTGTGGGGTCGCAAATGAAAAATGTGGAAATTACAAACGGAATGACAAACTTATATATACCCTTGCCGCGTTTTTTTTTTTTTTTTTTGTGCCCATTTATGGATTAGCAAAATGCTGCTTTTCAATACTAAAATTCTAGAACGTATATCGTACATATTTACTATAATATTGTTACGAATCTGCAATAACGATTTGAATTTAACGGTCTGTAACGACTGCCTGCAACATTCATCATGTTTATAAACACGTCTATCAGTAGCATGCGGTTATTAGCATTGTTTGTAAGTATGGCAACACTAAATGTTTAAGCTGATAACATTAATATCGAAAGCTCTAGAATTCGAATGTACTAGTTAGTCCGTTGAGATCATTGTAGAAGATTCACGATAGATGGCGTGTGTATAAATAGTGGCAGAGGTGGCAGTCGTGGCAGTCGTGAGTGGAGTTGATCATTGGCACTATTAAAGTTAACATCAACTATCGTGTACATTTGAGTTTGTCATTATAAAGTGTGTGTGTGCCTTTCTGCGAATTGATAAACATGTATAAAGACACTGAGTGACTATTTGAACTGTTTTTGTTGTACATTTTAACTAAATAAAGAGTTGTTACAAATTTTAAACTACTAAAACTGCTTTTTGTTTGCAATCAAAAGTATCCGGTTTATTTAAAGGAAATAAACCCCGTTTTTAAAAGGTAAAAACGTAACAATATTTATGTTCGTAAAATATTTGCAGCCTTGTGAAACTTGATTTCTGCACAAAAATTGACAGGCGATCTGAAGGAAATCGTTGCATTATTATGTATAAGTATCCATAGTAACTATATAGAGTTACAAATGAATATTGTAAAAATTACAAATGGAATGGACAATATATTTATATCCTTACATTGTACATTGTTTCAAGGGATCTAGGATTAAATGAAAGAAAACCTAGCTACCACTAGAGAAACGTATTTGTTAAGCAGGAACTGGCTATAATTCCCTTACATATCTACTTCCGGGTAAGCAGTTTTAAGTTTTATTAAGACGATTAACATAACTCTTGCTCCATAACATCCTCCTCAGTACTTATTCGATTCTAATCAATGTAATTTCACTGTCAGCTTTCAATAGCCCAATTGTACATATGATCTCTGCTCCAGCAGTTTAAATATGCACGTAATCACTTGCCACCTGTTTCTTTTTAACATAAATCACATAACAGTTGGTACAGTTTTACCAACTGTCTGTATAAATACTTACTGTTCTAATTCAAAATACTCGTGTTCTAATTCGCAACTGACTAAAAGCTGTATAAATTGTTACTTTTTATGTGGTTGAAATACTTGCAGCATTTTATAGCACAACTTGTGGTTACTTAGTAACAGTTTAAACCGATATATGTAGATAGAGTCGTGTAGAGCAAGCAGCAGCAGCCCACCCTAAAAAACGACAAAACACATTCATTTTTAAGCTGGTATTAAATAATATAGCAGCAGCAGCAATAGTAGTAGCTAATTAATTAAAAATTAAATTCACTTTCTTGAATTTGTTTTAATACAAATTTAAGTACTTGTATGACAGGTAATAATATTATTATATTTTTTTATGTATTTTTGTTTTTCCTGTAGAATGTGGTCTAATTTGAATTTCTTGGCAAGAGCAAAAACTGGAAGTGGAAATAGAAATAAAAATACACACACCTGTGCTAGATTCTAAAACCATGTGTTAAAAAAGAAATTCCTTAGCAAATCTATCCAAGTTTCAATTGTCGGTCACTTGCAGTTGGCAACACATTTCTAATACTTAGGGGTAAATGTAATTTGCATAACATTTGTTTTTTTACTCTTAACAAAAAAAAATAATAAATAAATAAACATTTTATTTAAACACTATAATTAATTAAACATGCTGGAAATTGAATAAAAAAAATAAAGATAAACAGCAAACCTTTAAGCCATAAAATGTTAAACAAAATGCTAAAAAATATTTTTGCATTTAGATTAAAACACCAGTTCTCTCGACTGTTTTGAATGAAATCTAAACAATCTCTAGAATGATTTTGCAACAGATGTCCACCATGTTAATGTTTTAGGAATTTAGAATTTATAGTTTAATAATTTATACTTAACTAGTAGACTTGCTGTTGTCTGTGTACTCTAATTTCAATTTATTTAAGACTCAATTAACATTTAATTGATTTAATTAATGTGCTTTATACACACAGTATACTGGCAGTTATTCATTCGTTTTTCTTAAAGTTCTCTTATCGCGAATTTAACAGATTTGTTGAAATATTTTTTATGCTTTAATTGCTGGTAATTAATATTGGTTAAGAAACACATTTTAAACAAAATGCAAAGAAATTAATTTTAATTAAAAAGTGTTGTTAGAATAAAAAAAATGAAAATAAAACAGAATAGTTGAAATTTTTAGAATTGGGTGGGTAAAAATAATTATTTGACAGTAACGTTAATTGTTGTAAAACAAACGATTAACAATTAAGAGTATTTAAATCGTTTGTTAAGAATTTTTCAAACGGTATACAGGCTTAATGGAATGTCTGAACTACCGCACAGTGGGGAAACTAAAACTTCTAACTTCTACACGAGTACTACGATTTTAAAATACCAAAAGGTGGAGGGGTAATGGCGTAGTTTCAATCCCCCAAATTGAGTTAACACGGCTATATAACAAAAATGATGCAAAATTTGTGAAACTTTTACACACAACGTGGCCGCCAACTTTGGACTACAAGACCTACCCTCCTCTACTGATGTTCACTGATTTCAACTTTGACTACTAGACCTACCCTCCTCTACTGATGTTCAAAAATGCAATGATAATTGAGTAGTACTTAGTTTCATACTTATTATACCCTTCACCTTCGTGAGAAGAGTATATAAATAAGTTTGTCATTTCCACAATATAATTTTCCGACCTTATAAAGTATATATATTCTGGGTCCTTATAGATAGCGGAGTCGATTAAGCCATGTCTGTCTGTCTGTCTGTCTGTCTGTCTGTCTGTCTGTCTGTCTGTCTGTCTGTCTGTCTGTCTGTCTGTCTGTCTGTCTGTCTGTCTGTCTGTCTGTCTGTCTGTCTGTCTGTCTGTCTGTCTGTCTGTCTGTCTGTCTGTCTGTCTGTCTGTCTGTCTGTCTGTCTGTCTGTCTGTCTGTCTGTCTGTCTGTCTGTCTGTCTGTCTGTCTGTCTGTCTGTCTGTCTGTCTGTCTGTCTGTCTGTCTGTCTGTCTGTCTGTCTGTCTGTCTGTCTGTCTGTCTGTCTGTCTGTCTGTCTGTCTGTCTGTCTGCCTGTCTGTCTGTCTGTCTGTCTGTCTGTCTGTCTGTCTGTCTGTCTGTCTTTCTGTCTGTCTGTCTGTCTGTCTGTCTGTCTGTCTGTCTGTCTGTCTGTCTGTCTGTCTGTCTGTCTGTTTGTCTGTCTGTCTGTCTGTCCGTCTGTCTGTTGAAATCAACTTTCTGAAGACCCCAGATATCTTCGGGATCCAAATCTTCAATAATTCTGTCAGGCATGCTTTCGAGAAGTTTCCTATTTAAAATCGGCAAAGTCTGTCCATAAATAACGGAGATATGAGCAAAAATCCCAGACAACCTCTATTTTTGGCCTATTCTTGATCTATATCTCGATTACTAAATCATGAATAAACACAATATGGATATCTAGTGATAGATATTTCATTGCAACGATGTGCATAAGGCTATAGTACGTTGGACCCATTGTAGGTCAAAATCGGGGAAAATATTTTTTAACCCGAATTTTTTTTCACAAAAAAAAATTTTTGTCATAAATTCTTTCACTAACAAATTAAAAAAAAAAAAATTTTAATTAAAAAAAAATTTTGTTTTTAAAATTTGAAAAAAAATTTTAAAATTTAAAAAAAAAAAATTTTAATTTTATTTTAAAATATAATTTGGTGAATGGTATATAAGATTCGGCAGACCCGAATATAGCTCTCTTACTTGTTACCTTTAATTTTGTAATATTACCCACTGTGCACTATTTTATACATTTGTACTTAAGAATTTTAGCTATAGAATAATTACTTTGACCAATGACTCCTTCTGTAATATAAAAATGCGTACGCATTGAGTAATGGAAAACCAATTAAAATTTTAATTTTAATTATCATACACACCTAATTAAAGTTTTAAACAAATAGACAAATGTGAATTTAAACTTGATATTAATAATTACTTACTCAGGCATAAATCCTGTTATGATTCATAATAAACTATTACTGGTTCTGATATTTCTAAATCAAATAAACTGGGGCCAGTAAATTTACGTTCAGAAAACATACATATGTACGTGCCTCAAGACACATCGTCCCCGTCTGCCCATGTCTCCATCTAACCATAAACGTTAATTTTATTAAATTTAAAACATAAGAACACTTTTAAAGAATTAAACAAAAAACAAAATAGTTTTAAACAATTACAAAGAAAAAAAAATCATTTCACACTTACTTACTTACTTACCTACTTATTGTATGTACTTTAATAGCCCTGACACTATAAATGCAAAAGAAATAATGTTAATTTATTTTTAAATGAAATTATATAAAAAAAACAAAAAAAAAAAAAATAGTGTATAAACAATATAATAATGTATTTAATTCTTATCAGTTGACGTATTATGAACACGTTAAAGTCATGTTAATGTTTTATTTAACACTTTAGAATTTATTTTTTTATTTTAGCTGTAAGTCTAAGTGGAATTAGAAAAGTACCCTTCCTTTTAATTTAAAGTTATTGTAAAATTTAAACTTAAAGTTAACACCTCATGCTACAGCGAATGTTCTTTGGCACTTATGATCCTAGAAAAAGAATGCCATAATTTCGAAACTAGTAAAATAGATAGAATAAAATAAATGGAATAAAAGATGCGTAACTGAGAGACAAACAAAATACATGTAAATGATTGGACCCAGCACTCAGAGGATGACCCCTACTCATGCAATGCATTGTGTTGGAACTAGGAAAATAGGTTATGGAAAGGAGGATAGAGGGAGTAGTGTTTGTGGACATTTGATCTGAATTTTGCCTACATCGAAAGCAAGCTTATTCCACATACGGACGGTACGGTATGTGTGATCCTCTGACCAATCGACCACGAATTGATGAGCTCCCGCTGATGAACGCGTATTTCGTAAGATTCCACGAGTATCGGGAAGAAGTTTCCTAATTTAATCAGAACACATTCCATTGTAGTATCGATAGAACAGTGAAACACAACCCACATTGCGACGATGCTCCAGAGAATCAATAGAGCTGGATACCCTACTGTCACCTCATAAGTACCTTCGCTAAAACTGAAATTTCGCCACAAATTTTGTGTTAAATTTGAATAAACCTGTAAAATTAGAGACATTTTTTTCTTTGAAGTAATTAGTTCTCTAGATATAGATCGAAAATAGCTAAAACATCGAAGTAGTCTTATATCTCAGCTATTTGTGGGCCTATAGCGGATATATTGATGTATGAATCATGTATGTAAATTATTTGGGGGCTACGGAAAGTTGATTTCAACATACATTATAAACAGAATGACATACTTATGTACGTATACCCTTACCATTCATGGCGAAGGGAATAAATTGTAAATACTTTTCAATTTTAAAAAAATACTAAATACTTTTCTGTATAAAAACAGTACTAAATACTTTTCTGTATTAATAGTTTTAAATACTTATACAAGGTGGCGCAAAAGTAATCCTCCTATCAGAAAATGCTATAAATTTTGCGATTGGCCCCTAATGTCAGTTCTGTTTTGACATTTGTGTAGTAAACACATGAGAAATACACGTTAATAAACAATGTTACGCTACACTGCTCCAGAACGCGGCATATTGCTGACTATTTATTTTTGATCAATAATCGGTCGGTGACTTTGGCACAACGTGAATTTCGTCGCAGATTTCCTGGCCGTCCAACGCCTACTGGTGAAACACTGCGACGTTTAGCCGCTCGCCTCGAAGAGACTGCCACAACACGAGATGCTGCCAGGCGTGGCAGACCCCGGAGTAGCCGTTCTGCAGAGAATATTGCTGCTGTAACCGAGGATGTCATGGAAGCGCCGTCGACATCGACCAGACGACGTGCCACGCAAATGGGTATCAGTCGACTGTCTTTACAGCGAATTTTGGTACAAGATTTGAAGATGTTTCCGTACAAAGTCCAGACGGTGCATCAGCAGTTAGCTGCTGACCGCCAATCGCGTCTAACATACGCTCAAGCCATCCTTAATCACCACCAAGAGGAAGATGATTTTTCATCAAAAATAATCATGAGTGATGAGGCCCATTTCCATCTTAGCGGGTACGTAAATAAGCAAAATTTACGCTTCTGGGGCACTGAAAATCCGCGTGTAACCCACGAAGAGCCATTACACCCGCTCAAAGTCACTGTATGGTGTGCTGTTTTCGCTGGAGGAGTCATCGGACCTTTTTTCTTCGAAGACGTCGCTGGCCAAACGGTTACTGTGAACGATGAGCGCTACAGAGCAATGATCAACGAGTTCTTGATGAATTGGGATTGGAAAACATGTGGTTCCAACAGGACGGTGCAACGGCAGACACTGCACGTGCCACAACCGATATGCTGAAGGATGCATTTCCCGGGCGCCTAATCTCCCGTTTTGGCGATTTGCACTGGCCAGCAAGATCGCCTGATTTGACCGCTCCAGACTTCTTTTTGTGGGGCTTTTTGAAGTCGCGGGTTTATGTCAACAAGCCTCAGACTCTTGCGGCTCTTAAATACAATATCCGTCAAGAGTGTGAGGACCTATCGCCGGAAGTTTTGGCCAAAGTGATGGAAAGGGTACTAAATACTAAAAGTACTAAATACTTATGTAGAGAAAAAGTACTAAATATTTTTGTAGAGAAAAAGTAGAAAAGTAGAGAAAAAGTACTAAATACTTTTCTAAAGAAAAGTACTAAATTCTTTTCTAGAGAAAAGTAGAGAAAAAATACTAAATACTTTTGTAGAGAAAAAGTACTAAATACTTTTCTAGAGAAAATGTACTAAATACTTTTCTAAAGAAAAAGTACTAAATACTTTTGTAGAGAAAAAGTACTAAATACTTTTGTAGAGAAAAAGTACTAAATACTTTTCTAGAGAAAAAGTACTAAATACTTTTGTAGATAAAAAGTACTAAATACTTTTATAGAGAAAAAGTACTAAATACTTTTGTAGATAAAAAGTACTAAATACTTTTATAGAGAAAAAGTACTAAATACTTTTGTAGAGAAAAAGTACTAAATACTTTTGTAGAGAAAAAGTACTAAATACTTTTCTAGAGGAAAAGTATTAAATACTTGTGTGGAGAAAAAGTACTAAATACTTTTCTAAAGAAAAACTACTAAGTACTATTCTAGAGAAAAAGTACTAAATACTTTTCTAGAGAAAAAGTACTAAATATCAAATACTTTTGTAGAGAAAAAGTACTAAATACTTTAGTAGAGAAAAAGTGCTAAATACTCTTCTAGAGAAAAAGTACTAAATACTTCTCTAAAGAAAAAGTACTAAATACTTTTGTGGATAAAAAATACTAAATACTTTTATAGAGAAAAAGTACTAAATACTTTTGTAGAGAAAAAGTACTAAATACTTTTCTAGAGAAAAAGTATTAAATACTTTTGTAGAGAAAAAGTACTAAATACTTTTGTAGAGAAAAAGTACTAAATACTTTTGTAGAGAAAAAGTACTAAATACTTTTGTAGAGAAAAAGTATTAAATACTTTTCGATAGAAAAAGTACTAAATATTTGCTGATAGAAAAAGTACTAAATACTTTTCTAGATCAAAAGTACTAAAACTCGTCTAGAGTTTTAGTACTTGAGCTCTTTTTTCTGTTACAAATCTATTGAATAACCCAACACACTAATCCCCTCTCCAATTTAGTGGCAAAATATGTTTAAAAGTATAAAATGTTCGGTTATAATAAAAACAACAACAATTATTATTATAGTTTTTAAGTCAAGGTTAATTCTAAATAGATTTTTACACTTTTTTTTTCAAACAAAATAATTAACAATAATTAAAACTGTTTGGAAGGGGTTTTTATGGGTAAGAAAATCAAAACAAATAAACGGAAGCCAAAATAAAACAAAATGAAAAAGACTCAAAACAAACAATAAAAGTTGTAAAATAAATTCTTTAAAATTACAACAAATTGCAATACAAGTATTAAATCTTACAGATTATAAGTCAAATAGTAGTACTTAATAATTGAAACAAATATGTAAGACACTACAAAATGTATAAGTAATATTTTATTAATTTGTTTTAATGTTTCAAATAAAATTAACAATCGCAGCATTTACACGGCAATAATTATGGCTGTTAATTAAACATAAAATAAAGTGTTTAATAATAAAAAAAAAATACAACAACGAAATCAGCTACAATTAAAACATTATGCGAGTGAGTACAATAGTTTATGTGTATTTATATAAAGTATCTATGTATCTACAAGGTTTAAAAGGTTTAATGAACTGTTTGGCTAATAAACCGGAAATGTAGTTTCAATCCATAGAAATTTAAAAATAAATCTCAAGCTTGAAATTGAAACTATAGCAAATGATTTCAATCTAACTTATTGTGATTATTTTCTTTAGTTATTTTTTATTTATTTTTTTAACAATCATTCCAAAATCATTTCATTTAAATAATAAAAAACAAAACTTATTGTTTATATATGAAAAAAATGTATAATAATTGCATTTAACATTGGCTTTGACAATAATTTTGAAAATTTGTTTTCAACACCTTTACAAAAGATCTTGGATTTTTCATGGAAACTTTTTTATGACCAAATATGTTTTGTTTTTATGGTCTTTAATGCTGTTGGCCAAGTCAACCTTGCTTGCAGCCATCTAGCCAATTTTATTGGCTGCACTTTAATTGCCTTTGTTTTTGCTTCTAACACTCTCAGCTCATTTTTGGCACGCTCATTTCGAAAAGTCATTTTTGATTTTTAATTTTTTTTTTTTTTTTTTTGTTAAAGAATTTTCAAAATGCATTATTATTGTTTATGGTTTTTGGTTTATATTAATTGTCAATGGCTTGTAATGGTTAAAAATTTTGGTCATGATCTTCATTCATTGCATGTGGCTGCATGAACAAAAACAAACTTAAATTGATTTTTTAGACTTGAAAATTTATAATTGAAAATTAATGAATTTATATAACAAGGTCGTTTTTTGGGATTGAACATTTTTCTGCAATTAGTCATTTATTTGGTATTTTATGCAATAATTGTTTTAATTATAATTTGTTTACAAATAGTTTTGTATATATTTTGTTTAAATACTTTCAAATTCGAAAATTTTTAAAATGTTCTATAAAAAAGTACTAAACATTTTCTATAGCAAAATAAGCTATAGAAAAAGAAGTGGTGATTTTGACACGGAAGACAAATATCGCCCAGGCCAGCCAAAAGAGTTTGAAGAGCAAGAATTGGAGGCATTACTACTCTACTCTATTCTTCGTTGGCCGGCTGTTGTCGTCGTCGTATGTTTTAATGCCTGCTGCAACTTAAAATGTCAAGTGGCCAGATTAATTATAAGAGCAGTAGTTTACTTAAATATGTACATAAGTTTAATAGTTATATATCTTCAACCTAGTTTGAAATTTCTTATGCATGGTGACTTTTTCACCAGCGACCGCCTACATTTTTCGAAAACTCAAACATTTTTTAACCGTTATTTAAACAATGAAAATATGCGTCAAATCGAGAAAATAAACTCAAACATCACAGATTAAAAATCTTGAAAATAAGCTCATATTGCAATCATTCATATTTCTATTCAAAAATTAATTTTTTATTGTTAAAAACTCGAAAAAACTTAAATAAATATGATACAGGAAATGTCAATAGTGAAACTGTACTGACATTTATACTACATACTATTTTTAAAAAAGTATTTCTACTATTTTTTTTAAAAAAGTAGTATTTTACTACTATTTTTAAAAAAAGTAGTATTTTACTACTATTTTTAAAAAAGTAGTATTTCTACTACTATTTGAAAAAAGTATCTTCTACTACTATTTTGATAAAAAGTTGTATTTCTACTACTATTTTTAAAAAAGTAGTATTTCTACTACTATTTTAAAAAAAGTGGTATTTCTACTACTATTTTTAAAAAAAGTAGTATTTCTGCTATTATTTTTAAAAAAGTAGTATTTCTACTACCATTTTTAAAAAAAGTAGTATTTGTACTACTATTTGAAAAAAGTAGTATCTTCTGGTACTATTTTGAAAAAAGTAGTATTTCTACTACTATTTTTAAAAAAGTAGTATTTCTACTACTATTTTTAAAAAAAGTAGTATTTCTAGTACTATTTTGATAAAAAGTAGTATTTCTACTACTATTTTAAAAAAAGTAGTATTTCTACTAATATTTGAAAAAAGTAATGTTTCTACTACTATTTTGATAAAAAGTAGTATAAAAGTAGGAACCAGAGGCTCACTAGTACATTTTAGTAATTCTTGTCTACACTTTTGATACTTTTCTGAAGTATATGTCGTTAATGAAACTGCATATTTTGTTAACATTTGACGTTGTATTAAAAAAAATTAAAAAACATAAAAGTACGAATTCATAACAGTTGGAAGAGGCGTCTTCAAATTCATGTTACTCTTTCTGGTGACTTGGAGACACTTGTCCCCAGGTTTCCTTCAGGGTATGATCACTCATATTTATATCTACGTTTTATATGCAAAAATTCAAGTAAAGAAACTCAATCTCCAAAAACGACCAGAATATTCCATTAAAAAACTATTTAAAATGAAGTGGTTGCGAAGTTTCGCCTCACCCGCCGTTTAGTCCAGACCGATGCAGAAAGCTCTCTCTTGAACAGAGTATGCGATATTGGCTTGATTCGTTCTTGACCTCAAAAGATGAGCAATTCTTTTGGCCCGGAAACTATATGTTGCCAGAAAGATGGGAAAAAGACATAGCTAACAATGGCTAATAATTTTAATAAATTTATATTGTTGCACAGTGGTTTAGAAAAGTTATTTTTGGAAATAATTCTGTATATTGAGAACTATTTGAGATATTGTTACGAAATTTCACGTGGTTGGAGTACAGGTATTTTCGAGTTGATTTACAGTTGCTCAGCTTCCTAGCGCTAATGGGGGCTAGTGCGTAGTCCCTCAAAGTTGATCACCTCGGGTCACACATTTTTAAAAAAAATCCATTTATGAACCGAATGAGCTGAAATTTAAAATAGTCTTTGAGAAAATCTGCAAAAATATGCTTACACGTGTAGGTTATCTTATTTAGTTGAAGAGATATTCAGGTTTATTAATTAATTTTTTTAATTTTGCTCGATCTTTTTATGGTTTTTTAGATATGGCGGGCTTACGGAGGGTCAATATTCATTTTTAAAATTCTAAATAAAATAAAAAACTTTTTAACAGTTATAAAGTTATACGCATCCAAAAAAAGGCAATATTTCTTTTAAATAAAAATTGTCTTAGTTTTTTTTTTTATAGTTGCAACATTTTCTAGCACATTTATTAGCAATTTTTGGTATACATTTAATACTTTATTTAATATAAGAATAAATTTCATTTAATATGTTTTTTTTTATAATTTACAAGATATTAATGATTTAAAAATCAATTGGTCCAATTATTAATTTATAATACATAAATATTGTATTTTATATCAACTACTGATCTAATTGGTCGGTTGGATATTCATTTTCAATAAATATTAACTTACTATTATTATTAATAAATGTATTTTCTATTTAGGCTTACTAACTTATCTCAGTTTAAACCATGGTTAAGGCCACATAAATATGTGGTTAAGCCAGGATTAAAACTTAAATCAGCTAACAGCTCTCAGTATTATTGTATTTATATAAATAACAAATAATTAGTTTTGATTAAAGCTGTGAAACATTTATAGGCAAATATTTGTTTAATTATAAATTATATTTTTTTATTTTTAAAAAATTTTATACTAAATAACCCAGTTAGTATATGAATTCGTTCTGAGTTTTTAACCTGTGTCGCTATAGAAATCTAACAAAAACAATTCCCGAACTTCTAATATATTTGTAACATCAAAATCAAAAGTTTGTCAATTGTATTGAAAAGCTTACGATATGCCAGTACTATTGATAAACTCTCGATACTTAATTTACATACATGCGAAAATACGCGCAGAAAAAAAATATAGTTGTGCATGTTTACTGTAACCATTTCAAAATTTTTACAAGTTTTTTAACAATATTATAGTCACAGTAACTACTTATATGATTGTGGTAACTATAATATGGTCACAAACATATACTTACTTACTGTGACCATATATATGGTTGATACAATCATGTGAATCGTAAATTAACCATATTGTTACGAATGTGCAATAGCGATTTGAATTTCACGGTCCGCAACGATTGCCTGCAACATTCATCATGTTTATAAACACGTCCATCAGTAGAAGCTTCTACTTATCAACAATGTTGATAGCATGCGGTTATTAGCATTGTTTGTAAGTATGGCAACACTGCATGTTTAAGCTGCTAACATTAACATCGAAAGCTCTAGAATTCGAATGTACTAGTATGTCCGTTAAGAGCATTGTAGAAGATTCCCGATAGATGGCGCGTGTATAAATAGTGGCAGAGCTGGCAGTCGTGAGTTGAATTAATCATTGGCGCTGTTAGAGTTAACATCAACTGTCTTGTGCATTTAAGGTTGTACGTAATAGAGTGTGTGTGCATTTTTGCGAATTGATAAACGTGTATAAAGACACTGAGTGAATATTTGAACTGTTGTTGGTGTACATTTAAATAAATAAAGAGTTGTTACAAATTTTAAACAACTAAAACTGCTTTTATTTGCAATCAAAAGTATCCGGTTTATTTAAAGGAAATAAACCCCGTTTTTAAAAGGTAAAAATGTAACAATATTATAGTTACCACAATCATATAAATAGTTACTGTGACTAAAAACTTGTAAAAATGTTGAAATGGTTACAGTAAACCGAGATTTCATTCGGTTAAGTTTTTATGTTTCCAGGCAAAAAAAAAAAATCAGTAGCAAATTGATTTCTTCAACTGGTTTATTATATATTTGCTCAGATCTTGTTTTACTAAACGTTGTCTGGTAAAGTTTTAGAGTATTTTAGATATTTGCTTTGATATTATTATATTTTGTCAATTCCAATATAATTTAATTTTTATTATCACCTTACATATACATAATTCCTATTACTAAGTATTGTAGTGTGAAACAAATTAGTTTGTATTAAATCTGAGTTATTAAGAAGAGTTTAAGAATGATTTTAGTTTGAAATGTTAAAACATTAACGTACTACGGTTATTTTAACTAACAATACGTAAATTTTCATAGTTACGAACTTCCTTTAGATTAACTCTGAATAAGAAAAGGTTAAAATAAAATTCAATTTCCTACAATAATCTACAGTTATATTAGCCCACAAACTGGCTCTATCTGTATTTATTGGACAATTGTTTTACAAAACTTTGACAAAATTTCATTATGAATAAGTAAATAAATTTTATTATGGGGTTAGTTTGATTTTTGTTACAATAATTTAGTTAATTCTTAATATTTAAAAAGGATAGCTTTATATATTAATATTATGAAGAATATTTATTATACTCTATTTATGTTTAATTTTTATAGACAATAACTTTATTGAAAATATTTAATTGTGAGTTTAGTTGGAATTTTATAAAATGTTTTAGTTAGTAGAAGTTATTTAAAAAAATTAACTTTAAATATTTAATTTAAAAACAATTATATATCGTATTTTGTATTGAAATATTAGAAAATCATGATTTTAGAATTTTTTATTTTTTGAGGTTATGTTGAATTTTATCAAATATGTCAGTTATTTGTAGTTTATTAAGAAAACTGTGACTTAAATCTTTATTAAATTGATAAATATGTCTAAAGTGTATGTTTAAATAAGTGAAAATAGCTGAAAAAAAAATCTAATTTTTGAGGTTAAGTTGAAAATTTTTTCTCATTTCTATTAAAAATCATGAAATAATAAACAAAAATTAAAAAAAAAATCATAGAAATTGTATAAAATTAAAAAAAAGTTCCCGTAAATCATTTTTAAATCTACTAAAATTTAGTTTTTTGAAATATGTATATAATTTTTTAGGTTACGATGAATTTTATCAAATATGTCAGTTATTTGTTGTTTATTAAGATAACTGGGACTTAAATCTTTATAAAATTGATTAATATGTCTAAAGTGTATGTTTAAATAAGTGAAAATAGCTGAAATAAAAAATTTAATTTTTGAGGTTATGTTGAACTTTTTTCTCATTTCTATTAAAAGATTAAAAAAAACATAGAAATTGTATAAAATTTAAAAAAACTTCCCGTAAATCAGTTTTAAATCTACTAAAATTTAGTTTTTTGAAATATGTATATAATTTTTGAGGTTATGTTGAATTTTATCAAATATTTCAGTTATTTGTAGTTTATTAACATAACTGGGACTTAAATCTTTATTAAATTGATAAATATGCCTAAAGTGCATGTTTAAATAAGTGAAAATAGCTAAAATGAAAATTTAATTTTTGAGGTTAAGTTGAACTTTTTTTCTTATTTCTATTAAAAATCATGAAATAAAACCCAAAAATTAAAAAAAAAATCATAGAAATTTTATAAAATAAAAAAAACTTTCCATAAATAGTTAATTAAAAGACATATAATTCTTGTAAGTCATATTTAAATCTACAAAATTTTCGTTTTTTTTAAATGTGTTTACAATTTTTGAGGTTATGTTGAATTTTATTAAATATTTCAGTTGTTTGTTGTTTATTAAGAAAACTGTTACTTAAATCATTATTAAATTGATAAATATGACAAAAGTATATGTTTAGCTAAGTGAAAATGGCTAAAATAAAAAATTTAATTTTTGAGGTTAAGTTGAACTTTTTTCTAATTTCAATTAAAATCATGAAATAAAACCCAAAAATTAAAAAAAAAACATACAAGTTTTATAAAATTTAAAAAAACTTTCCATAAATAGTTAATTAGAAACATATAATTCTTATAAATCTACAAAAATGTCGTTTTTTGAAATATGTTTATAATTTTTGAGGTTATGTTGAATTTTATCAAATATTTCAGTTATCTATTGTTTTTTAAGAAAACTGTGACTTAAATCCTTATTAAATTGATAAATATATCAAAAGTGTATGTTTAAATAAGTGAAAATAGCTAAAATAAAAATTTCATTTTTGAGGTTAAGTAGAACATTTTTCTCATTTCAAATGAGAAAAAAATCATAGAAATTTTATAAAATTTAAGAAACTTCCAGTAAATCATTTTTAAATCTACTAAAATTTAGTTTTTTGAAATATGTATATAATTTTTGAGGTTATGTTGAATTTTATCAAATATTTCAGTTATTTGTTGTTTATTAAGAAAACTGTGCCATAAATCTTTATTAAATTGATAAATATATCAAAAGTGTATGTTTAAATAAGTGAAAATAGCTGAAATAAAAAATTAAATTTTTGAGGTTAAGTTGAACTTTTTTCTCATTTTAATCAAATTTAACAAATAAACGCAATAATATTGGATAAATCATAAAAAATAAACAGATTTAATTAAAAACCTTATTAAAAATCAAGAAAATTTAATAACATTTATAATTCAAATATTAGATTTATTGTATTTGTTGAATTTTTTTTTTTAATTTTTAGTTTTACATTAATTAGGTGATATCTTAATCACTTTATTCATTATTTGAAACTGTTTTAATCAATATTATTTTGTTTTTTTTTTAATTAAACGTTATTATACAAGTATTTAGTTATTTTCCATTTCAAAATATTGAGTTAATAAATTTAATTTAAATGAAAATTTTTAATTTTTCTTTATATTGTTTTGGTTGTTCATTATTTCTATATTTTTTTTATTTAAAATTCAAACACATTTGTATTTTTTTTTATTTTTTTATTTTTGCAATTCAATATATATTTATATTTATTATTGAAAATCTTAAATAATACTACACATAAAACTACATACCTATTTAATACAAAATAATAGTTACATTTTATATAAAATTAATTAATAAAAATAAAATATGGTGTATATAAAAAAAAAACTCATTATAAATTCTTGTTCTTTTCAAATATTTCTTAAAGGTAAGAAAAATACAAAGACAAAAAAAAAAAAGGAAAAAGTAACCAAAATAAAATTTTAAAAAAATAAAAATAAACAAAATGTATAAATCTAAAACAATAATACAATAATTAACAAAATTTTTAAAGAGATTTCAAAAACAAAAGAAAGACAAAAAAAGAACAGAACTTAAATACTAAGGATTTTTTTTTGGTCCAATAATAGTAATTAATTAAACAATAAAACAAGAAATAAAAAATAAATAAAATTAAATGACAAAAAAAATGCTACAAAATAATTTTGAGAGTTAAAATAATAAAATCAGAATTTAAAAAATAAAAAGAAAAATAAATGATTGATTTACTATGAGTGTGGAATATTTAAAGCATTAAAAATAAAATAATAAAATATTGTACATTTAAAAGAATACTTTGAAGGGGTCATTAAGAGTTTTGAAATTATCAAAAAAAATATTATATTAAACGTAACTGTTGTTTGGTTTTGGATTTAATTTAATTTGCTAAAACTTTAAAAAGTCAAGATTGTTAATTTTAATACTTTTTCTTTTCTTTCATTAAAAATGGAACACTAAATGAAAACAAAATCAACAAATAAGCTTAATAAAGCTGAAGTTGAAAATGCAAACATTTTTAACAAATTAAAATTAAATATGTTTATACAAAACACAAAAAAAAAAAATAAAATACTTAACAAAGTGCATTTAGAAAAATGAAGCTACGTTTTAAGGTTAAACTCTCATACTCTCTCTCTCTCTTTTTTCGCTCTTATACTTTTTAGGGGTAGAGAGCTTAAAAAGGACGACGCATCTTGTTGATGGCATTGGTCAAATGTAAGATTTCAGTGTTCATTTGCTGCAATAAAGTTTCCAATTTATCGACAGAGTCTAAGATTTCTACACGTTCGGTGTGGGGATTGAAGCGCACTTCAAAGGGTCTGGACATGGTGGATACCCAGCGACGGAACTTGTCCTTGGCATCTTCGAAACTCTCGGCCACATAGTAGATGGGTTGGTATTCTTGATCCTGGTAGGGTTGTACAGCGGTGGAAGCGGGTTCGAAAGCACGATGTTCACATTTATCGGAAATGGCATGCAACAATTCACCGTAGGAGGACAAGAGACCAGCACCATAAGCCTTGATTTGGCCTTGTTCTTTGCAGAGACCGAACTCAACAGTAAACCAGTAGACCTTTAAAGTAAAAAAATAAATAAAAAACATGGTTTAAAAATAATTGATATCACCATTTATATTTTTAACTATTTTTAACACGCTAATAACTAAACTAAACTAGATTCTAGTTTTGTAATGAATAAAACCTTGAATTCAAATACATTTTATTTCGTTCAACTTTTAAAGTGAACATTTAAGTCAAGATTACAAGTGCAGTGTTAAAGCGTTTCTATTTTTTTTTTTTTAAACGTTAAAAATTTTTGCTCAACTTGTATTTTTTGCTTAACCAGTTGTTGTCCAATTGAATGAATTTTTGTTTTTTGGCTTTTAAATGCGAACTTGACTTTTAAGCCATTGAATGCAAGCCATGTTATAATATAACTTTAAACTTGGCTTAGAACCTTAATACAATTTTTTAATAAAGAAACACACCCAAAATAATTGCTTATTGCAGCACCACCCAGCACAGACAAGCAGTTCTGTTACTGTTTGAAATGCCAAAAAATAAAAACTGAATTTATTTTGGAAGGTCATTTACCAAAAATAAAGTGAGCAATTTAATAAATATTTAAAACTAATTGGCTATTTATTTAAGCAAACAAATATAAGTGAAGGGTTTTAAAAATCCAAAGATTTTCCTGGTTGAAATGAACAGCAAATTTGAAAGGAATTTTCAAAGTTTTTTCTTTCAGGTTAAGGAGAAGTTTTGTTAGAAATTTTTAAAAACAAAACAATTTGGGTTTGAATGTTAAGAAATCCTTAAATATTTCACAGTATTTGTGCTGAAAATTTGTTACATTTTCTCTTTTTAGCTTCATTTTTTGTCAAATAATTTAGTTTAAATTGGAAATATAAGCAAGAATTCTTTAAAATCTTTAGCTTAATATACAAGATTTCATTAATTTGAGTTTTAATAACGAGAAAATTAAGTTTTTGAAAAATTTAAAATTTTGAGGTTAGGTAGAATTTTTTGAAATAACTTCTTTAATCTCTGATTTACATGCTCAAAACCATTCAAATCCTTTTTATTGTAATAAAACCTTCATAAATTGTATATTCAAAAGCTTAAATGCGGCTTTATTTCAAATTTAAGTTTTGAGGTTAAGTTGAACTTTTTCATTATTTGTTGATTTAAATACAAAATTTGGCCATAATTTTAAAAAATAAAGCCATATTTTTAAAATTTACTATTTAATAAACAAAATCAAGCATTTTAAGCATAATTATGTTGCTTTAATTGACTTTTCTTTGGTCATTTAAAAAAAAAAATCTATTTTAATCATAAAAACTGCATTTCACTCCCCCTATTCCATAATTTTCTTTTACTAATTATATTTCATAATAAAAATTAACTAATACTTACAGTGGACAATTTTTCAATTTCTTCATCCGAAGCACCCAATGAAGCCAAACCAATTTCCTGTGAGAATTGTGCAAAACTAGGATCAGCCAACAAGGGCATATGACCCAACAATTCATGGATACAATCGCTGTAAAGAGAAAAAAGAATAAATAAAATATAAAAAATCAGTTTTATAACTCATCAACAACAACAAAAAATTATAATAAAATTATGTGTTCAAAGTGTTAAAGTGTTTTTTAACTCTATTGCTATTGACTTTCTAGCCAGTCAAGTATTATAAGTAATGGCATCTATAGCATTAAATAACTCAATTATTGTTAATGGAGTTGTCACAAGTGCCATCATCATAAAAATTGTACAATACTTGTTGCTTTTCACACACACACAACCACCTCATCATAGTTTTAAGTAAGTCCTTCTATTTCATCACTTTCTTTCTTTCTGTTAAAGGCCAATTATGAGGTTTCCCTTTGTTCTTTTTGGCAAAAGACATAATACGATTGAATTGCCTTGAAAAAAGGGGCCTGGAGTGAGGGGGGTTTGGGTGTATTGAGGTTAAGGAAACTTAAATGTGGTAGTGTCACACAAAAGAAAAGGAAATTATTTATGCTTAAAACAATATAAATGTATGTATAGAGCAGAAGTTTTGCTTTTGCTGAATATGTCAAGCAAATTTCCTATAAATGCTTTTGCTAGCAACTGGAAATTGCTAAAGAAAAGTTTTAGTTAGGGAACAAGAAGAGAAATCTACAAGGCAATTTATTAAAAACTAATAATAATAAGGTTTAAAACCTTGAAATGTTTCCTTTTCAGATTTTTGAAGTTAAAATAAATTTTTGTAAAATTTTTTTTTTTTAAATTCTTGTGATCTTAAAATTTGTACTAAAATCTTTATTTTAAAGAAAAATGCTTTAATTATTTGTATAGAAAAGCAGGAAAATTCAATTTTTAAAATTTTCATTTTTTAGGTTATATTGAATTTTTTAAAATAACTCCTGAATTATTTAATATTTCGAAAAACTAACACTTAATTCTTATATAAGTTGATAAATACTTGAATTATTTTATAGTTTGAAGTTAAACAAGCCTTTTTTAAAAATTTTCAGTTTGAGGTTAGGTTGAGTTTTTTAAAATAACTCTTGAATTATTTGAAATTTCGAAAAACTAACACTTAATTCTTATATAAGTTGATAAATGCTTGAATTATTTTGTAATATGAAGTTAAACAAGCCTTTTTTAAAAAAAATAATTTTGAGGTTAGAGTGAATTTTTTAAAATAACTCTTGAATTATTTGAAATTTCGAAAAACTAACACTTAATTCTTATATAAGTTGATAAATGCTTGAATTATATTATAATATGAAGTTAAACAAGCCTATTTTAAAAATTTTCACTTTGAGGTTATGGTGAATTTTTTAAAATAACTCTTGAATTATTTGAAATTTCGAAAAACTAACACTTAATTCTTAAATAAGTTGATAAATACTTGAATTATTTTACAATTTCAAGCAAAAGAAACCTTTTTGAAAAATTTTCAGTTTGAGGTTAGAGTGAATTTTTTAAAATAACTCATGAATTAATTGATATTTCGAAAAACCAACACTTCATTTTTATAAAAGTTGATAAATACTTCAATTATTTTATAATTTGAAGTTAATCAATTGTTTTTTAAAAATTTTAATTTTGAGGTTAGGTTGAATTTTTCATACAATTTTAACAATTGACTTAAAATTCTTTTGGAATCTTTAATTTTGTGTTAATTATAGTCATATTTTGTAATTTAAATCCAAACAAATTAAATTTTAAGGTTAGGTTAAATTTTTTAAATAATTCTGTTATTGAGTTCAATAACATGAGAAAATATGAAAAATATTTAACAATTCCCAAACAGATTTCATGAAAATGTGTAAAAACTCTTGAAATAATTGAGTTTAGTTTCAATTTAACACTTTAACTTTTTGTTTTTTTTTATAAAACGAGCAATAATACTTACGGTTCGGGTGTATGGTAGGGTGAGTTGACATGACGCACATACTGAGTACTTTGGAAAATACGGAAAGCCAATGAAGCCAAGAAATCGCGAGCGGTCAATAAACCGGCAGCAGGTCTCAAAGTGAAACCGGTATTCTTGCGCAAGAAATCAGACATTTCTTGCAACTGAGGCAAATGGTCTTCAACGAAAATATTCTCATCTTCCAATTTCTTGAAAGCAGCACGATACTCAACACAGGCATGTTTGGGAGACAACTCCTTAACAGTGCGGAACACTGAACGCCAGGTCTTGTTCTCAACATCGGTGTAGCTGATGTAGGGAATGGGATCTCCGTATTTGTAGCCGAAGGCAATTTCAGCAATTTCCTTACGACGCTGTCTGTAGACTTTATCAGCAAAGCCAGGGTGGTTCATATCTAAATCAGGTTCATATTTGGTCATCAAATGATTGCAGTTGTCCAATTCGGAGGCATGCTTGGGGAACCAAGGAGCCTTAACGCTGATGTTATTGTCAGCCAACAAGTTAATGCTGCTGAAGGAGCCCGATTGGCGCAACGAACGGATCAATTGCAATAGATTGCCGCGAGTCATGTTCAATTTGATTAAAACATCATGGTCAGCAGCATCGGAGCGCGATTGACGTGATTCCACATGCTGAATGGAGCCATGATAGTTTTCAATGGCCTTTAAGATGCGACCCAAAGAGGTAATACCCTCCTTAAGACGCACTATCAAGGCGGCATTTTGCATAACATTTTCAGCTTCAGCTGACTCTGTAACGGCATTGGCCAAGACAATTTCATCTTCAGTTAAACCAGCATCTAAAAATAGCACAAGAAAACCAAAAAAAAATTAAAAATAAAGGATTAAAATTGCCAAGAAAATCACTTTATATATATTTTATTTTAATAACAAATGCCTGGCACGTTTAAAATAAGATCTCTACATGACGAATGAGAAATATGATTATTGTTCCCACTCAAATGTATATTAAATATATGAACCATATCCTCAACTTTACCTTACAAAAAGAGAGGGGGGAGGGGGTTAAAAAGCGAAGTAAGTATATAAGTATATAACATTTGAAGATGTCTTTTTAAAACCCACCATAAGCTACTAACAATTGTACAAGGAAAAGTATTATATTGTAATAATATAAGATTTTTATAGACTTATGGTTTTAACACTCATACATCATCATCTTCGTTGGGATTTTAAGTGTAACACTCACTCATACTGGCTCATTTCATACACTTTACAAAGTTAAACGCATTAAAAGGAAACGGAAATGTACAATTTACCATTTGAGTTCTTGGTGGCTGAGGCAGCCAGCCACTGTTTAAGTGCAAGAGAGAGCTGTGGTAATGGAGTGTATGAATGAAAGAAAAAAATTCTAACACAAAAGAACTAAGTAAATTAAGTGAAATGTTAAATGTTAAGCAGATTTAAAAGAATCAAATTTATTGTAATAACTTTTTTTTTGCAAAAGATTAAAAAGGTCATTGGAATTTTTATAGTTTAAGGTTTAAAATTTAAGTGTTTCTAACTTAAGTAGCATTTTGATTTTAAAAGCCTGTAGCTTACCCTCTGTATTATTTTTATCTGTTGATTCTTGCGAATCATTTTCCTGAGTTTGTTCAAATTCAGCTGGTAAATCATCTTGATTATCATCTTTAGTATGACCAATAAAATCAATTGAAATGAAAATAAATAAAGAAAAGTAAAAAAAACAAAATAAATAATATGTTAAACAAATGAATAATAATAATCACTACCTTCATTGAAAACGGGCTGTTCGATTTCATCAACAACATCGATATTTTCTAATTGTTGTTCATCTTGTAATTCAATTTGTTCTTGAGTTGGAACATGTTCACCTTTGGCTTGCAAAATGGCCTCTTCTAAGGTGCCATCTTAATCAAAATTAAATGAAAATAAAAAGAAATAATAAATAAATAAATTAATAAAATAATAAAAAATTAAGAAACAAAAATAAAGCAAAATATAAAACAAATCAATAAACTCAAATAAAATGAATTATTAAGTTCGAAGGACCAACATTTATTCAAATATTTGTATATTTTTTATATAAATAAGATTCAAAGGTAAATAAAACAAATCATAAAAATTAAAAAATCCAAAATTTTGAAAAAATTTTTGGGTTCGTAGGACCAAAATATTGAGCAATCTAAAGAAATTTAGTTTAAATTTTTATAAAACTTTATATTTATTGGATACAAAGGCTAGCTTGTCCTTATAATGAGCTAAATTTATCGTATTTCATGTACAAAAGTTTTTGAATTGAAATTTTTGGGTTCGTAGGACCAAAATATTGAATATTAATTAATTGTATTTGCTACAATTTTAATGTTATACATAAACTGTCTCTAAAATGTTAAATATTAAGTTAAATATTAAAGAAATTTTAAGTTTAAAGGTTAAAATTTAAATTTTTAAAAATTTTCATTTTGAGGTTAAGTTGAATTTTTTAAAATATTTTACACAATTTAAGTGCTATTAGGAAATTTTCATAAAAATTTTAAATATTAAGTTAAAAATAATAAATTTATTTAAAATCTACTTGTTAAATCTTTAAATTTAAAAAAAAATTAATTCTGAGGTTATGTGGAATTTTTTGAAATATTTGCTTTAATTTAAGCGCTACATAAAAAATGTTATTTAAACTTGTAATATTCAGTTGAATATTATTTAAATTCTCTGTTTAAGGGTTAAAAACTAAAATTTAAAAAATTTTAATTTTGAGGTTAGGATGAATTTTTTGAAATATTTCTTAAAATTGAAGTCTTACCAAAAAACTTGCATTTAAATTTGAATTATTAAGTTAAATATTAAATATATCTGAGGTTAAAGGGTTAAAATTTTTAATTTTAAAAATTAAAATTTTGAGGTTAAGATGAATTTTTTTTTAAATTTCTTAAAATTTTCTTGAATTTTCATTAATAAGAAAAATATTAAATATGTTTTTATTAACTGTGAAAAATTGAATTAAAATTTAGAAAATTAGAAAAAATAAAAAGAAATTTTGAAAATAATTATTAAATTGACATTTTATTGGGTCATGTTTAAAAACTCATTTAATTTTTTTGGGATTTTTGTTAAATTTAAATGCAATAAATGGGATTTTGATTTGTTTGTTTTTTAATTTTGAGTTTAAATCCTATTAAACATCATTTCTAAAGGGTTCGTAGGACCAAAATCCGGCTTTTTTGCTTTACTTTTAAAAATATTTAATTTATATGGTTTTATAATATTTTAAACTTACCATTGGCTTTAGTGCGAGCCTCCTCCAAGACAATTTGTTTTGTTTGTTTGACCACCAAACTTTCAAAACGGGCATCGTCCACCAAAGAGCGACGACGAGAAGGATAACCGTTCTGTAAATACATTAAGAGAAATAATAAAAATTAATAATTGAAAATATTTAAACAGTTTCAAAGAATTAGAAAAATAAAAAATCAAATAATGAAATTTCAAATGAAAACAAACAGGCGTATGAGGAATTTTAATAAATCCTTATTAAACATACGTCTAGGTGTCCTGTTTTTATTAGTGTTGTAAATATGGCCTACTTTTAGGTGCTTGAATTTAATGTAAATTTTTTATTAAATTGAAACTAACTAAGTGAAAACTTAATGAAATTTGCATTAATATGAAATATTTTTGAATAATTTAATAAGAACTAAACTAAAATTGAAACAGCTTTGAATTATAGGACAAAAATGTTGCCTATTTTTAGGAGTTTCTTAGTAAAACCAGATTTCTTGGTATTTTTTTTAAATTGTAGAAGTTTTAAATAAAATTTTAAAGGAAATAATATAATAGATTCTTTAAGCAATTTAATTTAATTTATTGCATATTTTGAAGTTCAAACAACAATTGAAACCTCTTTGTTTAATAACTTAAGTGCCTGTTGCCTGTTATTTACTCAATGACATAATAATTTCTGTTGTTGTTTTCTTTTAAACATTGATCAAAATGTTTGTCATTTTTTTCTTTAAAAGCATTTATTTTGTTCATTAAACAAAAAAATAAATACCAAAATACAACAACAATAACAACAAAATTGTTACAAAATCTTGTTCATTTCTTTTAAACTGAAATCGAAAGTGATAAAAAAAATCATGATCATAATAACGATGTGTAGTAGTATTTCATCAATGAATGATGAGGAAGATTTTCGATAAAACAGACAAAAACAGAAAAAACAGAAAAAAAACAATAAAACAAGTTTAGTATATTGAAAATCGTAAAACTCACATAACTGTGTAAGATTAACTTGTTAAGTTGTTAATGAGGCCGGCTTAAACATAAACACAGATACTAAAACGTATGCACCCATACATATTTAAATGCACAGCAAAAGAAATGCCCTTTAAAATGCGTACGTGCAAATTTGAAGATCTTTGTTTATTTTTTAAAAATATAAATTATGGATTTCTTTCAAAATATGCCAACCAGCGATCTTAAACAGCCAGCCATCTATTTATTTCTTATTTATTTAAATCTTTTGTTTGATTTTATTTTGTTTTTTAATTTATGTTTACAGCTTTATTAACACCTTTAAAAAAAAGTGTGGCATGTGGTAAAATACTAATAAAAAATTAGCATAAACATTTTATTTGGTTTTAATATTGTTTTGTTCCAAAAAAAAAAAAAAAAAAAACAACAACATGATTTGACATGATTTTTTATGTTAAATGCTGGGAAAATATAAAATTAAAAAAAAATAAAAATTTTGAAGAATTATTTTTTTCAAAAATTTTGAATTGGCTGATGAAACAAGTTGTTTTATTAAATAATATGTTTGTAATTTAAGGGAAAATATTGAAGGTTATGCTGTGTTGAAAATTTTTTGAGTTCATGTCAAAATTTACTTTAACACTTTCACTTTTAAAGTGTCAATTTTCTTATATATATCAATTTGATGGTTTAAATGAGTTTTGTTTAAAAAAGTGTTAATTAATCTTTAAATAGAGTTAATTTAAAGGATGAAAATAGACAAAATAGCGAAATAACACAAGTACAAATATAAATTGTTAAACAAAAGGGAAACTTTGAAAATTATTTTGAAAAATCTTATTAAAAATTGAAATTTTCTTACGAATATTTAAAAATTTTTTAATATTTTATTAAAAATTGAGAATTAAGAAGCATAATTTTGAATATTTTAAAATAAAAATTTGAAATTGTTAGAAAAAATTTAAAGATTTCATTTAAATCTTTGAAATTTCTAATGTCTTAAGGAAAATTTAAATTATTAAACGAAATTGCTAAATTTGTTTTAGAAAACTTTGAAAATGTTTGATTTTGAAACTAATATTTTAACAATTTTGATATTTTATTCAAAAAAATAGATGAAAGCAATTATTTTTATTATTTCAAGATAGAATACTTTCAGTAATGAAAATTTTGAAAACAAAATTTAAAAGTTTTGAATAAAATCCTTGAAGTGTTCAATATTCTAAGGAAAATATGAAGTTTATTATGAAATTCTTAAAGTTTTAAAGAGAATAGTTTTAAATATTCTAAAATTCAACTTTCATAATTGAAAATTTGGGGAAAAAATTCAGAAGTTTTGAATGATATTTTTCATATTTTAGGGAACTTTTTAAGACTTTGCAACAAATGTTTGTAACATATTACTAAACACTTTGAAATAAACTGTTCTTTTAGAAAAAAAAATTTTTGAAAATTTAATTTCAAAATTGAAAATTTCGTTAAAAAATTTTGACAATTTTATTGAAATCCAAACAATTTTTAATATTTTATGGAAAATTTTAGTGTAAATGAATTTGCTTTATTTAGTTTAAAATTGATGTTTCAATATTTAAAATTTCGATTAAAACTGTACAAGTTTTGAGTGGAATCCTGGAAATTTTCAATAAATTATTGGAAATTTTAGGGAATAATTTTAAATATTATATATTTTGTTAAGAAAATTTAAAATTTTGAATAAAATCTTAAAACTTTTATTTGAAAATTTTGAAAAAAAAAATTTTTAAAAATCAAAATTCTTTAAATGAAATATTATAACTATTTTCAAGTAAAATAGATAAATTTAAGAAAATTTGTTTAAGAAAATTAATAAACATTTAACATTTTGATACAGAATCTTTAAATTAAAAAAGGCGACAGACAATATTGCTTAAAAATTCCATTAATTTTCAAAATTTATTTGAAACAAATATTAAAATCTTAATTTTGAACGAATTGTATTTTTGCTCAAAGAAAACTAAATCTGATTTTTTTTTTCAATTTTACAAAACAATTTTTAAAAAAAACATTTAAAATTTTTCAAAACTTTTTTTCAAAATTTAAAAAAAAAAAATTAATAAATTTAATTTTTCAAAGACATTTTCTTCCATTTCATAAACTTTTTATTAAACACATTTTTTTTTTTTTTTTGATAAATTTCAAAACTCACCTCAATACTGTATGATTTTTTAATAGCGAACATTTCGCGATTCTTTTGAGCAGCAGCTACAGCCATCATTTTGTTAGTTATGTTGTTTGTAGGATATGTAGTTTTAAAGAATTTTAATTAAGTATTTATTTAAGATTTTTCCTTAGGAGTTAAAATCTCAAAAAAAATTTATTTAGTGAATACAGACACTTAATACTTTTTGTTGATTTGTTTGATTTATTATTTGTATAATAAGCCTTCGAAAACTTGGAACACTTTGGGTTTTCACTGCTTATTTATGTAGATTTAAGGACTTGCTTCTATTTGTTAAATTTCTGCAATCTATTTTAGCCGGTACTTGAAGTCTAGTTTAGCTTTGTTTCAGTTAATTAGTTTTAGAAAATTTTTGTTTTTATTTGAGCAAAAAAAAAAACACAATTTTACTAATTATTTTTTTTATTATTAATTTTTCGTGGATATTTTTCACTTGTTAACACCGTTTTGCGTTTTTGAATGCGAGTTTAATAAAAAATACGCGTTTTTAGTATCCTTTTTTATTTTCGTAAAATATCCAGAGCAATAATAAAGCTAAGAATTACAACAGTTGGCTACAATTTTTATTTTTCAAAAAAATAAAATATGTTTTAAGTTTAAACGTTTCTTCAACCAAAGAAGCAAGTTATTAGAGCGAATGATAGCGTATCAATGCATACTCGATGACCAAGCTCCCAATGCTTATATACCCTCGACCACTGTATAGAAGGTTCAGTTTTCTGTTTGCAGTTAACAGCAACAAAAAAAAAAACACTAAAACGCTGAGACGAACCTTTAAGCCGAACATTTACTTAACAGAGAGTTTATTTAATATTATGTATGTGTCTTATTAGCGGCTAAATAAATGAGTAAGTCAACAGGCCATACACACAGTCACACTCATACTCACATTCCCAGCCAGTCACACTTACGCTCATGTTCATGAAAATAAAAATCACCGTACGTTTTAGCCGCTGTTAATAACAAACACACACACTCACATACCGCTCGCTCTGTTGTTAACAGGTTTTAATTTCAATATTTTGTTTTTGCTGGTTTTAAGCATCTTTTAAGTTTTGTTTTGCTGACGCCGTGAGAGTTTTATTATTCACTGGAACTCATTCATTCACTTATTACTACGTCACACACACATCTGGTTTATCATTCTGATTTGTAAATTTACTTTTTTTTTATCTCGTTAGGGAACCACCAAGCATCGTGCGTAAGAGATTTTTAGAGCGCATGCTTTAAGCTGAAACGTATTTTACGTTAGTTCGTTCGTTTGTTTATTTGAAAATAAAGGCCAAATATTTCAATATTATGAATTGTACTCAATTTTAAATTTTGTGGGATTTACCTCTCTACAGCACTAACAACAACGTGAAAATAATAAACAAAAATCTCCATCCTCAACTCAATAAAACAATCAAGTTCAAGTTTCATACAAATGACAGCAGAAGCTGTAAAACGTACAGACAGACGGACGGACGGATGGACGGAGAGTTACTTCCACAACATTTGTTTGATTTCAGAAAATACTACAAAACTGAGGGATGGTTGTCTACAAGAAAAATTTTTTTTTTTTACATGAGGGCAACTATTTGAGGGGAATAACGTAAAGGATGTAACACAGTGATAGAAAAGTAAATATGCAGGGGCTCTTATGTTGTTGGAGTCCTTACATTACTGAAATACTTATAGTTTCTCTCGATCAGTACGTTATAGTGAAATAAGGCTATTTTTAAAGTTTCAACTTCAAAACGACATAAATGTATTCTTTTGAAACTAATTTTAAAATGTTTTTTTTTTTGGAAGATATTTTCAACAAAACCCAACTTGGTCCTACAAAAAGTTGGCCAAACAATCAAAGGTCTGCCGTCAAACTGTTTCCAATGTTATTCAACAGTACCGGGAGAACTTGTCCGTTGATAGAAATCCTGGTTTAGGTAGAAGGACGATGTTTCTAAAGCCAAAAAAATAGAAAGCATTTTCAAAAGAGCTCCCAACACATCCGGTAGGAAAGCAGCCCGGTTAGCTCAGTGCTCGGACTATTTGGTACGAAAAGTTAAAGCCAATGCAGGTTCAAAAACATACAAGGCTCAAAAAGTTTCTGACAGGAACGCTGCTAAAAATTTAGATGCCTAAAACAGAACACGGAAATTGAAGTCAAATTTTATAAAAAAAATATTCCTGTTGACGAAACTTATGTTCTGTCAGATTTTTCGCAACTTCCGGGTCAAAATTTTGATGTTGCTGATGCTCGAGGGAATGTTGAAGAAAAGTTTAGGACCCAAAAGCAGACAAAATTTCCCAAAAAGTTCTTGGTATGGCAATCAATATGCAGTTGCTGCATAAAAGCCAAACATTTGTTACAAAAGGCTCTATAAATACCGAAATTTACATCCAAGAATGTTTACAAAAAAGGCTGCTTCCATTCATAAGACTCCTTAATGTGTTCACTTATTTTTGGCCTGACTTGGCATCCTGTCACTATGGTAAGAAAGGTCTTGAGTGGTAAAAGAACAATAATGTGGTATTTATACCAAGAGAGGCAAATCCTCCAAACTGCCCGGAGCTAAGGCCAGTGGAGAGATATTGGGCTCTTGATAAAAGAGAATTGAAGACCACAAAAAAAGGTGTCCAAAAGTATAGTAGATGTTAAACGGAGTTGGACAACCTGTTCGAACAAAGTAACAGAAATCACTATAAAAACCATAATGGAAGGGTATCCGAAAAAGGTTTAAAATTTCATCACTAGTGATTAAAACTATAAAAATATTTTTATTTTTTTTATTGTAAATTGTAATAATCAAATACAAAAAAATAAAAACTGTTTGATTAGTTTGATTATATTAACATATATATATATATATGTTAAGAATTTTTCGATCTCAGTCCTTACATGTTTTGAAAAGCTACTTTATTAAGCTTTCTCGCAAAAATAAGACACAAATATTTGAAAACCTCAAGATCAACTTAGAGCCTGATAAAAATAAAAATTTGATTTAACTCCAATAAAACAGAATTACTATATTAGAACCCCTGCATATTTATTTCGTTCACTTTTGTAGCACTGTGTAATTGCACTAGCTTACAAGGTTTTTGTTCATGATATGAAACTTTTATGGGTTTGTAGTTTTAGGTCGACTAACTTCAGGAAAACTATTGAAGAAAATCCAGAACGACAAACTTTTGAGATATTTATTAGGAAATAACATTATTTATTAATAAATAACATTAACATTAGAATAAAAATTTTATTTTTTTTACTCCCTAACTCTTTCAGTTTAAAATCAAAATAATTGCATTTTTACTTTAATCAGGGTTAATTAATTTATAACAAAAAGTAAGAAGAAATAAATCAAAACAAGGTTTTTTGAGGAGTGGGTTGGTTAGTTTACTAACCACCGTTTTGAAATCTAATAATTTTCACTAAATTTTCTGACCACACAAAGGAAATAGCACCAACTAAATATTAACACTGAATTGTCCAATAGCAGAATGATTTTACTATAATCTTTTAGAACGATTTTCATAAAATTCTCTTTAACTTCTGGTACTAAGTTATTGTTAAACTATTCTCGTGGACATTTTTTAAAGTTCTTTACAATAACTAATGCTTTGCACTTGTGTGTACCAGCAGCATT